>JABWTJ010000212.1:0-687792 GCA_016801875.1 Solanum sitiens
TGAGGAACAATTAGGAACATGAGAACTTACCCTTGAACAAGAGCAGCCAGCTTAGGGTAAAGCTGCTTGTCACGAATGTCATTTACTTCACTAACAGTCGAATCCAAGGACTGCATGTCAACTATATATCGCGTATGCAAATGGCTAACAGCAGCCTTTGTCTTCTCCAGTGATTCCAAGGTAGCATTCCGTTTCTTCAGCTTGTTTAGCAAGGCAACTTTCCTCTGATATTCTTGCTTTATAAGCTCACCAGCCTATTGAAATCAACAAAATAACACTTCCATAAACCATCAGCTTTTTGGACAATAGGAACAAGATGCCATTAATGAAGGTCAATGACATGACACTAGACAGACAGACACCAAAAAGCTGTATAGAAACTTAAACTCAAAAGGAAGGATAGGCTACAGAGAGAAACAGAATGAAATTGTAGGTACAGAATGCAACTAGGCATGTGTTATTAAAGGCGGAAAGCGCAAATAAGCTCTAAGGTCCGTGAGGGCTTTAAGCGCAAATAAAGCGTGGGCTTTAATGGAAAAAGGCGCAAAGGGAGAAAAGAATACATATACGTTTAGTCAAAGATTAATAATTATAAACATGAATGATAAATATATGTCCAAAGAAATTGAAAAAAAATAATGATCAAGTGAAATATCAATTATTTAGTGTCACTTCTTCATACGAGGCTCATTGGCAAGGAAACGTTTGCCTTAGAACCTTGATGACGACGCTGAAGCGCACATAAAACGAGGTGAAGCGCTCAACACGTTCTGAGCCTCGCTTCAGGGCTTAAGCGCGCTTAAAGCGCGCCTTTGACAACACCGGGCGCATGCCCGGAGTAGCTTGGACAATGACACAATGATAGTGGTGTTTTAAACAGACATTTATACAAACCAGGATTTGGAAAATTAGGGGGCAGACTGCAAAGTACAAATGATTAATGTATAAAACTGCAAAGATCTCAAGTTTTTTGAGTTTGCCACAACTTAAAGAGACTGGGTGAATGCACCAGCAACCTCCTCTTCCAGCATCTTTAACTAGATGGAGATAGCAGGGTTGAATTTTCTGCCAGATGTACTCTGAGTGGGATCTTATTCACACGTTTCATTTGCTACATCCTTCCTAGTAATTTGCTTTCTATTTCTATTTAAGAAGTTCCCTTAATGGAAAAGCATGTCGAAGTTGACGCGCATTGAAGTCAGAAATTACCCAAAGGGTGGGGGAGATAATAGGGGTTATTCTCCAAGTCTAGTCGAGTAGGATCTGATATGCAACAGAGGATCTGGTGACCATGCTTCTTATACCCCATATCTCAAACATGAATCATAAATACATAAAATCCAATAATTTAGCAAAGAGAAAGTACAGGAACAAGAAGCAGTAAACACCTTCATTTCATCATAAAGTTTCTTCTCCCAAGCCAGCAATTTGTCCAAAACAGTGGCATGAGTCTCATATTCGTCAATGTCATAATCATCCTTACTACCATCACCATTCGGTACACCTTTAAATGATTTGTTCCACGTAATGACTCGCATTACCCTAGCTGCATGGTCAATATGTCCTGCAGAAAAAGGACTATTCATTATCAACATCTAATAAGATCAAACAGCATTGTTGCTTCAGTTTTGTGCTGTTAAATGCTTGGATCATAAAAACTAACTGTATCAAAACAGGTTCCTTGTTGTTTCCCATAAGACAAGTAGATCTACTGTGAATAAACAAGTTAGCAAGTCAAACAATAGATTGGAAAAGCCTAACTCCCTGTACCCAGCTGAGTTCAAACTGTCACTGATATGAGTGTTTTTACCATATCCCCATTCTCTTTTAGTAGCAAAAAAACAGGACTTTGCAGTGCTAACATCCGAAAGATAAAACAATTAGGGTATCTATCCATTCTATATCATCTTAAAGTATGACTAAACATCAAATTACCTCGATTATCAGCGAAGTTTGAGTGGTAATGCAATCGAGTAGCCTCAAGCATCTTCGAAACCTCTTGTGCATTCTCGGAAGCTTTAAGGAAGTGATCATCAATCTCGCCTAAAACTTTAAAGAAATCAGCATTGTTACCATACACAACATTCCCACCTCCCATTACTACTCCACCTCTCATCTCAGAAGGCGCAGTGTTTGAATGCTTAAAGACTCTCTCTGGTTCATCTGCCGTTGGGGTCTCTTCAACCTCACTCTCCACTTTCCCCTTCTTCTCTGGTGTCTTGAACTGATCATCTCTATACTCATTTCTACCCACATTATCAAATCTTTTGTTTTGAATTTCGATATTCTCTTCATTCAACTCCTCCTCCTCCTCCTCCTCCTCCTCCTCCTCCTCTTCTTCTTCTTCCTCCACTTCTTCTAATGAATGTCCCGTGTTCACATTCTCAAAGAAATAATCCCACGACTCCCCTGGACCCGGCGGCCGGGGTGGCTCTGGCTCCTTCATAGGCCTCTCAGACTCATACCCCAGTCCATTTCGCTTTTCTCTCAGTTTCAAACCTTCACCTTCCTCTTCCTCCTCCTCCTCCTCCTCAATTTCCTCATCATGCTCATCAATACCAATGCCTTTTATTTTCCTACCTCTGGGTTTCGACAGTTCAGGCATAGTAAACGAGCGTTGAAGTGGGGTTAAAGGTGAGAAAGTCGGTGGGGGAGGAGGGGGTGGTGGGAGTGGGCTAGCTTCCATATTCGACATCGGTGGTGGTGGTGGCGGCGGCTCATTAACAGCCGGCGGCGGCAGCTCAGGTGGGGTTTCACCTTGCGCATAATCACTCAAAGCAGCACCAGTGTTCTTCAAAGCAATGGAATAAGCTGAATGTGCAGCAGCAAAGAAGTTTCTATAGTTTACAGCTTCTTTCATGAAGTTTCTTCGATCTTTGCATCTTGATACTGATTCTTCGTTATCTATTCTTGATTGAGCACAACCCATTTCTCCACTGTTTTAGCTCTTCTAGGGCTTGAAATTGAAATAACAAAAATGGGTGTGATTTTGAGGAAATGGGGTTAAGATTTAGAGAGAGATGAAAATGGAGATTTAGAGAGAGAAAAAGTGAAACGGACAAAATTTGAAGCAGAAGAGAGAAGAGTAGTGTAACAGTACAAAGAAGAAAGAGGAAGGTGATAAGCACGCGCCGCTCATAGAGTATTCCTATTTTGAATACACCTGGGATTAACGGTCACATTTATCGATGCACTTAACGACGTCGTTAGTATCTAAACTGACTTATTACCACCTATATTTATTTCTATACTCTATAACAATAGTTTCCTAGCACATCAATCTATTTATTTTTATTCCATTTTAAATTTTCGTATGATCGTAGATTTTGAAATTGTAATTTAATGAAGTTAAAAATATATCTAAACATACATTTTATGAGTTAAAAGAATGAATTTTTGTGAGTGTAATTAAAATTTAAAAATATTTTCTAAGACATATTTTTAAAATTCAATTCAAAAAATATAGTCAAATGTTAGCTAGCTAATCCTTTGCATCAATTTTTTTCTCCTTAAATTGAATGTCAAGCCTAAAGTAATTTATGAATATGAAGCAATTGATTAAATTTAATAAGTATAATTAGCACTTATTTTAGTTTAGTTCTTTTATTAAAAATTATTTTTTAATATGTGAAGTTTTGTTAGCATTTATTGCATACAACATATATGCTCATTTATTAAAAACAATTACATTAAGAATATTAATAAATATTGTCATAGATTGTCCAAAAAACTTTTCCTTGTGCTCCATAATTAGGAATGTTATCTTTATGGTACATGATTGTGCTTTTATAAATGGGCAAAGGCTAGCTTTTTGAAAAAAAAAATTTCTTTTCATAATTCAAAAAGAAGTACAATAACGCCATTTTATAAAGTTTCTTTATAGTGAAGTTTTCATGGCGGGTAGTATTTTACTTTTTATAATTTAAATATTTATTAGGAAAGTAAGAATTTGGTTCGACGTTTGAAATTATCCGTAAGGTTTAAGGTTGTATAATTTTAAATAAAAAATTATTATTGTTCACCGATTGAGCAGAGAATTGGGATCGGAAAGAGAAGGTCTTCTGAAAGCGATATTTATAATCACCCTATCATGTAGAATTATTCTTGATATAGTGAGATATCACCAATACAAAATGCATCAGTGACATTAACTTTGATATGTTGTCGATCATGATTGAAAACTCTATTGCAATCCTATTTTTGATTAAATTGATGCTTCCGCATATTAAATCTCAACTAATCCTTTCATTAAGCTCTAATTTTATCTCATAAATGATTATAAAGTCCATTTTACTATAATAATACACGTTTATTTTAGCACGTTAAAGAACCAATATTAGAATATATTATATACTACTAATTTAAAACAAAAATATACAATCTTAAATATATAAAAAAAGCATATTAATGAACTTGTGAGAGAACTTTTATATTTTATTTTTTAAAATAAAAAAATAAGTATTTTTTTAGATAGTTGGTGTTTATGGTGAAGAAAAAGGTTGATAATAAATGATTCCAATTTTTTTTAGAAAGTCAAAATCGTTAACCTAATTGTAGTAGATTCTAACAAACTTTTCTGACTGCTATGTAGGTAAAGATATAAAAACATTTTAATTAATTATTGATAAGCATCAAATTTAACGATATATTAATTAATAATTATCCAATTACAGATATTTTGTTTGGTAATATAATTGTGAATACTCAATATTAATGTTTGAGAGAATCATGTTGAAATAATCTTATAACATATCGTGAGAAGGACGAAATCATGTTTTTTTATTTTATTTATTAGGAAAGCGGCATATACAAAAAGATAGTAATTATTTGTTAAAACATAGGACTCTTTTTGGTGCTCCGGAAGGAAATCTCTCTCGTGTCTAGGTATCCAGCCTAAGTCTTTCCTCCTTTAAACCTCACCCTCGTCGCGCTTGCCGACAACCTACTTTCTATATATCGATCACACACAAAATACATAGCTTGCTGATAAAATAAGATATTAAGATTCATCTTTTTTTTAAAAAATTGTATTTACGCACATATTATGCTTTAATTTATTTACTTTACTAAGTAATTAATTATAGGACCAAAATAATTCAAGAAAAAATAAATCGAGAGGGGTAATACCCCACCCCCACCCCCGCCCCACCATAGTTTAGTTATTTGACTGACGATAAATTTTTTTCTCAACATACATGTTCGTGAATTTTATTTTATTTTTATAAAAATTTGACATTTAGTGTTCCTTATTTTTTAGTGAACCATGATGAAATTAATAATCTTTTAACCTAATTATAAAAAAAGGGAAAAGAAAACTCATCACATGACAATTGGATGATCGAATAAGTTTGTTTAGGTAACAAAAACACTTTTGGTGTGAGGAAAGTTCACTATATTGTTCGTCTTCACTAAGGAATTATCCATTTTTATTTTATATCTAATCTTTTTATTGAGTACTAGTTATTTATACTTCATTTCATAATTGAGATAATTTATCATATAGGAGTGATATAGTAAAAATTATCATTTTATATACTTTTAAGAGTTATGTTCAATGACAAAATTTTCACTACGATGGTTTGATAAAATTAAAATAATGCAATATCTGTGATTTGAACTTCAAACCTCAAAGTGAATTTTAAATCTCCAAGACATTAGACCTTCATCTTTTATATATATAGGGTTCAAATATGAATATCCTCAAAAAGATCTGTCTTTGAGTATGCCAAGTCAAACATGAATATCGAAAAAGTCAAAACTATCCTTGAACTATAGGAAAAATTTTAAAAATACCATACATTCATCTTTTGGTCTAAAAATATTCTTCTATTCACCTTTTTGGCTTACATATACTCATTCAATCACCTTTTTGGCTCGCTTATACCTTTTCATTTATCTTTTTTACTTATACATTTATTACTAACAACCAAAGTTTTGTTTTATTTTTTTTAAAAAAAATATTATTTGTTATTTTCTTATTAGATTAAATGAAAATCTCATCTCTATTGATTTTTTCCCCTATAATCTATTCAAATCAAAAACTATATACCTCTTCAAGACCCTTTCTTTTCAAAAAAGGAATCGAGTAATTTTGTATTTGCTCTAAAGAATTTTTTTAAAAGTTTGTTTTAAATAATTAATAAATTACAAAAATATTAAAAGTGCCTCAATATCTATCTTCCTTTTTAAAATAAATAAAAAATTATTAACTTATTTTTTTGGTAACCAGTGATAAATACTTTTCGAAGAAAAAGTTTCACAAACAATTTTACTCAAAAGATTAACTCATTAAAAATAATAGCAAATGGACGGTTGTAGCCATAGGAAAAACTTAAGTAGGAAAATAGAGAAAATATGTGTGATGTATTAGAGAATATATGTGTTATGTATTTATGGATAAGATGATTGTCACGACTGGGGATTATCTTTGAGATGGACGGTTGTTTTAAGTGACTTTGAAGTTAAGGGTTACATACTACCCTCTAAGTCACTTTAGGGCAAAACATAATCCCAACTTATGGAATAAAACCCTTTCTTCCTTTTTCCCCACTCTTAGAATAGGTTCATAAGGGAAGTAATCAACTAGTCATGTTCTCTCATTAGCTAGCATACTTCACAACCATGTTACATGGTTCAACACCCATCTTCCCACCTTAGGAACAAGTCTACACAAAAGACTCCAATCCACACAAGGGCAATTACAAGGCATATTTCACATAACAAGGCAACATCATTCTTTCACTATTTACCATTTTTCTTCAAAACCTTTCAAGCCTATATCACAACATTATACTATTATTGCACATAACCATAAGGCAACCCATTATTCCAAAAAGGGACTTCATTTAGCTATAACAACTCTTATCAAGCTACAACCATTTCATATCATAGGTTCTCAACATAACATCTAACTCCTCATATATCACATATGTAGCCATAAATGGCATCTCATCAAGACATGTCAATTTTCACCTCCACACATACTCATCAAACCATAAAACCAAGGTAAGCATAAAAAACTCACCTTTTCTCCCTCAAGCTTTAAGATATCATCCTTTCCAAGCAATCACATCTAAAAGACCACCGAATAAGAAAACATTAGAGGGAGATCATATAGAGTTAGATTCTATGGCACGACATGAGAATAGTGAAGAAGGGAAACTCTACCGTCCTATAGCCTTTCGCTCATATATGTGTCGCGACTCACCATCGATGAAAGAGACTCTACTAGACGTGGCAACATGAGACTTTGGACTCTAAACCACTTTTTATAACCTTATGCTCTGATACCAAGTTTGCCACGGCAGGGGAGCACCCCACAGAAGTAACACGGCGTACACGACCTCTGGAAGGTCTTATATAAGCCCTAAGACGTCTTTCATTGCATAATCTTAAAAATACCGAAAAATTTAAAACTTTTCATAGCACATCACATGCTAAAAACACATTATATATATATATATATATATATATATATATATATATATATATATATATATAGATAGATAGATAGATAGATAGATAGATAGATAGATAGATAGATATAGAGAGAGAACATAGTTTAGACACTAAGTCTCTTTGCCATCTTAAGACACAACTCAATAGAGTAGAATAGGGACACAACCCTTAACAATATATAACATAATATAAACTATTACATAAATTGAATAGGAACTTGACATAGGAAATCCTTGAATCTTACGGATCCCTTTCTTGAACTTGGGGAACATTTATCCAAGCTCATCCCTCTTAGATTCATCCTCTAGACATCACCACCTACACTTTGTGTAAAAAAGATGAAGAAGAATGGTATTAGTACAAGAATGCACTAAGTATGACAACCATGCAAATTTAGTTAGAAACCGTGCATCATGTCTTTTTAGTAAACTTCATAAACATTGACACATATAACCACAATATAGTTAACATACATCATATAGACATGTATATTATTCATAACAACACATAAGCCACTTATCACATTTGAGTCACATTCATTACATACAACTCTTTACTTCTCTTTTACCTCAACATCCTTCCTTAAGCAACCCTCAAGTAATACTTAGTACAATGTATCACCTTGAAGTAACCTAAGATAGCCTATCATGTATATGTTATATCAACACCATCATATATAATCAAGGGTCATAAGAACATCATAAGACATAAGCTTCACATAAGAACCACAACCTAAGATAACCACCAAGCCACACTAGTGCAATATGTAGGTAGCATCCCATAATACTACTTACACCAAGTGTTTCTAAAAAGTCATCCTAAACTAGGCATAACATATTCATCAAGTCATAACATCTTCATTGTCACTAAACATAGGGTCACATGCTTTATAACATCATAGAAAGACTTATTCACTTACTACACTTTAGTCATAACTCATTTAGTTCACATCATAAGTAACTACCTTCACAACCCTTCACAAGCTTACTTGTACATGTACACATGGAGTCTCATACCCCCACATGTACTAAGCAAACTCACTTAGAAGCCATAAAAGTAATTCACATGCATATTTATAATCCATGTCTTAACATGAAAAAGGTCACTTAACATGCATTCATACCAATCTTACATAACATAAGTAGTCTTTACCTCATAAGAGCCTCTAATCCTATCATTTCTTGAAGTTCACTAGTGCAATGCATGGGTAGGGTTCATAGTCCTACCTATACTAAGTAAACTTCTCAGGGAGTTACAACTAGAGCTCATAAACTTATCTTAGTTCATTTATTAACCTTCGGGAGACATAGATATAACCGACATAAACCATATGAGCTACATGAAATCTGGTGTTCTTCTCCCACACCGAAAAGAGAGGGTTAAAACTTGCCTAAGGTGTAACCAATCATACATAGCTATATATGTGGATCCAATAGCTATAACCTACAGGGGAACGTAGTTATGGAACATGAAGATTGCTACTAAAAACCTTGATTTGCTAGACGTGGAGGTTTCCATCTCATGAGACAACACTTGTGTTGGGACACCGTACTTGCTGGACGTGAAGGTTCTCTTGTTGGAAGCCGAACTTACTAGACGTGAAGCTCCCACTCTCACTTTTCATGTTCACTCGGTGCTAGGCTAAACTCCCTTTTTAACATATGAAACCTTTTGGTTCATTAGTTCATAAAGATGACTTTAGGAGCTTGCTCCTTCAATTATCATATAGCTCAAAGGCTTCTAAGATGAGAATGTCCTTTTATCATAGAATCTACTTCATGTGAGAATGTCCTTTCACATGTTCATACACTTATGTATGGGTGCATACAATGTGAGATCTACCTTCACATAAACACCTCTAGACACACTTGTTCATAACTCCATTAATCATATACTTTCATGCATAGAAGTAGGTAATGATGCATAGGAGTACTATCATTTGCTTAGTCCTCATAAATCTACCCTACTCATAGTCATGCATAAAGTGTGTGTGTACATTGGCAACATGATCACATAATGGCTACAATATAACATTGAGGAAGCCACTCTCTAAAGATCACAACAAATGTACAACATATATTAAGTCTCAAGTTATACACATAAAGAGTATTAAGGACCATAGACTACACACACTCACATTACATCATAGGAGACAAGAACATATTCAACATTAGAATAGAAGACTCCTACTACACTTTGATCACACATTCATTTAAGGTGCATATAGGTATGGGTCATACTCCAAGAGTATTCCTCATCACTAGCCATAAAGACCACACCTAACCCTAACATGATCATTCACGTATACAAAATATCATCCACACACATAGGTCATGCAACTAGTGTAGAAGACTATACACATAACTTCACATAACATCAATTCACTTAGACATGATATTAGTTTCAAGGCTACATCCTCCAACTTCCTAAACATGAAATCATCATATTAATTCATCTTGCATCTAATGCCTTCAAAGTCATAACCATAACACATAAACATGTACAAAAATGTAAACACCGCCACCATAAGTGGACATACCAATCAACATAATTCAATATACATTCTAAGCTAATTTGAGGAAATAGGTCAACTTACCAAATCTCCAAGCTAATGATCATCCTTGATCATTCCTCCACAATTCATATTCAATTGATATAGATAGTAATAGCAATAAGCAATTCAATACAATCTAATCACAATTCTATAAACATGGAATCAAGATCACAAGACCCATAACATGTCATAATTTGAGGGGTTAAGGAGATCATGGATTCTTCATGGAATTGGAATGAAAATCATGTTTAAACCATAGATTAATCACATATGCAACATTAGAATGCTTTTGAAATCACTTTAACAATTAACCCATGGCTAGATTGAAAGATATGATTTTTGAATTCGAATCATATTTGAAAAAACTTTGAAAGAACTCCTTAAATGAAAGGTTATCTAAGGATGAAGGATTACAATACCTTCTACATTAGAAAGCCCACGAAAATTTGAGAAGAAAGATCCAAGAATCCACCTCCATAGATTGTTCTTGAGCTTGGTCTTCAATGGGGTTTTTGGGAGAGGTTTTGTTTTGAGAGGGAAGGTGAAGTTTGACGAATGAAGTCTATTTAGGGTTTTGATACTTTTACTAGCTTAATATACCCAAAATAAACTATAATAACCGTCCATACTAATTTAGGAACGTGGGGTGAATTTTCCATTCACCCCTTCACTAGGCAGCGTGCAAGACAAAATCTGCAGGTCAAACGACGACTTCATCTACAGGGCGTAGACCCATCGACGGGCCATACTAGCAACCGTCGATTGGGTCAGAGTCTCAACAACTTGGGCTTAAGATCCCCAGGCTAAGTATGGGGCTACGCCCCCAGAAGACGGGGCGTCACCAAGACTACGGGGTGTCGATGCCTTCCGTAGATGGGGACTGGTTTTGGCAGTCTTGCTCACAAGTTGGGTCCTCTTCAAGGACCCTTTGGTTGGTCCTTGGGGAGTTTTTTCGGACGTTTCCAACCCAAATACACTCGTATACATGTTAGATACCTCTCACATCAATTTTAACCAAAACAAACGCGTAAAATATGTCAAGACACACTAGAACACACTAGCACGTCTCAAGGCTAACTTTCGAACGTCTCGGACGTTTGACCTACAAATCAGTTCAAATCAAGTATACATGCTAGAAAACACTTAATTAGTAAATAATTAACATTTTTAGGCACATGTGTGGCTCTAGACACCTTAGTTCATTTTGAGGGTCTTGACAATAATATATTGTTATGATTGTGATATAATAAATTAGTTTAAAATATTAATCCTCTATATCATGTTTAGAATCTTGATTTAATTAATTAAATATTACCCGCTAATTTTTTTCTTCTGTCACGAGTCTTCAATCTAAGTAAAAATTTGAGGAAATAGAGAGAAATTGGATCCAAAAATAAAAAAATAATAAAAAACTACAGTATCTTTTTATATTAAAATAAAATTGGGGTCTCGAAGAGGTATATCACTTTAGATTGAACAAATAATGAGAAATAATATTAAAGTGGACTCTTTATATTATCTAATAGGAGAATAACACATAATAAATATTTTCTAAATATAAAGTAAGAGAAAATTGTTAATTTCAAGGATATAAGTGAGCCAAAAAGGTGAATAGAAGGGTATTTTTAGACCTAACTATGGATGTGTTGACACCCAATTTTGACCGACCTTTAACCAATTTTAGGAATGCTATTCGATTAAATACGTATTTTAAAATTTATTTAAAGTTTAGAATTTTAGCTGATTTTGCATGAAAATTATATATTTTACTTTATAAAATTATTGTAAATATTATAAAATTATTAATAAATGTTTTAAAACTTAAGTGATTTTTTTAATTATAAAATATATTATAAAATTTGTAGTATTTTAATTGGATAGCATTTCTTTAATTTTCCTCAAAATCATTTAAATTGTAACCCATTTTATTCTAATTTATTTCAATTCTAGCCAATCCAATTCAAATCTTATTTCAATTATAACCACTCTTTCATTTCAATTCCAGCTAATTTAATTTCAATTTTGGCCATTCCGTTCCAATCCAATCTGATTTTAAGACTTCTTCTTTTAATCTCAACCATCCATTAATTCATTAAATCCAAGATTTAATCTTAGCCCTACATCTTAATTGATTCAAGGGTCTAGATTAACCCATCTCTACATCTAAAAGACTCCTAAAAAACCTAAATTTTTAATCTACTTTCTCTCCTTCTCCTTGGCAGCCGGCGACCCTCTCTCTCCCCCCATTTTTTCTGGCGTGAGCCAGCAGCTGCTGGCAGCCATCGTTTCTCCCTCTTTCTCTCCCCCTTCTTCCCATCTCCGGCGCCTCCCTCTTCTCCTCTCCCTCTCTCCGATCGTCCCTCGTTCCTTCCCCATTTCCCTTTCTCTGTCTCCCCCTTATCCTTCTCCTGTTCTTTTCTTCTTCTTTGCAGGGACATCAACGGACGACTCCGAGCAGCCGGACAGCAACAGCAGCCACAACTCCGGCAGAACCCCAGGCCACCAGCATCTCCAACCAATGACATCAAGCCAGCAGCTCGGCTAGAGGGCGATAGCGACAACACCAACTGCTCAAACTGAGGCTCAAATGCCTGTGATTTCGTACCAAAATGGATCTCCTCAGATCCGTGCAGGTTTGTTTCCCTTTTTATTTTTTCTTAATGGTGTTCATAAGTTATCAACAGTTTGTTACCCCTTTTTAATTATTACCTCATCCATTTTCTTATTGATGATCATAATTTATCAATATTAACAATATGTGTAAATGTGCGTGAACTGTACTAGTGTTGATTTTGTTTAATCTTGCAAACTTATTTCATTATTTTGATGACTTTGGTGTTATATGTTTAGGCCTGTAAATGGATATTAGTAATGATACCAATTTTAATACTAATGAATTGTTGACTCCGGCTAATTCGACTTCTGATTCACTACAAAATCTGTCCGTTAGTATTCAAAATTGATTGCTCACTGATCTTTGCATATTTTCAGTTCCTTAATTGATAAATTGTCTACCTAGCTTAATTATATGGTAGACTATTTTGGTAATTAATCTAATTGATTTGAAGTGTAATTATGGCAAAGTGTGATTGCTCTTGATCTTGTTTCCCCTCTTGCTGGTAAAAAAAAAATATTGCTATTCTTTATGGAGTGTACACATAATAAGCATTGTTATAAAACCTTATGTTATCATGGTAAGTTTAATTAGTATTTATTTGCATAGATTGTCGATTGTTTAATTGATTCAATTTGCTTCTTAATTGACTCTTCTCTTGTTATTAAGGAAAATATATATTACTCTTCCTAATTTATTTTTACTTGTTTATATTTAGTAAATAATATATCTTTAATATTTTCTGATTTTTGGCTCTCCTTTTGCATAAGGAAATTGTGATTAATTGATTCCTTTAAATATTTATTTTCCTTATATGTTCCCCTCCCTCTTGCTTGCTTAATTGAAAATGGATTACCTCTTGCTTGCTTAATTGAAAATGGATTATTGATGCTAAAGAATTTTTATTACCTTATATGAACTTGGACAGATCTTATGGGTTGGTGAAATAATTGTGCCTATTATTTTATTTACTAATGTTAATTGATTGTAATTACCTTTATTGAAGCTGGTTGGATTCTTACCTATTTTATTTTGGTTGAGCTCAAAAATAAATAAATAATTTTGTGGATTTAGTTGGTCTTTTGGATAAGAAAAATGTTATAATAATTGGATGCCATATATTTCATTCCATGTTTGCTTATTTGTCTGTTAAATTGTAATATGTGATGAATATTTGTCTTACTTTATTATTTTTTTCTCTTATTTATTCATTTTGTTTGCCCGGTAATTGAATCCCTTCTTCCTATTTGAAAATTATATAGATTCCTACTTGCTTATTTCAGGAAAATAATAATTCTAATTTTGGCTCTCTTAAAATAACATAAAAAAGATATTTATGGATCTCTTTTTCCTTATTTGTAAATTGACTGATTTTCTTACTTGTTTCTATATGGTAAAAAAAAAAAAAATTAAAATAAATCTGATTTGGTTCTTCATTATTTAAGGAAAAAATAATTTTACTCTTCCTAATTTATTCTTTTGCTTATATTTAGTAAAGATAATAATGATTTTTTATTTTTTATTTTTGCTCTCCTTTTCAATAAGGAAAATGTGACATAATTGGCTCCAAAAATATATTCTTTCCTCCTATATTATGCCTCTTTGCTATATAAATAAGACCCCCTCTTTTATTTATCATTCACTCATCATTCCCTCATTCCCTCTCATCACAAGTTCTCTAACTCTCAACAATCTCACATCTTGATTTTTACTCACTTTTCTCTCAAATTCTCATTCACTCTCTCATTATCTCATTGCTCTCTCTCTTAAAATACTAAATATTACTCCACATTCCTGAAAAGAAGTAAGAACTTTAGTAAAACTTTGCATCGTTCTTTAGAGTATTGTTGTGTTGCGGTTGTAGATTGAAACCTTGCTAGATACTTCATTGCTGATAAAACTTTTCTGCGTAATTGGTTAGTCTTCTTTACTATTTTAAAGCTTGTTTTGCATAATTATCATTGTTGTGTGTTCGAAACAACAAGGAAGCATCCAAGTTAGTTTCATTATCTTTTACGAGTAATAATATAATCATGTTTGTTCTTTATCTTTTCTTGTGTGTTATTTACATATATATGAGAGTAATTGGTTATTATTTGGTGTTACAATTATTTCTCCATTGTATATGTATTACATTACCTCTTCTAGCAGGTTTTGAACTTAGAGTTCAAGATGTCGAAGATTGGCCTAGAAGAAAATTTCGAACGAAGCTATTTATTTTAATATGTATACTTGGTTCATATTTTGTAATATTTGTAAAACTCGCTAACCATATATATGATATATTTTGGGGATCGCCTAAAGGGAGGGGGAATCATATGCTAATTTGCAAACTTATTTGTGTTAGAAAGCATGCCTATAAGATTTTAATTTGTTTGAAAAAATGACCTTAGATTTGACTAAAAAAGAATAAGAAAAATAAAATATCTTGCTTGATCACTTGGCTAATCTTGTCTAATTAAATGATTGAAACTAATTCTATTTTAATATTATTTAATTGAGTTATGACTATAGATCTCTCCTTGATTTGCTAGAATTCGTGTCCATATTTTAATATGTCTATAGGATTTTACATCACTTGGAAATAATTTAAAAAAAAATAAAAAGCATGCCTAGTTGTTGACTCAATGTCTTGATTTTTCGTTATTATTTAAATGAGTATGTCTAAAAAAAAAAAAGAGTAATAATAATATGTTTTGTCATTTGCTCTCTATCCTAAAAATTTATTTTATTCATCTAATAAAATGACTGCCTAAGAAATTTTGCTGTATTAATCATAATTTGATTTCTAATTGTTGTTGTAATTATCTTTAAGCTTAAAAATGTATTTTTCGGCATTAGTAATTGATATTTAAATTTGTCACTGTTTTAAAAAATAATTTTCTGTATTAATAATAGATCTGTCACTAAAAAGTATTCTTTTGTACTAGTAATAAATATATTGTTGTCCTTAAAACAATTTTATGCCTAAAGCAAATAAAGTTTAAAATATTTTTCTGCCTTAAACAAATAAAGTCTTTTGTTATAAATGGTATTTGCTGCCTTAATAATTAAATTTACTACTATTTAAAATATATACGCATGTGGGATCACTATCTTTGCTACTTGAAAGTCAAGAGATAAAAACTTTTTATTAATTTCTGCTTTATTTAAATTAGTTCAACATTAAAATCTATATCCATGTTATAATTTTTGCCCTCATAATTAATTTTTTGTTATTATAACTTTGTATGCTCACACACTTAGCATGAAATCTTTCACAATTATGTGTTGTTGCAAGCATGCCTAATTGATTTTTAGAGGCCAAATTGAGACTTGTGTTGCTAAAATGACCGTCCTGTTTGCCTTGTTTGTTTGATTTGTTGTCTAGGAGGGCCTTATATTTTATTTTGTCTAAACCCACCTTTTAAGAGTCCAATGCCTCTTGGACAATCAAGTTGGGACGACTAGGCACCTTTTAGGTACGAAATGCATGCGGTGGTTGGGTAGGGGTAGTTGGCCCTATGGAGATGATGACATCGACTCAGGCTTGAAAGACAAACATTGGTTTTGTCTGTCCCTATACGGCAGCCTATCGGAAAAAAGAAAAGAAAAGTCGAGTGCTGATCCAAAAAGTCTCCTAGAGTCTCCCTTTCCCTTTATTCCTTTATTTGTTTGTCTAATTTTATTTATTTGGGGTAGCTTAAAATAAAACAATAAATTTTGTTTGCTTATTTGTTTGTACCCTTTCTATCTACTCGCTTATCTCTTATTTAACTGCTTAATATATATATAGTGTTGTCACTTAGACTCGTATGTTTAAATATTAATTAAAATAATAATATAAGCTATTTGTTTGACTTGTTATATCACATAGTCTAGCATGTTAAATTAGATAAAATTTATTTTAATCGTTTAATATTGCTATCACCTAAACCTTGCATGTTTAAATTAATAATTAATAAAATAATTTTATTTGTTTAATATTTGTCATCACTTAGCAAGCATGCTAGTTAATTAAATAAATAAATGAAGTGACCTTAATTGCTACTTGTAACCTCCACATAAATTGCATGAGATACGGTTGGGACCCACATTTGTGGACCTTGAGGAATGCCTAACACCTTCCCCTCGAGGTAATTTGAACCCTTACCCTGATCTCTGGCTCGTTGACCTTAGCTAGACTTAGTTAGGTTAGATAGGTGCCCTAACGCGCCTTAATTCGTTAGGTGGCGACTCCAAAAGCTCCAAATCCCAAAAGAGTTGTTAGGTCGCGATAAAACCCGTTTTCGCGAGAAAATGGGGCGCGACAGAATGGCGACTCCGCTGGGGATATTAGGTTCTTACCATTACGTGTTTTATGCTTGTTTATGTGGGGTTTACTTTATTTGGTTATTTCATTATTTGTTAGGTGCTTACCATGTTTAGCTTATTTTGTTGCCTTATCTATTGTCTTATTTCTATGTTTCACCCCTTCCCTCTTCCTTATTTGATTATTACCATGTTTAATCTTTACCCTTTCCCCTTATTTGTTTCCTATATGTTTTATGCTCTTTCCTTATTTGCATAATTTTTAATATGTGTATATGTTTGTTTCCCTTACATATTTATGCTTATTTATTTATTTATCGCTTTATAAACTGCCTATATGCTATTGCTTTCAAATCTAAATGCTAAATGTTTACCGCTTTGATAATCGACATTCCGCTCATACTTCCCCCAATTGGGACCCTCTTCCTCTTTTTTATTTTGTTCTCGTGATGTTGTGCCTTTGCACCTCTCACAACTACTCCAATTCACTTCAAATACCCATTATAGAGAGTCGGCATATGCGTGGACGTAACGGATAGTTTTACTATCGTGAAACCACGAGCCTCTCGCATAGAATCCCTTTCAAGTTCGTGTCAAGCCAACTCTTAAAAGTCCTAGTTAGGTCATACATGTTGCATAAACCCTAGGTGGTTTGACCCTTGGTGTCAATCCACATAATTAGATATCCACCCTGTTGTCTAAAGGGCCCCAACACCCTTTAGACAAATTGCATACTTATGTGTCAATGTGATCATAATAATTAAATCAAGCCAACTTTGCCAAAATGAAGTTTAGAAGTTGTTTATTGTTTTGCTTGTAGAATCATGGATGAGTATGAATCCCCAACACCCTTTAGACAAATTGCGTACTTATGTGTCAATGTGGTCATGATAGTTAAATCAAGCCAAATTATACCAAAAATGGAGTTCAGAATTTTACTCTAACTTAACTCCGAATTGGCAAAATAGGCTTGAATTAATTATTGTGCGTTGTGTCATCCCTCGTGTATTTAGGGCGTTTTCTTAAAATAATGTGTTTCATATCTCAATTTATACAATGTTCTAATTTAGGTTTTGTTTTGCTTTATTTATTTTTTTACCCTTCCCCAATGGTTGATCTATTGACCATGGTTTACCACACGCGATCAAAGGGCTATCTTCCTTCTCTCCAAATTGAGAATCGCAAAGGAAAGAGGAAAGTGCCTAATGACAAGGCCATATGCAAGACTGTTGAAAAGAAATATCTTTCAGACGAGTTAGTGTCAAGCCTTGAGCAGAAAATAAAGAAGTTAGAAGAAGAAGTGTTGGATATGCGCGAGTGGGCCAAGTTGTTACTCTCCGTCAACCCCACTTGCAAGTCAAGCCACTCTCCAAAATAATCCTCCTCCAAATTACTCCGCTTCTCGAAATCAACCAAGCTCCATTCAAATTCCTCCAAAGAACATCCATTTTCCAAATCGCCCATATCTTCCACAACACCATGTATATGCTTCTAAACCTCAACATCTTACTCCACACTCGCATCATCCTACAATGCAAGCTCCTCGATACGAAACACCTCTACACTAAGTTCCTTGGCATCATGCGCCTCTCATGCCACTTCCAATCCTTTCATATCAAATGTCTCCGTACCAAAGGCCTCCTCAGCCATATCAATAACCAACATGTCCTGGCCACAATGCCAAAGTCGTCACTCGATCGCATATTCGCAGAAACCTCTTCAAGGTTGAGGAGAGACTTGGCAAAACTTATACACCTCTAACAGAGCCTATATGCCAACTTTACAAAAAGTTGAGGGTTGCTGGTCACATCGCTCTTATCAATGAAATAAGGATGAATACGCGTGCATCATGGATTGAACCGTCTAAAGTTTGCGCTTATCATTCAGGAATAGAAGGACATACCATAGAAGAATGTCGTGATTTGAAAGACAAGATTCAACAACTGATTGATACTAAGGTCATATGCGTGGAGGATATTGCAACAAAGAAAGTTCAAATGTGAACGTACCAAAGTTTACTTGAACTAGTCTCCCAATAAGGCTTGCGCCATTTAAGTTCATGTTTTCCACATTCAGACACCCCAGAATAACATATGGACAATAAAGTTGGGCAAAATCTATCACTAGTTGCTCAAAAAGGCTCTTTTAATGCTTCACTTATGCTCTTTGTAATTTGGAACTACGTCAGACCTGATTTTCGTTTAAGAGGGGATACGTAGGCGCTCCTATGGGGGTTCGGTCTTATCATAATAAAAATTTTCATTTTCCCCTTCTATTGATAACTGGGGTAGAATTTTTGAGAGAGTCTCAAAAATTCCATCAAGATTTCTCCTTGCACATCTCCATACTGGGGTAGAATTTTTGAGTAAACTCAAAAATTCCATTAAAAGCATTTCTTCTCAACAACTGGGGCAGAATTTTGAGAGGACCTCAAAATTGCTACAAATCAAGGCTGAGACAGAATCTTTCAAGAGGATCTCAAAAAATCCAACAGTCAAGCTACAACTACAACTGATCAGAATAACAGAAGTTCTACACTGGGGCAGAAATTTTGAGGGGATCTCAAAATTTCGACAACACTCCGAAGAACATTTTATCAGACATCAAAAGAGCACGCTGTGTCAAATCATGGATACAGATCAACCTTCCCCTTTTAAACTAACTATTTTTATTTGAATGCAGAAAATACAGGTACATATACAAAGGCAACTTCAACAATCAACATACTACTTTTGAGCCGAACAAATGACACTCGACCCTTTCAACAAGGCGGATGTCCAAACTACTACATACCATCAATCAACTGTTGTGCTGATTGATTGTGCCCGAAGAAATGCATTATTGCATGTGCCCGATATTACATTGTGCCCGAAGAAATGCATCATTGCATGTGCTCGAGATTGATTATGCCCGAAGAAATGCATCATTGCATGTGCCCGATATTGCATGTGCTCGAAGAAATGCATCATTGCATGTGCCCGAAGAAATGCATCATTGCATGTGCTCGATATTGCATGTACCCAAAGAAATGCATCATTGCATGTGCCCGATATTACATTGTGCCCGAAGAAATGCATCATTGCATGTGCCCAACATTACATTATGCCCTAAGAAATGCATCATTGCATGTGTCCGAGACCGCATTGTGCCCGAAGTTTGCATAATCCCGAGATCGCATCGTGCTCAAAATTTGCATGTGCCCAAAGAAATGCATCATTGCATGTGCCCGAGATTGATTGTGCCCGAAGAAATGCATCATTGCATGTGCCCGATATTGCATGTGCTCGAAGAAATGCATCATTGCATGTGCCCGAAGAAATGCATCATTGCATGTGCTCGATATTGCATGTGCCCAAATAAATGCATCATTGCATGTGCCCGATATTATATTGTGCCCGAAGAAATGCATCATTGCATGTGCCCAACATTACATTATGCCCGAAGAAATGCATCATTGCATGTGCCCGAGACCGCATTGTGCCCGAAGTTTGCATAATCCCGAGATCGCATCGTGCTCAAAGTTTGCATGTGCCCGAATCAAATCAAGTCACAAGTATCAACAAAAACAGATACGCTCTCTTTACTCATTACTTATATTCCGAAGGCGTCATCCTCCAAAGGCATCATCTTTCATGGCCTGCGGACTTCATGTCATGACCTGAGGACTTATTTCATGCTTATCATGTTCCTAAGGCATCATAGTCTAAAGGCATCATCCTCATGGCCTGCAGACATCATATCATGGCCTAAGGATTTAATTACTGTCTATCATGATCCGAAGGTGTCATAGTCTAAGGGTATCATTTTCATGGCCCACAGACAACATTTTCATGACCTGAGGATATATTTTGCATATCATGGCCCTAGACATCATAGCCTAAGACAACATCTTTCATAGTCTTAAGGCAAACATTCATGGTCGATATGGGAAACTGCATCATGTTTACATTTTACCGCTTATTTTGATACATCTGCTCTAATCACTTTATTTAAGTCATATTACAAGTTATAGCTGTGCAGATTACAGACAAAGTCACCGTTTGAGCAGTTGTTCCCTTGCTTACAACAAAGGCTCCAAACTCTTGGCTACTCGCATTATCGTTTTGCTACTCAGCTACCGTTCATGCTACTATGAAGATATCGTTGGATTCAACTCGCTACTGTGACCTACTGATTCTACATTTTAGGCTCGTCCGCCTTACAATGCGACATTTAGGCTCATCGACCTTAAAACGACATTTAGGCGTGTCCGCCTTTTAGGACACTTAGGCTCGTCCGCCTTAAAACGACGTTTAGGTTTGTCCGCCTTACAAAGGATGCTTAGTTTTTGATTTTGCAGGTGTGATCGATCTCTCTTCTCGTCTCTCTATCATGACCTTCTCGCTTCTCCACCTCTCTCTTCTCGCTACTCTAATCTTATCCATTCAAGCCGATATCGTGCCTTCCGAATACCTTAACGCTCTTTCAACTTTTAAGAGTTTCTTTTGCTTTTGAATCTAGAACTACACACGACCTGATTCTCGTATAACCAGAGATATGTAGGCGGCTTAATACCAAAGTCTCGGTCGTACCCTTTTTTTCAACTCTATATCGTTTCAATTGATCCAACTGACATCTGTCGTCGGTCGGACAAAATCGGCTAATAAGTCAACGTTGGTTGCCTGACAATTCATTCCTCATTCTCAATCAACCAAGGGGCAGCTGTTGACACCCAATTTTGACCGACCTTTAACCAATTTTAGGAATGCTATTCGATTAAATACGTATTTTAAAATTTATTTAAAGTTTAGAATTTTAGCTGATTTTGCATGAAAATTATATATTTTACTTTATAAAATTATTGTAAATATTATAAAATTATTAATAAATGTTTTAAAACTTAAGTGATTTTTTTAATTATAAAATATATTATAAAATTTGTAGTATTTTAATTGGATAGCATTTCTTTAATTTTCCTCAAAATCATTTAAATTGTAACCCATTTTATTCTAATTTATTTCAATTCTAGCCAATCCAATTCAAATCTTATTTCAATTATAACCACTCTTTCATTTCAATTCCAGCTAATTTAATTTCAATTTTGGCCATTCCGTTCCAATCCAATCTGATTTTAAGACTTCTTCTTTTAATCTCAACCATCCATTAATTCATTAAATCCAAGATTTAATCTTAGCCCTACATCTTAATTGATTCAAGGGTCTAGATTAACCCATCTCTACATCTAAAAGACTCCTAAAAAACCTAAATTTTTAATCTACTTTCTCTCCTTCTCCTTGGCAGCCGGCGACCCTCTCTCTCCCCCCATTTTTTCTGGCGTGAGCCAGCAGCTGCTGGCAGCCATCGTTTCTCCCTCTTTCTCTCCCCCTTCTTCCCATCTCCGGCGCCTCCCTCTTCTCCTCTCCCTCTCTCCGATCGTCCCTCGTTCCTTCCCCATTTCCCTTTCTCTGTCTCCCCCTTATCCTTCTCCTGTTCTTTTCTTCTTCTTTGCAGGGACATCAACGGACGACTCCGAGCAGCCGGACAGCAACAGCAGCCACAACTCCGGCAGAACCCCAGGCCACCAGCATCTCCAACCAATGACATCAAGCCAGCAGCTCGGCTAGAGGGCGATAGCGACAACACCAACTGCTCAAACTGAGGCTCAAATGCCTGTGATTTCGTACCAAAATGGATCTCCTCAGATCCGTGCAGGTTTGTTTCCCTTTTTATTTTTTCTTAATGGTGTTCATAAGTTATCAACAGTTTGTTACCCCTTTTTAATTATTACCTCATCCATTTTCTTATTGATGATCATAATTTATCAATATTAACAATATGTGTAAATGTGCGTGAACTGTACTAGTGTTGATTTTGTTTAATCTTGCAAACTTATTTCATTATTTTGATGACTTTGGTGTTATATGTTTAGGCCTGTAAATGGATATTAGTAATGATACCAATTTTAATACTAATGAATTGTTGACTCCGGCTAATTCGACTTCTGATTCACTACAAAATCTGTCCGTTAGTATTCAAAATTGATTGCTCACTGATCTTTGCATATTTTCAGTTCCTTAATTGATAAATTGTCTACCTAGCTTAATTATATGGTAGACTATTTTGGTAATTAATCTAATTGATTTGAAGTGTAATTATGGCAAAGTGTGATTGCTCTTGATCTTGTTTCCCCTCTTGCTGGTAAAAAAAAATATATTGCTATTCTTTATGGAGTGTACACATAATAAGCATTGTTATAAAACCTTATGTTATCATGGTAAGTTTAATTAGTATTTATTTGCATAGATTGTCGATTGTTTAATTGATTCAATTTGCTTCTTAATTGACTCTTCTCTTGTTATTAAGGAAAATATATATTACTCTTCCTAATTTATTTTTACTTGTTTATATTTAGTAAATAATATATCTTTAATGTTTTCTGATTTTTGGCTCTCCTTTTGCATAAGGAAATTGTGATTAATTGATTCCTTTAAATATTTATTTTCCTTATATGTTCCCCTCCCTCTTGCTTGCTTAATTGAAAATGGATTACCTCTTGCTTGCTTAATTGAAAATGGATTATTGATGCTAAAGAATTTTTATTACCTTATATGAACTTGGACAGATCTTATGGGTTGGTGAAATAATTGTGCCTATTATTTTGTTTACTAATGTTAATTGATTGTAATTACCTTTATTGAAGCTGGTTGGATTCTTACCTATTTTATTTTGGTTGAGCTCAAAAATAAATAAATAATTTTGTGGATTTAGTTGGTCTTTTGGATAAGAAAAATGTTATAATAATTGGATCCCATATATTTCATTCCATGTTTGCTTATTTGTCTGTTAAATTGTAATATGTGATGAATATTTGTCTTACTTTATTATTTTTTTCTCTTATTTATTCATTTTGTTTGCCCGGTAATTGAATCCCTTCTTCCTATTTGAAAATTATATAGATTCCTACTTGCTTATTTCAGGAAAATAATAATTCTAATTTTGGCTCTCTTAAAATAACATAAAAAAGATATTTATGGATCTCTTTTTCCTTATTTGTAAATTGACTGATTTTCTTACTTGTTTCTATATGGTAAAAAAAAAAAAATTAAAATAAATCTGATTTGGTTCTTCATTATTTAAGGAAAAAATAATTTTACTCTTCCTAATTTATTCTTTTGCTTATATTTAGTAAAGATAATAATGATTTTTTTTTTATTTTTGCTCTCCTTTTCAATAAGGAAAATGTGACATAATTGGCTCCAAAAATATATTCTTTCCTCCTATATTATGCCTCTTTGCTATATAAATAAGACCCCCTCTTTTATTTATCATTCACTCATCATTCACTCATCATTCACTCATTCCCTCTCATCACAAGTTCTCTAACTCTCAACAATCTCACATCTTGATTTTTACTCACTTTTCTCTCAAATTCTCATTCACTCTCTCATTATCTCATTGCTCTCTCTCTTAAAATACTAAATATTACTCCACATTCCTGAAAAGAAGTAAGAACTTTAGTAAAACTTTGCATCGTTCTTTAGAGTATTGTTGTGTTGCGGTTGTAGATTGAAACCTTGCTAGATACTTCATTGCTGATAAAACTTTTCTGCGTAATTGGTTAGTCTTCTTTACTATTTTAAAGCTTGTTTTGCATAATTATCATTGTTGTGTGTTCGAAACAACAAGGAAGCATCCAAGTTAGTTTCATTATCTTTTACGAGTAATAATATAATCATGTTTGTTCTTTATCTTTTCTTGTGTGTTATTTACATATATATGAGAGTAATTGGTTATTATTTGATGTTACAATTATTTCTCCATTGTATATGTATTACATTACCTCTTCTAGCAGGTTTTGAACTTAGAGTTCAAGATGTCGAAGATTGGCCTAGAAGAAAATTTCGAACGAAGCTATTTATTTTAATATGTATACTTGGTTCATATTTTGTAATATTTGTAAAACTCGCTAACCATATATATGATATATTTTGGGGATCGCCTAAGGGGAGGGGGAATCATATGCTAATTTGCAAACTTATTTGTGTTAGAAAGCATGCCTATAAGATTTTAATTTGTTTGAAAAAATGACCTTAGATTTGACTAAAAAAGAATAAATAAAAATAAAATATCTTGCTTGATCACTTGGCTAATCTTGTCTAATTAAATGATTGAAACTAATTCTATTTTAATATTATTTAATTGAGTTATGACTATAGATCTCTCCTTGATTTGCTAGAATTCGTGTCCATGTTTTAATATGTCTATAGGATTTTACATCACTTGGAAATAATTTTAAAAAAAATAAAAAGCATGCCTAGTTGTTGACTCAATGTCTTGATTTTTCGTTATTATTTAAATGAGTGTCTAAAAAAAAAAAAGAGTAATAATAATATGTTTTGTCATTTGCTCTCTATCCTAAAAATTTATTTTATTCAACTAATAAAATGACTGCCTAAGAAATTTTGCTGTATTAATCATAATTTGATTTCTAATTGTTGTTGTAATTATCTTTAAGCTTAAAAATGTATTTTTCGGCATTAGTAATTGATATTTAAATTTGTCACTGTTTTAAAAATAATTTTCTGTATTAATAATAGATCTGTCACTAAAAAGTATTTTTTTGTACTAGTAATAAATATATTGTTGTCCTTAAAACAATTTTATGCCTAAAGCAAATAAAGTCTAAAATATTTTTCTGCCTTAAACAAATAAAGTCTTTTGTTATAAATGGTATTTGCTGCCTTAATAATTAAATTTACTACTATTTAAAATATATACGCATGTGGGATCACTATCTTTGCTACTTGAAAGTCAAGAGATAAAAACTTTTTATTAATTTCTGCTTTATTTAAGTTAGTTCAACATTAAAATCTATATCCATGTTATAATTTTTGCCCTCATAATTAATTTTTTGTTATTATAACTTTGTATGCTCACACACTTAGCATGAAATCTTTCACAATTATGTGTTGTTGCAAGCATGCCTAATTGATTTTTAGAGGCCAAATTGAGACTTGTGTTGCTAAAATGACCGTCCTGTTTGCCTTGTTTGTTTGATTTGTTGTCTAGGAGGGCCTTATATTTTATTTTGTCTAAACCCACCCTTTAAGAGTCCAATGCCTCTTGGACAATCAAGTTGGGACGACTAGGCACCTTTTAGGTACGAAATGCATGCGGTGGTTGGGTAGGGATAGTTGGCCCTATGGAGATGATGACATCGACTCAGGCTTGAAAGACAAACATTGGTTTTGTCTGTCCCTATACGGCAGCCTATCGGAAAAAATAAAAGAAAAGTCGAGTGCTGATCCAAAAAGTCTCCTAGAGTCTCCCTTTCCCTTTATTCCTTTATTTGTTTGTCTAATTTTATTTATTTGGGGTAGCTTAAAATAAAACAATAAATTTTGTTTGCTTATTTGTTTGTACCCTTTCTATCTACTCGCTTATCTCTTATTTAACTGCTTAATATATATATAGTGTTGTCACTTAGACTCGTATGTTTAAATATTAATTAAAATAATAATATAAGCTATTTGTTTGACTTGTTATATCACATAGTCTAGCATGTTAAATTAGATAAAATTTATCTTAATCGTTTAATATTGCTATCACCTAAACCTTGCATGTTTAAATTAATAATTATTTGTCATCACTTAGCAAGCATGCTAGTTAATTAAATAAATAAATGAAGTGACCTTAATTGCTACTTGTAACCCCCACATAAATTGCATGAGATACGGTCGGGACCCACATTTGTGGACCTTGAGGGATGCCTAACACCTTTCCCTCGAGGTAATTTGAACCCTTACCCTGATCTCTGGCTCGTTGACCTTAGCTAGACTTAGTTAGGTTAGATAGGTGCCCTAACGCGCCTTAATTCGTTAGGTGGCGACTCCTCAAATTCCAAATCCCAAAAGAGTTGTTAGGTCGTGCACGAAACCCGTTTTCGCGAGAAAATGGGGCGCGACACATTGATAATCATGGCGATACAACATTCCTTTACCACTATCTTGGACATGTCTAAAACAAACTTACTCATCATTTCCCTAGGGTCGGCAATCAAAGCATACTTCGATAATTTTGTAAACTCCAAAGCATATTATTTCACACAGATGTTTTCTTGATGAAGGTTGATGAATTGAATTACCTTTGCCTCCTTCATCTCAAGGGGGAAGAACCTATCAAGGAAAAAAACTTTGAACTTTTTCCAATCAAGAACACATGCATCTTCTACACTCTCTTCTATCCATTGATTGAACTAATTTGAGAAACACCCTTAAGTTGATAAGCGGTCAATTCTGCTTTTTCCATTGGCGTCACTCCTATGATCATCAACACCTTATATATTTCATCAATCAACTCTTGAGGGTCTTTCTCAACCTTAGAACCATGAAACTCCGAAGGATTCATTCTAGTAAAGTCTCTCACTCTAGTTATCATCGTACCAATATTTAGGTTCACATGGACCACAACCTCCCTATTTTTTTGAGCCTTTATGTATTAGACAATACTTGAAAAGCAGTCCTAAACTCTGCATTAATCACTTGTTCAGTCAAAAGGTCGATCGAAACTTGAGGAGCTTCTCGTTTCATATTCTCATTCGCTTCCTAACTTAAGCTCTTCGAGGGTCCATTTCCTAAAAAGCATCGAATTATGATTAGGATAAAGGACATATAGAGTTACACTCTGTCCCACGACTTAGAGTAATGAAAGAAGTGGAGTTCAATAAACATCTTATAGTTTCTCATTCATAAGTGTGACACACTTCACACTCATGAACAAGACTCTATTTGACGTGGCTTTTGGAGACTTCCTAGGACCTTTCTAAACCTTGTGCTCTAAAATCCAAGTTTGTCACCACCCAAAACATGGCCTGGGCATAACATGGAATAACTCATACAAGATAATAGAAAATTTAGAAAGTTTAAAATACAATTTCAGAACATAAGAGTTTATAAAATGTAGCGGAAGTCTAACATAGTCTCAAAGTCATCTAGTACATCAAGAGTGATCGGGATGTAACCCCCACACACATACAATACTGAAAAGTAGCGACAATAGGATATAAAAGTTTGATCCTCATAACATGATTACTCGCCAATCTTCAATATTTACTAAGGTGATCTCTAGCCACGGGGATGCAAAATCAAAGTGTCAGACCTTACATTTTTATAAGAATGTATGCAAGAGTATACGTCAGTATAGAAATGTACCAAGTATGATAGTAATGCATAAAGTTATGAAATTATGCTAAAAAAACATTTTCATGACATGCAAAGACCAAGATGAATCATGAGACAAGGGCCGCCCCAGCCATAGCGTAAAGTTTGGGCTTTGGGGCGCTGCGCCAGCCAGAGCACCCCAACCAATCCTCTGAAATTTAAGGGTTGGTGTCCCGCACTCTCAGAGCGCCAGGGACACCAGTTCTTTCCATTTCCCCCCCCCCCCCTTATTTTTGTACTAGTCCCTTAGCAACATACATATATTTCCTAGTTAATTTCAACACTCTAAGGTACATCTAAACATCATGAAATCATCCATAAACATGAGATCATGGACCTTGAATCCGTAATTCAATTCAAGAAAAGTTAAGAGTCAAGTTAAGAAGTTAAGAATCAAGTCAAGAGAAGTTCATAGAGTTTTCCAAAAGTCTTTTGCAAACGTTTTAACTTCGTTTAAGACTTAAGCTTTGAGTTGACTAAAGAATAAGAGAAAGTTCTTTTCTTTAAAGATTATACAGGAACTAAGTATTCTAAGAGTTAAAATATTTTCATATTTGAGCAAGAAAGGAAACACCATTTCCAAGAGAGCTTTTAAGCTAAGTTTTTCGAGTAATTATCTCAAACCAAAGAAAGAATTTTGTTTCTAAAAACATATGAGTTGATTATATTTTTTGGAGTAGTATTGAGCACCGATATGAGAATGTGAGTTCATAATAAATCAGTTCTCCATAAACCATGTAGCTATCATGGGTAGAAAGGATCATACTTTTAAGATGATTCCTTAGTGCTTTTTAGCATATACTAGTTGATCCACTTAGTTAAGGCGTTCTATACGACAGCGTAGCAAGACGATGTATCACCACTTAGGCTAATAATGATGGTTGTCGGTTAGAGAAACTCCCACATAAACTATATTACTTTATTATATGAGTAAATTGAGTTCTTATTGCATTTCTTTAACAAATTGAGTTGTTGTGTACTGTATAAATGTTTTTGTATAAACTGCACCTATTATTGTTGTGTACTTGCATTTGAGTGAAGTTATTTATGAGTCGAGTAAAGTTAAGGTTAGTGTTTTTTTTCAAATTTCTTTCAAGCTTATGTCTTGTTTAGTATTCTCCTCGCATACTCGTACATTCAATGTACTGATGTCATTTGACATGCATCGTTTTATGATGCAGACACAGATAAACAGAATCAGCATCCAACACCTCGTTGATCCAATTGAGCACTCAGGATCAGACTAAAACTCATTTTATGAAACAACCGATTTGGTGTGTTCCCGTTGTTACTTAATTTCTTTTTCCAATTAATATCCGTACATAATATTTCATAATACTTTTTTACCCTTCACCCCTATATTATTTAATTCTAGTCAAACCTCCTACACTAGAATAATTAAGGATATTTTAGTAAATTTATAAATTAGAATACAGTACGATACAGTCAAACCAAACAATAAAAATGTTATTAAACAATAACAAACATTACAATCTAACCAAACATTGTATCTCATACATTACAGTATATTACAGTACAATACGATACAATACATTATGAAACAATAAATAACAATGATTCAAACAGAGTGTAATTGTCTGTTTCCTCACTCTACATAAATTATTGTTATAACCCTCAATTAATTAAACCTAAGTCATTGATATCAATATTAGACATGTAAAAATTGATACTCATTCAAGAAATAATTTAAGAAAATAAAGATGATAGTTAAATCTCTTTCTATAAATATGATTTTCCTAACACTATAAGAATTGATTCCTAAATATTGATAAACTAAAATAAAAATAAATATAAATAAAATATAAATAGTTCAAACTTACACAATATATATATGAGATAAGGGTCAAAAACACACCTAAACTATTCCCTTTTTTTGAGTTTCATACTCAAACTATTGAGAGTGTGAGTTTCATACCTAAACTATCACTTTTTAGTTTGAGAAACACACCTTAGTGGTGAGTGTAATGCACTCTCTCTTTTATTTGAAAAAACCTTGACACATGACATTCCACAAGAATAAAATATTTCACCTTGATAAAAATTAAATAATAAACTATTACTCCCTCCGTTTCAAAAAGAATGACCTCCTTTCCTTTTTAGTATGTTTCAAAAAGAATGACCTCTTTCTTTTTTTAGTAACAACTTTCCACGTGGCATGATTAAGGCCACAAGATCAACGGGCAATTTTGTACATTTGACCTAACTTTAATTTAGGACCACAAGATTCAAAAGTCTTCTTTATACTCTTAAACTCCGTGCCAAGTCAAACTAGGTCATTCTTTGTGAAACGGATGGAGTAATATTAATTAAAAATTAAAGATTAAAGTATTACAATCCATTAAAAAATATTTTTTTTAAGATTAAAATTTAAAAATTATTTTTTTTACCCCACTCCACTACCTCCTCCACGTACCCCCGACAATCCTCCATCCTTTTTCAAAAAAAAAATTCTTTTAGAAAATATTTTTTTAAAATTTATACTTACCCCCCCTTCTCCTTCTCCCAAAAATAAAACAAAATTGATATTATTTTATTTTTAGAAAATTAAAAATTCTAGCGCATCCTATTTTACCCTCTACTCCTAATTTTTATTTTTATTTTAATATTTTTCTCATTATGCGTTAGTACGTACATATATTTTTAGAAAAAAAATTCTACTAGTGTACGAATATAACATAAATAAATGGAAAAAAAAAGTATTGTGGCGGCAAGTAAAAAATATTTTCGATATGTATATATCTAACACAAAATGAAAAAAAAAATTGAAAGCGGAGGGTTAGGTGAGGTGCATAGAATTATTTTTTAAATAATGAAAATAATATCTAAATTATTATTTGAGGGGGGGGGGGGAGGATGAAGTAAAAAAAATGTTTTTATGAATGAAATTTAAACAAAAAAAAACTAAAATGGTCGGCAGGGTGAGGGCGGTGAGAGGAAGTGATGGAGTGGGGTAAGAAAAATATATTACATTTTATTTTACAAAATCAATTAATTTTTTGGATAATAATTTTTAAATTTTTAATTTTTTCTTTCAACCAATAATAATTATTTTTATTGTTTTGTCCATGTAGAGTGTGATATGATAATTTTTTAAAATAAAAGAGAGAGTGTATTACACACACCATGATTAGAGTGGTATAAAAGAGAGAGGTGTGTTTATCAAACTAAAAATTGATAGTTTAGGTATGAAACTCACACTCTTAATAATTTAGATATGAAACTAAAAAAAAGAATATAATTTAAATGTATTTTTAACATTTATCTCTCTATATATACACACGTGGGTACAAAACAATTAGAAGAGGATTAAGAAATTCAGAGAAGACAGAGAAAACAAAGAAGACAAATACTCTGACCACATATGGTCCGCCATCATAATAACTTTTAAAATTTTGCTTTTAACACACCGAATAAGGACAATCCTATAGTCCAGAAAGAATATATTTACTACTATTTTACTAATTACCCCATAATTTAATATTCAATTTTTAAATTCCAGAAAGAATCTATTTTACTAATTGCCCCATAATTTAATATTCAATTTTTAAAAAGAAAAAAATTCGAACATATCATCAAATTTTAGAAAAAAAATCATGTACGCTATCTGCTAACAATTTGGTCTATTTATATAATTTTTTTTGAAAAACAAGTTTATTCATTTCATTATTTGTTAATTTAAAAGAGTCTTGATTTTATAAAATTATTTATTTAGGTAGTCAATTATGATTCACCACACCATTAATTAAATTAATTTTTAAAGGAGAAATACTCAAATATGTAATTGAAAAAACTCATTTATGTCATGCATTAAAACTTTGGCACATTTTTATCATTACCGTCATATTAGATTTTGTTCACGTCGCCATTTATGATTTGGTTAGTCGTTAATTAAATTGTCTTAAAAATTCGGTCAAGTTTTTAAAACTTATTTGAATTAAAAATACTCAATTTATAAACTCACCGAAATAAGATTTTGTAGAATAGATTATTTTTAATTAACAAATAATGATATGAATGAGCAAGTTGTCAAACAAAAATGACATAAATGAGCTAAATTTTTAACGAATGACAGAAAATGAGTTTTTTTCAAAGTTCAGTATATATATATATATATATATTATTTCTAATAACATGAATAATTTTGAGAATTGTTATCTGATGATAAAATCCACATTCTTATTATTTTTTTAGCAGAATTAACTATCTGCTTAACCATGAGATTGTTTTTAAAAAAAATATATTAAATCTTTTCCAACGTTTAAAAAAAAGGGAAAAAGTCTTACGTATGTCATCAAAAATTAAAAAAGATAATCACTATATTATCAGTTAAAATTTTTGTTTATTTATACTATTTTGGTTTTTAAAAAAGGCATATTCATTAGGGGTGTAAAAAAACTCAGTCCATCGATAAATTGAACTGAAAAGAATGTTATTAATTTATTGTTATTGCTTATTGGGTTAATGGTTTTTAATTATTTTATAAAAAAATTTTATTGGGATATCGATTTTGTATTGATTTTTAATATTGAGTTATTATGTAAATTAATAGCCCACTAAGACTATAGTAATTTACTACTTTTACTTATACATAAATATTAAATATTAATCTCAAAATCTTATTAGTTATGACTTTGTCATTTAACCTTCAATTCATATTTCACCTTGACTTCGAGTTCAACAATTCTATTATTCAAATAGTCAAAACCTAAAGTAAGAACCTTATTCCTCTTAATTTCTCTTTGTGATATATATATATGTATAGTTCTTTTCATATTTTTTATTATTTTATATTTTATGAGCATTTGTAAAGCGGAGAAGGGCCTAAAATTCTCCTCAACTATTTGAATTGGTACAAAACTATCCTTCATCCACCTTTGGGCCCCCAAATACCCTTGATGTTAACCTGTTGGCTCAAAAATACATTATGTCTAATGGATCATACTCATTAGGTGGATGAAGGACATTATTGTACCTAGAGGTGGCAAATGGGCGGGTTGAATCAAATGTGGGCGGGTTGAAAATGGGTAAACATAAAATGGGTAATCATTCACCCGCCCATATTTTTGATATGGGTAAAAATGGGTTGGGTAAAATACTAGTTTACCCATATTTTACCCATATTTCATGAATAAATAGTTCTTTACTTAAGAATTCAATATGGAGAAAATATTTTAGTCTTTTTTTTTTAGATGAAATCTGTTAAAAATACTTCATTTAGTTTTATTTTATTATAAAAATAAAAAAAAAACTTTTAAAAAAAAATTCAGGGTTGGGGGGGGGGGCTGATAGGGGGCTAGCGGGGGGGGGGGGGGGCAGAGTAGGGTGAAAAAAATTTGAAGTTAAAAATATTGTTTAAACAAACTTAATTTTTTGAAGGGTGGGGGTGGGTCCAGGGTAGGATGAAAAATAAATATTTGAAGTTGAAAATTTTAAAACAAACTTAATTTTATTTTGGGTGGGGATGGGGGGTGATGGGGGGACGATGGTAGGGATGAAAAAATAAAATTTGAAGTTGAATATATTTTTAAAAATATACTTTATTTTTTATTTTTTTGGAGGGTGGGGGGTGAGGGGCTGGTGTGGGGTTGGGTTGGGGGGGTCGAGGGTAGGGGTGAAAAAATAAAATTTTGAAGTTCGATTTTTTTTTTTAAAAATAGACTTTAATTTTTTTTGGAAGCGTGGGGTGGAGGTCGAGAGTTGAAATATTAATAGGGACCCCCATATATGAAAGTTTTGAAAAATCGCTTCTAAAACTTGGTCACAGAAGATTTTTGAAAATTTGAAGAAAACTTGCAATACCCATATTTGACCCGTAGTTTACCCATAATATACCCATATTTTAATGGGTAAAATATGGGTATAATCCCAAATATTATCCATATTTAAAATCACTCTTTCAACCCATATTTGAAGGGCTATTTTGGCGGATAATTGAAAAATTGACTTAAATTGCCAACACTAATTGTACCAAATCATATAGTTTAAGGCCATTTTAAGCACTTTTCCTTTAAAACAATTTGAAATTAGTTAATATATAAGCTTACATGATTGACTTGATTTTGAATTTCATAATATATTTTAAAAAAAGGTTAGGCATCTATTCTCTACACCTCCACCCACCCTAGACCCCAACCCTTCACTTCCTATCTCCTCCATTTCTTTTTCCTATTTGAATTTTGTTCACCATTTTAAATTATTATTATTTTCAATTAATGACAAACAAGAGAGAGAAAAAGGAGGAAAATAGATGCATTCGTATAGAAATAATTAATTCAATAAAAGATGACTTAATTAAGCAAATATGTGCGAATACTATCTTTTTTTTCTTTTGTGGATACTGAAAATTCAAAATAAAAGAATAAAAACAACCATTTCTCTTATCCCCACCCTCATCCCACCATAACAATACAAATTAAAAGAAAAGAAACATGTGAGTTTATTTCAAGTTATACTCCCGGATATCCTAATTAAGAATAAGAGATTAAAAAAAATAAAAGAAAAAATAAACAAGACATTAAGATAATTGATAGAAGATTTTATTTAATGAAAATAAAAAAAAATATCAAATGGACAATATGAATTTTAGTTGGATCTCCATTTATGAGTTGGGTTACGTTACAATAAATTGGGGGTTTATTTAAATAGAACAATAAGAAGATATTATGAAATTTTTATTTTTTATTTTTTTTATTTTCAAGTGTATCGGGTCAAAATATGAATCATGTGTGATTTTATAAAATAATATATATATTATTATTTATTTGAGAAGGGTTTGAATTTGGACCAATCACATTAAGCAATATAATAAATAAATATTTAATTTTACTTTAAGAAACTTATTGAAAAATAAGGACAAATATAAGCCAAAGGATTAACATCGAGAGTATTTTTGAGCCAAAATGTAGACGTCATGGGTATTTTAGGGTCAAAAGGTGGACAGAGGATAATTTTGTACCAATTCAAATACATGAGGGGCAAAGTATGCCCTTCTCTGTTTGTAAAGTTACATTATTATCTTGTCGCGTCAAATTTATTAGAGAAGTCATATATTTGTTTGATAAACATTTTCTTATTGATTAAATCGAAAACCGAAAACCGAAAATCTAATTGTTAAGGACTAAAACTGATAAACTGATTAAAAAATATCTTATTGATTTGATTATTAATATTTAAAAATAAAAAATTGAACAGATAATACAAAAAAAAAAATCAAATCGACCGATGCTGTCAGAAAGAATGATTGGTTGCTTGAATGTCAAATGACTATTTAACTCGTGACACCTTAGATGATCCTGTAGCAATGATGCACACAATGATAGACCTAGAATTTTCATTCAGGGGGTTCAAAAAATAAAAGTGTAAACGTATAAACAAGTCTTTAGAAATGGAATCCTGGGTTAAAACAACACTTTTAGCATTTTTTTTATTTTTTTTTTAAAAAAAAACTAAAAGAAACTTAAAACAGAATTGAAAATTAGAAAAAAAGAAATTGAAACTGAAAAAGATAAAAAAAGAAATAAATAAAATGTCATCACGAAGGATTGAATTGCTATGTGAAACTCAATTTCAAGTAGACTTTCCACTATACCATCAATTTTTCTTTGTTAGTGAGGGAATTCAATATATATATATATATATATATATATATATATATACATATATGAAATACTGTAAGTTTTTTACTAAGAGGATTCGAGTGAACTCCTGGACCCAACGTGGGTCCACCCCGGGATGCACACTCCTTATATGCATACCATTATTTGTTACCGAATGAAATAAATGAATAGCAAAATGCTATATAGATTTGAGTTCTATTCTTTTAAAAAAAATTAATTTAATTAATAATATAATCAAATTATAATTGATCACGTGTAAATAATAATTTTACAGAATACAAAAGATTATAGTATTATATTTGAAATAAAAGAAAATCCAGTTGTTTTTGGTGTTTGGCCAAACTCAGCACAAAAACCCTTCTTATTCCCGCTGTGTGTTTCTCTCTGTAATATCTGTCTCTATCTTCACTGCTATCTATGTCGACAAAGAGGTAGATAGAGTATAAGCAAATCCGTATTAGGGTTTAGTTTTACTAGGGTTTATCACTCTCTGTTTTACTCTCTGAAACTTTGAGAGACCATAAGGGTTACTCTGTGAAATGCACCAAAGGTATGCAGAAACTGTTAAGCAGAAACCCATCGTTACCGCCTCCAGTTCTATCCCTTAATCCACTTCTTTCTTTACCTCTTTCTCATCCCATAGGGTTTTACAAACACCCACTTCCTCCCAGTCCTAGAATGACTTCTGCCGCCCTCCATCGGCTTCACCATCCCACTTTCGGTAAACCCTTTTCGGGTTTTCGGAATATGTCTACGGATTCTTCTGGAAAGGCAGTTGTTCCTCGTGGTGGTAATAATTGCCGTATTTGTAGATGTTCTCTTGAAACTGCGCCGGTGAGGGCTTGGGTTGTTTTGAAGCAGAGTAGGACTAGTGCTGCCTGGTTCGGCACTCTGGCTTCGGCTTCTGGGTCAGAGAAGGGTGTTCCCGTGACTTCTGCTGAGGAGGTGGAGGATTCCGTAAGTGGGGTTGAGGATAAAGAGGAGAATGTGAGTGCCTCGGAAGAGAATCTCGGGTTGCATAGGAGGCAGAGGGATGGTGGTGGTGGTGGTAGGGAAGAAGGGGTTATGGCTAGTCCAGATTTGCTGACAATACCGGGTGTTGGGCCAAGGAACTTGAGGAAGTTGGTGCAGAAGGGTTTTATGGGGGTTGATCAACTCAAACAACTCTACAGAGATAAGGTATAATGATAAACAATTAAGTTTTGTGGTTCCCTAAAGTATATAGTTTTGAAATGTTAAAAAGTGAAAACTTTGTATTTAGGATTAAGTTTGTGGGGTGTAGGTATCCAACTTAAGAGAAAGAACAAGTAGTTAACCAGTAAGTTGTTCATCAAACACAAGTAACAAGTTTGTCGGCCTTCTCTGATGCCTTCTTCTTCATTTCATTATTTTGTTGTGTTGCTCTGTTCATAGGTCCATGTGGGATTGTGTCTATAGGGCTATTTTGTTTCCATAAGAAGTCAATTTCTGGTGTTTGGTTATTAGGTGTTTATTTTTAGGGAAAATATTTTCCATCAAATGGAAAAACCAGTTTTGATGAAAAAAATACTCCATCTTTCACCTTGTAATGGTTATTATATGCCACTTTATTTATACCAAATCAAACATGGGTAAATGATTTTCTCCCGAAAACATTTTCCTCCATACCTAAGAAGGCACCCCATAATTTTAGAGGGTCTACAGAAAGTAGTATGACCTTGAATAAAGCGGACTAACTACAAAGGATTAATTTAACCAAGCATTGTAGCTGAATAACTGCATGGCATAGAAACCTCCATGGCGAATGGATGGACGACTCTGTTAGAAGTGTTAGAGAATGAGTGTGAACTCTTGAGTTGTGGTTTTTTGGTCAGGACTCTATCAATTTTTATGCGTTGCATATACAACCCTGTTTTTTTTATATGTTAGGATTTTCTAGGTCTGCATGTTCTTTTGTGAATCCAATTAATTGCTTAACTTGACCAATTTGGATAGCCAACATAGTAATTGGCATCTCTGTTTTGCAGTTATTATTGAGTTGAACAGGGTGAAGTACTTAGCTTAAAAGAATATGTTTGGGTAATGTCAAGGAAATTGTGCAGCTTATTTGACCTGTAAACTTGATATACTTTGTTATAGTAAAGGCATTATTTTGGCTTCTTTGCAGTTTTTTGGAAAATCCAACGAGAAGATGGTTGAGTTCTTGCAAAGCTCAGTTGGAATCATTCACAGAAACCATGCTGAGAGTATCACCACATATATCAGAAAGAGCGTGGATGAAGAGTTGAAGGAGAATAACTCAGATTCCAATGTGAAGTCAACACAAAAGAAACGACTTACTTTCTGTGTTGAGGGAAATATTAGTGTTGGGAAAACAACCTTTCTGCAGAGAATAGCTAATGAGACACTTGAATTGCAAGATCTTGTTGAAATAGTTCCCGAACCTATTGCCAAATGGCAGGATATTGGGCCAGATCACTTTAACATATTAGATGCATTCTATGCGGAACCACAAAGATATGCTTACACATTTCAGAACTATGTTTTTGTAACGAGGGTTATGCAGGAGAGAGAATCATCTGGTGGTATCAGACCCCTCAGGTTGATGGAGAGAAGTGTGTTCAGTGACAGGATGGTAAATTTCTCACCTTGTACAAGCTTGTAACCGTTAATGACAGTGCACTCAAATGTTCCATTCATTCTGAAAAGAAAGATTACATTTCAGAGTACGATAATGAAACCATCTAATATTTGATGTACATTTGAACATCAATTCCTTAGATTTTAAATAAAATGGGCGAGGAGAGTATCTGACAACTACCTGGTTTATGTGCTATGCTTCAAACAATCCACACAGAGTTGATATTTGTACTATACAACATACTATACCTAACAGACCTTAACTAGTTTGAGATTGAGTAGTTGTTGTATGCAATGTAGTATATCTGGTTATTAATACCGTGACAAGGCTACTATATGATGCATAATGTTTTTCATAAAGGTCTTTGTGAGAGCTGTTCATGAAGCGAACTGGATGAATGAGATGGAGATCAGCATTTATGACTCATGGTTTGACCCAGTTGTTTCAACTTTGCCTGGACTGATTCCCGATGGTTTTATTTATCTTAGAGCAAGCCCTGACACATGTCACAAGAGAATGATGTTGCGTAAGAGAACAGAGGAAGGCGGAGTTTCCTTGGAATATCTGCGAGGGTTGCATGAGAAGCATGAAAGCTGGCTTTTCCCATTTGAAAGTGGAAATCATGGGGTATTGTCTGTCAGCGAGCTACCCCTAAACTTTGACAAATCTGTACCCCCTGAAATAAGGGATCGTGTTTTTTATCTGGAGGGCAATCACATGCACCCAAGTATTCAAAAGGTACGTTCTATGAATGTAACTTCAGCTTGTGGACACTTTTACCCCTTATAAAACAGTTCCTGGATATTCGTTTTACAGTCAACGTGTCTAATTATCTATTATAATGCAGGTTCCTGCGTTGGTTCTTGACTGCGAGCCTAACATTGACTTTAACAGAGATATTGAAGCAAAGAGGCAGTATGTCAACTTTATTTACTAGTATTATTTTCTTATCTATTTTTTCTTTCACTTAATATATACCCACTGGAGGATATCATCTTCTTGTTACAGATCTTTAAAACAAGGATATCTTTTTTTTTTTTTTTTTTGCAGTTTTATTTAGTACTTCTGTTGAGGCAAACCAACTTTCTTTTTAGAAGTTTCCCTTTGCTGCTTATATAACTTATATTAGTGCTGGTCATTTTATCTGTCTTCACACCTTAGTAGCTGTCAACTATTATCTTAATGTCTTTAGGTGTTACCCAGATTAATGGTTATCCGAGCTGTGGATTGAATGTTGGTTCCAGTAAATGTCGGAACAGTTGATCGTCTAATAGCCATATAGGTCTAGTAGATATTTCTGAAGTATGGATGATAGGTATATCAATTAATTGACAGCTCCGGTAATTTGTAGGGTTACTATGGAACTTGACATGGACTAAAAATTAGCCATGATAGGCTAGAGGAAGTGAGGAATGAAGATCTGACAGTGCAGGAGAGCTGGTTTTTCTTTCCCTGAGATGCAGGCTAAAGAGATCATTTCTTCCTTTTGGGGTGGGGATGGGTGGGGGTTACAGAACCTTGATTGATTAAATTCATGTTACAGTTTTACACACACAATGGGATCTTGCAGCTGTCTAACACTTGATCACTAAAAAGAGGATGAAAGAAGAAGTATCTCCCATTATCTAATACTTGCCCCCCAAAAATAGGATCTCTATCCTTAAAATGAGTTCTCCTTCATAATATTTGGGATCTATTATTCTACATTTAAAATCATAACAGGTAATCGTTGTTTTCTGATGTCTTTAGTCCATAATGATCAAAGTGGATTATAGACAACTGAATTTCTTTTATATGCAATTCTGCCCTGAAGCACTTATTAAACGTGAATTGTAGAGTCACTTTTTGAAGCTCAGTAAATCCTTTTACTAGCTGACTTTAACATTTATCTTTAGTAAGTTTGTTGTGTATCAGGAATGTCCCGTCATTTATGCTTTGTTTCTGTACAATTGTTTACCCCCTCATTGCCTGGTTCTTGAACTTCATGGTGGTTATGTTTTATTTGATTGTCCTCTTATTTGAAGGTATGCTCGTCAAGTTGCTGATTTTTTCGAATTCGTAAAAAAGAAGCAAGAAGTGACGCCAGGAGCTGGAGAAGAACAGCCTAAGGGTAATCAAGCACCGGTGATGCTGCCTCAAAACGGAGGTTTGTGGGTACCTGGTGGGAAGTTCTCAGAATCGGCACTGAACTTGGATTTCAGACGAAATATGTCATTCATGTCTCACTAGTGCATGTTGCTTATCGTTGCCATATCCATAACTTTTAGGAAGCAATGTGTTTATTTTCTCCATGTAAAAATGTGTTTTGGACTACTCAGCTTTTAACCTGCAGTTGTGTAGGAGTAGGTTTTATGTGGATGTTGGTAGGATGTTGATTAGTGAAAGCTTTGTTTTCATTTCACGCCAGTGGCCAGTGGAGTTCCTCCTTTGTGATTTGAGTTCATATTCAGACTTGCAGCATGTTTCCCCAGTGCATGTCTCTATATGTAGCAACGTATATATAGATTTGAAATTTATTTGGTTGGCTTACACGATCCTTAAAGTTGTCCTCATATTTCATTAAGCCACCTCAATTCAATCTTTTTCCTATTGAACACCTACACTGCAGTAAATTTGTACCTATTAAATATTTTTTGCTGACATGGCACTGTGTGTAATACACACACCTAAAGAGCGTGAAAGACATCATTTACTTTTTTTTAAAAAAAGATGTTTTTTTTTTAAAATTAAAGTAATATCTCCTCTTCTTCTTTGACTCAACTTAACCACCATTGCTACCAACTTTCCTCCATCACCATTCTTTCTCCGGTCATTTTTTTCATCTTTTATTTTTCAAGCCATCGTTTTCGTTTCTTTCCCTTCTTTCACCATCCACCACCGACGTCACAAATATTTAAATATATTGTAGTAAGAAATAGAATAAAAAATAATTTTAATGAAACTCCATTTTTTCCGACGAATCTGAAATTATTTTTTTCAAAATCGTTAAAAAATTTAAATCCTAAAGAACTCACAACATAGAAGAAAAAAAGTATCAACAAATCTAAATTAATATTTAAGAAAGTAGTGAGATTGGGAGAAATACCAATTACAATAATGAATAAGATTCGAGGAGAAAGATAGGTGAATGGATGGAAAACAAATTCATATAATTTTGAATTGAAAGGAAAAAAAGTCGAATTCAAAATTACTATCGAAATGCTTTGATTTTGTGTCTCGTGCTAAGGGAAATGGTGAACGGATGTTAGGGGAGGGATAGGGTGGGATGTTCTGGGAAGAAGAAAAAGAAAAGGGGAAAGAAATGTTTTTTTAATTTTTTTTTTTTTTGTGAAAACATAATTTTTATTTATTTTATTTTTTAATTTATGTTTAAGTGTTTTTATGGGCCCAATGCCACATGTCTCTTTTATTTTAGCTATTATCTCACGTCAGCAGCGAGTGTAGAACACTCTCTCTTTACTTTTAGTTAATTATCAAAATATGTTCAATAGATATTTTTTTTTTAGTAAAAAAAGTGTTCAATTGGAACAAACTTAAGAATATGTGTCTAAATGAAATATGTGGACAACTTTAGATAGCTATAGATGACTTAAGCCTATTTGGTTATTCAAGTGGATCCACATGCGAAAAATATACTGTATGTAAGACTGACATGCTTCGAATGAGGCCCTTCATCTTCAGGCAAGTGGGGAAACTCGGGGTCTATTCCCTATTTGATTCTCTAGGCTAGTGGTCCCCCAGCCCCCTTAAAAACCTATTACTTAGTAAGGTTTTTTTACGCGCTCCATCCTCCTAACTCCTTCCACTTAAAAAGGTATAAATTCCCTTACATTACAATTCTAGCGTCTTCAGATCCAATGCAAACATCGAGCTATGAAGTTGTATTATTTCCTTTGATTCGTTAAACTTTCTGGACTCCTTATTTTATTCATTTGTAAATATATATGACTATTAATATATCTAATCCAGGAGTTGAATAGAGAAATATGTCTATTTTTTAACCTTGTAACAATTTCAATTCACCCGAATAAATATGCATATATATTAAATGATTTTTGTTAAACATAAATACATTATTTGAATACAAACTATAAAATTTCATCAAATTCGTAACTCAAACCTGAAAAACCACACATTTCTTCAAAATGATCTTCTAACTTACGCGATACAAAATAAAAGATATAAAGTAATAAACCATATTCTACAGATGCTTTGTTACCAAATGTTGGAAATTATTTTTTTAGAAGGAAGGTGGTTAAAACGATTATGGATAAAATTAAGAACAAAAGAAAATAAATCTAAACAAAAGATGAAAAAAAAGGAGGGAAAACTACCCAAAATAGATTCAATTGTAAAACTATTTATCCAAATTGGATCAAACTCAAACTATTTAGGGGTACCCTTGATGGACCCATAACCCAAAACTGTTTATATGCTTACCCAATTTTCTCTTTTCTTATTTCACGCATAATGTCAGCATAACGTCAACATCACTACTATGAATTAATCTTGAGTGATACTCTGTCGATTTATTGATGACGTATCGATATGATATAGGACTAAGCTCAATCCTCAGTGATACTCCGTCGACATATTGATACCCTATCGATATCATATAGGATTGTGCTCTTATTTAAAGAAATAAAGAAAAACAATTAAGAGAAAATTATTAAAGTCACAATCTTATTAATTAAACTCTAAATTAGTACAAAATATATTTATTTATTTTTCTCTTTTGAATTTTTTTAAAATTGTATCTAAATTATGATGCTTTTAAAAATTGTTTTAAGACTAAAATATTGAGGAATTGAAGCATATCTCAATAATACCACGACAGTATGTAGATATACCATGATTGTATTATGTATGAATGATTGAGTAATCACATCGATGGACTAAAGCAAGCCTCAATGAAAACAATTGTAGATACCACCAGAACATATTATACTTTGATGGTATCAAGAAGGAAGAAAGAGTCGTTCAATGAAGACACTGCTCAATAATTTTTTGATACCATTAAAGTATATTCATATAGTCTAATACGCGATGATGATATCAAACTCAAAGAAAAAAAGAAACAGTGAACGCTAATATGAGCATGGCGTCAGAGCACTAATAAAAATAGATATACATCATTATTTTATTTTATTTTTAAAAAAGAGCAGACCTGAATACATATAACCAGACTATTAAGAGTCCATTTGGATGGGTTTAAAAAAAATAGCTTTTAAAAAGTACTTTTGAAAGTGCTGAAACTTATTTTTAAAATAAGCAGTTATGTGTTTGTATAAAAATGCTGAAGTTAAAAAAAAAAAGGATGTTGATGTGTTTGGCAAATAAGTGCTGGTAAACAACTTTTTTAATCTAAATGTCTGAAATACCCTTAAAAGCTGTTAACATGATAAAAGTTGATTAATATATATTTTACATTCATAAGTAATTATATTTTGCTATCATTCACATATTTCTTTATCATCAAAAATTATTTATAAGAGGAATATAAACTTATTGTAGATTTTAAAGATATATAATTTGAATAGATCAAAGAACGATTTACGATTTATTTTAGTTTCATCCATAAGTAATAATAATTGTCTATCATTCACATATTTCTTTATTGATATAAATTTTTATTTAAGTTAATTATATATGTGCAACTTATTTTACATTTTAATAATATATAATTTGAATAGATCACTTGAAAGATTTAAGATTTATTTTATTTTCATTCATTGGTAATAATAATTGTCTATCATTCACATACTTCTTTATCAACACAAATTACTTATAAGAAGAATATAAATTCATATTTCAAAAATAAGTTGTTTGATTCAGATACAAATATCAAAATGAAAGAGAACACTTCACTAATATAAAAGTGGAAAAACTAAAATAATACATACATCAAACGTTACCAATTTCATTAGCAATCATGTCACGAAGCCCCATCCAATAAGTATCATTTTGTTCTTTCATATTGTTTTCTTCATTGTTAGTGCTTGAACTTGTGCCAAATTCGGAGTCAACCCTTTCAAAAATATTGAGAATATTTGCCAAAAAATCCATACACTTATCAATGGTGGGATCATCTACCGCATGAGATGTAGCAGTACTTTTGTTAGACATTAACTCTAGTAAAGATTGCATATCTTCTTTCATTGATGCTGCTGAAGATTTTGTCTTACTTTTTTTCACTTGATTACTAGTTCCAATACAATCAGTTGAATTTGATCTTTTTATTGATGGTTCAGGAAACATAGTAGAATTCATATCTTGTGGATAATCACTTTCATCACCCCCTTCATTATTAGTATTAATGAAGTGCTCCATCTCATCATTATCAAATACCATTTGGTCTTTCGCCGTCATAATCTACCTCACTTTTAAAAAATTGGGATTGATTTGAGGCACGTGCTCTTTCCCCTGTAGCAACAATATCAGAAAATAATGCATCATACCTAAATCATATCAGAGAAAGATTCTTATTCCTAAATTTTCTATATCGAACATCCTCCTATAACAAAAAATGAAACAACAAATTTAAGTAAGTAAAAATGTAACATTAAAATAAATAAAAAGATATATAAAACAATGTGAAAAATGTACCTTAATTTTTCGCTCCCACCAATCATCATCTGCCATAATTGTATTTTTAGTGGCATCCCATCCTATACCTGTATCTCCTCTCATCAATTGCTTAAAAAGAGTCCACTCGGCTTTCATGCCATCCCAATGATTTTTCATTTGTATTTTCCTATAGCGTCTTTTCGTTTTTTTATAGAATGCTTTAATTGTATTTTTCCATCCATCTTTAGATAAATGAGTGTTTGATATTTCCTTTCCTAATCTTTAATTCACATAACTCTACAAATTTGAGATGAGCATCATTATCCCAGTTAGCATTAGTTTGTGTTTCAGACATGGTGTAATTGATATGAAGATGAAAATTGATAAGAAAATTTAAAATAACTACTTTCCATAATTTTATATGGCTGAAAAGTATATACTACACACAATCAACATATATATACACAATCCAAAAAAAAATTCACAAAACAGAAAATATTGAAAAGGTCCCATAAAATGAGTCCTATTTGCAATCATTTGTTTCCATAAAACTAAGAAAATGTCCACATAACAGAAACTTGAATGTTCTTTTATCAATTACATAAGATGCACAAAAGTATACATAATAAAAAAACACAACAGAAAATACATTGAGTGAAATCAGTTACAGAAGACATACAAAAAAAATATATGATAAGAAAAACACAAAACATAATATGCTCAGAAACAAATCAGTTACAGAGGCAAAAAAAAATACATGATAAAAAATATAAAAATAAAGCATTCAAACTTATGGCTTTTGGCTAGCAATTAGGATTCAAAACCACTAAACTTTCATCTTGACCCATGGTGCCATAAAGCTAGATTTATTTTCATAAGCGCTAAACATTCTAACATATATCTCAAATCTGATAGAGATTGAACTTTTGTCTAGCTGATAATGGCAGTTCTCGTCGCTGAGCAAAAAGCATATGTATGACAAACCACACGCTAGAAGTGAGTAAATGAAGCAAATCAAAAAATATTATCGGCATAGATCAAGAATATTTTCAGCTGATTTCGTTTTTTCAACATATTATCGGCATCAATCGAGAGAAAAGGAAGAAAACTAATAAAAAATTAATCAAAAAAAATTACTTCAAGGTTTATCTTCAAACTTCAAATTGGGAGAAAAGGAAGAAGTTAAGCAGCAGTAATACCAAAGGTGAAAAAGGGGAAAAATGGAAGAAAGAGATGTTAGGGTTATGTGGGCAATTTGAAGATTGTATAAAAATATTAAGGGCAAAAAGGTAAAAATTTGGTCAACTTAAAAGAGCTTTTAAGCTAAAAAAAAAAAAAAAAAGGCACCCCTTCCTTGTCTTTTAACTTTTGGCTTAAAATAAATTTTTTTTGACTTAAAATAAGTCACTTTGAGAATTGTCAAATATTTAAATAAGTCAAAAACCAACTTTTAAGTCAATTTGACCAGCTTTTAAGCCCATCCAAACAGGCTCTAAAGGAAAGGAGTTGGGAGGTGATGATTCTTTTATATAAAATAAAGTTTAATGGCATGACATTTAATTTTAGGAACAACAATTTCAACCTTCAAATTTCATTTTGACTGTGGAAAAGTCTAAAACCTGTATGGACAAAATATTGGAGGGGATCTGTTTCCCATGAAATCTATGGTATTAGTATTACACACCTTAAAATACAATAAAATGAGTGTGCTAGTTATACAAATATAAAAAGTATATCAAATAAGATATTATTAATACAGAAAATTAATGCATGCATTATTTTTATTTATACACTACCAAAAAAGTATACTTATTAAAGGGTGCGTTTGACATGAAGAATATAATTTTTAAAAATATTTTTCAATTTTTTCATGTTTATTTGACTTAAATATTTTGAAATATATTTTTCAAATTAACTTATTTTCCTCTCATTTAAAAGAATAAAATAAATTCCATATATAAAGTAAGGAACAAAAAAATTCAAAGCTTTCTTTAAATCATAAATATTTTTCAAAATTTTCTTTGACACCACCTGATGCAGACCTGGGATCCAACGTTCAACCCCCACCCAATCTTAACCCATCTCTCAATCCGAGATTCTTGTTTTGAGCTCTCGACCTTGACTCAAAACAATTCATTTTTCAAAAAAATAATATATTTTTAGGAAAACATATTATGTTTTCCTTCATATCAAACACCCTAAAAGTTAAAAAAAAAAGAACAAGAAAAAGATCTTGTACTAAGAAACTTAATGAAAGTACTTATTTCTTTACATAATAAGAAACAATCTATAATATAGATATACATATCATCAATTGGGTTTTACTAAAAATAAATAAATAGTTTTTATCAAATGAGTCTAATCGAATATTTATCCATTTTCACCAACTCATTTTCTGTTAACTCATATCCAATTTCGTTTGTCACCCCAATATACAAATCCTTTAAACATTAAGCTACTCGTGACAAACAAGAGAAACACACCACCTTGAGAAAACACAGCTATTAACAAAAGCCTCACAACTTTACTTGGACCAAGGGAACACTAATTGTGAGATTATATACATTTTGGAAACAATCAAAATGTTTCCACACTCCTAGCAAATAGAGTCTCAGTTTCATCAAGATAGACTTTCCTATAACCTATTAAATGATAAATACAACTATTCTATTCTGCACAGATAATAACTTATTATGTTTTTCCTTTACATAAATGATCATGAACGCTGTCATACAAAAATTGACAGTTAAGACAGCAACACTAAATTCCCAGATCAAATGAAGGAGCGTCTACGCCATCAGAAATTTGAGTAATAGGTATTGAGGTCACTGTATTTTGACCCAAGGACTGTGATTTGTTTCTAAGCATTCTAGTAGCCTCTTCTTCCACTGCATCAAAATCGATACTTTGAAAAAACAGGTCATCATCAAATGGATCACCAACTACATTCTCAGCTGCTGCTTCCAAAAGATGCAAGTTTTTACCAGCAGCTGTAGAATGACGGGAGAATTCGTTTTCTAAATTTATAACTGGCAGTGAAGTTGCTTGATAATAGCTCAACTTTCTTTTCCGACTTTCTAGATTGCCGTTGTTTTGTCTTGAAGAGCAAGTGGTTGAGCATTGCATAGCTTCTGGTGAGATTTTATTAATACTTCCCTGAAAACTTGAGGAATTTCTCGTTACAGACTTTGGGTCAGTTTGAGTTGTGTGATGATCTGCTGTTCCAGATGAGCTCTTGCTTTCATCTGCTCTGCTAGTTGGAACCTCAGAATCAGGAGTACAATCAGTTGAAAGGTTTAGAATTGGTGTCTGAGTGAGCAATGAACGCCTGTGATTAAAGATTGGCTTAGGTCCAAAAAAACAAGGCAATTAAGCCATGATCATCAGTTGATATATGACTTGAACCCCCCACCCCACCCCACCCCACCCCCCCACACACTCCTTCATTCCTGAAACAATTCACAATAAAATTCAAGAAGGTGCTGCAAAATTATATATTCTCATATTATCATCCTCAATATATATATATATATATATATATATATATATATATATATATATATTCATATATTGTTTACAACATTTGACGCACTTCACATGAATGACAAGATCCATGCATTCAATCCGGAATAGATTGATCTTTTCCCTTTCTTTGGTTACTTTTCTTAGTTTTATTAATTGATTTCGGGGGGAAGAGGGTTAATACCTAGAATGCTGTGCTTAGTCAAGGACAAGATATGATATATTTATAGATTAAGATTGCGCGAATATATGCACAAAAAACATGGAGTGCAAATAAGCATAAAGAATCAGCATTGAAGCTTTCTTGAGACACAGACTTCTTTAAGCAAGTTAGATATCAAGTTGTATCTGTGTGAATAGAGTCTTCATTTTTTATTTTTTATATTAAAAAGACATAGCCTAGTGTTTCATAAGCATAAGAAATTTTTGTAATTTTTGGCCAGGTTCTGCTAATCAGACACTAATCAATAACCTTTTGGTCAAGATTTTCATAAGAGAGGCTACCAGCTGTTTCTCACATTTATAAGGGTTTTCAGCTTGGTAAAGTCCCAGAAAACAAGATAGACCACAAATGTTGCATCTTTTTAGCACTACATCAACAAGCATTATTGAGTTCCCGAACATAGTAATTTAATAGGCTTCATGTTGATTCGGAAAAAAGAGTACTGAACTAAAGCACATCTAATAAAAAAAGAATTAACTAGAGATAATTGAATGAAGCACTTAATGATAAAAGATTCCTCACTTTTCTCTAACTTATTTATTTTTGTTTTTCCTTCTTTGGTTTGGAAGGGGATTTTACAACGCCACTACAGCCACTACATTAGGGTGAAACCAGATAAACCAAAGTGCATCACCAGCTAAGAAATTATAAATTTCAGCCAAGAAGTTTGTAGCCGCATTGCTTCACACTTCACTACTGAAGTGGTTTGTCTCATTGAAAGCACCCGTAGATGATACATTTTGAAGCACAAAGGGATCAGTGGTTATAGCCTCTTCTTAATTCTGAAGCAAGAACGGCAACTTATTAATAACTTGATTCTAATTAATTGTTTTCAAATCCAGAGCAGGCACGCCAGCCCCTTGCCGGTAAAAGCTGAATACGTTCAATAAATGACCTGATTGTTCAATTTTGATTTACTTCTGTAAGCTATTTAGAGATTCAGTCATATGTGACGCCTAGTCTCACTATGCATTCGTCCCAAATATTCTTAGATTTTTCCCTTTGTTTAGACCTAATGATCAGTTACCACCATTTCAGTTCAAAATAGGCTATGTTGCTCGGACTCTTCAAAACTGTCAACAGGTGCGTGTCAGATTCTCCAAAAGTACTGTATTTTGGGGGAATCCGACACAGGTGCGGTATCGGAAATAGGACAGTTTTCCCTCCCAAAATTCAAGTGTGGATATTTAACCTCTAAATCTTCAAAAGAATCAATACTAAAAATTGCCTAGAAAGGAAGAACTTTTAAAACAAAAGTGAAAATGAAGAGAGAACTTAATAAAACCTGTAAATTGCTATCATGTCAACTTCACCAGCCTCGGCTTGACTATCTGTTGCTGTAGGATTTATCCTGTCATCTATAAAACTATCATCAAATGAACCGAAATCCAGCTTATCCTCCTCGTCATCAGATACTAAAACTTCTGAAGACACCCTGTGTAAGAACCAGTACTTTAGAAACATATCAGGAGATAGTGGCTAACCCATGATTTTAAACAAGCGGGGTCAAATGAACACAAAACTTGAATATGATAGTTGGACAGTAGGGATTATTGTATATATATTCCCCTAATACCCTTAAAAAATGTCGTTTTGAGATTGTATTCCATTTAAAAATAAATAAATAGTTAGACAAAATAACATCATTTCTACTATATAATTACACATCTTCTTGTGTTTGTGTACACCAAGCAAGTCACGGAAAAACAAAATAAGTAACAAGAAAGAAACAAATATATCAAGTTTTAACTATTTATAAGACAACAAATTTTCCTCCAGTGCAAAATGTTGCATTCCTCAGCATTAAGGACATGATGAAAACCCAAAAGAGAACAGAACTATAAGGAGCCTAAAATATCTACTATCTGTTCAACTTCATCTATACATACTCTTTATACCAAAAAAGAAAGGATATAATACAAATCCATTTTACTTTGAGTGGAATTAAACCTATCCTGGAAACAACTCCCATTCCTCTCTCTCCATATTGTCCACCATATGCTAGCTGGGATTACTTTCCACCATTTCTTTTGGCTTTTACTTCCACCTCTCCTAATATCCAACTCAGAAGATTAACAGTATGTTCTGGCATCAACCAATTTGTTTGTGAGGCTTAGGAATGATGACCAGATCTGTGAAGCTATTTACTATAGAAAAACAAGTGGCTATTAGTCTCTTCTGCCTCGTTACATAAGAAACATCTAGAGAATATTTGAATCCCCTTCTTTTCAGCTTTTGTGTGAGACATGCCTTCCTAGCCACCAACTAGGAAGAACATTTAACCTTAGTTGGTGCCCAACTTATCCAGATTTGTTTACCTGGTCATTCTCCCCCTCCTAGATGCTTCCTCACCCCTATTTTGTGATATGTTCACAGATAATTTCTCATCAGTAGCATGCTTCCAATTGGTTGTGTCTGGAGTTGAAGAAGCTCCTTTGAAGCTGCTTACTTCAAGTAAAAACTGAGTCAATCTATCCACTTCCCAATCTTTCGCATATCTCCTAAAATGAATTTCTCATCTATAAATGAACCAGCTTTCATCCACTGTAGCCTCAGGATTAGTGCAGAAAGAGAATAGGTCAGGATAGGAGTTCACCAAAGCCACCTGGCCATTCTATTCATCTTTCCAGAAAAGAATTTTGTGACCAGTGTCCACCTTCATGATAACATTCTCAAAGACCCCTGATTGACCTCCAAACTAAAATTCCAGAGGTATTAAGGACAGAATTGGTGACCCATGGCCTGCTTAGGCCATATTTATTATGTATGACCTCCTTTACAGTGTTTCATCTTTACTAGTATATCTCCATAACTATTTCATCATCAAGCACTCATTCTAAAACCTCAAATTTTTAATACCAAGACCACCTGAATTCTCTGAGCTGAGCAGTTGACCACTTCACTAAATGCATACCCTTTCCTTCCTTGTTTCCAAACCACAAGAAGTCCCTTCTGAATTTGTCTAGCTTCCTGATTACTTTGGAGGGGATTGGAAATAATCACATAACATAGGTTGGTAATGAAATTAACACTGCATTCATCAAAATGAGTCTGCTCCCTAGTGACAAATATTGGGATTTCCAAACAGATACCTTTTTCGTTGTTTCTTCAATTATCCCATCCCATATCTTCAGGTTTGTTTATTGCCTCAAGGAGGCATGCCCAAATAAACAGTAGGCAGTTGCTCTATGCTACACCTCAAGATATTAGTAAACCCCTGCATCTGTGCCACTTCCTTAATAGGAAATAATTCCTTTTCCTCCGAGTCACACTCAAACCAGAACTGCCTCAAAAGTCAATAGTATCACTTTGATGTAGCTAATTTGTTTTGTTTTAGCCTCATAGAAGACCACAGTATCATCTGTATAAAGCAGTTGACATATTTGCTAATTCTCACTTGTCCTGTTGTTGAGTTTGAAACCCTTCAACCACCCATTATTGATAGCAGTCCTCATCATACTAATAAGTCCTTCCATAACTATTATGAATAGAAAAAGTGAAAGAGGATCACCTTGCCTGAGAACTCTTTCAGCAAGAAAACCCCCAAAGGGTTTCACTAATCAAAATAGAGAACCTGACAGTTCGGCATAACCGGTAAAGTTGTTGCCATGTGACCAGGAGGTCACGGGTTCGAGCCGTGGAAATAACCACCTGCGAAATTGCAGGGTAAGGCTGCATACATAGGCCCTTCCCCGGACCCCGCACATAGCGGGAGCTTAGTGCACCAGGCTTCCCTTTTTATCTGTTGCTAGAAACTCACTTTTTCCCCTCAGACACTTGAGGAACTTTTACATTTCCCTCTTCTGTAGTGGACAGTGTCGGACAGGAAAAACACAAAACTGAAAGGAGCTGTTAAAGAATGACAAAAGTCCTACATCGGTGGTTAATGAGATGGGTGGACTCATTACAAGGCTTGGGCAATCATCCTCCCTTTGAGCTAGCTTTTGGGGTGTGAGTTAGGCCTAAGACCTAATTTCCCATGGTATCAGAGCAGGGCCCGTCTCACCCGATGTTGGGACCCCCAAAATCAAAATTGCCCACGCACCAAATGCTAAGCACTGGGCGTGAGGTGGGGTGTTAAAGAATCACATCGGTGGTTAATGAGATGGGTGGACTCATTAGAAGGCTTGGGCAATCCTCCTCCCTTTGAGCTAGGGTGTGAGTTAGGCCTAAGACCTAATTTCACAAAAGCATTATGAGACGGGAAGGAATCAGACATGAATGAAAGAAATGCCTTGTTAGAGCCACAATAAACAAAGAAGAGAAGCAAAGAGCTCGAGATTACAATCTAGACTTCAGTTATTCACACTCCCCCGATTACAAAAGAATGAAAAGGCCAGATACTCAATTCTCATGAAGAATGAAGTACGAAAAACAAGAAGGAAGTCAAATAACTTTCAATATTCCTCAGTGAAATCAAACGAACAAAATAGAACTTATACTAGTAGATTTTAGCATCACTAGGTACTACCAGCACCAATGTCAGCATATTGACTATGCAATCCATCTGTATGTGCTTATTTCAAGTGAGCTAAGTAGCACCAACTATAATAGGAAGCATGAAATTTTCCAGTTCTCTAAGAATGAACTTACTCAGCTTCCTCCTCAATGAAGTCTGTCACAATGTTTTGCTGTCGTTTCTCACCTGATGGCAATAACAGATGCATCAATATCCATTTTTTCATCAAGATGAGCTTACTTCCCAAATGACATAGAATACGAAATCCTTTAGGAGGTTGTGAAAAGTGAATTGTCAATTAAAACCCTCTAGCATTGAAAGGCAAGAAGGATTAGCAGCAAGTATGCTGTTTCTTTCGATAAAAAGGAAAACACTCAAGTTACCTATAGCTCTTCGACGCTTGAAACCAGTATGACTAGGAGTGCCACACAGAGCTGCCCCTCTTCTGGAAGTACTAGTATTTATCTCGTCTGGTAGCTTTCTTCTAGGAAGATCACCGTGTTTGAGCAATCTTCTGAACTTCCGTATTTTCCCAATGCTATCTGATTTATCTGTAGAGTGCAGTTGCCAGTCTTTGCTGCAGCTTTTGCCTGAATTTTTTTCCATAGGAGTTTGTTTATCTTCACTAATTAGACTAGTGTACTTGCAACTTCTGGGTTCAGTATTGTCAATGTTTTGTATAGGAGTTGACATTTCATTATATTTTCCACAGGTACTACTGCCACCCAATGTCCTTTCATTCTGTTCCGAAGATATTTTTGGTGTTGAAATTAGGTCTTTAACCATGATCTCTACACTTTTATCCTTGAATACTCCTGCAAAAGAAAAAGTAAAACTTTTAAGGTAACAAAAGATAGGGGTGCAAAAAATAAGGGCATAATTCCCTTAAAAGACTTGGGTTAAGGAAAAGAAACAGACTGTCAGTTGTAGGAGATTCAGGGACAAAGCCGCTATTGATGAAGTTGGTCAGACGTGGACTAAGCTCCATATCTTCAATAGTTTCATCTGGCTCATCAGCTCCTATTGGTGTCCCCCGAATTTGGACTTCCAGACTCTCACCTATGCTCTTACCTTCTGGTTTAACCTTGTGATCTGGACTTCCAAAACTCCTCTCAGAGATATCAGATATCTTCTGTTGCTTTGCATTAGACACACAAATTCTTGATGCTTCCAGATTATTTTTTTCTGTAGTAACTGTCCGAGTAGAATAAACACCTTTGACTCCATCAGTCTTATCCTCCAGATCATTCACTGAAACCATCCCATGAAGAGGATCTTTTTCTGGCAGGTTGAAGTTTTCAAATAATCTGGTGCTTGTAAATTTAGAAACCAAAGTTTCTTTAAGAGATAGTTGGGCAAGAGATGAAACTATAACCCTCCCCTGATCATCAACACTTACAAAATCTGAATTGAATAGGAAACCATGTGCATGAGAATTTTCCCCTGGAAATATGTTAAGAAGAAGTGTCTTTCTATTACTTGGGACTGGAGTGGAGTCACTGTTTTTTTCTCTTTTACAATCATCTTCATTAGAACAGCCTGTATGAATTTGAAATACTTTAGATACGAGCACACACATACATCCAAATTTTTTTTTTCTGAACTATTCTTGTTTCTCTTCTATTTAATATTGCTTGATGTAGAAGACATAAGAAACAAACAATGCTCTTAAATTTGGCAAAATCAGGATCAAGGGGACATTAGCATAAATTTCAATGTTATTTGGCCCTCTTGCCTCTACACCTAGAAAATAAAACATGAGCCTGTTCGTGAAAACATAACAATGGTAGCTTCAGCTGTTTGGATAAGGCTTAACATATTACAGATATGGACAACGAAGCACAGCCAGCTATTTCATGTGTTAAAGATGATTATTGCACCAGAACCAGATTCTTAAATAATTAGGAAGAAAATAAGAGCTAGTCTATCATACGATAATAGCAACATTTCATGTTTTAAAGATCATTACAGCACAAGAACCAGATTCTAAAATAATCAACGAACAAAATAGAGCTAGTCTAGGATTGAAGAGAATACTTTTTTTACAACTAGATTGAAGAGGATACTCATAACCACCTTTGCACATGTTACAAAAGGCACATACTACATAGGCACTTTTTCATAACATGCATAGTTAACTATAAGTAGAGATATTTAAAGATTTTTTTAAATATGTTTTCTTTGATAGATTCACGTGTACATGTATAACTAGCTTTTATTCTTGGAACAAAACAATGAGGAATTCTTCCATCCAATTTCTTGGTTTACTTAATGTTGAGCTCCCATATTATGTTTGTGAGAAATATAGGATTATTGAATTGTGTATCTACATTATTACATAGAGACCCTATTTATAAACACTACTATACATTCTTTTACCAAGTAAGATACTACATATTGTTCTTATTCCAATTCTAAGTAGGATTGTATATTCTTAATCTAACACTCCCCTCAAACTGGTGCATACAAATCATATGTGCCTACCTTGTTACAAATGTAATTAATACGCAGACAAGTGAGGGACTTGGTAAAGACATTTGCAAGCTCATCACTTGACTTCACAAATTTTGTAATAATGAGTATTTTTCTCTTACAAAGTGGCAAGCAATCTAAATATGCTTAGTGCTTTCATGAAACACTGGATATGACGCAATATGAAGGGTCGCTTGATTATCACACACAAGTTCCAAGTTCCATCTGACTGATTTCGCCAAATTTAAGCTCTCAGCAACTGTTTGATCCTAACTTGCTCACAAGTTCCTACAACGATTGCTCAGTGTTCTACTTCTGCACTAGATCGACCAACCACACTCTGTTTCGTACTCTTCCACGACACCAAATTACCTCTTACTAAAACACAATATCCTGATGTAAAACGTTATCATAGGGTGATCCTGCCCAATCAACATTTGTATATCCAATGATATGCTCATGGTCTTGATCTTCGAAAAGTAGTCTTTTGCTAGGAGCTGATTATATATATCGCAAAATACAAACAACTACATCCCAAAGACGATCACAAGGGGAAATTATAAACTGACTTACAACACTCATAGGAAAAGAGGAAAAGAGATGGCAGGTCTAGTCATTATGAGATAATCCAACTTTCCAACTAATCGTCTATACCTTCCAGGATTAATGAATGGTTACCCGTGCTCGAAAAGGAGTTTAACATTTTTGGATCCATATGAGTGTCAATGGGTCTACATCCCGTCATTCTTGTCCACAAGAATGTTTTAAGCATACTTGCATTGAGAAATAGCAAAACCTGGTCCAGCAACCTTAATACCTAAAAAATACTTCAATCTGCTACGGTCTTTAGGGGAAATGCTTAAAGGGATGTTGCTTCAAATTAGTGATACCATCTCGATCATTGCTAGTGATAACAATATCATCAACGTAAACAACCAAATAAATACAGAAATTTGGTGCAGAATATTGATAAAACACAAAGTGATCAACTCCACTTTAAGTCATGCCAAACTCTTGAATTACTGTGTTGAATTTTCCATCCATGCTCACGGAGGCTGTTTCAAATCATAGAGTGACTTACGCAATAGACATACAAGGCTACTAGACTCTCCTTGAGCAACAAAACTGGGTGGTTACTCCATATAAACTTCTTTCACAAGATTACCATGAAGAATAACATTCCTAATGTCCAATTGATGAAGAGGCCAATGACGAACGGCAACCAAAGATAGAAAAAGACAGACAAATGCTATTTTAGCCATAGCAGCGAAAGTATCACTATAATCAAGCCCAAATATCTCAGTATACCCTTTGGGTAAGCCTTAAGCCGATCAACCTGATTTTCTAGACCAATTTTATGACATAAATCCAACAGCAACCGACAATTGATTTACCTACAACAAGGGAGACAAGCTCCCAAGTACCACTCATGTAAACAAATATCTCATTAATCATAGCATGCTTCCATCCAGAATGAGAAAGTGCTTCACCTGTAGTCTTAGCAATGGATAATAGAGGACAAAGATGGTACAAAGGCATAATGGGGTGATCATAAGAAAGTATAATGTGGTTAGCATTTTAAGTGGCAAACCTTTTTGAAGTGCAATTTATTGGCTAGGAGGACGCAAGTCTGGAATAGGAGCAGGGTCCTAGCGCATGACATGAATCATCTAAGACTAGTGTTGGGTGCGGACAGCGATGTAAGTCAAGGGTGGTGGCACTACAACTAGAGACCTAGAAGTAACCGTAGATTCATCAAAAGTCTGTACCGGTAAGACATGAGGTATGGATAAGACCTCAAAGACATCCGGATGATCAGAAGATGTATAGTAAGGTTGAGACTTAAAGAATGTGACATCGGCGGACACAAGGTATATATGGAGATTAGGTGAATAGCAACGATATCCTAATTGAACTCAAGAGTAACCAAGAAAGAAACATTTAAGAGCACAAGAGGGCTAATTATCTTCTCCAAGAGCTAAGTTATGAACAAAACATGTGCTCCGAAAGACACGAGGAGGATAGAGAAGAGATGTGACTCAAGAAATAGTATGGAACGTGGAACTTGATTTTGAATAGAAGATGAGGAAATTATATCAACTAAATAACAAGATGCAAGGACTACATCACCCTAAAAATGCAGTGGAACATGAGATTCAATGAGAAGCCCCACGAGATGCCTATTCTTCCTTTCAGTTGAAGGGTGTAGGACAAGATGTCACAGATCACATGACAGATAATCTTGATATTTTCTAGCTTTCAATCACACAAAGTATCCTCTTTGAACGTTGTAGTTGATAGGCCAACCTATAATAGCTTGGGACCTGGGATTGTTAAACCAACCTCCTCTATCATCTTGTCATTTGTATGGGTGCCAAAACTTGCATTTAATTAAATCACTATGAATATACTTGTCAAAGATCAGTTGTTCAATCTCATTGTTCAAGATCTTATGACGAAGCAAGGATGTAAAGCCTCTACATCTTGACAAATCGGTGCCTCGGTCAGTTGTCAGCTCTAGTCTCACGCCTCCATTTAAAGCACATTATCCGTTGGGACATCTTTCCTCCCTACTTTAAAAAGTTGTCCTCATTTCACGAATATCTCGTCATTGGATTGTGAGTCATGCCAGTTTGCAAAACATTATCATAGCCCATTAGGTCCAAGGGTAAATAAATTGGTGTATTTTCTGAGTTAGTTCACTTCAATGTTTGGGGACCATCGTTGTTGTGTCCAAGATTGGGTACAAGTATTTTGATACTTTTGTGGATGACATTTCTTGATTGACTTGGATTTATATAATCAAAAACCCTTCGAAAGTATTTTCTCACTTGTGTGCCTTTAGTCCTAAAGTTAAACTCAATACAATGTTTTGGTGCATATATTAAGATGTATTAGTACCAAAAAGTACATGTCATACCATTTAGAACCTACATGAGACGACAAGGGATTCTCCACCGGCATCTTGTGTTGAAACACCTCAAAATGGAGTAGTTGAAAGAAATAATAGGCAGCTGCTTGAGACAGCTTGGGCACAAATGTTCCAACAAAAGTTCCGAAACAGTTTTGGGGCAAACACAACCTCTACAATTTGTTTTCTAATAAATTGCAACCTTCTATTGTGCTTAAAGGTGATGTAACTTATAATGTTCTCTCTCCAAATAATTCATCATTCCACGTGGCATAGGGTGTCTAGGAGTACATGTTATGTTCAAGATGTATAACCATTGTTACCTAGTTAGACCCAAAGGCGTTGAAGTGTGTTTGCTTAGACTATTTTTGTCTTCAAAAGGGGTATCATTGTTAGTTGTTACTTACTAAACTTGGTAAACATTTTGTGTCCACTAATGTGGCATTTTGTAAAGTACACCATTCTACTGTGCACCTTCAAATTGTATCAGTTAGGAGGAGGAAGATGAGTGGTTAATATACCAAGTGACACCTTCAGAGTTTCAACTGAAATAAGATGTTCCTCCTACATCTCCCAGTTCTTCTATTAAGCACCAACTGATTTCAGTGTCTCAAATCAGTAGTTGCACCTTCTGTTTCAACATGACCACTAATTGTCCAAGTTTATTTCAAAAGGAGAGAGACCAATGGTACATGTCAATCCATACACCAAGTCTTTTGTCATCAGACCCTCCTTCCCTTGATCCTCCCAAACTTTTTGACATTCTAATTGCTCTTCGCGAAGGTACACATCAAAGCAAATCCACATATTCCATTGCTAATTTGTTTCTTATAACCACTTATCTCCTGCATCCAGTTGTTTGATTGTCTCTCTAAACTCTATTTCTATCCCTAAAACCGTGAAGGACGCATTGAATCATCTTAGATGGCACAAAGCAATGTTTGAGGATTTGAGGTTGACTGTCTCTTTATCCGTGAGAAGATCCAAGGAAGCCTAATTTCTATAGGGGCCATGTGAAGACGGAAAAGCAATTGGGTAATTTTTTCACGTCTTCACGAAGGCTTTAGATGGAATTCAGGTAGAATAGCTTTGTAACAAATTGGGCACTATTAATATCTACGGACAGATTTGAGGAGAAGCATTATAGAATGAAGTATGAACACAGGCACCTTTTCAGATAGTACACATCACACAATTATTGGTAGAGATATTCAGGGATGCTTCTGGTTTTGTTTCCTTAGATAGATTCAGTTGTACATGATAGCTCTTACTCTAGGAATAATACAATGCAGAATGCTTCCCTTGTCTCTCTTAATTACAACACAAAAAAACAGATACAAACAGTCTCGAAATATTTTTGAAAGTTGGTGTTAATTCCTATATGAAATGACAAAATGCAGGCAACAGGTTGAATGATTTCAATGTTTCTTACATTGAGATTAACCCCAGGCTAAATGAGGTATGCAAATTTACGTCGTAAAGTTCCAGTTCATGATCCAAATTGGACCAATGGACATCTTGTCTATACTGGCACCATAAGTCAGATTTTTTACTTTCTTGTTAGGGGAAAGCTTCGCTAGGATGACCTTTTTTGTTGTAGTGGCATAAACAAAAATGTGCAACCTTCATCTTTTACACGTCTCCATTAAATTATGATCGATACTAAGAAAGAGTGTTGTTACATTGAAATGGCTGGAGATATATCTGCTGCATCATGTTAAACTTGTGTAAATTGCTGAAGGTATTTCATAACACTATTTGTAATTGAATTATTAGATGTTAATACCAATTCCATTTGATGAAAAATCAACAATTTCGGTCAGACTCGGTGATAATGTAGAGCCAATCTATTAAGGAAGTAAACAGATTATCAAACATATTTACTAAATTGTTCAAACTGCTGAATAGTTTTGCTGATGAATCTATTGAGTTATGTATAAAAGTTACCTTTCTGATTTTCTTCACATGGTTCGGTAGCTTCAACTTTCATAGACAAATTTTCTGAAGTTTCATCCTGAGCCATCAAAGAGAAGTGATTCGACTTTCAGTTATTATACAAAATAAGAAGTTAAGCAAATGTCACTGTGAGAACCTCATTGCTAGAAGCTTTGACATCTCGAGGTAAAGGCATTTCTTGCAAATTTTGCATGGCATCTATTAGCATCCCTGTTCTAAAAGAATGCACCACTCTGTGCACTTTGGATGGAAATGCCTGGGAATGACGGAAGGCAATAAGTGATGGTCTCCATGTGTCCTGAGCCTCCTGACCAGTAAAATTGAAATATTTTGCGAGCAATTTCGCTTCTTCATCACTTAATTTATTCTGGAATGCAGACACCTGTATAGGAAGAACATCTTTGGTGTTTTTTCCTCGAGGAACAAAGTGTGGAATTGATAGCTTGAGAAACTGGACTTCTGGTTTTAAAATATGTGGAATCTACAATATACAAACAAACAAACTTAAGAAGCTAATGGTTTACATGAAGTTGGTGAGAAAATCTGTTTATATGGCATACCATCCTCGGACTGGAATGAAATGAAAAGCTACTCATTCCCCCATTTCTCATGTCTTTGATAATTGTCTTGCCGCTTGTTTGCTTTTGCAAGTAACCTTTTAACTCTCTTCCTTCGTAAGCTAAAACCAGTAGAACTTCATTAAGGAAATATATTGAAATCACCACATCAAAAAATAATTTGGGTGCCAGAAACTGAATATTGCAAGTGCAGAGAGAAAAAACACACTTGTACTTGAAAAAACAATTTTTAGCAAATGAAAGGGGAAAAAAATCCTAAACTAGATGAAAAGGATATCAACTCTTCCTTCATGTTTCCTTCCTGTTCTGCCCATGCGCTGAATCATCCTCAAAGGTGATATATTAGCATCAAAGCATATGACAAGATCTACTTCCATGATGTCCAGACCTTCTTCACCAATTGATGTTGCAACAATGACATTGTATTCACCAGTTCGAAATTTCTACATGAAAAAGTCAATTCAAGGAAGGTCGACTGTCAAGTGACAACATAAAGAGAGCAAAAGAATTACCTCCAAAACAGCCTGTTGATTTTTTTGTGATTGGCCTTTTGATGTTTTGCCTGCAAAGAAGTTCATGAAATAATGGCATGAGAATTGCAGATCCTTAGAACTAAAAATGGAAGAGATGTGTGGAGGAAAATTTCAGTTTGACATATCATCATCAGGAATTAGGACAAACTGAAATATTTGAGGAAAGATACACCATAAAAGTTGAAAGATATTCTTCCTCACATTTAGTGAAAGGACTACCATTGTAATTCCATCCTGAGGACTGAAGATAATAAGTGTTTCACGTGATAAATGAGATATGAGCACCAGAAACAGGCAAGGGGAGTTGTCAAAGGCAGAAAGACTAGAAAGGCGCCAAGGTTTTGACGTTCTGCTGGGGCTTTAAGCGTAAAGCACAATTGAAGCATGGGCTTTAGCGAGAAAGGCTAATGAGGAATGTGTGTGCGTGTGATGCATGAAAAAAAATCATTGTAAAGACGATCAATTTTTTTGGACAAGAGAATTGAGAAAACTATAATCAAGAGAAAATATGAGGAAACAATCACGTCAACCATTTGATTTAGATGTTAAAATACAATTTTAAGTTTTTCGTGACTATTTTCTGTTGCTAAATTTTCAGGTTCTTATAAACCTAATCACTAAAAAGACATTACATTTTGTTGACAATAAATATAGTTACTTTATTAGATATTTATTTTCTAGTGCTACCTTCTTAAGGAAAATCCATGGCCCATGAGGCGTTTGCCTGAAAACCTTGGTGCCTGCACCCAAGCGCCTACCAGAGCTTCACATAACATCAGGACTTACGCATGCCTAAAGTGAGTCTTTAGCAACACTGCCGCTACAAACTTTGTCATAAAGACTAAAGCACAGTAGTTTAAGTTTCACTAATCATAAATTACTTTTGCTACAGCACGCATTTCTCCATGGTATAACGTCATTCTTTGACTTGTCTTTTTGGGGGAGGAGGGAAGCAGAATTAGCTATTACTACATAGCTGACTGTACATCAAACTTAGGAGGGATTCAAATTTTTAAATTTTGAAGCTCAAGCATATTGGTTTTGGGGCTCGCGCCAAAGCTCACGCCCTGACTGAAAGATGTGGTTCTAACACGTTGTAACTGGAAAGACACAGGAAAATGGCAATGCAAGTATATGTCGTATCTTAAAACAGATATATGTTCAGAAAATTGCAATCATGAGTTATGACTGAAGATCAACTGATAAGATCAAATATGAAGTCACTGCTGGGTAAAACCTTGATTTCAGCAAACATGGCAATGTAATAAACTACTACATAAGGAGAAATGACCAGTACACCTTTTAATATTATTGCGCAAGAACAGTCTGACGGCCTTTTTCCAAGAGGAAAATAGCCCTTGTCTAACAAAGAAACAGATTAAAATACCAACACAGTAGGAAAATGATCCACTGAAACGTATAGGGTAGGGGTACCTGAGCTTTGGCCTATGAACTCAGTAGCTTTAACTAAATCCGTTAAACTCCTCAAAGAAAGCAATATGTCACTGCAGCCAAAATCAGGTTTTCAGAATTTTAAAGTAAGAATAATATTGCAATCAAGTAACTGAAGTGTGAGAAATGGCGAGGGACTCATAGAAGCTTTACCTGACACTTTGTCTAAAATTTGAGAAAATGATAACCCTTGATTTTTTTGGATCACTCATTTCTGCAACAGATGGAAGGATACCAAAGGAAATTACAAAGTAGGATGCACTAAATTTACCATGAGAAGGTCCAAGCAAGAATTCTGAAAAAGAAAAAGGAAATCCTAGAGAGTGAAACTAATAACTTAGTATCTGATACTACAGGATCTCACTTTCCATAAAGTCCAATTGACAATTTGCACAAGAAATGACATTTCTTCTTGCTAAATTACTGCACCATATAGGAAATTCAGTGAACTACGTATTTAAAATGTTTAAATTTTAAATATAAATGGCTAGCCTAGATTTGACTGTACTCCAGTTTGCATCAGAAGCTACAAATGAACTTCAAATCCACCATCAGCAAAGAATAATGCTTCAAATTCACCTATTTCTATTTGTCAATTCCAGAGGGTAAAAATACCCCGAGCACGAGTGCAACACAGTGCTGAGAAGCTGATGACACGTAAAGCATGTAAGGCGTTCATGATTCGTCTTTTAACATGAAAATCAATGTGTAATAAGGTACTATTACCAAAGGAGCTTATCTATGGCCTAAATATCTGCACTGATTGTTTTGGTGGCCTTAAGACTCCTAACTTGGAACAAAGTTATCAGTAGACAATGTTTATCAGTTTATCTTTCATTGCATGGTTCAAGACTTTTACGAACAGTCCAGACTGTAACAGAAGAAGTTAAAAAATTGTGGTTTTGTGAAAGACGGGAATGGTAGAAGAATGTATTATCCCATTTAAAATTCCCTAGGACTAAACAACATTCTTAAGTTTGATTTCTTTTTCCAAATAAGTAACAAAAGCTTCACAGAAAACAGTAGAAACTAAATCACAGTTCTCCAATATCAAACTCAAATGATATAGTACCTCTATAAGGATAAATAAGATGGGAGAAATCTAAAATTTACAACAAGTACAATCCTTAAATGAATTTGCAAAATTAAAAGAATTGAATAACACACCCAAACTGTCAAACCTATAAACAAACAATCAAGATTTCATCAATAAAATGATGTCCTAACCAAAAACCATTAAAAACATGCTTCAAAGCTGTTTTGCATCTGCATAACATAAACAGGTTGCTCATTGAACAGTTAAAATGAACAAATATTTAAACAAACAGAAGAATGTGATATGTAACATACTGAAATGATCAATCAGAATTTCCAACGTTTTTGATAACTTAGGACTAGGAGCACCATGAGATACAACTTGCTGCATTAAACGCTTTGCTTTCAAAAGAATTTCATTTCTTCCCATCAGTCGTCCGAACAACCTGTAAACGACATGCACATATTTAGAGAACAGTCAAAAGCTTTGGTTAAACTATCTAGATTCACAAAATGGTGAAATTAACTGCACAATAAGTATATGACTATATCTTGGATGCAATTGGTCGTTAGAAATGTGATGGCACATTGAAATGGATTGGGGCAGTATGTTAGTAAGAGGGATATTATTGTTCAAGCCAAATCCACTCATCATAAACGAAATAGCACTCTTTCAGCAAGTTGAATTAATCAAATTCCGTAAGCTCAAAGAGGACAAACTTGGATTGCAGTTTTTCTTCAAGCATCTCAAATGCAGATTTTATCCCATGGCTCGAGAGCAGCTTCACTATATGGGAAAGTGTTATTAGAACTCCATATAGTCCATCAATTTCTTGAAACTTCACTTGAGGCAAATTTTGAGGTGGAGCTTCACGAAATCTTGACCGTGAATCAAGTATCAGATGTGGGCTTAACTGCAAATTGGACAAGACAAATAAACCTTAAGAAAGGAACAAGTGTGTGTGTGTGTGTATATAGGGAGAGAGAGAGAGACTTAAAACAACAAAAAAGGGAAGACAACTACATATACAGAAGAGGGATTGTCCTATCCAATGTTTGAAGTGACAACAGTAACATAAAATATCTAAAATGGAAGAAGAGCACATTCTATATGTACATATGAACACGGTTAGCATGCTGACTGTATAATCTTAAGAAATTGGAAAACATGACACATTAACAAATCAATTAATTCAATTCTACTATTCCCTGCTCGTTCAATGTACCCTCTTGTATGCTAATGTGCTTTTGGTTAAAGCATATATAGGACCGCTTGTATTTTATATTACTCTGATTATCTCGCAAATTGAAAATCGTCCTTATCTGTACTTAAGAGTGGAAACCTCTAGGATCATATTAGTACAATCTGTCATAAGAGCACACCCCCCAAACATCTGAGTTTAGTGATGAGAAGACATTAAGAAGAAGAAAAAAACGGAATCTTTGAAACAGCAATTTACAATTCGACTTTTTCAGAAAGTATACCTTACTAACATTAAGGCCTCAATTGCACTTTACGAGGGTCTGAATTTGAATAATTAAATTTTCAGGCCATTAAGTGTTGTTTTTAAATTTTAAAAATCACTTAATAGGTCTGAAAGCATCTAATTCGGTCAGATCTGTGAGAGAGTCTTAATCCTATTCAAAGTCTTCTTAAGATGCTGCGTTATTTCCCCAAAAAGCTTACACGTCGTCTTTTTCCTCTCTAATTATGCCTTCTCTCTCTCTCTCTCTCTCTCTCTCTCCAAGTATCAGCACGTGCTCTCTCTTTCAGACAACTATAGAAACTTTTTTCTCTTGAACTAGTCAGAATTTAAAAAGATAACAAATTATTTTGTTTATTAATATGTATATTCACAATATTCTTGGTATTACAGCTTGCTTGATTCTCCAGAGCTCTGAAATTTTGTTGCATAATTTTTTTAATTCAATGAAGTGTATAAAGTCAAGGCACTTCCCTCTCTTGATGGCGAAACTTGATTGACTAACACTAGGAACCAATTCGGATAAAGAAGGAGAGCGGAGATTCGTACTAACGACTAGGATTTATCTCTTTCGCAGCTCACAATAATCATTCTACCGAGATATCATTAGAAAATCTATTTTCTCTATTGGATTCTCAGTTAGCTGACTAGCAATCGAATTGTCCCGCCGATTGGATGAAACCACTTCTTTGTGCCTGTCTGATTCGATGTTGTCTTCCCACTTCACTAAGAAAGAATTTTGACTGACCCAGTATTTGTTAGACAATTGGCATTTTTTAAGCTTATTATTATTTTTACTGTTTTTACTTATTTCAATTAGTGCATCCTATTTTCTAGCTAGACTTAGTCAACTTTAGTTGCTCAACTTTCTGAAGTTAGTGGCCCCATTATTGGCCCCATTATGGCTGTTAGTGGCCTCTTTTATGGTAGTTAGTGGCACATGTTCTTATTTTAGTTTTAATGTTTATGTTTTTTCTTTGTATAAATTCAGACTTTCTGCAGATTAATATACACCAGGAATTTCATAAGTTCACTCTATTTTTATTTTTTCAAATCAGTTTCTTGAGTATTTTTGTTCTAACAGTGGCATCAGAGCCTCTAGTTGATCTTACAGGACAAAAAAAAGTTTTAACCTACAACACAAATGGCATCCAACAACCTACCTTTAAATCCACCATTCACTTTCACTGGTGAAAATTACCAAATCTGGTCTGTGAAGATGCAAGCTTTTTTGGAAGCCTATGAACTTTGGGAAACTGTGACGGAAGATAAACCACTTGCTGCTCTACCAGCAAATCCTACCTTGGCTCAGATCAAATCCAACAACGAAGAGAAGGCAAAGAAATCTAAAGCCAAGTCGCTTATGCAGAATGCTGTGGCAGATTCTGTGTTTTACAGAATCATGGCTTGCAAAACTGCAAAAGAGGCTTGGGATACGTTGAAAGAAGAATATCAAGGCAGCGATAGAACACGTCAAATGCAAGTGTTGAACTTGAAAAGAGAGTTTGAGTCCTTGAATATGCAGGAGGATGAAACTATCAGTAAGTATGCTGATCGAATCTCCTTAATTGTTAATAACATTAGACTTCTTGGTGAAGAATTTACAGATAAACGAATTGTGGAGAAAGTTCTTGTGACTCTTCCGGAGAGGTTTGAATCTAAGATTTCCTCTCTTGAAGAATCCAAGGACCTGAGCAAACTTTCATTAGGTGAACTAATGAGTGCTCTTCAAGCACAAGACCAAAGGAGGACTATGAGACGGGAAAAGTTCAGTGAAGGAGCTTTCTCGGTACAAAAGCAAAAAGGAAAGCAACAATTCCACCAAAAGAATAAAGGCAAGCATGATGGAGGAAACAATAGTGGAGATGTGAAGCAGAAGTTCCCTCCTTGCAAACATTGTAAAAGAAATACACATCTGGAGAAGTATTGTTGGTGGAGAGTCGATGCTATATGCGGCAACTGTAAGCAGACGGGACACGTATCCAAGGTCTGCAAACCAAGAGCAAAGGCCTCTGGTGCTTTGCAAGCATAAGTAGCAGAAGCTGCCGATGCACATGAAGAGCAGCTCTTTGCAGTTTCATACTTTTCAATCAGTGAATCCTCTGATTCATGGCTTCTTGACAGTGGTTGCACACATCACTTGTGCAATGATGTTGAACTGTTCAAATTCCTCGATGATACTTACAAATCTAAAGTAAAAGTGGGAAACGGTGAGGCAGTAGAAGTCAAAGGCAGAGTTACAGTGTCTATCTCAACAATATCAGGTATCAAAACTATTTCTGATGTTTTGTACACACCTGATATGAGTCAAAATTTGTTGAGTGTTGGACAAATGCTTGAAATTAATTATTCTCTGCATTTTAAGAATCGTGAATGTGTTGTTTCTGACCCTTCTGGAGTAGAGTTATTTTATGTCAAGATGAGCAACAGAATGTTTTCAGTTGATTGGGAGAAAATAACTGAGCAGGCTTACACTATTACTTCACAAACATGTACAAACCTATGGCACAAAAGGTTTGGTCACTTCAATCTGAGAAGCATCGCCGAGATGAAAAAAAAGGAGCTAGTGGAAAATATGCCTGAATTTCTTTCTTATGCTCAAGTTTGTGAAACTTGCCAACAGGGAAAGCAAACAAAATTGCCATTTCAAGCAAATCAAGTACGGAGAGCTAACCAGAAACTTCAGCTCATTCATACGGATGTTTGCGGCCCAATGAAAACAGATTCGCTGAGTGGTAACAGATACTTTCTCCTCTTTATTGATGACTACACCAAAATGTGTTGGGTTTATTTCATAAGACTGAAGAGTGAAGTCTTTGATGTTTTTAAACAATTTAAAGCTTTAGTAGAAAATCAATGTAATCTTAGTATTAAGGCTTTAAGGTCTGACAATGGAGGAGAATATACTTCTTCTCAATTTGTGGAGTTTTGTAATAGCACAGGTATTGAACGCCAATTGACATTACCATACACTCCACAACAAAATGGCGTGTCTGAAAGGAAGAACAGGACAGTAATGGAGATGGCCAGATGTCTTTTGCTCGAAAGAAAGATCCCAAATCAGTTTTGGGCTGAGGCAGTCAATACCTCTGTATATTTGCTGAACAGATTGCCTACTAAGGCCTTGCAGGACATGACTCCATATGAAGCTTGGTGTGGGAACAAACCATCAGTACACCATCTCAGAATCTTTGGGTGTATATGTTATTATCGAGTTCCAGAAACAAAAAGGAGTAAGCTGGACAACAAGGCTCATAAAGGCATATTTATGGGCTATAGTTCATCCAAAGGTTACAGGATTTTCTGTTTGAAATTAGACAAATTAATTCTCAGCCGAGAAGTGAAGTTTGATGAAGCAGCTGGTTGGGATTGGAAAAATCAGAAGACCTCTTATTCTGATTCATTTTCAATAGAGCAGCCTCAACTTTCAGAAGATGAACTAGTGGATGATGTACCAGTGAGGGGAACTCGATCCTTAAAAGATGTCTATCAGCGGTGTAACTTGGTTAGCTCTGAACAACAAGCTATGCTGAAGCACAAGACTCTCAGGCATCGAGGAGAGCTATGCAAGAAGAACTAGACATGATCGAGAAGAATGGAACCTGGCAGCTTGTTGACAGACCTAGAAATCGCAAGGTAATTGTAAAATGGATTTTCAAGACAAAACTCAATCCTGATGGAACAATTTGCAAACATAAGGCTAGATTGGTGGTGAAGGGATACGCACAACAATATGGTGTGGATTACCAGGAAACATTTGCTCCTGTAGCAAGGTATGACACAATCAAGCTTATTCTTGCATTTGCATCTCATAGTTCCTGGCAGATTCATCAACTTGATGTCAAATCGGCTTTCTTGAATGGTTTGCTTGCTGAAGAGATCTATGTAGAGCAACCTGATGGTTTCTCAACTCCTGGAAAAGAGGATCAAGTTTATCTCTTAACAAAGGCCTTGTATGGCCTAAAACAAGCCCCAAGGGCATGGTATGAGAGGATGGACAATCATCTCATCCAACTTGGCTTTAGTAGAAGTCAAAGTGAAGCTACTTTGTATGTGAAAGTCAATGCTGCAGGTGAGTCCTTAATTGTCTCAATTTATGTGGATGACATGCTTGTGACAGGAAGCAAAATTGAACTAATCCAAAGGTTCAAGGATGAAATGGAGAAAATCTTTGAAATGACTGATCTTGGAGTCATGAAGTACTTTCTCGGCATGGAAGTGTTGCAGTCCAGTGATGGAATTTTCATATGCCAGCAGAAATACATTTCGGATATTCTAAACAGGTTCAAAATGCAAGACTGCAAACCTGTGAGTACTCCAATATCTACTGGTGTGAAGCTTGGCAAGGATGAGGATTCCGAAAAAGTGGATGATAGTATGTATAGAAGCTTAATTGGCAGTCTTCTATATCTAACCGCAAGCAGGCCTGACATTCTATTTGTTGTTAGTTTGCTCTCTAGGTTTATGCATTCGCCTAGAGACACACACCTCACAGCGGCTAAAAGAGTGTTAAGGTATATTAAAGGAACCAACAAGTTTGGAATTTTTTTCCCAACATCTGCCGAAGTAACTATGAACCTGATCGGGTACTCTGATAGTGATTGGGGTGGTGGAGTTGATGATTCCAGAAGCACCTCTGGATATCTTTTCTGTTTGGGGACAAGTTGTTTTAGTTGGAGCTCTAGAAAACAAGAAACTACAGCTCAATCAACAGCAGAAGCTGAGTACATAGCTGCTGCATCTGCTGTGAATCAAGTTATCTGGCTAAGGAAGATGATGAAGGACTTAGGCCATGAACAAACAGAAGCTACCAAGATCATGTGTGACAACAGTTCAGCAGTTTCAATCTCAAAAAATCCAGTGTTTCATGGTCGAACTAAACATATCAAGATCAAGTTTCATTTTATTAGAGAAGTCCAACAATCTAATGAAGTGTTGCTTGTTCATTGTTCATCTGAGAACCAGCTAGCTGACATTTTCACCAAGTCATTGCCAAAGGAAAGGTTTGAAGATCTGAGGCAAAGAATTGGTGTTTGCCACAAAAATGCCAAGGAGGAGTGTTAGACAATTGGCATTTTTTCAGCTTATTATTATTTTTACTGTTTTTACTTATTTCAGTTAGTGCATCCTATTTTCTAGCTAGACTTAGTCAACTTTAGTTGCTCAACTTTCTGAAGTTAGTTGCCCCATTATTGGCCCCATTATGGTTGTTAGTGGCCTCTTTTATGGTAGTTAGTGGCACATGTTCTTATTTTAGTTTTAATGTTTATGTTTTTTCTTTGTATAAATTCAGACTTTCTGCAGATTAATATACACAAGGAATTTCATAAGTTCACTCTATTTTTATTTTTTCAAATCAGTTTCTTGAGTATTTTTGTTCTAACAGTATTGACTTATTATACAAGTTTTGGATTTCCCATGACCGTAGGAAAGGAGCCACATGGAGGCATTGGCATCCGTTTAATATTAGACTTCATCACTATAATCTACTTAGAATTGCAAACACGAAAAGAAAAAATAACCAGAACAAAAAATAGGATGAACGTGAAAAAAATAACAAACTTCATTGAACAAGTATCCTAACCTGAACTGTGTTGTTGACTGACTAGTCAGAACAGCAAATCCAAAAATGTAGCAAATAATTATACTATGATTAAATAAACATCTACAAAATTTTCAGGTATAGTAGCCATACTGTCCGGTAGTCTCTATTAACTTGTAGTCCGTATGCACGAAGCCGAGATGCTAATGGGTCCATTACTTCAAAGAGGAGTTCCCCAACTTCAACAGCATATTGGCCCATGGGAACCTGAAAGTATATTACAAAATTTTGAATATAAACAACGAAGAAAAAGCTTCCGCAGAGAGCCAAAAGGGAGTTATATTTATACTGTTATCTGTTCAATCTTTCGAGCATGCACATATGGTAGCACATCTGGGTCAGATTCATTTCGATATTCAAGTGTTGATATTTGCAAGTTATCAATCACTTTCTGAACTGCTTGCCTTTTAGCTGACACATGGAAGATCCCAATAAGAAGGTGACATAAGGCATGAGACCAATTTAAATTCCAATAAAGTCCAGCAGATAAATATACTTACACCCAGGTGTAGCAGTTAATGCTAATATCCTGACTTGGACATGAAATGCCATCAACTACAAATAAATCGAAAAAGTTAGAATTTTCACCAACCAAATACAGATAAATCAAGGAATTGAGATGGCAATTTCTAAGAAAAATAATAGAAAGAACACAACTGAAATTTAAGCTCTCTGTGTATTGATGATTGCTAATGATACCTGTACAAGGAAATATATATACAACACATATTGAAGAGTCCTCCAACCTACTTCCTGGGCTATGCTTATCTTTTAGCAGTATTTGTGCATGTCACGCACACATTATGTTATCAGTTTATCACCAAGTGTACTATAGCCGTAGGATATTAACTTGGCAACTATGTTTTAGGAGTAAATCTTTAACACATAAAACAGTAATCAACATACAAGCTGATTGTAGGGTCCTAAGCTAACCAGGATAAGAATGTCTATCCCCCCCTCCCTCAAGCAGTAGTTGGGGTGTCCCACAACTTCTAGCTTGGTTGTTATGTCTCAAACTGCACTCTGGAAGGGGGCTATGCTTAGCGGGAACTGGTCTGATAATCTAAGACTTCCGCTTAATGTTTCTCTTATATTTGGGGACTGGAACTTCTTAAAAAAAGAAAATTATCAAGGAATATATTCATTAAATATTTTGAGCCTTTCAACAATTTAACTAATTTTACCTTTCAAATATGTATTACGTATTCAAATCTGTTTGAACTAGAGGAAGAAAAAAGAGGAGACCGAATCCGATTCTTTCAGATACTTTATCTAAGAAACTCTACCCATCTGTGTTCTAGAACACTCCTGTGTACAAGGTATACCAAGAAATGGAGAACCTACAAACTGTGAAAAATATAGGAGAACTAATTTTTTTATTGAATTGTGTATCCACAATATTACATTGTCTTATTTATAGACTAGTATCTTCATCCAAGTAGGATTTTATATACTATTCCTATTTTTTTTCCTATTCTAACCTCCCCTCAAGTTGGTGCATACAAGTCATATATACCAACTTGTTACAAATGTAACTAATACAAGGACCGGCGAGGGACTTGGTGAAGATATCTACAAGTTGATCACTCGACTTCATAAATTTTGTAAAAATATTGCATAAAAATATTCTCTAAGAAAGAGACAGTCAATCTCAATGTGCTTAGCTCTCTCATGAAATACCGAATTTGATGCAATATTAAGGGCTAAGTTGCTCGGACTCGGGTGCGGGTATCTGAGACGGATGCGAATCCGAGAGTCGGATTCGGCGAAATCCAAATTTTAAGATTCGTGGGTGCGAATCCGAGTATGGATACGGGTGCGGGGATACGACTAAAAATATTATTCATCACCAAAATATTACTATATTATTATTTTTTCTATAAATATATATATTTTATAATAAGGTGAGCAAATAAATTTAGAGGAGTTGTACCTCACATTTTTCAACTCAAAGTCAAACCAATTAAATAGCACCACAAATGAGTAGCTAGTTGGATAATTTATAGTGGTTGAGACTTGAAAGTACTTCACTATTTTTATATGTGGCTCTTCCACACTCCAAATAATTACAAGTCAATAGTAAAAAAAATTAATGTTTAAAAGTACTTTTTCCAACTTCCAAGAAAAAAAGTTGGCTTCCTAGAAAAAAAGCTGGCTCCTGGCAGAGCAATTACTTTTTAAACTTTCAATAAAATACTTCTTCTTCTCAACTCTTCTTCTTCTCTTTCAAACTGTTTCTTCTCAACTCTTCTTCTTCTCTTCGCCGGCGACTTGCCGGCGTTGTCGCCATAAAAATAATTTTCTCTTCTTCTATTCTTCTCTTATCTCTTCTCTGTACTTTTTTCAAGTTTTGTACTCTTTACGTCGTCGGAAATTGATTTTTTCTTCCCCAATTTTTTCTCGACTTCGGTCAAAGTGTCCGGATTGGATTGACCGAATCCGACACGCACCCCGCACCCGCACCCCGCACCAGAGTCGTGTCGAGACGGGTTCGCCTGTAAAAATGAAGAGTCCGCGCAACTTAGATTAAGGGGCACTTGGTTATATCACACACATGTTAAATTTAGTTCTCTGAATAAGGGTTTAATCCAAATTAGCTCACAAGTTGCTACAACATTGCTTTATATTCTTCTTTTGCACTAGATTGAGCAACCACACTTTGTTTCTTACTCCTCTAGGATACCAAATTACCTTCGAATAAAACACAATATCTGGATGTTGAACATCTATTAGAGGATGATCCTGCCCAATTAACAGTTGCATATCCAATGATCTACTCATTGCCTCGATCATGGAAGAGTAGTCCTTATAGACAACTGCATCCTAATGACTATCATAGGGGAAAAACATAAATTGGCCAAATGGTACTCTACAACTAAATGGTTCTTCACAAAAGACACACATCCTTCAATACAAATAGCAATCGCATGGGTGCCCCAACAAGAAATTAAGGATAAAAGGCTATTCTTTAATGTACAAAATTAATTCAGACCCCTCGGGGTGGCCCAGTGGTTTGGGCTTGGAACTTTCACGTGGGAGGTTTCAAGTTCGAAACCCCTTGCCAGCGAAAGCAAGGGATTTTCTAGGTCGAGCTCACCGCACTGGTCTTGCCTAATGCGGGTTACCTCTCCTATGTGGTTTGCGAGCTATTGCATGGGAGTGAGAGTTTTACACTGTGCGCACCCAAAGGGTAGCGGCTACGGGTTTCCCTTGTCATAAAAAAAACAGTTTCTATCAAAAGTTATCCTAATTCTCTCCAAACCCGCATAAGAGCTAACGGAGCAATATCCGCACGGTATCTTCTCTTTCTTCTTCTAAAGGTTCAACTAAATAAAGTGTCCTTCACTGTTCCTTGCATGGTCGACGAAATCCAAACTATCTGTAGAAAATGGAGGTTGACATCCTCTCCTAATATTTTACACATAAAGCACCAACAAACACACAAGTGTATCTACTTTTCCTCATGTTTTGAGCAGTCAAGATCACTACTAGACTAATGGCAACCAGACAAGAAAACACACTTTTCTTGGTGCCTTAGGAATCCAAGCAGATAAGTGTGGGATAAATGCTAAGTTGCTCGGACTTTCCACTTACGGTGCCACACCATGTCACCATGTCAACTGTTGACATAACGTGGATGTGAATGTAGGTGGGGATACATACCATATTTGATCAGCCGATTTTAGATACTTTGACCAAAATTGACGGAGAACTTCATGACAAATACAATAACTTTTGTAATCAAAACAAAAGCTATGTGGAATTGAAGAAAATGGAATACCTTGTGTATAGAAAATTTCCATGTAAGTCATTTTCCTTTAACCTCTTCCAGGAATTCTCCTCTTGATCAATATTTTTTATCGGAATACCTTGTAAGTTTTCCACGTAATGTCTCATAATTTATACATATAACTCTATTGTTTAATTTAAATTATTTATAGTTGAATCCCGGCACCAGTATCTGTACCTGAATCCCTATTCCCAAATCAAATTAATTTAGATCAAGAAGGATCCGACCTCTAGATCTGCACCTGTATCAAACGCTCACACCAGAGAACCTTAGGGGATAAGTGCCTCAAAGAAACACAGAAATGTAAAGACTTCTATGCAAACACAACTTTTGTACTATATGAGTAGAACAAACCACTTAAAAAACCACTTATGATCCTCACATTTTTCTTGCGCACCAGATTAAAAGTATACACCACAATGGACCATGAGAAAATGAAATAAGCATTTGAATTTTGGAACTCATAGAAGCCTGTCTGTTTGGAATTTGGAAATGGGCCAAATTTAATGATCACCGGTAGGAGTGGGCCAAGGATTTGGCTTTAGCATGGAAAAGCAGAACAAGAATCTGAGGTAGAATGCTGACTCATATATATATATATATATATATATATATATATATATATATATATATATATATATAAAAGAACCTTAGGCCCGCCTACGTGGCGCCACCACAAATCAGAATTGCCTTTTAATTTATTCATGAAAAGTTGTGAAATTTATGAAAGTTGCGACTTTAATGAAGAGTTGCGAATTTTATGAAAAGTTGTACTTTTATGAAATGTTGTGACCTTTCCGAAGGGTTACAACTTTTCCAAATAGTTGTTACCTTTCCAATAAGGCACAATAAATATTTGTTCACACTACCCTTTGTTGTCTATAAACGGAGGGATTCCATCTCATTTTAAAACAACAAAAACTCTGGACCTCTTCTTCTTCTTCACAATTAAATATTTGTGCACTTTGCTCCTATTGAGTGGCTCACTGACACCATTGCTTATGTTACAGATCCTGGTATGTATTTTTACCGTCATTAATTTTTGCTTATGTTATTAAGGATAAATAAATGATAAAGATGTAATAATTTACATTTATCTTTACATTATTAATGTTTGTTACTACGTAATCATGTATGTAAGATAATATAGTGCTTTAGTTTTGATGATGGATAGGATTTAAGTATTATTTTATAAATTCGATGATACTAAATTCCCGCGGGAAGCGCGGATAATTTTACTAGTTGGATATATAAAGTAGGCACTAGATCAACAATTAGTTTCTACATCTACATAGAGAAAAATGAAGCAAATAAATTATTCCCACAATCCCTTTATGTCAGTTATCACAATGACAAATTAGTCTTGCCAAAGGTACGGTTAGCCCTAAAAGCGAGATGCAAAACATGAGTGCTTCGCCTCGCTTAGCGGGTGCTTCACTCTCGTCATCAAAGCTCCAAGGCATACTTTCCTCTCTAATGAGTAATCCTAAGAGGTGACACTAAACAAATCCTATTTTACTTTATTATAAAAAAATCAATTTATTTGTCCATATAACTATTATTCATGCTTATAATTATTAGTCTTGGACTACACATATATTTCTATATTTTTTTTCTCCATTTGCCTTTATTTGTGCTTAACACCTCAATGGACCTTAGAGATTTTTTGCGCTTTCTACAACACTGCCAGATACGCAAAAAAAAAAAAAAAAAAAAAAAAAAAAAAAAAAAAAAAAAGAGAACATGATTAATTTTTTGGTCCCATATTCTTGAATATCTATAGCTTTTGCTTCTTGATTTGCTATACAGAGTACATGGGAATGCTCTGTTGAACTTGGAGTAACATGTCTTTTACAATCGACATAGAATTAGTACTGCCCTTTCCTTATTCTGCTCACACTTGAGAAATCAAATCCATTATACTTTTGAACCTCAGACAGTACCATCTTGGTGCTGTAATTCATGAATAAAACTACTGTACATGTAAAAAGTTACAGAGAGGACTTTCAATTTCCTGAATTCCTCTTTCTATTGAAAAAGATATCCATGTACCTCCACATCATTGTAATAATGAAATTGTTGATACACTGTCCAAATTATAGAAGCTTACTATCAAAAAGGAAAGAGGGAGATCGCCTTTCTATTTCTCTCACCTCCCCAAGAATAGGTATTCTCATGCAACAAATCTAAATAGTAAATAGTCGACACAGAGAGAACATTGAGCATATTTCCCAGTCATCTAAATTTTCTTTTAGAAACACTGATTATCAACTGAAAGGAGAGAACAATCATAAACAGATACGAGGTGAAATTCACATAGCAAAGCAACTCATAAAGTTCCAATATAGTGTCACGTTGAAACAGGTATGAAGCAATGTTTAGAAGATTTACTTCAACAAAAAAAATTGACAAACCTCGCGAACTACTACACAATAAGAGTAATTTCCACTTGCACGATGAGCCTCGTCGATTACCAAGCAAACTAGATGTTTCATGAAGCATATTCCTGTGATATATTTACAGATATTACTTCATAAATGTTCCATATGGTCTAAAAAGGGAATATTACAAAGATATGAGATTTACAATTATCTTAATCAAGGAAATACATCCAAAATACATCCAATGTGCATTACGTCTAGTCATGAAGTATTTCCTCGAATTAACACATATATATGCAAGGACTCATCTGATTGATGTGCTAGCAACTTTTCACCAAGTCCACATTCATGCATTATAAGAGAATCAAAACAAAAAAGTTGCACCAACAGCTTTTTATTTATACTAACAAAGTAATCAACCGAGGCTAAGTTGGATCTATTTGGGGTGTTCGCCATTGGCTATAGCAATCATATGGTAAACTCTGACTGTTGGAGAACTTCCCTTGTGTATACTATATTATATATTGCAAGACAGCACAAGATAAGTTCCATTTTGAATCAATAAGGGATATCAATCAAGTTTGCCAAGAAGCATGCAGTCCCTTGGAAAAAGCACAACAACCATTAACTAAAAACAGATACCCGACCCTAAAGAATGAAGTTGACTCATATGATAGCCCCTAATGAATGACTTCACCTCCACAACGGAAAATCAATGACACCATAATCATGGAACATAAAAATATCAGGACAGAACTGATGATGACCATAATGGACAGGAAAATCCATAATCGAATCCAAGTAATTTAAGCAGTTATTGAACTGTTAAAAGCTCAAAGCAAATAACAACGTTTTGAGTGTCAATTAACCTACACAAGTTATACTCAAAGTTGTTATCATAAAGTAAACATAATTGAATTTACCACAACTTAACATCTAAAATCTTAAACATCTGATACCTCAAATACCCTACTTTTTTCATATTTGGAGCATATTTAGATAGTGTCTAAGCAGAACAATTCTATTTGGGCCGAGCAATTAACCTATTGTAATTCTTATTTAAACCTGGAATGCTTAAAATAATACTGTCCTCTAGATACTTACATCTGATTTTTCTTTAAAATAAGAAAGTTTAATCACAAAATTCACTTGCTAGTTAAATAGCTTCTTTTCTGCAGAAAGTGTAGAGTTAATGTCTGAAAATACCTCCAAGAATATGTCAAAAAATACATACAAATATATGGATTCGGTTTTAGACATGTTTCCAACATCTCTGATTAGAGAGATTACGGTTGGTGACGCTAAAGTGATCCAATTATACAAATATGACCGACTCTCCTCTAGCTTATGCATTGACATCCAGAAATTCAAATAGCTCACTGGAAGTTAAGTTCTATTTCCTATCATGAAGGCACAAATCATGTACAGGTTAGACCTCGAATAGCTGGAAAACACGAAAACTCTGAACACATAAAAACGTATTCACACTAGAGTGCAGAATGTCACCAGAATGTATATCCTTCTCCAGCACCTGTGGAGTAACAAAGAAAACTCGTCTCTCTTTCCATAAACTTGCTCTTCTCGAAGGATTTGTTTGACCTGTCAGATCAATTGTGCACTCCTGCAATCAGTATAATACAATTGTCTCAAAATGTAAACAACAGAACATTTGCTCTTTTAGGACATTGGATTAGGAAAACAACTTTAAACCAATATAAAGCAAAATAAAACTCCAAGCTTACTTGTGGAATATCTACAAACTTGTGTAATGCTTCCACTTGCTGCAGAACAAGTGGGCGTGAAGGAGCTGCAAAAACAATTTTTCCTGCCATTGGGACACCATCCTAAACAATTAATCCAAAGGATTTAAAATATCATCTAAACAGATTCAGCCATGAACTCATTTCTCCTTTGTTCATAAACTCGAAAAATGCATAAAATGAAGTATCTGACCTAATATGGTTGCTGCATAATATTTCACAGTTATGAGCATAAGATGTGCAATCAACACACAAGAAATCAGAACAATACCTTGAAAAGTCAAAGCAAAATGTAACTAATAGAATTGGATGCTGACAGACTAAGTTGCTCAGACTTGGGCGCGGGTGTCCGATACGGGTGCGGATCTCGAGGTCGGATCCTTCATGATCTAATTTTTAAGATTCAGCGATATGGATCCACGTGTGGATACAGGTACGGCGATTCACCTAAATATAATTAAAATATCTAAAAATGGAGTTATGAAACCTAAATTATGAGATATTATATGGAGAACTTGAGGAGAATCATGGAAGGAGATTAAAGGAAAATGGGTGACATAGAATATTTTATATAAAAGGTATTTCATTTTCTTCAATTTCACCTTAGCTTTTGTATTGATTATAGAAATCATTAAAACTGTCTAGACTTTCTCCATCGATTTTGGTCAAAGTACCCACAATCCGTTGACCAAATCGGACACAAATCCCACACTCACACCCATGACGTGTCGACACGGGTGCGGCACCAAAAGTGAAGAGTCCGAGCAACTTAGCTGACAGATTTGCATCAAAATCAAAACGATGATTGACAAATGGCAAGAGCTTAATAAGTGAAGTTTATGCCAAAATACTCTAGGTTTACCGGTTCATATATCATGAATTTAAACATGCTCTTCTGCAGCAAGTAGCAGTGGATGTTTAGTAACAGTGGGGATTTTCGCATGTGGAGTTCTTGATATGTCTTTCAAAACAAACCCTTCAGTTCTTTGTTATACAGGGTGCATGATAGTTGAAATTGTGAAAGATGTCATCAAAGTAAAGAGGATAAAGGGAGGAGAAAGCATGGAGTCATAAAATTGCTATAGAACTGATCAGGTCACACTTGCGCAACTTCATTTGTCATCTGAGTGAATGAGATAGTGTTAGATTAGAAGGAGGAGGACTACAAACATCTGTCCCTTGAACCAGCCGGAAACCATGCATTCTCACAAGCAGGGATTTTGCGTGTCCAGGATCCCTTTAGGTCTACCGGTGACTGACTAGGGGGTTACAACCGTTTATTGGGGGCGAAACGAATCGGTATCTCAATGTGCTACAACTGTTTGAGTTTTTTTGGGAAATTATGTTGAGTCCAGCGAAACCATACAAAGAAAAATAAGAGGAGAGCAAAGCCCCAATGTCACTATTGACTAACCATTTCACAATTAAACCACTATTTAAACTTCCCAGTCTTTTCAACCTTTTACTCTTAATATATGTAGAGGTTAAATTGGGTTTAGTTTATCAGGATACGGAGAGTAAATTCCAATGTTCAAAGCACCTACTTAATATTCTTGTATAGCTCAAGATTTCAGCAGATTCAGCTGAGACTAACCTTGCTTCTCATAAACTAGCACTCCAATGTAGAGACTTGATGAGAGTAATTCTTGGAAATAGAATGGTGACAAGTTTGAAAAAGTAAGAAATAAGATAGTTGTAGATGGCATTACCTTCTGGGAACCACCTGAAATAATTATATATTACAACAGCAGCAATAAATGTCTTTCCAAGTCCTGTGGGTAATGTTACTAAGGTGTTGCTAAAAAGAGCATTGCGGATGATAGAAAATTGATAATCACGACGATCGAAATTTACTGCAAGGAAAAAGAAGGTAAATGAACATGAGTCTTCATTCCAAGAAGCTTCTACAATGATTTATCTAAAAGATAGTAAAAGACTATCAGTTAAATCATAGAGCTTATAATTGTCCAAGCAAAAGTTTCATTCAAGCAGCATAATCTACTGTATTTAAGTATCATGCTAGCACACTGAGTGTACTTACAATTTTAAAAAGAGAAGTCTTAAAACTATAAAAGGAAAGGAGGGAGAGTCTCATATTTAGAGGTGGCAATTTCAGCTCATATAAGTGAAATGAAACCATTTTGCCCATATTAAATTAAATGGATCACTCATATTTTCTCTCCTTTTCTTAAATGGGTTAATATGGTCTTCAACCTATTTAAGCTCATACAAATATGAACAAAATGGGCTAACATGAGAATCCATATCCAGCCCATATAAGTGAAATGAAACAGTTCTTTTTTTTTGTTTTTGGAAAATAAAAAAAATTAGGGGTCGGTTTTGTGGGGGGGGGGGATTTTTATTTTTATTTTGAAAAAACAGTTGTTGTTTTTTATTTTTGGAAAACAAAAATTTTTAGGGGTAGGTTGGTGGAAGGTAGGTGGGGGTGGGGGCAGAGGAGTGGGGGTATATATTCCTAACAAGCCCAATCAACAACTAAACTATCATACCTGTTGGGTGAGTATGAACAAACTCCCAGGTGAAAAGTAGAAAACAAAAAGAAGCTACTTATGAGGTTTTGGACACGCCTTTCGGGGAAAACCATGTGGGCTTGGCTTAAAACAAATAATATCACACTATGTTAAGAGTATCTTTGGGTTGTTTTACCCCAACAAAAGGCATTAGAGCCAATGGTTTGGCGGAAGAGATAGCGGAGTGATGGCATGGCGTCCAAGTTAATTGTTCGATATATCTCACTCCGCTATGCTAGAAGACTGACAACTACAGTTTATTACCAACCTTGGGTTCAACAACTATTGGGCAAAGCCTAAACCTTACTCCTTTCCTTCTATCGGAACTGACAACAGATCTCTAGATACGATGCAACTAGAAGTCAGTCGATTCCATCTAAGAATGGTTTCAATCCAAACCCCTTCTTTTTTAATAAAGGTGACATTTTCAATCCAAACCCTTTTTGTCGAAAGCAACTACACTTCTTAAGAGCTTATTTGGACAGACTCACTCCCTTACTCGTTGTCTAATATTCCACTCGCTTCCTTTGGAAAAAGAGTCAGAACTGATAGTCATCGTCTTTCCCTTTCGACTGGACAAATTCAATAGTTGCTCCTTGTTAGCATGATGGAAATCTAAATAATTGTATATATTAATGTAATTAGATAGTGATATAAATTAGCATGATCATATAGATTTGTTGTAGAATCAAAGGAATAAATATTGTGATAGAATAGCGGATTTGGAGGGATTGAATAGCAGATTTGTAGAGATAGAATAGCTGATCTTTAGGGATAGGAATGACGGATCTTTAGGGTTTTGTAATATTTATTCTCTCTATATAATGGAAAAACTCTCACTTTGAGAGGCATTCAGCAAAACTGACATGGTATCAGAGCCTTTTTCAGTGCTTTGATTCTTAGTGTCCTTCATCTGTGGTTCCTTCCAGAATTTTTTTTGGAAGTTTTGGTTGTGCTTACTGTTAAGTCAACAGTTAGTCCTAAGTATCTTGGAAGTTAAGGCATCTTGGAATCTTAGTCTCTTTTCATTCTGGTTATTTTGCATCATTGCATTTCTATTTTCCTTAGCTTGTCAAAAACATGTCGTCATATCAATTTGAGTCTTTCCATGTTCGTTTCACGGGAAAAAATTACTCCGCCTGGGAATTTCAATTCCAACTATTTGTCACCGAAAAAGAATTATGGGGACATATAGATGGAAGCAATCCTCCTCCTACCGATCCTAAAAAGCTCGGTCAATGGAAGGTTAAAGATGCTCGGGTGATGACATGGATTTTAGGGTCAATTGACCCTCTTATTGTTCTTAATCTCAGGCCATACAAGACAGCAAAGGCCATGTGGGATTATTTACGAAAGGTTTACAACCAAGACCATACCGCAAGGCGCTTTCAGTTAGAGCATGAAATTGCTATGTATTCACAAGGAGGTCTCTCTATTCAAGATTATTTCTCTAGATTTCAGAACTTATGGGCTGAATTTACCGATATCGTTTATGCTAAAATACCTTCTGAATCTCTCTCCATCATTCAAGGAGTTCATGAACAAAGCAAACGAGATCAATTTTTGATGAAATTACGATCTGACTTTGAAAGTGTTCGCTCCAACTTGATGAGTCGTGATCCATCTCCCTCGTTGGATGTCTGTTTTAGGGAATTACTTCTTGAGGAGCAGCGTCTTGTCACACAAAATGCTTTTCATCAAGGAAATGTTGTCACTGTTGCATTTGCATCTCAAGGGAAAGGAAAGGGCGTGGATATGGCTAGAACTCAATGCTACAGTTGCAAGAAATATGGTCATATTGCTCGCAATTGTGGCAAGAAGTTTTGTAATTATTGTAAACAACAAGGACACATTATCAAAGAGTGTCCCACACGTCCTCAAAACCGTAGGACAAAGGCTTTCCAAGTTGGGATAAATGATTCCACTACAGACAGCTCATCTTCGGTAGGACAAGTTATTACTTCTCAAATGGTACAACAAATGATCTTGTCAGCATTTTCAACTTTGGGACTACAAGGTAATGAGGTAATATCTAAATTTTGGCTTGTTGATTCTGGCGCTTCCAATCATATGACCAACTCAACTGATATACTCAAAAACATCCGTGAGTATAATGGTCCAACACAAATTCAGGTTGCCAATGGTAGTAATTTACCCATTACCAAGGTTGGGGATATTACTGAAACTTTCAAGAATGTTTTTGTATCACCAAAGCTCTCCACTAGTCTTATTTCGGTTGGCCAATTGGTAGATAACAATTGTAATGTGAACTTTTCTCGTAATGGTTGCCTTGTGCAGGATCAGGTGTCGGGGACAATAATCGCGAAGGGGCCTAAAGTTGGAAGATTGTTTCCTATACACTTTTCTATTCCTCCTGTTCTGGCTTTTGCTTCCACCACTACTAAGAATGAGGTTTGGCATAAACGTCTAGGACATCCAAATTCTATTGTGTTGTCTCATTTGTCCAATTCTGGTTTATTGGGAAATAAAAATCAATTTTCAGTTGCTTTCTTTGATTGTTCTACTTGTAAATTAGGCAAAAGTAAAACTTTCCTTTTCCTAATTTTGTTAGTCGTGCTGCAAAGTGTTTTGATGTCATTCATAGTGATGTTTGAGGAATTTCAACAGTAATTTCTCATGCTCATTTCAAGTATTTTGTGACATTTATAGATGACCATAGTCGGTTTACATGGGTGTATTTTCTTCGATCTAAATCTGAAGTGTTTTCCATATTCAAGAAGTTTTTGGCTTACGTTGAGACTCAATTTTCCACATGCATCAAAATATTAAGATCTGATTCTGGTGGAGAATATATGTCTCATGAATTCAATAATTTGTTGCTTGAGAAAGGAATTGTATCACAACGCTCTTGCCCATACACGCCACAACAAAAAGGGGTTGCTGAGCGTAAAAACCGTCATCTTTTGAATGTCACTCGTACTTTATTGATTGAGTCCTCTGTTCCATCTAAATATTGGGTTGAAGCTGTGTCTACTGCTGTCTATTTGATTAATAGACTTCCATCTAAAGTGTTAAACCTTGAGTCTCCATATTATCATCTTTTTCACAAGTATCCTAGCTATCATAGTTTTCATACATTTGGTTGTGTTTGTTTTGTGCACCTTCCTCCTTCTCAACGCAATAAACTCTCTGTTCAGTCTATTAAATGTGCTTTTATGGACTATAGTACTTCGGAGAAAGGATTTATTTGTTATGATCCAAGTTCTAACAAATTTCGTGTTTCTAGGAATGTTATTTTCCTTGAAAATCAGTATTTCTTTCCTACTCATATTGAGTCATCTTCTGTTTCTCCTCTTCTTCCTACTTTTGAGGATTTGTCATTGTCTTCTAAGCGGTTCAAACCAGGATTTGTGTATGAACGACGTCGGCCAACTTTACCCCATCCTGAAACAGATCAGCCACCTGAGACTGCTCTACAACCAGAATCTGAGATTTTTTCAAGGCCTGCTCCTCTTGAGCCTCCTCGGCGATCTACTAGAGTGTCTCAAACTCCTAAACGGTATGGTTTTTCTTCTACTTTATCCACCATCTCTATTCCAACAGGTTACTCACAAGCCTCCAAGCTTGAATGTTGGCAAAAAAGCAATGGAGGAGGAACTTTTGGCTCTTAAAGAAAATGACACATGGGACATTGTTTCATGTCCTTCAAATGTCCGCCCTATTGGATGTAAATGGGTTTATTCAATTAAACTTCATTCTGATGGAACTCTTGATCGGTACAAAGCTCGATTGGTTGTTCTTGGTAACAGACAAGAGTATGGGGTGGACTATGAGGAGACTTTTGCACCAGTAGCAAAAATGACTACGGTGCGAACTATTATTGCCATTGCTGCTTCACAAAACTGGTCTCTTTATCAAATGGATGTCAAAAATGTTTTTCTCCATGGTGATCTCAAAGAAGAGATTTATATGAAACCTCCACCTGGTTTGTTCTCATCACCTACATCATATGTGTGCAAGTTGAAGCGGTCTTTGTATGGATTAAAACAAGCTCCAAGAGCTTGGTTTGATAAGTTCCGGTCTACTTTGCTACAATTTTCTTTTGAGCAGAGCAAATATGACTCGTCTTTGTTTCTTCGAAAAACATCTACAGGTTGTGTTCTTCTTTTGGTGTATGTAGATGACATTATCATCACAGGAACTGATTCTTCACTAATTACTAGCCTCCAACAGCAGCTTAAAGATTCTTTTCATATGAAAGATCTTGGTACTCTTACATATTTTTTGGGTTTAGAAGTTCATAATGTTGCTTCAGGTGTGTTTCTAAACCAACACAAATATACTCAGGATCTGATTTCTTTGGCTGGTCTTCAAGATTCCTCCTCTGTAGATACTCCATTGGAATTGAATGTGAAGTATTATCGTGAGGAAGGCGATCTTCTTCCTGATCCAACTATGTTTCAACAATTAGTTGGGAGTCTAAATTACCTTACTATTACTCGGCCTGATATCTCTTTTGCAGTGCAACAAGTTAGCCAATTTATGCAAGCTCCCCGTCATCTCCACTTGGTGGTTGTTCGTCGCATCGTTCGGTATCTTCTAGGAACATCTACTCGTGGATTGTTCTTTCCAAGTGGTTCTCCTATTCGTCTTAATGCTTTTAGTGATTCTGACTGGGCGGGATGTCCTGATACTCGTCGTTCAGTCACTGGTTGGTGCATGTTTCTTGGAGAGTCATTGATATCGTGGAAGAGTAAAAAGCAAGATCGTGTGTCAAAATCTTCAACAGAGGTTGAATATCGATCCATGTCTACTGCTTGCTCCGAGGTTGTATGGCTTCGTGGATTACTTGCTGAGATTGGATTTCCTCAATCTCATCCTACTCCTCTCCATGCTGATAATACAAGTGCTATTCAGATTGCTATTAATCCAGTTTTTCATGAGAGGACCAAACACATCGAAGTAGATTGTCATTATATACGAGAAGCTGTAGATAAAGGAGTCATTACTCTTCCACATGTGTCCAGTGATTTTCAAATAGCTGATGCGTTTACAAAATCTATGGCACGACAACGCCATCAGTTTCTAGTAGGCAAATTGATGCTTCTTGATCCACCGGCATCAATTTGAGGGGGGATGTTAGCATGATGGAAATCTAAATAATTGTATATATTAATGTAATTAGATAATGATATAAATTAGCATGATCATATAGATTTGTTGTAGAATCAAAGGAATAAATATTGTGATAGAATAGCGGATTTGGAGGGATTGAATAGCAGATTTGTAGAGATAGAATAGCTGATCTTTAGGGATAGGAATGACGGATCTTTAGGATTTGTAATATTTATTCTCTCTATATAATGGAAAAACTCTCACTTTGAGAGGCATTCAGCAAAACTGACACTCCTAACCCAATTCCAAGATCTGGACCTCTTTCAGAAAGCAGCCCTTATTCCATCAACAACTCAATCGACTTATTGCCTTTGCATGCCTATGGGTCGGGTTTACTACCTTTAATCGTAGCTTGAAGACAACACAAAAAGAAGAAGATTGTGGGCTTGGTGTTCATAAATACTTGAATAATATGGGTGGCACACAGTTAATCTTCAAATTAGCCCTGAATAGTGATGGGTCATGTGGAACTTGGTTCAAGAGGGAGATTGTGGGTGCGTGTGAATAAAGTCCTAAACGACAATAGAAAAGAAAAAGAAGTTACTTATGAGGTGTTGAATTCTCTTAATGGTATTAGGCGTTTTAGGGGTAACCATGTAGGCCTGAGCCAAAGTAGACGATGTAACCCCAGGGGCAGTGCACAGTTTACAGGATCAACTATAAATCAACTTCAGATACGCAATGTCTGATCAACTTTTGAAATGTGGTGAAAAATCAAGTTTTGACATGAGGTGTATGCAGTTTGGTTTGGCAAAAGTTTTGTTTGACATGAGACATTCGCATCTGAAGTTTGGTTTGTCAAAGTCTAACTTCAGCAAATCTGAAAGCAAGCACTTCGGGCAAATTTGCCTGAATATAAGGCACATATGCCTAAAGTTTGGCCTTTATTGCTTGAATTTAGGGCACATATGCTTGAACTTTTTTCATTTTTGTTTATACAAACTTTTGCCTAGAAACAACTTGTTCTTCAAATTTCAACAATTCAATACCTAAAGCTACTCCAAATGAGCTAGAATTTGGAACATAGGTCCAAAATATCATAAAGAACAAATCCTAAATTATTAATTTGTCAAAACAGCACCAAATCTAACAACCTCATTTTGCAACAATGATGATTTTCCAATGTTTCAAGTTTTCCAACAACCCACTTGAATTACCTTTTCATATTCAAAATTCAAAGCATTATACTTCAATTGGTATATATATTAGCCAACAAATCCTACGTTTACACTGACTAGGGTAAATGTTTGCATCAGGTAGAGACACGTTCAGCTTTAATTGAAGTTCATATTATTTGGCACATCTGCATCAACTCAAATGAAGAATCCATGAAACATAAAGTAAAAAGAACATAACTTCTCATATTTTTTACTTCTATAAAACATTAATTTGTAAAAACAGATGATTTGAAGTAGAAAAAACAGTGAAAAAAGAACCTGGGAAAATCCAAGTTTTTGCAGCCTCCGGATCAATCTCGACATAACTAGGCCCATAAGATTCAACTTCATTTCCGTTCCTTGCTCCAAACCCATTTCGATTTTCCTGTTCCCGACTAGATTTCTCGGCATTCTTGGTGGAATTCTGGATAAATTTATCAATTGTGGATTGTCTAGAGGAAGAAGAAGCAAAAGGGTATTTGTGGGTTTCCTTAATTTGTTGATTTGAATGAGAAGTAGAAGCAAAATCGGAAGAAGATGGTCTGTTGGAAATGGCTGTTGCTTCATCGATTTCTTTCACAGCTGAATCCCAATCAAATTCCTGAGAGAAAGGGTTAGAATCAGAAAGCAAAAGGAAAACAAAGTACAAACATATAGAGAGCTTACATCGTCGTCGTCGTCAACAATGTAAAGAGGTGTAGCCATTGAGGAATAGAGAACAGAGAAGTAGTGTACTGGAGAAGGAGGGAAAGTTGTAAAAGCCCTTTGAATGACAGGAAAAATGGGAAAATAGCGCCAGGAGATCCTTTGCATATATATTAGGCCTTTGTGCCAACACCGATCCAATATATATTATTTTTTATTTCAATATGAAGAATCAATTATATTTTTGTATGTGTTTTTTACCCAATTTTTTCAAATAATATTATGTTATTCCTTTCTGTGGTATATATAAAATTAAGAGAATCAATAAATAAGAATTATATGATCTTTAAATAATTTGTTAATTTATATAACTTATAATTTCTTTTACGTCATTATATTATTCCTTTGGGATAATTGTATATAATAGCAAACTGATAACCTAAAATAAATAGAGTAACTAGGGTTTGATTTAATTGTGTTTCATAGCAAACGTTTGCAAAAAATTACCAGGCGCCTCTCTCCCAAATATCTCGCTTCCAATCTCTCGCTCGCTTCCTCACTTTTTATACAAACACAAGTGTATAAAAATTGTTTCTAATTGTATAAAGCAGAGGAAATTGTATAAATACATATATTTTTGTTCCCCTCTCTCCCCTCTTCCAGATCTCGCTCGCCACTCTCCAAATCCCGCTCGCCACCCTCGCCTTTCTCACTTATACAAACAGAAGCGAAATGTATAAATTGTGTTTCTGTTTGTATAAAGCGTGAGAAAATTGTATATACACATGCACATATATTTTCGTCCTATACACTTATAATTATACAATAAAAATACTCCCCTGCCCAATTTCTTTTGCCTTTCTCTCTTTCTCGTTTTATACAAATTTCAAATTGTATCTAATTTCTCTCTTTCTCGTTTTATACAATTCGATTCAATTGTATATTCCCTGCCAAGTCTCTTTTGTCTTTTTCTCTTTCTCATTTTATATAAATTCAAATTGTATATAATCGTTCTATACACTTATAATCATACAATTCATTTTATACACTTTGTTTTTATACAAGTCTCTGCCCGAGTGTCTTTCTCTTTCTCGTTTTATACACTTATTTTATACAATTCGCTTCAACTGTATATGTATAGCGAATTATACAGTTTCTATGTTTGCTATGGAGCGCAATTATGCAAACTTTGCTATAGCATACAAATATGAATTTTTTATTTGCTATATGTGAAAGTTGCCCTACTCCTTTTGATTGATATAAGTGGTACTTGTGAAATTAGGGAGTCACTAATTTTCTTTTATATGAATTTCAAATATTTTCACTTTTTAATTATTATAATTTGTAATATCATTTACCTAAATTTCAATGCTATATGTTATCTCATATGTTCAAATTCATAGAGCATTGATATAATTCACTTACATTTAAAAGTGACTTCAATTTATATTTATGATCAACTGTCTTTCAATATTCTATATTTTTCACTCTAAACACACAAGATTTTATCTTTGATATATATTTTGCAGAAAAATTATAGTTATAATAAAGTAATCAACATTTTAAAAAATGAATTTGTCATTAAATAATGAAGTGAAAGAAGTTATAAGTTAAAAACAAGGGAAACTAGATAAATGGGCCATAAAATATAAAAGGGATAATTGTATAGAATGACAAACTAATAATATAAAATAAATATAGTAGCTACCGTTTGATTTATTTGTGTTTCATAGCAAACTGTTTGTCAGTCACCGTCACATCCCAAAACCACACCCTAGAAGTTAGGGTGCAATCTTGGATTGCGACCGGCGTATTCGACCTCTCGGAGGTCTCATACAAGCCTCTCGTATTATTCATCGCATATACATAACGAAAAGTAGTGCGGAATTAAAACTTTTCGTAAAACAATATAAAAGTCTTTAAACTCTTTCATATATGTAGAAATAGGAAAACACTAAGTCTCGATTCATCATCTTAAGACACGATAATACTTGGGACACGGCCCATACGAATTCAAAACATACTACTATATAGTCTATTACAAAACTTCATAAAAGAAACATAAAAAGACATATATGCCCTCGAGTCAAGTGAGGACATACTTCAACTCTTCTTGAACGATCTCCTTGTCCAAGTCTTCCTCCCAAAGCTCTTCACCTATTAAGAACTATAGATAGAAAGTAAAGCATGGAATTAGTACAACCACATGCACTAAGTATGGCATTATGCATAAATTCATGAAAACGGACTTTATTGGAAATATGCATCTTTTCATTTTATAAATCATGTTTTAATCATAACAAGATCAATTATCAACATAGAAACACATAAGATAACATTTAACCAAAAATATCAATTTCTAAGATCACTTTACAGTGAATATATATTCACTGTTACAGTGAAGTACTTTCACTTCTCCTTTTAACGACTTCTAGCATGTAATTTCCTCACTTAAAGTCATCCTAAGATTCACTTAAGTCACACAAAGAGAGACCGCCCATACACCCTCTCTAGATGTGCCTAAACGACCCTTAAGATTACTTATAATGAGTCACATACACACTTACAAAGCATCATAAACATCAATGCAAGATTCTTCTACCAAAGGTGATTCTAAGTCTCACTTGAGTGAGTTGTGAAGCAACCGCCCATACAATCTCTTACACACACACTCAAGAGATCCAATAGACTCCCTAGGATAGAATCATTCTCACTAAGCACACCAACACATATATGATAGGACATTCTTCTTCCAAAGGCTATCACAAGACCTACTTAAGTAAATCAAGAAGATAACGTCCATGATTGACCTCTTCAAGATTACCTAAATAGTGCTTGAGATTACCTAAGACTTAGATCATGTCAACAACACCAAACATTTTCCCTAACTAGAGTCATGCTCAAGACTTCCATAGATAAGCTATGAGGAGATCATCCTTTATGCCCTCTTCACAATTTAACTAAAGGATCCATAAGCCACTCTAGATTAGGTACTTATTCACTTACATACTCCATAACCTAAGTCATTATTTCATTAGGTCATTAATCCATTAATTCATTAAGAGACTCATACAATACATAAGGACATTCAAATAATGGTCTTAGACAAGACCTAGGAACTCCAAATAACACCATCAAAGTCTATTGTGCAATGTCTAAGTAGCGTCCCATACCACCACCTAAACCTCATAAACTTATCAAATGCTAATAGGTATTCCATATGATGAGAATAGGCAATAACCGACATAGACCATGGTAGCAAAGCATGGAATCCGAAGTTCTATCCTACTTCGATGAGGTGTTCTACTTGTCAATGGTAGAACATAAAGATCCCATGTAGGCACATGGTTAAGGAATATGAAGGGCGTGCTTTGTATTCTAGTCTCATACTTAACTAGAACTACTTCCCTTTTCCATACTCACTCGGTGCTATCCTTAGTTCTCATGGATCAATTCACATTAAGGTTCATATAAATGGGTCCCATATCATGTTCATGACCCAATTACATTTACCCTACCATAGCAAGGTCCATTTGGGCTATCTCACTATGGCGAAAAGAAGCTCATCGCGACTTTCATAAAGTATGATATGATGCCGTTCTAGCCAATCAACCTTAAGTCCATCACTCATTACATGAAGGATACCATTATGGCTAACTACTTCACAATTCATAACCTTACCACTTAGTTCAAGGTTCCACGTAAATGACCTTCTTATCATGCAAGGTCTCACCTATATTAATTTATTCAAGACTAAGACCCTTTAGGTTCCTAATTCAAGACATCACATATTCACATAAGCATCAAGTAAGGGACACAAGTCTACCTAAACAAGACACAACATACTTCCATTTAACACATATAACCTATCTTCCTTTAGACTCTTAGGAATGACCCTCAACCTTATCAAGTCAACATATTCATTACCTTAACATCATCAATTTAACCATTTTAGACTCATCTAACCAAATTAGGAATAATCATGTAACAACTCTAAGACTACACACTTAACAGATAGTCAAAGCATAACATGATCACCTAGATAGTATCAATAGTCTAACACATACTTTCACATGTAGGTAGATATTATCACACAGCATCAAATCAACTATACAAATAGTCATATAAGTTCAAGTAATGCCGACAAGGCCATAATCATCAATGTACTAGAAAGTAACGCCGACAAGGTCACATCAATTCACATAACACCGCCACCAAAGGTGGACCAAACCAATCATAATAGAATCGAAGTATAAATAACATCAAAATAAAGAAAATGGGGCAGCATACCTCCATTCCATCATCAACACTTCAATTCAAGTCAACTTACTCAATTTGATAACACAAGACCCTTACCCAAGGCCATGAACACCAATTCAATACACAATTATAGAAATCAATGAAATCTAATCAATTCAACATAGATTCAACAATCCAATACCAATTTGATAACAATTGAACACAATTCTTACATCAATAGAAAGCCCATAAAAAACTACACATGAATTCATCAACATTAAGCCAATATCAAGTAACCCATAATTTAGCCAAAGTCTTAGGTTCATCAATTTAATGGGTTCATAGGTAATTTAGGTTAAAATCATCAATACAACATCAATCTAATCCATAATAGACGTTTGAAAACCATTAATGCAAGAACCCATGGTAGAATCATGAAATTGGACAATTCATTTTTGAAAACTTTGAAGACATCTTTGAAAGTTGGGCTCCTTGATGAAACAAGTTTCAAGGATCAAAAGCCATACCTCAATGAAGCTAATTCTTCACTTTTATGAAGAATCTCCACTCAAAATGTCACACCAAGCTCTTCCTTGATTTTGGACTTCAATGGAGTCTTGGGGATTTCTAAGGGATTTTAGGGTTTTGTTTTTGGAAGAATGAATTATTTCAAGTGTTTAACACTTATATACTCATTTAGAATACCCAAAAGACCCTTAAAAAACCGCCTAAACTCTTATTTGTAAGTGGGGTGAATTTACATTTTCACCCCTAACTTGGCAGCAGCCTGCGCAGAAAAACAGCTTCCACTGATGACTGCCTCGACGGGGTGTCACCCCACTGACGGGCCGTGCTGTAAACCGTCGGTGGGTTCAGAGACTTGCCAAGTCTCTCTTCCTTCCCCCAGGACAAGTCCCCATCGACGACACCCATTGACGGGGCGTCAACAGGCCTACGAGCCGTCGACTGCTCCGTCGTTTGGGGTCTGCCTGGGACAGCCTTGCGAACAGGTTTGGGTCCTTCCTCAAGGACCCTTGGATGGTCCTTGGGGATAATTTTTCGGATGTTTCCAACCCAAACATGATCGTCTATGAGTTTAACACCTCTCACATAAATTTCATCCAAAACGAACACGTAAAACTCGACGAAACATGCCTAGACACACAAGGTCGATTCAAGGCATATCTTTCAAACGACACGAACGTTTTTGGACGTTTGACCTCCAAACTTTACGAAACTTGACACACTGCCTATACATGCTATAATAAATCATTTAAGGACCTTACAACCTCATGCATCACACATAAACACATAGAACCACATATGAGGCATTTAGATGACTTAGTCGTCGAATGTCTTAGTCATCCCTTGACATTTGACTTTTAACACACCTAATACTTTAGCTACTGCCTCTATACAATATTATAGACCACATTAGGACCTTAGACCACCATTACCAACATGTTAGGCTCTAGTAACCTAAGTCATTTTTGGGGTCTTACATTCTCCCCACTTGGACAACATTCGTCCTCGAATGACAGTTGCCACTCTCCGAACATTTCCAAGATTAGAGAATCAACTTAACAACACATAACTAGAACCATACAACACATAACCAAGAAGAAAACATCAATTTCACAAGCCAAGAGATTCACAACACAATAAGAAACTAGAATACAATTCTATAACTCATTGTGCTACAAAACTCACATATTTTATTCCAAAAGGTAAAAACTCATTTCATATTCAATATCACACTTATATACATCAATTCTAATCACATATCAAGAATTTTAGACCAAAGGATCAAATAGTCAATTTCGCCAAAATTTCACAGTAAGCAGGTTCAAGCTACAATGATTTTACTAATTTTTCAAACATGCAACTCTTATGCAATTCATTATATAGACATGCTAATATGCAAGATAACATCATATAAACACCTCTTACAAAATGCTCAAAGCTTCATAAAACACACAATGCAAGAAGTTAATGAAATTCAATTTCAACCAAACTCCTAAACATCATGCACATGCAACACTTCTAGCACAATTCTGACCATACTCCCCCACTTAGAAGGAACTCATACTATCAAAAGAGAAACAAGAACTTACCAACATCATCATCACCATCACCCGGCTTCCCAAATCTAGTCCGGAGATCATAGAAACGCCTCTTAGTTGGAGCATCTTCCTTTAGAACACTAGGCTCAACCTTCTTACCATCCTTCCTAGAAGCAATGTTTGGACAATCTCTCACTTTGTGCCCATCTTTTCCACATCCAAAGCAATTACCCGTACCAATTAGACACTCACCATAATGTCTTTTACCACAAGTGGAACATGTAGGTTTTTCATTGCTAGAACCACCTCCTTTCTCAAACTTCTTCTTAGGAACACTAGGTCCATTTTGAGTTTGAGCCCTCTTCTTGAACCTAGGTTGCACTTGGTCACTAGCAACACTCCTTTTCAAGTTCCTTGACATCCTCCTAAGTTTAGACTCTTCAATTGATTGTGCATACACCATGAGTCTAGCCAAAGTCATATCATCATGCAACATAGCCGTACGCCATTCCTCCCTCACTAAGTCGGCTACACCCGTCACAAAGCGACTCATTCCATCCCTTGAATTTGTCACTAGGGAAGGTGCATACCTAGACAAAGTTGAGAACTTCAAAGAGTATTCCTCAACACTCATATTGCCTTGTTTGAGATTGATAAACTCTTTTACTTTCTCTTCCCTCCTTTCACGGGGAAAGTACTTACCAAGAAAAGCTTCCTTGAATTCTTCCCACTCAATAGGACCCGACTCCACCGGCCTATTGTCCTTCCATTGAGTGTACCAAATTTGAGACACATCTCTCAATTGATAAGAAGCCAACTCCGCCTTCTCCCTAGACGTAACCCCCATAACACTCAAAACTTTGTACACACCATCAAGAAATTCTTAGGGATCTTCATTCACCTTAGAACCAAGAAAGATTGAAGGATTCAACCTCACAAAGTCTCTCAACCTAGATGACATAGTGCTCTCCATAGCATTACCCCTGGGCACCATGTTCAAGTTAGCTTGAGCCGTTACGGCTCAAGCTAAAGCAAACAAACAGAACGATAGATATGAGTGTAATATTGAAAATATTGCTACAAAGCTTTATTATATCTAGGCCGAACTCATAAATAGATCTCTAAACTTATTGGATTTTCCCTTCAGGTACCTCAACTACATCATTTTCCTATTGAATCATTGAACCACCCATAATTCCTTTTAAACACTGTTTGTTGATTTTGATTGACTTTTCTATTGTAAATGCCTTAAATTGTGTTCGTATTGTAATGATGATTGAAGGAATGAAGACAAACTGTGTGTTAGTCTCATTTGTTTTCTAATGTGTTCAAATGACTTGAAGTAAAACACAATTATTCTTGAATAGTTTTACTATCAATTGAACTAATGAGTTTTGGAACAACATTTGTATCATCTATCAATACCCTTCACAAAATTTGGTTCCACATCAGCCAAATGTGTTTAAAAGAAACAAATTATGGGTAGTTCAACAATTCAATAGGAAAATAGCATAGTTGAGGTACCTGAAGGAAAAACCCAACAAGTTTAGGGATCTTTTTATATATTTGGCCTTATATCTATTATATTTGTTGTTTATGAAATTTTATCAATAAAGTATAGTTCTTGTCCCCCCTTTAGTTTAGGCTCAATTTCCCTTCAACCCCCTTTAAATTTTAGGCTCGATTTCGCTCTAGCCTTTCAAAATTTAGGCTCAATTCCCCAACTCAAAACTTTTATCATATTATTTTTTTTCTTTTTCCTCATGTATTATTTTATTATTATTTTTGTCCAATCATTAATTACTTTTATTTTTTTATTAATTATTTTTATTTTCTCTTTTATTTTTTTTCATTTATTTTTTTTATTTATCATTTATTAGAGATACCATTAGGTAAAAAATTTCATTCTTTTTTTTAGGGGGGGGAGCTTAGTTTATCTTCTTTTTATTTTTTTTATCTGTTTCTATATTTTTACCTTTTTTAATAAAATAAAATAAATGACTTCTGTTCTTTTCTTATTTATTTTTGTTATAGAATATAATTGGTGTAAATATTATATCTTCTATATATAGATAAATTAATTATAGGAGCAGATTGTTATTTGATTTACTTTGATTAGTTTCCTTTCATAAAAGCATTTGTATTTGTATAAGTATCTTGTCTTGATGAATATAAAGACACTACTTATTCTCCATATAATATGTGTTACATGGTATCAGAGCAACTGTCTAAGCTGGGATTTTAGCTTTGCCGAAAGTTACTGTGACTTCACCGGAAGCTATTGTGGGTTCGGGGAAGTATTTGAGAGACTTATCTTTCACCTTTGAATTTGGACACCATTTTTATGTTTGATAAACTGATTGTCTAATTGTACTGAATCCATTTTGTGGCATTTGGGTTCAGATTGAAACTCTGAAATCTGAAGATGATTATCTGCCTTTCTCGAGTGAAGGTGGTGCTTCTAAATTCTGGAAATTCAAGAAGGGTGCTAGGAATATTTGTTGGAGATCTATTTGTGAACTCAAATATGAAGTTTGCGTCATTCTGGAACTGTTTCGATAAGGTTATTTTATCGAAACTTGAAACTTTCAAACACAGTATCAAAGAAGACTACCTGTCTATCCTTATATTTTTGGGTTGCTGTATAGAAAATATGTTAGCTTCTCAGACATTGTTGTTTTTTTCGGTCAACATCCCTTCGTTTCTGATTTTTCACCTAGATTGGTCTTGGAGCTGTCAGATCTGGTTAGTCACTTTATTCTGGTAATTGTATTGTCTCTTTTTTTGGGATTATAGTTTGTTTGGGACTTGTTGGTTTCTCCACCAATTCATTTTCGTAGCGTAAGCATTTTTGTTGAGAATATGACTGACTGTAATCAGGGAACTCAAAGGTCTATAAATGATTTTGATTTTTGCAAAAGAGTTTGCTCAATTCTCTCGATATCAAAAATAATTATAGGAATGCACTTCAGTTAATGCCCTTACTGAATCAAATAAAACATGTCTAATGACCTATTCAAATAAATGGGTGATTGATTCAGGTTTTTCAAATCACATGACCAGTAATCCCAATATTTTTACTAGTTTTTAGTCACACAAAGCTCCCTCTCCGGTTATTGTAGCTGATTGATCAACTTGTAACAGTGTTGAATATAGGTTTGCTAAACCAACCTCCACTATTACCTTGTCATCAGTATTAAGTCTACCAAAGTTGGACTTCAATCTGATTTCTGTTAGCAAAGTTACAAGAGACCTTAAGTGTTATATTCCATTCTTTCCGGATCATTGTTTATTTTCATAATCTTAAGAGGAATCAGGTTATTGATAAAAGACATGTATCTAACAATCTCTATATTTTGGATGAATGGGGCCTCAGTTTGTTGCCTGCTCTAGTGTTGTGTCTCCATTTGAAGCACATTGTCGATTGGGACATCCTTCTCTACCTTTGGTAAAGAAGCTTTGTCTGCAATTCTAGAATATTTATTTATTAGAATGTGAGTCATGCCGATTCACAAAACATCATCGCAACTCATTAAGTCCAAGGGTTAATAAGCGGGCTGAGTCAGCTTTTGAATTGGTTTATTATGATGTTTGGGGATCATGCCCTGTCATTTCCAAAACCGGGCATAAGTATTTTATTACTTTTGTGGATGATTTTTCTCGTATGACTTGGATTTATTTCATGAATAGTTGCTCAGAAGTGTTTACTCACTTTTCTGCCTTATGGGCTGAAGCCAAAACACAATTCAATGCTTCGGTACATAGTCTAAGGAGTGATATTGCTAAAGATTATATGTCAGAATCATTTCAATCATACATGAGACAATATGGTATTCTTCACCAGTCTTCATGTGTTGATACACCCTCTCAAAATGGAGTTGCTGTGATGAAGAACAAGCATCTAGTTGAGACAACTCGAGCACTATTGTTCCAAATGAAGGTTCCTAAATAATTTTGAGCAGATACAGTCTCTACAACTTGTTTTCTGATTAACCGTATGTCATCCACGGTTCTTGCTGGTAATGTGCCTTACAGTGCTCTATTCCCAAATAAGTCACTATTTTCAGTAGAAACTAAGGTGTTTGGAAGCACTTGTTATGTTCAAGATGTTTGACCATCTGTCACTAAGTTGAATCCAAAGGCATTGAAGTGCATTTTTTTGGGTTATTCTCGTCTTCGAAAGGGGTATCAATGTTATTCCTGATGAACTTGAAAAATATATGGTATCAACTGATGTGATATTTTCAGAGACTATACCTTTCTTTTATGCACCTCCGATTTCTACAAGTCAGGGTGAGGAAGACGAATGGTTGGTCTATGAGGTCACCCGTGTTTTGACAGAAGAATCAAATGTTGTCCCTCCATCTTTTGGATCATCTATTGAGGATCAATAGAGTATTGTACCATTAGCTTCTGTACCATCTACGGTAGTAAGACCTTCGATTGTATAAGTTTACTCAAGAAGGCGAGAATCCAATGATACATGTCCTGCACCAATCCATTTGTCATCAGATCCTCATTCGTCTGATCTTCCAGAATATCTCAATCTCCCTATTGCTATTCGCAAAGGTACACGTAGTTTCAACTATGCATACTCCATTGCTAATTTTGTTTCCTATGGTCATTTATCCTCTATGTCTAGATCTTTGATTTTTAGACTAATCCTTGTTCCTAAGACAATCTTGAGTCACACTGGGTGGTATAATTCAATGCTTGAGGAGATACATGCACTAGATGAGAATCACACTTGCGACTTGGTGGATTTACCAAAAGGAAAGAAGGCAGTGGGATGCAAATGGGTCTTTGCGGTCAAAGTTAATCCAGAGAGATATAGAAGGTTAGTAGGGAAACTAAACTATCTCACTGTAACACGTTCATATATTGTTTTTGCAGTGAGTTTTGTTAGCCAATTCATGTCTGCACCTACAGTCAAACATTGGAAAGCCTTGAAACAGATCTTATGCTACTTAAAAAGATCCCTTGGACTTGGAATTTTATATGGATTGTGCCACGTGGATCAAGTTTAATTGCAAAGACACTTTATATGTTTATAAATTATTATATTAAATTTAATCCATTAATCTATCTGCTTGATTTCCTTCTTCAATCCTTCATATCTAATTAGTTTTAGCTACAAATTCTTCATCTTTACATCAATTTATTCCTACAAATAAAATACACTATTTAGCACAATCCATAAAATTCATGCTAAAAAGGGACAAATATAAATAATAAATGTGAGGCAAATAATGATTAAAAATATGTATTTTTGGCCTCACATCATCAGCCCACACTTAAACTTTTGCTCGTTCTCGAGCAACATTAAAGCTCATCACAAATAAATCAAAATAGGAATGTCATCACTTTGGTTAATACAAACAATTAGGCCATATATCAATTTCAAAACATCAAGTACAATTTTTCAATCATTATGCAAGACATTCAAGTGAACAACAAACCTCTAACCTCCTAACCTCAAGGAAAGACTTTGAACTCATCAAATTAAGCTTGTTCACCAACTCTCATCAAAGAAAGTTAATAAAATCATCTATCCATCATGAAACAAGTGGCCTCACAAAAAGAAAAAGTCCACACATTCAATTCAAAAAAAATTGAATATAAATTAAGGACTTCATATTAAGAACAACTCTCACACTCATAAATAAAATTTACATGTATGCACAAAGACCATATGCTTGCCCGTTATGTACATCTCCACTAATTTAAGCATGATTGAATAGAATCAAATAGGACTTTAACGGGTTGTAATGTAGGCTAGGGGACAAGTATGAAAACTATATAATAGTGACTTACACTTCCTCAAAGACTTTGCAATTTAAGACTTTATCACCCATTATTTTCTTCTCTTTATTTTCAGTTCTCTCTTCAACAATTATTTCACAAGTAATTCTCATCATCTCAAGAATGTTTCAAACATTTTTAAAAAAAGTTTCCTTCATAATAGTCACCATCAACTTATGTGTTTTACATGCGTTAAGGTGCACAATGTCCTTAGAAGGACCAGGGTCATCATCAAGGTAACCTTTTTTTTACATCACATTCTTTCAAAGAGGGTTTGTAAGCACTTTGTAGCTATCGTTGATTACCTTTTCACTCAATCATCTTTTTTTTCTCCAGAATTGATAATTAGAATAAGTCTATGCTATAATGCTCAAGGAAGCAAGGCGCAAAAACTAGGGATTCAACAAAATAGTCAAGGACAAAATATGACTATCAACACAAGGCTATAGGCTCAAAAAGGCTATTAGTGATATAATATCTGAAAAGGCTAAAATTACGAGACATATCAAAGAGAGCCTATTATCATATCCTACCAAAGTATCACTTTTTATTTCGCTTCAATAACATACAGTGCAAGTTCTAGACTAAGATGCAAAACATGAAATAAATAAAATCTCACCACGCGTGGCACAAGTATCAATCAAATGGATCAATTCCACTTCTAAGAGAGATATTATCAAAATAAACTACAAAATAAAATAAGTTTTATACAAAATGACAATCATGAGCTTAGGTGTCAAAAAGTCTGCGATTTCCTCATCAGTCAAACATTCACAAGAAAGTTCCACTAAAAAATTAGACCTAAATAGCAAGTATCACACAACTCAAAAAGGTTTGTTCTTTTCTCTAAAAAAATCAAAAAAATTGTTCCTAAAAAAATAATAAAAGACACACGGTTCAAAAGGGACTATCCTCAGGAAAAGAACCGAAAACAAAAGCCAAGGATCCATCCTAAAAAAATAAAAGACTCAATAAAACAATAAAAACTAGGAATTTATTCCTCCACCCCACACTTAAAAAGATGCTACGTCCCCAAAGCATCAAACAAAAATTAAAATAAGGGTTAGAAAAACTTTTGGAGGCCTTATATGCCTACCTAGTGGCATGTTCTCTTAATTTTTTATCAAGTGTCGTCACCCCACACTTAAGCTTAAACGTGCTCCTTAGCTCCAAATTTTGGATACTCAGACTTCTCCAAAACCTATAAAAACAAAACAAAAAAATTGATACTAAAAAAAAAAAGTTACACTATAAATTGGGTTGCATCCCAATAAGCACTTAATTTAACGTTGCGACACGACACAAATAAATTCACCACTTTTCTTTCCACTTTGAAATTATGAATTATACCCCTAACTTTGCATCTATTTTTCTACTCTTCACAAGGGGTGGAGGTATTAAGATAAATGAACCAAGTAATATATGTCGCATCTTGCACTTCTTGGCCCTTAAGTGAGGGAATGTCGTTTTGTCTACGTGGACTAAAAAACTTTAGAATGTAGGTGCCTTGTACCTCATCTATAAACTTATCCATTAGTTCAGATTTTATAGAAAAGTGTTTTGAATGAGATTCAAGTTGTCTCAACTCCAAAGCAACATTATTTACAACATTCTCAGTTCTGCACTCTTTTTCAACATTGATATTAAGGAATACAGTGTAGTTGAATGGTTGGAATTCCTCTTTTTGCTCCACTAGTTGGTCATAATCCACAACAATCGATAATTGGGCTTCAGATGCCTCAATCTTTTTGTCAAGTGAGACTCTAAATCATGAATATCTCAATCAAATTGATCGATTTCTTATGTGAGCTTAACTCTTTCTTCGATCAGATGGATTGTCAAGTATGTTATTTCATCACATATAGATTCTTTAATCTTTAGAAGTTGAATTCGTTCATGTATCCAATATTGGGTCACTATCTCTTTTTCTCCATAATTTTCTCCTTGTTGAGCCCCAATCTCTTCTAATTCAGCTTGAATAGTAATTTTTGATTGCATAACATCAAGCTTATTTTGTAATTTCACAATTTTTTTGTGCCCTTCCGTGCATTCAAATAATTATTCGATGATTTTTGAATTAACCTTGTCGAACATGTCGGTACATTCCATAAGTGAATTCAGATTGCGCGCCTCTTGTTTTGCATTCTCCGCTTCATCGCCCTTACCAACATCACAAATAACAGAAGAATCATAATAGGGATTCGGGGGAAGGGATAAGTTTTAAGACAATCATTCCAATGAATATACTGACGACCACATATATGACATAAAGAATTTTCATCACCCAACCACGATTTATCCCAATCATCCATATCAATAAGAGTACCAAATTATTCAAAGAAAGAAAAAAATAATGATTGTTGAGAAAAAACTAATTAAAATAATAAAAATAATAATAATAAATAAATAAAAAGAAGAAGTATAACCTAGAAGAATAGTTAATTTCTAAGTCCCCTGCAGCGGCGCCAAAAACTTGTTGCTTCCCAGTATACACGCAAGTGTACGTGATCGCGCAAATAATATAGATTCTTTTTAGAAACGAGTTATTGTTCCCAAGGGACTTATGATCAATTTATATTTAATAGTTAACGCTACAACTGAAAGTAAAAGTAGATGTTTCAAGAGTTGATGATTGATTATTAACTACGACTACTTTAGCAATGAAAAAAAGTAACCAAGATTGAACGACTTAAAGATGGTGTTTCAAGCAAGAAAAAGGCAATTTCAAGGCTGCAACATATGTTGAATTTCATGCATCATAATATTGGCTTAGAACTAATTTTGATTGTCAAGTCACTGGTTTATAGGGTTAATGATATGAGTCAGGCTACACACCTCTCGTTGCCTACCCCAATTAGATACCTAACTACATCGTTGAGCAGGAATAAGTAAGCTAACTAGCGAGCATTTATATTTCATCATATTTCGTAACCAAGCAAATTGTTCGTTCGGGCGTCACTCCTAAACACAAATCACCTCAATCTAATGGATCAATCGAGCTCTCTATATCCTCTGGTAGACACTAAGTTTATCTTATGGTGATCAAGCATATAATAGTAAAACATGAATATAGAAGTAACTTGTGTGGAGAACCAAGAATTAATTCAAAGTCCAATAATATTCAACATTCGATTTGTAGCTACAACCCCAGAACTAGGGTGATTAGCCACTCATACTATTCAAAAACCACAAAGGACAATTGTTCATGTGATTTCCGAAAAATAAAAGAGTTAGAAGATTAAAACCTATTACAAACTTGAATTCTTGCTCGTGCACACCAATTAAAAAGTCGAACCCTAACAATGAGGCCCTAAGGGTCTATTTATAGTAATTAGGAAAATCGAGTCGAATTCTACTTCAACAAGGAGTCCTTTTAACTTAAACTTTCTTCAAAAACTCCGCACAGGGCTGGGGCTCACGCCCAAATCGCGCCTGGCAGGCTGGCGCATCGCGCTGCCAGTGCGCCTAAATAAGACTTAGACAAACCTTTCCTGGCGCATCGTGCCCTTGCTGCGCCAGGGTTGCTAGGGCACCGCGCCAGTGTCGCGCCTGGCTGCGTCATGTCGCCTTCAACTTCTTTTCCTCCAATACTTGATCATTTCCCTTAGTAACTTGAAAAATCACTAATCATGTATATTAGTATGCAATCATCACAATCTTGAACCAAAACATGCTAGTTAGATTAGATAATGTCCTAAACTAACGTTAAAAATGGGTAATTTGTAGTAATTGGACATATAAGTATGCCTAAGATCAGTAACCACAGACATACTCACATTGAGAGTTTTGCTGATGCTGATTGGGCTGGATATAAAACCAATAGACGAGGTTATTGTGTCTTTGTTGGGGGTAATTTGGTGTCATGAAAAATTAAGAAACAAGGTGTTGTATCGCGATCCAGTGCAGAATTTGAATATAGAGCTATGGCGTCCACACGTGAGATCATGTGGATACATCACATATTGACAGAAATCGGAATGATACATTCTACACCAGCAAAACTCTCGTGTGATAATTAAGTTGCTCTTCATATTGCCTCAAATCATGTGTATCACAAACGAACAAAGCATATCGAGGTAGATTGTCACTTTATTCGTGAGAGGATCCAAGATAACTTGATTTTCACCGGTTATGTAAAGACCGGAGAGAAAATAGCTGATTTGTTCATAAAGACGTTAATGGAGCTCGGGTTAATTATCTTTGTGACAAGTTGGGCATGATCAACAACTATGCTCCAGCTTAAGGGGGAGTATTATACAATATAATCGGTGTAAATATTATATCTTTCATATATAGTTAACTTAATTATAGGAGCAGATTCTTAGTTGATTTCCTTGATTTACTTTGATTAGTTTCCTTTCATAGAAGCATATGTATTTGTATAAGTATCTTGTCTTGATAAATAGAAAGACACAAGTTGTCTTGTCTTGATGAATATAATATGTTTCTATAGTTTTACCTTTTTAATAAAATAAAATAAAACAAATGACTTCTGTTCTTTTCTTATTTATTATTTTTACTAGGTAATTGTTCGCGCTTTACGCAGTTATAAATAATAATTGCATTAAATTTGTAATTAATTTTTTAACTAATATCCATCTATTATAAATAATGCAAAAATAGGCTCTTAAAAGAATATTAGCAATATTCCAACATGAATTTGATTATTCGTCATTATCACATAACTCAAGAACCTCTAATGAATGAATTATTCACGAAATAATGAATTATTGATTTTTTAATCAACATCAAAAGGAAAATAAAGATGAAAATAAGAATATATATACAATGGCATTTCGTAATAAAAAAACATTGAAGTTGCATAGATTATACAATTTTAATGTACGTCTTATGGGAAAATTTAAAATTTTGTTAACATATTCAACAAGAAATTACGCTTGAACATGAAAGCAATTATAACTTGTGAACTTATATATAGTACTTTTAAGCATAATGAATTTCTTCAATTGATAAGTGAGAAATTTCATATCTATGTAAAAATATACAATATGTAAGCTTATATATATAGTACTTATAAGTTATAAAATTCAATATAAATATAAAAACATAAATTCTTGGAACTAAGTACAATAATTATTTTCTGCACAATGAATATACGTACTATATGCATATATGTTCAATATTACCAGAGATAATAACTTTGCAGAAACATAAAACAAGAGTTTAAAACATGTACTCAAAAATAAGAATTAATACCATAAGCAAAAGTCAATAAATGTAAAAAAAATACAATGATATGAAAAATAGAATGAAATAGATACGAAAAAATCGAGTCCACTTAATGCACAATGCTCCCTGAAGAAAATTATTCCCCTCAAATACCAGAGGTTTAAAGAATTACATCCTCTAAGGATGGAACGATTTTATTCAGCAACTTATATTGACACAAAAATAATGGTGTCAGTAAGTCACTCAACAGCAGCAAAGTACACGAAAATTTAATTTTGCGGAAGTAGAAGAAGAAGATCATATTTTTTGTTGTTTTAAAATTAGAGAAAATCCCTCTATTTATAGACAACAAAGGATAGTGTGAACAACTATTTATTGTGCCTTATCAGAAAGGTTACAACTATTTGAAAAAGTTGCAACCTTTCGGAAAGTTCACAACATTTCATAAAAATCACACTTTTCATAAAGTTGCAAGCGAAACTTTTCATAAAAGTCGCAACTCTTCATTAAAGTCAGAACTTTTGATAAAAGTTAGAACTCTTTATTAAAGTCACAATTTTTCATAAAAGTCGCATCTTTTAATGAAAGAGGAAGGCTAATTTTAGAAATAAATAAATTTAAAAGGAAATTCTTGCTTGTGGTGGCGCTACGTAGGCGGGCCTAGGATTCTCTTTTATATAAATATATGATTTCTTCCCATTTTTTTTCATAATGTCATTTATTAGAGATACCATTTCGTAACAATTTTATTATTTCTTTTTTTTTTAATTTTTTTTATTACATTATTTTCTTCTTTTTTCTCTTTCTATATTTTTACATTTTACAGAAAATCAATTAAATTACATTTTTACTTTTATTTTTCTCAATTATTATTTCTATTTTCTCTATTATTATTTTCTGTTTTTATTTTATTTTATTCTTTATTAGAGATAATATTTGGTAACAAACAAATAGCAATAACTCGTTGGTGGGTTATTGTGCTCTTAATTCAAGTATTTTTTTACAATGATAGTGATAATATAGGTGACGAAAAATCAAGTGTTTCTGGAATGTTTGGCCAAGCTTTTCTTTGCAGTTGGATGTCAGTGCAGTAGAGGTTAATATTGGGGCTCAGACCGATCCAGTTGTGGGTGGTGAAAATTCTAATAATGTGGGTGGTGGAACCACCATATATATATATATATATATATATATATATATATATATATATATATAGACTAATGAGTACAGTGTGAACAAGAAACCTTAAGAAAACTAATTTTTAAGATGAAAAACTATTTTTTTATTATAAAAATTGAAAACTGAAGTGATTGAAAGAGATCTACTTCTTGAATAATTTGAAATCATCAATTGGAAGTAAAACAAATTTTAAATTCAAAAATGAATTAATCGATGCAACTGTGGAGCGATTTGCGGCTTAAAAAAAGGAAGAAACATCGTGAGTATATATATATAGACTAATGAGTACAGTGTGAACAAGAAACCTTAAGAAAACTAATTTTTAAGATGAAAAACTATTTTTTTATTATAAAAATTGAAAACTGAAGTGATTGAAAGAGATCTACTTCTTGAATAATTTGAAATCATCAATTGGAAGTAAAACAAATTTTAAATTCAAAAATGAATTAATCGATGCAACTGTGGAGCGATTTGCGGCTTAAAAAAAGGAAGAAACATCGTGAGTATGAGATATGAAATTGATGTATCCAGAAAAGGAGACGATGGGAGCAAAAGAGTAAATTTTTTTATTATCTCTTAAACGATAGGGAAAGTAAGAAAATATGGTAAGATACGGTGTGTTGTAAGGTAATTTTTTCATTAAATTATTATCTAAAATATTTCATCGACTAAATAATTATGGTTAAATGGATAGTTCAAAATTTCCAAAATAACTTCACGGAATGATCATAAATAACTCGAGACAACTATCAAAAAGGATAAAATGTCCAGGTCACTACATTTTATTTTGACCCCTCCAATTTGTGACTTTAAGTTTGATGAAAATATAAGTTAGTTGAAGTTAGTTATTACTGTTAGTGTGTCACAGAGTTAGTTAGCACTGTTACTGTTAGTTAGAGTTGGTTACATAAAGTCAGATTTTGTACAAATTGTTAGCTAGCTTACAATTGATATATGTATATATAGAGAGTCACATTAACAATTACTTGTTAGTTTTTCCATTCAATGAAACAGTTCTTTTCCATTAAGCTCTTCTAGAATTTTCTTCTTCCTTTCTCATATGAACTTGATGTTCATCAATGGAGGAATTTGCTTGTTTGAGTTCACAATATGTTGATTTTCTCATGGTATCAGAGCACAAGGCATATATCTTGTTTCTTTCCACATCTACAATAATTTGTAAGCTTCAATTCTCGAAGAGTTGTTTTCTTTCTGATTATTTTTGAGTTTCTTTGCTGTTTCAATTTTGAGTCTCAGTTGTGGTTCCTCAAATTGAATCTGATTCTCAATCTATTTTCTCCAATGGTTGATCAACAAGTTGATCCAATTCCAAGTGGTTCTACATCCACTGTTAAGGATTGAGATTCCTAGCCCTTTCTATCTACATCCTTTTGAGAATGCAAGTTCATCTTTGTTACTTGGAGTTTTCGATGGTACAGGTTATAGATCCTGGAGGAGAGCCGTTTTTAGGGCCTTGTCAGCTAAGAATAAGACAGGTTTTATCAATGGGAAAGTTGAACAACCCAATCCAGATGATCCTAGCTTCCACTAGTGGAAGAGGTGTGATGATATGGTAACCTCTTGGATTTAAATTCCTTGTCACCAGATCAAAGGGATAGTCTACAGTATGTTAACAATGCACAGGAATTGTGGGCTGAATTAGAAGAAAGGTATGATCAGACTAATGGCTGTAAGTTGTATCAGCTTCAGAAGGAGATAAATGATTTTGTTCAAGGCACGTTGGATGTTACTAGATACCATACGAAGTTGAATAAACTTTGGGAATAGATGAGCACTGTCGATTTACACTCTCAATGTAGTTGTATCTGCACTTGTGGTGGTAAGATAAAGCTAGCCAAAGCTGAACAAGATAGAAGACTCATACAATTCTTGATGGGACTTAATGAAATGTACACTACCATAAGAGGAAACATTCTCATGATGAGTACCCTGCCTATTATGGCATAAGCTTTTGTCATACCAGGAGTTTCTGGGAATTTGAACAACACAAATGTGTTTAGAGGTAATTCTAGCACCAACAGGAGTTCTTTGTTTTGTGATTTTTGCAGGAGATCAGGTCACACTAGGGAAAGATGTTATAAGCTTCATGGATATACATCTAGCTCAAAGTTCTCAAAGGGGAAGAATGTTGGTTCTGCAGCAAATATGTACACCTCTGAGAATGATAGGAACAAATGTGAAGAGGACCCTGAGTTGAGGAAACAGATGCCATTGAACTTGTCCAAAGATCAGTATTAACAACTACTCGATCTCTTGGGATCCCTGCAATTTGGACATGGAACTACTACCTCAGACAACATGCTAAGTGGAGCTGTGAACCTGGCAGGTATACTTGCTTGTTACTCTTCTATTACTGTGATAGGTGATTTTTCTTGTAAATGTGTCCAATTAACTGCTGCTTCTTAGATCATAGACTCAGGAGCATCACATCACATGACCTACAATAAAACCACTCTCACAAACATTAGACCATATCCCTTCCTTATCAGCCTACCTAATGGTTACAACGTTAAGGTGACTGAGGTTGGTGATGTCTGTTTAAGTCCAGTTTTAACTCTACATAAAGTGCTTTTTGTTCCTAGCTTCAAGTTTAATCTAATATCAGTTCATTGTTTTGCATTTCAACTCAAAGGAGTGATAAGTTTTAACAGTGTTTCTTGTTTGCTGCAGGGCTCTTCTTTGAAGAGCCTTCTGGAACTTGGTAGAACCAAGAATGGCCTATATTTCCTATGTTCAAAGTGCCACAACTTTTGCTCACCTACTACCGAAAGCAAGAAGTCTCATGTCATTTCTAGTCATTGTACTTTTGTTCCTTCATTAGTCAAGTGTAATGAATTTTCAACACCATCTGCTGTAAGACATTGTCCAGTTGATAATAACAATGATCGTTCTAAACCTAATCCTTCTTCATGTCATAATACTAATTGTTCTTCTTTTACTGTTAATTCTGATAACTCTTATACAAATGATCTCTTGTGGCATGCTAGACTAGGTCATGTACCTTTTGTAAAAATGAAGAGCATTCCAACTATACATGTTCCATTCTCCACCAAACAACCTTTCACTTGTGTCATATGCCCCATGGCTAGACAACCTAGAATGTCATTCCCAAAAAGCATAACCACCATTAGTAAGGCTTTTGAGTTGCTTCATATTGACCTATGGGGACCATACCACATTCCTACTCATGATGGTTATTACTATTTCTTAACCATGGTAGATGATTTCACTAGATCAACCTGGACACAATTGCCGAGATGCAAAAGTAATGCCTTGAAAATAATCAAGGCTTTTATATGTCTTGTGGAAAATCAATTTCCAGACTAAATTGAAGACCATAAGGTCTGATAATGGTCCGGAATTCACCTCTACTGAGGTCACTCATTTTTTTCAAGAAAAAGGAATACTATACCAAAAATCTTGTTCATACACACCTCAACAAAATGACATAGTTGAAAGAAAACATAAATACCTCCTTGAGACAGCAAGATCCCTCTTATTTCAGTCCAAATTACCCATGCAGTACTAGGGAGAAAGTGTATCAACAACCACATTCCTCAATAACAGATTGCCTTCAAGCCTTTACAGAATGAAACACCATATGAACTGCTATATCATACACCTCCTACATACTCTCATCTTAAAAGTTTTGGATGCCTATGCTTTCCCACTACTTTGAAAATTCACAAGGCTAAGTTTGAACCAAGGGAAACACCACATATCTTTGTTGGATATCCCTTCAATACAAAAGGATACAATGTCGTAGATTTAACTACCAAAATAGTTCATGTATCTAGAGATGTTATCTTTCATGAGTCTCGAGTCTGTGTTTCCTTTTGTACTTATTCCTGATAGTTCTAGTTTTCCTTCAGCATCTATAATATTTTATCCATGGTGGATTTCTTTCTCAGTTAATAAATGGCTGGAATCTTGGGTTCCTAATTGGTGGAATATTGGGCAATTCCAAATTGTCTTGAATAATATTCAAGAAAAGAGTAATCTAAAAAAATTAAGAGAATTAGAGGAACCGTTTTAAAGTTTTTAATTCATCACTTCAACACTTCTATCCACACTCCAAATTCAACAAGTATATTTTCTAATGATGAATTATTGGACATTAACACATCACCTGCAATCACCACAAATCAAGTAATCAATGATACTGATGACAACACAAACTCAGATGCAGGACAAAATACCCATTCACCATTAACCACCACACAGTCCATGCCTGCACCTCCTCCACCTTGTGATGCTATACCTTCCTTTAGACGAACAAGAAGACTACTTCATACCCCCACCTACTTGAAAGATTATAACTACACTCTGTCTAACCTACATTCCACCATCAGTACATCTAGCCCACATCACTCTCTTACTTCCTTTGTGTCCAACACAATCTTTATGGAAGTTCACCACTGGACAATCTTGTACCTGACAGGAATAAAGTTTGATTCGCATTACTAGGGAACAATTGTTAAAAATGTTGTCAAACAAGTCAAGGCTCTCAACAACTACTTGAAAATTATATCTTGAGAATATGTATCAATTGAATGGCATGGTGACAAATGTACATGAAACTGTATTGCATTGTCAGATCCTAGTAGACCTCTTTGTTCAAGAGGATACATACATTCAGGAAGTTATTTGTTGTTATATATGTAGATGATGTGATATTAACTGGAACTGATTTGGACGAAATCAATTCTTTGAAATCCTTTTTGCATGATCCGTTCAAAATTAAGGATCTAGGTAGACTACACTATTTTTTGGGTTTAGAAATATTGTACATGCTTGATGGAGTTCCCATTTCACAAAGGAAGTTCACCACTGACCTTTTGAAGGAGTTTGATTCTTTCAATTGTAAAGTTGAAACCTCACCACTTGATTATACTGAGAAGTTGAAGGCAACAAATGAGAAGTTATTGTCAGATCCTACCTATTACAGGAAGTTGATTGGCAAACTTAATTTTCTTACCGATACTAGGATGTATATATCCTATCGTGTGCAGCATCTCAGCCAGTTTATGCAAACACCCAGAGAACCACATTTGAAATCAGGTTATCATGTTCTTAGATACTTGAGACAAGACCCTACAATGGGAATTTTTATTTCAAACAAACCTGACCTTACCATTGTTAGTGCTTATTGTGACTGGGTTGCATGTCTTGAATCAAGAAAGTTAGTCAGTGATTATCTAGTGCTTATGGGTGATAGTCCTATCAGTTGGAAGTCTAAGAAACAAACAACAATTTCCTTATCCTCTGTAGAAGCAGAGTATAGAGCTGTACGAGACAGGTAGTAGGAGAACTCGTATGGCTTTAAAGATTACTGAATGAATTGAGTGTGACTTGCTCTTTGCCAATACAAGTTTTTTGTGATAGTAAAGCTGCAGTCCACATTGCCAAGAATCCAATTTTTCATGAAAGGACAAAGCATATAGAGATCGATTGCCATTTTTTTAGAGACAAACTTAAACAAGACCTGATCGCACTTCACCACATTCCTACTGATTAACAGTTGGCTGACATTTTTACAAAGGCTTTGACGGGAGTTAAACATAAACACTATTAAACAAGTTGTCTGTAAATTCAGTTACCTCCAACTTGAGGGGGGCTGATGAAAATATAAGTTAGTTGAAGTTAGTTATTACTGTTAGTGTATCACAGAGTTAGTTAGCATTGTTACTGTTAGTTAGAGTTGGTTGCATAAAGTCAGATTTTGTACAAGTTGTTAGCTAGCTTACAATTCATGTATCGATATAGAGAGTTACATGTAACAATTACTAGTTAGTTTTTCCATTCAATAAAACAGTTCTTTTCCATTCAGCTCTTCTAGAATTTTCTTCTTCCTTTCTCATATGAACTTGATGTTCATCAATGGAGGAATTTGCTTGTTTGAGTTTACAATGAGTTGATTTTCTTAAAGTTTTGCCTTTGAACACTTCAAGAAAAAAAATAAGTGGTCCAAAATCTACATGACAACAAAATAACAAATTACTTTATGCGAGAACATGTGTTTATATTTTCATATTATAATATCTTGCAAGTTATGTCGTAAAAGACATCATAAGTTATGCACCAAACCCTGTGGTGAAAAACAATGTTTTCACGACATAAGTCTATATGTTTGTATCATAATATCTCACAAGTTATATCGTAAAGATATAACAAGCTATCTCATATGCCCCCCGACATGGGAATAACCATTTTTTACGACATGAATTTATATATTCATATCATAACATCCAATAAGTTATGTCGTAAAAGACGTAAAAGTTTTTTCTAGAGGACATAATGTATTTTAATTTTTCTTTTTAAAAACACACACACACACAACCCCTCCCCCTGTAAAAGGATAAAGAACATATGCCAAAAGGATAACTCCAAATTCTTCTTACTTAGAATATGTCATCAATTCAGCACAACATTACAATAAATTCTAAAAAGTACTATACAACTTATAGAATATAACTTTATTCCTATTGAGCTTAGGTTGAGTAAGGCAAAGTTTAACTTTAGAAGATTAAAAAATTTAAATTTATATCGAGTAAATTAGGTCTGAATAGAAAAAGATATTTTAATCCACAATATTTTATTATATGGGTAATGAAGACAAACTAAATACTTGGAGATATAAGAGACCAAATTAAACACCAAATTAATGTAAAAGACAATTCATGCAAGAACTTATTATTTGATTCTCTCCCTGAGATATGATAGATTGCAGTAAAAATGCATAGTTCAGTCTTCTAGTTAAAATTAAATCCCAAAGAGAATAACAAGCTTGCATTGCTAAATTTTAGGTAAACAACTACTGGTAATATTTGAAGAAAAAACATAACTAATTATATACCTCAAAAGTATAATTGTCATGTAACAAACACCACAAACCCTTTTAAGGTCCATAGGAAATGTAAAATATGGTCAAATATTTCTTATCTGAAATTTTTTAATTGATTTTAATGTCCTAAATATTAAACGTTATATATAATTTTAATAAGAAAAAACTTAGAAATAAAATTTTAATTGATTTTATAATATTAAATATTAAAAAATATTAATTAATAGTTTCATTTAGTGTGAATATATTTTTACATGGTAAGAAAATGAAAAAAAATATCATTCCTTTCTATTTTATATGAACACTTCCCTTAGCTAGTTCAAAAAAGAATGACATATTTTTTATTTGTAAAAATATATAATGAAATTATCAACATCTTAATGTCTAGTCTCACTTATGTGACAAAAAAAAAAACTTACAAAGGTGTATACTTCTTTTTTTTTTTAAAAAAAAAAAGAAAGAAAGAGAGGGAGAGTTTTGAATATATCCAATAATAAAGTTATTAGTTCACAACAAATCTAGTCATTTTTTAATTATATAAAAATAGGCAAAAATCATAGAAAATATACACTAATTATACAATATAGCTTGCTAAAAGTCATAAAACATATGCATTGACTAGTGCTATAATATAAGTATATAACTTACCAATACATGACATTATGATACACTCAAAAAATAGGATATAGTTTAACTATAAATAATATATATACTGCCATACAAGAGGTATACACCAATTCGATCAACTGAAAATCACTTATAAACAATCCCAAAAGTTAGATATGAAATTCTCTCGATATTTCAAGTTTTCTGATATATAAATCACTTGAAACAATTCACACTGGTACATCAAAGTTTTTAAGACAACGACAACGAAGGTGGAGAAGAAATTGATTGATCATCTTTTTTGTAATCAAATTGACCGGCTGGTCATTGGATGTAATTATCCTTTTTTTAATTTTTAGGGGAAACTACATAAATGAACTATAAAATACAAATTAATTATAAAAATGGACTATAGTTGTAGGGTTATTGAAGTTCAATAGCTATAAATATGCTATTTATCAAAACTGACTACACTTTATGTCTTAATCTAGTTGTATATTTGTATTTTTTCAATTTTTTTATTTATACAATGATACAATTATAATTACAATACACCAAATAAGATAATTTCTTGTTATAGTGACTGAATACCCCTAATTACGTTTCTAAGACTCAACTTTCCATAATTAAACTAAAGACTAATTTTTACATCCCTATCCGCTTGGATTCCAACTAATAATTAATAACTAATATTAAATTAATAACTAATTTTACCTTATGAATATATGTATATATATCTTATATATAAGAGTAGTAGCCCTGTTATTAAGCAAAATTTAGAAATAGTGGACAATCAAAAATGGAAAATCTTGCCATGTGAGTATCTAAGCAAATTAATATTTGTTTACACAAAAATAATGTACAAGTATTTGATTGAATAAAAAATTGAAATGCCAACAAAACTCAATCTTTTCTCTGCTCATGTTATATTTTTTATAACTATACTATACTATTGTATATATATATATATATATATATATATATATATATATATATATAACTCAAATATTTGTTTATACAAAAATAAAGTAATTATGTATCGAAATAAACTTGCATTATCTGGTCAACCTTTCAACTTGTGTTCTTATTTCAATACAGACAACGACAACGAAGGTGGAGAAGAAATTGATTGATCATCTTTTTTGTAATCAAATTGACCGGCTGGTCATTGGATGTAATTATCCTTTTTTTAATTTTTAGGGGAAACTACATAAATGAACTATAAAATACAAATTAATTATAAAAATGGACTATAGTTGTAGGGTTATTGAAGTTCAATAGCTATAAATATGCTATTTATCAAAACTGACTACACTTTATGTCTTAATCTAGTTGTATATTTGTATTTTTTCAATTTTTTTATTTATACAATGATACAATTATAATTACAATGCACCAAATAAGATAATTTCTTGTTATAGTGACTGAATACCCCTAATTACGTTTCTAAGACTCAACTTTCCATAATTAAACTAAAGACTAATTTTTACATCCCTATCCGCTTGGATTCCAACTAATAATTAATAACTAATATTAAATTAATAACTAATTTTACCTTATGAATATATGTATATATATCTTATATATAAGAGTAGTAGCCCTGTTATTAAGCAAAATTTAGAAATAGTGGACAATCAAAAATGGAAAATCTTGCCATGTGAGTATCTAAGCAAATTAATATTTGTTTACACAAAAATAATGTACAAGTATTTGATTGAATAAAAAATTGAAATGCCAACAAAACTCAATCTTTTCTCTGCTCATGTTATATTTTTTATAACTATACTATACTATTGTATATATATATATATATATATATATATATATATATATATATATAACTCAAATATTTGTTTATACAAAAATAAAGTAATTATGTATCGAAATAAACTTGCATTATCTGGTCAACCTTTCAACTTGTGTTCTTATTTCAATACAGTGGGACAATCCAATAAAAAAAATAACAATTGAATACAATACAATACAAGTATCTAAATATATAAATATTTCACTATGTAAAAAGATTAAAAATCAGACAATCCTCCAACTCTTTTTGTTCATGTTCTATTATATAAAATGTCAATTGAATACAATACAATACAAGTATCTAAATATATAAGTATTTCACTATGTAAAAAGATTGAAGATCAGACAATCCTCCAACTCTTTTTGTTCATGTTCTATTATATAAAATGTCAATTGAATACAATACAATACAAGTATCCAAATATATAAGTATTTCACTATATAAAAAAATGAATGAAAATAAGACAATCCGCCAACTCTTTTTGTTCACATTCTTCATGTAATACATATACAACTAATGAACTCATCAATCTTTCAATATGATGTCTACAAATATACATTTCATATAAACAAGATAGAAAAATGGAAATAGAAGATATCGATAAAGATATGTCACAAAAATTGCACAAGAAATTCAAGTAAAAGATTGTGAATTGAAGAAAATTTGAGAAAAAATTGGTGATTTGGTGATATTACAAGAGAAAACAACAAAGGAGGTAACATGGGGAGCAAAGCACCGTAAAAGATGTTTGATTGATATTAATTAGGCATTAAAATTATTTTTGTTATTTAATAATATTTGTATCCATATATAATCTTATTAAAAAAAAAAAAGAAATTATTCTAAGTGTACTATTAACTTTGCTATTTAATATTTAATTATATCCATAAAACATAAAAAGAATGAACTATAGCCATTTACCTTAAATATATATTGAAGTTTACTATATTCTTTAGTTTTTCCTAATTTTATACTCCAAAGTCCAACCCAAACTAATTCCGTAAATACTCATTCACTCAAAATAAATTAAAATAAATTACAGTCCATCCCTCCTTTTAGTTTATGCCAATTTTTCCTTCATCCCCCTTTAAATTTAGACAAATTGTCACTTACGTCATGTACTAGGAAAGACAAGTAGGGGAGATGCAAAGTGGAAAGGGGATAGCTGTATTTCGTTTGTTTTTAGGGTAGGATTTACTAAGTTTTGGACTTTACTGAACCTTTATCCTTTCTCTCTTATCACATCCCCAAACTAATATCTTACGTTTGATTTAAAAAAAATTCAATTATTGCAAAACTAAAAATATTGCAAATATTTATTTTTAGCCAAACATCATCTTCTTCCTAAATGTTTGGAATTGAGTTTGCAGTGGTAGAATTTTGGGTCTTCGAAAATAGTTCAACTAGTGCAGTCCCTTGTAAAAGTCACCATCTCGTCTTAGAAATCTGAAATAACTTTATTATTTTGCTTTCATGTTGAAGAAAACTGAGATACCACAAGTCCACAACAACATACACATACTTTTATAGTATCACTGACTAATTGAGTATGGTGTGAACAATTTACCCTAATGATACCACAATTTTTTTAATTGTGGTACATTTCCCTAAGACATTGTGTGTCAATATATTATACATGTATGCACATCTCAATAAACTAGAGAATATAAAAGTCAGCTGGCAAAGACAAAAAAGAAGGGAGTAGTACTCTCCCAAATCCCAATAATGGTGGATCCATCCTCTAAAATATCTATATTGATAAGAAGCCAGGACATGGACGATAAATGGATAATACTATATTATGAAAAGAATGGGCAAAATGCTGACATAACAAACAACAAATTCAGCCATTGCTATATATTTATCGCGTCATTACCTCCAACTTTTTATCATTATTCGTCATTTCAATCTTCCTTCTCTTACTATTCTTCGATGTGTTTTGGCTATATTCTAGGGCTTTAATTGGAATTTTCTCATCGTTTTTTCGCCAATGGACGTGGAGGATAAGCCTGAACATCTTCTTGTTCTTGTTCATGGCATCTTGGCAAGCCCAAGTGATTGGACATATGCACAAGCAGAGCTAAAAAAGCGGTTGGGAAGAAACTTTGTGATGTATGCAAGTTCGTGTAACACTTTCACTAAAACTTTCACTGGGATTGATGGAGCTGGAAAGAGGCTAGCAAATGAAGTCATGCTGGTTGTAAAGAGGAGAGAACATACCTTAAAGAAGATCTCCTTTTTAGCTCATTCTCTTGGTGGATTGATTGCAAGATATGCACTTGCTCTTCTCTATAGCGATGATCTGGTTGCTGCTTCAGCTACTACAAACATCAAGCAGAAAGGATTAATTGCTGGGCTGGAACCAATCAATTTTATCACCTTGGCAACACCACATCTTGGTGTCAGAGGGAAAAAGCAGCTTCCATTTCTGTTTGGAGTTCCTATCTTAGAGAAACTTGCAGCACCAATTGCTCCCTTTGTGGTTGGTCAAACTGGTAGACAGCTCTTTCTTACAGATGGCAAACCCAACAAACCACCTCTTCTACTTCGAATGGCATCTGATAGTGATGATGGTAACTTCATATCAGCCCTTGGTGCTTTCAAATGCCGGGTACTTTATGCTAATGTATCTTATGATCATATGGTTGGTTGGCGTACATCCTCGATACGAAGGGAGACAGAACTTTGCAAGCCTCCTCGGCGGTCTTTAGATGGCTACAAGCATGTTGTAGATATGGAGTACTGTTCAGCTGTTCCATCTGAAGGTCCTCATTTCCCTCCTGAGGCAGCCAAAGCAAAAGAGGCAGCCCAAAATGCACCCAGCATGCAGAACACATTGGAATACCATGAAATTATGGAAGAGGAAATGATACGTGGCTTACAGCAGGTCAGTTGGAAGAAAGTTGATGTTAGCTTTCACTCAGCATTTTGGCCTTTCTCAGCTCATAACAATATCCATGTAAAGAATGAATGGTTTCACAATGCTGGAGCTGGAGTAATTGCTCATGTGGCGGACCACATAAAGCAGCAAGAGAAGCAACAGGAATGCTCCTTATTTATTACTGCTAGTTTGTAGCTTATGCAGATAAGTTCACAAATGAATTGATACATCAATTAGTAAAGCTTGATTCTTCTGAGGCAATTGTAATTCTGATAAGTTTTTGTAAGAAAAAAAGTACAAACAAAGAAATTATTCACCTTGAATGAGATACAATCATATTCGTGCTTCGAATCATCATTGTAGTTTTGTCCCTTGAGAGAGACACCAGCTTTTGACATGTCATTACAATCCATTGTGGCCACTTATTGTCTGTTAACAGTGGTGTTTCTCCCCCTAATGCCCATCCATCTGAGTTTCAAAATTGGTTAATCAATGCAACTGAGTATTGGACTTCCATTATAGCCTAAAGCAACTAGTATTTCAAATGCGCATATCTTTCCCGACAAAGCTTGAAGTTCCATCAATGGGATCCAAAACCCAGATAAAAAGATCCGGAAGAAGAACATTGTCACGATTGAGCCGGATTAATCTCCTCACCATAAATGGAGTGGGAAGGGAAGGCATTGGTGATTAGGGAAACCATAGCTTCTTCTGCTTCTATGTCAATGCATGTGACTGGACCATCCCCATTCGTTTCCCTGAATACAAATCTCACACGACTAGAATAAAATTTTCAAATAATCCTGTCCAGCGACATGGGCCACTTCATTAGCTATTTCAGCAGCACAATCAAGTTTCGTGTTGTTTAACACCAAGGATGCAAATCATCCAAAACTGTTTCCATCTGTACAGATTCTAGGGATAACTCTAGAAGGATTATTCACTCCTGAAAACGAATCAGTTATCATCAATCATTAGTAGGACATTGAGTTGACATACAACAATAACAAAACCAAATAACATGCATGGATTCTCACTAAATATTTTAAAATAAACGAGAAGTCATTGGAACACCTTATATAATTTTAACGACGACTGTGTAAAATTTTATTGAGTATCAATTATGATCTGTTAGAATTAGTTTGATTCTTCCCGGTAACCAGAGTAGCTTGAACACGTGGACATGTTTCTTCTATCTATATACCAAATTACCAATCAATAAAGATATAGAGAGAGACAATGTCAGATTTAGGATTAAAATGCAGTGGTTTCAAGGTTTGTAATTCCACAGGGGCAGTAACCACAGTTAACATATGCCAATAACTAAACCAACAAACAATAACAACATACCCAGTGTAATCCCATAAGTGCGGTCTGGGAAGGGTAGTGTGTACACAATCTTGCCCCTACCTTGGGAAGGTAGAGTGGTTGTTTCTGATAGACCCTCAACTCAAGCAAAACATATCAAAATCAAGTATGGGAATACATTGGGGAAGAGAACAGTAGCAACAACATGGATAAGTGGAAAAATGCTCAAAAAATCCTTTCATTTCTCTTTGAAGGCCTTTGTCCTACTTATAGTATCAGTCCTCCAGCCTATACTTGTGTTTTTATTAACCAAGAACACATGCACTTTGTTGGCACTCAAAAAAAAGGTTATTCAATCCACTAGTGCAACTGAAGGTGCGCAGCCTCTTCTGAACCGGAACAAGAAAGAGCTCATAACCACTGCTTGTGAACAGCTCTCCTCAACTTAAGGCGCACCTACTCTTACTAGAAGTCTAGTCTCTCTCAGGTCCAGTTTCGATCTCTAACTAACTTACTTAATAGGCCAGGCAGGCCAGGCCGGCCGGAAGAGAGATATTCAGAAAACCCGATTTCCTGTCTTAAGAACCTGACTCAAAAGAGAAAAGAAGACCGGACTAAAAGAGATCTCACTTTCGACGATTGAACTTGACTTTTATATCCAGCATTCCCGCTGTTGACGTCCCATCGAGTTAGCTAGTTAAGGGTGAAAGGGATTTAGGAATGAATAGCAGGCAAAGTCCTTGCTAGGAATTCCGGGTAACTTTCTGTATTCCTTAAGGTGCCTGCCAGTGGAAGGTTTTCTGCGTTCAGTCAATCTACGCAGAGTGAATCGGTCCCTAAGGAAACCCAATAATATGATAACCGAAGCAAAGAAAACGACGGGTAATAATAAAATCAAAGAATTAGATAGTAGGAGAGTAGCGATTCCTTGTTCCAGAAGTAGTTGGTCATGGTCAGCATAATAACTATATCAGAATATAAACGCTATCGCTTATCAGATCGTTCAAAGAGTTCAAACACAAGCCTGAAGAGACTAAAATCATCAATACTAAACCTCATGAATACAGTTCATAGATCCATTAACCAGCACAAAAGGATCCTATCAGTTTAGCATGCATCTACCAGTACAAGGAATATAAGCTCTGAGTACATAAACTTGAAAGCCAAACTATGATTATATGTACATATGCAGCAGAAGGAATATAAACCACACATGCAATATTAGAAAACCAACCATACAAAAATACTACTCCATAAAGTCCTTCATTCCATACCTCTTAAGGTAATACTCCAGTTAAAAAGAAAACTCAAAATGTAGGTCGGGAAAATCCAGTCAAGGAGCCCCTAATTTTCCTCCCACCCGATATCTTTCACGTCTTGGACAACCAATGCAGAACAAAAGATCAGACGAAACCAACAATAACTAAACCAAACAGAGCAAATATGAGCTCTCAGTATGTATTTGAATTAAATGAGGAGTCATTGGAACACATTATACAAATATAAGAATTGAGTTTTAATCTTTTAGAAACAATCAGTGATGGCATCATTGGCATGGATCAAAGATAACATGTTTATGTAACAAACAAACCATAGTTCAAGTATTGATGAATCAGTATTGTGCTACATATTGAAGATAAAACTCTTTCTTATGATAATAACTGACAGTATCAAACTTAACTTAACAATCAAATAACAAGTCTCTAGGTCATATGCAAAACTTTTCACCCACATCCTTGGAGGATCATCAAGTCCTCTGATTTTGGGGAAATTGTAGTCCCAATTTCAACAATTTCTATAATCTTATTTTTACTAGCTTACAATTTTGCAACTTCCAATCTGTTATGTGGAGCCTTCCTGAGATTTCTGAGAAGGGAGACGTAAAGCTAAGAAACCTTGTTTGTGTAGTTGCTTCTTTTTTTTGGGATTGTTTTGGACTGTCTTCTTGAGCCGATGACTTATCGGAAGCATTCTCTTTACTTCTGAGGAAGAGTTAAGGTCTGCATACACTCTACCCTCCCACCCTCCCTAGACCCCACTTTATGGGACTACACTGGGTCTCCTAACCAATTAAAAAACTAAAAAATTATGTGTAAATGATAATATTAAGATTTGTTGTCCGAGTCATTTAAGGGATTTTTACACTAAACAATAGTCCAACAAAGTCCACAACACTGATTACACAAAGAGTAAGCCCATGAAAGGTAAAATATCATTAGAAGTGGTTAGGACCAAATGTTTAGCAGCAACCCATAAAGGATAAACAAGATATTTAAAAGATCTCTGCAAAACCCTAGTTTATATATTTTATTTCATCTTCCTTGCTAGTTGCCACTACGTCTACGAAAACAACAAGACCTCAACCCTAGTTCATTCCTACTTCTCTCTCTTTCACGCATCCGCACCTGCACCAGTGGCGCGTCGAGACGGGTTCGACAACCAAAATGAAAAGTTAGCGCAACATAGGTTTTAACTGCGAGCTAGTACGATGGTCTCTTAATGATCTCATTGGTAAGTTTTCTCCTTTTTTTTCGTTTTGGAATTGTAAATTTTATCATCATAGAATCAAGAGAATGCTATGGAATGTGCAAACTTTGTAGGAAATTTACTTTAACTATTTTATGGGGAAAAACCAAAATACTACAAAAAGGATAGCATTTATCTTTGCTTCGTAGGCAGAATATTCACAAATCTGCTTCAAATTGATGTTTGAATACAGCACAGTATGCTGGTGTCAAAGATTACGAGCCTGCCTATATATGTCAAGTTTCGCGTATGCAGAGGTTGAGGGTGAGAGCTAGTTTTGCATCTGCCAAAAGCATATACAAATCGCTTACACCAACAGTCAGTGTACTCTCTCTATCTCACTCCCATCCACATATTCCATTTCAGAAGTCGTTAATGAAAAGTTACATCATAATAAAGTAATAGCCACAAAAAAGGGCTGTTCGTTATAATTCTTCAATAGAAATTTAACATGCTGTAAAGACCCAACAGGAAAAAAAAAAGATAGTACAAGCAAAGTTTCAGTTTTTGATACCGGCTAGCAGATGAACCGAGGAACTCAGTGCGTCCGGCTAACAATTCAAATGGAAGAGGTGATTTTCTGTGGTCTTCTGGTGGAACAAAGACTTCAAAGTCACATATGGTTGTAACGAGTGCAACCAAAAGCATAAGGAGGAGAAATAAGTATCTCAAAATCTCAGAAAAAGACCAATATTGAAATAGAAAAATAGATTATACAGGTTTGATTTGATTTGATTTATAAATTATGCAAACAAAGATATTGAACCACTTATACAACACTCAATTATTTTACATTATTAAATATTGGAACTAATTTGCTCTAGTAATGTCAATCTTTCTATTTTTTCCACAACTTATGTCTAAGATATAAATTCACAAAAAATGAAAATTATAACGAAAGCTGCACCTACAAGGAAATAAGGAGAAGAAATCAGAAAGGCTTTGTGATTCTTCTTCTCAATTCAGGACCGGTCCTGATGGGAAGCGAGGCAAACCGAAAGAGAGAGTTGCGCCTCCTGACACTGTCGGCGTTTGAGGGAGGTGCCGCCACTGGAGCAGAGGCTACGGACGGCGTCCGATTCGGCCGGACATATAACGGCCACCATACACTCTGCCAGCGACCGGTTTATATGGCGGCATGCTAAGTCCCTCTCCCTGCCGGCCGCAAACCGGCGGTGACACCCAGTTAAGGCCGTGTACAGCCGATTGCAGTCCCCTTCAATTGAGGGTCCTCTGCTCGACATAGTCCTCTGTCTCCGATGGATTGTTAGATCTGGCAAGGCTTTTGAAGAACAATTTGCTCGAAGAACTTTTCGCAAGACTCTTTTCAAACTAAACAAGGCAACAATACAAATACAGTGTTGCTCAACTTGGCAAAACTTGAGCAATTTGGCCAATTGAAATTAAATTATGATATTATAGTATAAAAATCAAATTGAAGTTTTGAAACAATGTAATTTGAATTTTTAAAATTGTATTTACTAAATTTGATATTTATTTGGGCAAATTACAAAAATCACATGCTTTCAAGGTAAACTTACGATCTATCCCTTTAAAAAGTTTATAAGTACAAAAATTCTCAAAACGGATGGAGTATGTAAGATCCCGAAAATAACTTAGATGAACTAGAGCCTAACATGGTTGTCATGGTGGTCTAAGTCCTAAATTGGTATATAATGTTGTATTGAGACAGTGTCTAGAGTTTTAGGTGCATTGGAAGTCAAAAGTCAAGGGACGACTAAGACGTTCGACGATTAAGTCACCTATGTACCTCATATGTGGTTATATGTGTTTATGTGTGATTCATGAGGTTATCAGGTCCTTAAATGAGTTATTATGGTGTGTATAGGCAGTGTGTCAAGTTTTGTAAAGTTTGGAGGTCAATGCCAAAGAACGTTCGACGATTAAGTCACCTATGTACCTCATATGTGGTTATATGTGTTTATGTGTGATTCATGAGGTTATCAGGTCCTTAAATGAGTTATTATGGTGTGTATAGGCAGTGTGTCAAGTTTTGTAAAGTTTGGAGGTCAATGCCAAAGAACGTCCATGACGTTCGAAAGATGTGCCTTAGAAATGACCTTGTGTATCTAAGCATGTTTCGTCGAGTTTTACGTGTTCGTTTTGGGTGAAATTCACGTGAGAGGTCCTAAACTCGTATATGATCATGTTTGGTTGGAAACATCCAGGCAAAAATCCACAAGGACCATCCAAGGGTCTTTGAGGAAGAACCCCTGTTGGTGGCCAAAGCTGTCCAAGACAGCCCAACCAACGGAGGCAATCGACACCCAGTGGGTCAGTCGACTCCCCGTAGGTGAGGCTCGTAGATGGACACTTAGGCGTGGGGAAGAGAGGCCAAAGACCAGCCTCAGTCCAAACCACGGACCAGCAGGATGGTCCGTTGGTCAAGGGACGGGCCGTTGATGGTCCTTCAGTCTGTGAGCCTATGTTCCCTGCGCAGGTTTACTGTTAAGTGAGAGGTGATGTTGTAAATTCACCCCACGTCCAAATAAGGAAAAGGGCGGTTCCCTAAGGGTTTTTTGGGTATTTTAAATGTGTTTATAAGTCTTTAACACTTAGAAGAATTCATTCTTCCAAAACAAAACTCAAATTCTCTTAGAAATTCCTTAGAACTCCATTGAAGCCAAAACTCAAGGAAGAGCTTGGGTTGGAGATTTGAGTGGTGATTCTTCATCAAATTGGAGGATTAACATCATTGACGTATGATTTTTGATCCTTGAAACTCTATTCATCAAGGAGCCCAAATTTAAAGAAGTTTTCTAAAGTTTTCAAAGTTGAATTGTCCTATTTCATGATCTATCCATGTGTTCTTGTATTAAAGGTTTTTAATCATTGAATATTGATTGAATTGTTGTTATTTAGATGATTTTAACTCAATTAACCTATGAACCCTAGTTTTTGACTACTTTATGGGTTACTTGATATGGACTTAATGCTTATGAATTCTAGTGTAGTTTTCTATGAGCTATCTAATGATGTAAGAATTGTATTCAATTCACGTCTAATTGGTCTTAGATTGATAAATCTATATTGAATTGACTTAGATTCATTGAGTATTATAGTTTTTGTATTGAATTGATATTCATGACCATGGGTAAGGGTCTTATGGTATTGAATTGGATGATTTAGACATGAATTGAAGTGGAAAGAATGAATTGGTGGTACGCTGCCTTAATTCTTTTTATTTTAAGTATTATTGCTTTTGAATTATGTTGTGATTGGTATGAACCACTTATGGTGGCGGTGTTATGTGATTGATGTGGCCTTGTCGGCGTTATTTTAAGTATTATGATGATCATGGCCTTGTCGGCAAACTACTTGAAGTAATGTGATGATTTGTGTAGTTGATTATGTGAAGTATGATCATATCTACCTATATGTGAAGTAATGTGAAAGTATGTGTTTCTTCTATTGATGCTATTTATGTGATCGTGTTAAACTATGACTATGTGTTCTTGTGTGTAGTCTTAGAGTTGATGCATGGTTGTTCCTAATTGACTATATGAGTCTATGATGGTTATATTGATGATGATATAGTAGTGTATAGGATGACTTAAAGATGATAATAGTTGTTCCCATGTGCTTCTAGAATGACATGTAATATGTGCTAAAGTGATGTAATGACGTGTCTTGTTTAGGTAGACTTAATGTCCCTCTTCTTGATGTATATATGAATGTGAATATGTGATATCTTGACTTAGGATGCCAAAGCCTCTTAGTATTGAATGTATGAATGATATGTGAGACCTTGAATGATGATAATAGGGTCCTTTAAGTGAAATCTTGAACCTAGTGGTAAGGTTATGAAACTTGAAGTCGAAAGCCGTAATGGTATCCTTCTTGTAGTGAATGATGGACTTAAGGTTGGTTGGCTGGAACGGCATCATATCAATCCTTGGGAAAGTCATTATGAGCTTCTTGTCGCCATTGTAAGGAAGCCCTAGGGGACCTCTTTGGTAGGGTAAATATAATTGGGTTATGAACTTGATATGGAACCCTTTTGTATGAACCTTTAATGTGAATTAATCTATGAGAACAAAGGCTAGCACCGAGTGAGTATGGCAAGGGAAGTAGTTCTAGTTAAAGGATGAGGCTAGAATACAAAGTAAGCCCTTCATATTCCTTAACCATGTGCCTACATGTGATGTGTACAAGTTTTACCATTGGCAAGTAGAACAACCTCATCGGAGTAGGATAGAACTCCGGATTCTATGTTTTGCTACCATGGTCTATGTCGATTATTGCCTATTCTCATTATGTGGGATACCTATTATCATTAGAGAAGTTCTATGAAGTTTAGGTGGTGGTATGGGACGCTATCTAGACATTGCACAATAGGCTTTGAAGATGTTAGTGAGAGTCCCTAGGTCTTCTCCAAGACCATTACTTGAATGTCCTTATGTGATGAATGTCTCTTAAATGAACTAATGAAATAATGTCTTAAGTTAAGAAAGCATGTAAATGAAGAGTACCTAATCTAAGGGGACTTAAAGATTCCTTAGTTAAAGTGTGAAGGGGCATAAGGGATGATCTCTTCATGTTTTATCTATGGAAGTCTTGAGAATGACTCTAGTTAGGGAAGTTGATTGATTCTTTAGGCATGATCTAAACCTTGGAAGTCTTAAGGATTATTTAGGTAACCTTGAAGAGAGTGTATGGACGTTCTCTTCTAGGAGTACTTAAGTTTGTTTTTTTGATAGCCTTGGTAAAGAGAATGTCATATCTTATATGTTCATGTGTTTGATGTATTGTAAGTGTTTATGTGGCTCATTATAAGTAGTCTTGAGGATCGTTTAGGCATATTTAGAGAGGGCGTATGGACGGCCTCTCTTTGTGTTGCTTAGGTGAGTCTTAAGATTGCTTTTAGTGGGATAATTACATGCTAGAAGATGTCTTAAGTGAAGGTAAGCAACTTCACTGTACCAGTGAAGGAATTCACTGTACAGTGAGTTGAGGTCACTGTAATGTGTCTCTTAAAAATGGTCTAAATTGATTAAGTGATTTCTTATGTGTTTCTAAGGTGTTAAATGTTGTTCTTATGATTATATTATGATATTTAAATGAAAAGATGCATATTTTCAATAAATGTCCGTTTTCATGATTTTTATGCATTATGCCATACTTAGTATATATTGTTGTACTAATTCCATATTTGTCTCTATCTCTATATTGGTTGGTAGATGAGGAGAATTGGAAAGTAAGACTTGGATCGTAGCGTCGTTCAAGGGAAGTTGAAGTATGTCCTCATTTGACTCGAGGGCATAGATGTCTTCTATTTCTCTTATTGAAGTATTGTAATATACTTAGTAGTACTATATTTCTATTGTGTATGGGTCGTGTCCCAAGTACTCTTGTGTCTAAGATTTGATGAAATGAGACTTAGCATTTCCTATGAGTTTTATATGAAAGAGTTTTTAAAGACTATGAAAATGTTTGTGAAAAGTTTTAATTTCGCACTACTTTTCACTGTATATGCGATGAACAATACGAAAGGGCTTGTATAAGACCTCCGAGAGGTCGAGTACGCCGGTTGCACTCCGAGAGTGTCATATCTTCTAGGGTGTGGTCTCGGGATGGCGAAATACATTAATTTGATTCGCGAGATACACTAATATGATGCACGAGATACACTATTCTAATGCGCGAGGTACATTTTATACATGATACATTAATCTGATGTGTGAGTTACATTAATTTGATGCGCAAAATACACTAATCTGATGCGCGAGGTACATTTTATACATGATGCGGGATATACATTAATGTGATGCGCGAAAATGAGGGATTTTGGAAATTTGTAAAACTTATAGGGGATAAAAATAATGAGTAAACGAAAAGGTGAAATTTCCGTAATTAATCCTATTTTTATACATGGTGAAAATTATCAAAATTATTTCTAATTTTTTATTATATAATTTTTATTAAATAAATACTAAAACTTCTTGACAAAAGTATAAAAACTATTCTAAAATAAAATATTTTGATCAAATTTTGTTCCGATAAAAAATAAAATTGTACATGATGTATTTGGTACGAAGGAAAATATTTTTCAATTTTCTCATGGTTGACTTAAATATTTTGAAAATTATTTTAAATTTCATTTTTTCACGTATCCACCCTGTTAATTGTTTTTTGAAACCAAATTTTTAAATCATTTTACGCCAACCCCCACTCCCCCCACGCCACCCAATTTTGTAAAATTTTTTTATGCCACCTCTATCCCCACCCATCCCGGTCACCCCGTCAATTTAATTTTTTTAAAAAGTATTTTTGAAAAATATTTCAGGATCGAAAGTCTAGGTCAAGTGTTGTGTCAGATCTCAGGGTCGAATTTTGGAACGATTGTCGGGAATGTGTCCTAGTTCGAGTGTCATGGTCGAGTCTTAGTTCTATTATGGGGGTTGATTTTGGCCCAAAAATTATTTTTTACGGGATAATTTCTATTTTCTAGTCTCAAGTCAAAACTGAAAGATATTTTATGAAAAATGTTTTTCATTCACCAACCAAACATTAAAAAAATTTATAAAATATTTTTCACTCACCAACGAGAAAATAAGTTAGAAATCCACTTGTTTCCGAAAAAATATTTTCCTTCGTACCAAACACACCCTCATAGTGACTATATTTATACATCTTTGAGATCCTGTAGGGGTGTTGCTTTAAATTATATTTCATCCTTTCGATTATTTTTCATTTTATAGGGTACTTTAGAAATTATAAATCACCACCGGTTTTTTCCAACTCCGGTTTGTTCCTGCCCATTATTATTCTTGTTTTTATTTTTAATTTGGTACTATATTTTATTTTTCTTGTGTTGTAGTTGAGAATCCACCAAATAAATCGGAATGAATATGTTCTTTCATGTTTGGTTAATCAATTGTGATTTTTATTCAATATATTTTGATGGGTTTTTATCTTTCTTTAGATCTATTCGTTTTTTGAACTTCTCTATTGATTTGCTTGATTGAATTGTTAAATCCCCACCCTATCCAAGAGAAAATAAAAAGAAAAGTTTTATCGAACCAAATATGTTTGCATAAAGAGGAAAAAAGGAACTTTTTGAGCCAATGACGTGTAGATAAAATTGTTAGGCTTATTAGGTAGCATGACCGAAAGATTGCAGGTTCATTGCTGATCAGGTCCATCGCTGAACAGGTCTGTTTACAATCCGATTTCGAAAATTAAATGGTTTCGAAGCCAATTTCGCAACTTTGGCAAATTTTATTAAGTTTTTTGGAAAAAATAAGTAATTTTGGGAGTCGCCACTTACTTTTTTAGGAAAAAATAAGAAAATCATTTTAAAGGAATTTTTTCATAGAAAATATTTAAATAAAACCAAAGTTTTAGATAAGAGTTTAAATAATTCTCTAAGAAAGGGTTTAGGCATCTTAGAGAATCCGCTAACACACGATTGACCGACGGATTTAAGAGTATGACTAATTTTTAAAAGAAAACTTAAATTACTTGAAATATCTTATTATTTTTGAAAATGAGGAATCTTTTGATACTTATACATTCGTATTACCCCAAATAATAAAATAATTCAAATGTTAAAGTGTCAAATAAAATTGTTACCTAACAATTTATCCGAGTCATGTTTTGAGTTGAATAATCAACACAATCACTTTGGTGTGGATTTGAAAGCTACACACTAACTATGAAAGAATATGGATAATTCTCAAGTTAGTCCAAGAGCTTAAAGTTGCTTAACTTGAAAGAGTTTTGAAATTTAAATATTTAAAGTAAACAACTAACGAAATGGAAGAGTATTTAAAAAAATCTCCAAAGAATTCATCTAAGCTAATGAAAAAAAAGTCAATAAAAGTTAGCATTTCTAAAACAAGTTAAGAGCATAAATCAAGATAATAAATAATAAGTATCTAGGCCCTTGGCCTAAATGCTCTTTGCTGCTGCCCCTGTTTAAATTGGACTTTTGAAGGTCCAAAAATTCTCGATGTTCAGCCTTAAAAGGCTGCTACTGCTGCTTCATTAAGTACAGGTTTTTAACCTGATTTCACTCCTCGCTCTTCTGCCCTTCAGGGGTTTCTTCTGCTGCTGGTCATTTTACCAAGATTTTAAGTCAAAAATACTCTAATTTCAGCCCTTTAGGACTGTTATACTTTGCTACTAAGTTGCTGCCTTTGGTTGGGATTTTAACCCAACAATATTAGCTCTATTTTGAGACTTGAAAGAGGATGACTCGAAGAGAATCGAATGCAAAGGGATCGGGAGTCCAAGTGGACCCAAACAAGAAAGTGTTCATACAAAGGAAAAGAAGAAAGAATTAGTAACTAATCAAGAAGGGGGTTGATACTAATTTAACATGTAAGCAACGAAAACAAGGAGTACAACTTCCAATCTTACTACATTTTACCTCATATACAAAACAGAAGTCAACATAATCAGAATTTAATGTAAGCAAGCAGTTGGTGAGCAACTAAGTGGAACAAATACACAATCACAAGCTTATTGGAAAAACTTTCAGAGACAACAACATCAACAAATAGATAAAAAGAACAATAGCAGCTAATAAACTGATGCAAAGTATGTTGAAGTATTTCGCTTTATTAGAAATAGCAACTTAAACAAGCTCAATCACTAGCGATATACAATAAAGGACTGCACAAATTCTGCCAAATAAAGTCAATCTATTACACTAGATAGCTAGTGTTCAACACGACGTCAAAAATAGAACAATATATATATATATATAACAATCAAATTTGAACTTACGAATTTGTCGAATCAATGTACGAATTTAGGATCTATAGCTCAAAGGAGTGACATGAGGATCTAAGGGATTTAGGGGCAACCAAAGAGAAATTGAATCAAAATTCAACTTCATCTAGAGCTCGACTAGGCCTAGGATCAACTCATGATTCCCGAACCAATTAAGATCCTTAACATATCATTTTAGACCATTCAAAATGAAAACAACGCAGAACACATAAGCGGCCCATGAACTTGCACGCTTTTTCCGTTTAGACACCTTAACAAGAGCTCCTTCATATTGAACACTTAAACCACTCAAAAAGTGTATCTATCAAACACACCTGGCTGACTCATCACCTGTCGTTTGAAGCATGCCTTTTGAGCGCCTGAAGTGAGAAAAAAAAGGCTGATGTGTCTGATTTGACATACTTAACGGTACAATTTTTCCCCTTTTATTTATCCAACCTAAATTCTTCCCTTTTTTTATTTCTAACCTCTTTCTTCTCCATATCTCACCATTGTTGCTGCTGGGGATCAAAAAAAATTTTCATTCATTTTCTTTACAGCGAATTAAATATCCAATTTGTCGATTTCAACTTCTTCTGTTGCAAATATGTTTTGTCGATGTGGGGTTAATGCTGAATTGAAAACCTCATGGACACAACTTAATACAGGATGTCGAATTTTTTTTGCTGCAAAAACACAAAGGTAAGATTTTTATTATTATTCAAATCTAGTTAAATAAATCGCTGTCAATCGCTAATTATAATTTAATTATTTTAATAATTGTGTAGAGAAGAGGTGGATGCGATTATTTTCGATGGTACGATGATGATCTACCGCCTCAAGCAAAAAAGATCATATGGGGCCTATTGAAAAGAATCAAATCATATGAACAAGAGAGGAAGCGGGCAACAAAAATCAGGATCATATGTGTTATTGCACTCGTGATTTTCGCTATATGGCAATATTTATGTTAGTAGGCTTAGAGTGATTGTATTAGTAGTCTTGTGTTTCTGTTGTACTTATGTTAGACTAAGGAATGGAGATAAGTTGTTCATTAATCTATCATATTTTTCTTGTTTATTCACCTCTATTGTATTGCCTTATTTCTATTCCTCTTATTCACCTCCAAACGATAATAACCATATCAAGTGAACAACACAACAATAAGCTCCAAACAAGCATGAATGATAGACAAAAAATTCTTTGCATTTCCTTGCAAGAAAATCCACAGTTAAACCATTAGTTATAATTTACATAAAAAACATATTAAAGCAGTCTCAGTATTGTTTCCTGCTTGCATTACAGATTAAAAATAAAACAACCCCCAAGAGTACATAAAAAACACCCAAAACACATTAAAGTAGTCACACCCATGTTCTTGGTTTTGTTGCACTAGACATTTGCAGATCCACCCCTTTTGGACTTGCGTTGTAATTGTGAAGTAGTGACAACATCTTTACCCTTCCATTTCAGTCCACGAGGCTTATAACCAATATCAATGTTTGTTGGTGCTGCACACTGAAAACAACTGGAGTAACAACTTTTTCACCTGTTGTAGCAGGCTGTATACAGGAAACTAAAATTAAGTGCCTATTATCAAAGTAGGTAGATTATAAATAATTAAAGTTGGTTATACTCTTACATTTAATGTTTGTCTGACACTTGTATCATCAATGTAGATGCCAAATCCCACAGTCTTAGGCCTTTTGTTTCCTCCTGTTGATGTTGATTCTCCTTCTCTTCCCATAACTCTTCCTGCTTGTTGCCCTTTTATAACAGTTGAAGTATCATTACCTCCTTTCCCCCTACCTTTTCCCCTGCCTCTTCCCCTGCCTCTTCCAGCTTGTTGAACTCTTCAAACAGTTGAAGTATCATCACAAATAGAAGTTGATTGTTGGCCTGAACTGACATGTTGTGTGGTTGGGGGTTGGCTAGAACATAAAGGTTGCCTTGAGGTTTGAGGCTGACTTGAGCTAGCAGGTTGGCTTGATCTTGCAGGTTGTCTTGAGCTTTGAGGTTGACTTTAGCTAGCAGGTTGACTTGAGCTTTGAGGCTGACTTGAGCTTGCAGGTTGGCTTGACCTTCCAAGTCCAGGTTGGGTTGAGCTTCCAGGCTGACCCAATTCAGAGGATTTAATACTGTAAATAAGATGAAGAAAAATTGTAATACATTTTATTTATTTAATTGAAGTAATCAAAGGTTGGCTTGAGTATTACCACATATTTGCAGGCTTTATTATTGTGGCCTTGTTGATGACACTTGGAGCAAGTCATTTTTAAACCTCTCCTAGATAACTTCTCATACTTCTTTCTTGGCTCATCCCTTGACTTTCTTCTGGATTTTGGTGGTATGCCTGGCATTTGTTTTGGTTCAGGAGGCTCAATCACTATATCACTACTGTGAGGCCACAATTTCATGTTAGGTATTGATTGGATAAAGTAATTATAAGCCTTCGTGAAAGTATCTTTTTTGTACCATGTACAACATGATCTTCAGGGTCTTGGACTGCATGCTGATATGCCAAAACAGCATGTTGACATGGTATGCCTCTCAACTGCCAGGTTCTACAAGTACATGTCTTTTTTGTGATATCAACAATATGCTTATAATGACCCTCTAAAATTTCATATCCAAATTGACCATTGAACCTAACTTGACAATATCTAGCATAATCTTTGGTTTCTTCAAGTACTAAACTAGCCATATGAGAAATTTCTGATATTCAAGTGTCAACAAATTTTCTCATCTCCACATTTCTATCCATTATCTTATGTCTAATCTCCTCTAACATGGTGATAATTGATTTATGCCTAACTGCTAATATCCAAGAGTTAAATGTCTCACATATATTATTCTCAACAATATCACACTTAGCATGCTCCTTAAAATATGCTTTACACCATGTCTTTCTTTCATAATGTAACAAGTCCCCACAAATGTTCTTATTACCAAGTTTAGCAAGTTTGTTTATTTCATTTTGAAATTTACCTCAAAATTTGATTTTGCACATCTCCAGAATTGTTTTCTTCTTTCTTCTCCTCTCCAGGTCTTCTGCCAATTGGACCAAATGTGTCTAGCACACATCCTCTGCTCACAATCTGGCAGCAACTCCATTATGGCTGCTGCAAGACCCTACATATCATAATACTTGAAATTTATGAGTAGTAATAATTAAATAAATACAATGAGATCAAAATAAATAAAATTAACATTAAACTAACCTTTTACATATCAGACATCACAGTCAATCCATGTCCAGTGCCTAAGTTTAGATCTTGTATCAAGAAATTGATGAAGAAACTCCAACTGTGCTTTGTTTCTTGATTAACAACTGCCCAATTAATTGGAAACATTTGTTGATTTCCATTCCTACCAACTGCAACCAATAATTCACGCTTGCAAGCACCCTTCAGAAAACATCCATCAAACCCAATGATTTTTCTACATCCTTCCAACCAACCTTTCCTGAATGCATCAAAACAAACATAAAAGTAAACAAATAAATTTTTTCCTGGAGTAGATTCTCTGTCTGTCCTCACCCAACATAAACTATCAGGATTAGTTTGTTTTATCATGTCTGCATAATCACACAACCTTGCAAACCCCATCTTTCAATCACCCATAAACTCCTTAAGAATCATCAATTTTGCCCTATAACAAAGAGTTCTTCCAACATACAATCCTGTCTCCTTCCTTACCAACTCTTGAATTTCCCACAACTTTATATGAGGTTGAGAAACTATTTTGTCCCTAAACTTATTTGAAATAAAGTTAGATGTACACAACTTGTTCTTGGTTGTGGTAGGGCACTGATGAACATGATAGTAGTTCTTAACAATAACACCAGAGTCTTTGTCTAGACTAGCATACAACAACCATTTGCATTTCTTATGTTGACATTTAACTCTAACTCTATATTTTTCATTAGGCCTCAATTTTAACTTGACGTTATATTCCACAACATACTCTGCTACAACCTTTCTAAATTCTATAGAATTTTCAAATACCATACCAAGCTCAAATATAACAACTACACAATCAGGATCAAATCTAACCTTTTTACTTTTTCTTATAGCTGGTAAATCAACACCTTACATAGCTTCATGATCTAATTCATCCCTACTATCATCACTATCCAGTTCTGAACTATCAATATATTGTTCATCTTCTCCCAATCTTCCTACATACCTAGCAGTTTTGTTCCTTCCAATGACTTCAAATCCCCTATCAACACCAGCGACTCTAACAATTATTTCCTCTGTAGGAATTGGTTTTTTCCCTTGCAATTTGGTTCTTCTTTCATTTCTAAGATTTCTCAACTCTTCATCAATCTCTGAGTCATCTTCATCTGGAATAAAATACTCTTGTGAATCATCACTGCAATCCCAATAAGTTTCAACACCTTAAAGATATGATGCATCATTTACACCAACTTCAATATTAATATTCTCAGATTGGGCAGCTTGTTGTAACTCTTCATCCACAGCAACTTCAATATCAATGTTCTCAGATTGAGCAGCTCTTTGTTGGTCCCTTCATCCATATTAATATTATGTGAGTTTTCTACCCCATCCTTATTAACACTTTCACCAATTGTTGGCCCACAAAGATAACATGTAGGGACCCCATCTTTAACAACATCTACCTCATCAACAACATGTTCAACATACAAGTCCAAAAAGTCACCATCACCTAGGTCTTCTATAAGCTTTAGTAAACTGAAATCATTATCCACTAAGACAAAGTTATTGCTTGTAGGGTCTTTAAAATAAAACCCACCCACACTAACATACCCAGATCTCTAGTATAAAAAAGCAATTCCATTAAGTAAAAGTGGTCTTTATCGATATCTACATATTCCACTTCACTTTCCCCTACGTAAGTGAGACCTTCACCAGATGTGTCCTTCACAAATTTACCCCCATGGTGAAAACGAGTTAGTATAATAATATCCATAAGATTCCCTGGAAAAAATTCAAATAAAGCCGACAAATTACTGACAAAGAAACCCTAAAAAAATCAAACTTTATTCACATGTGTACAAAACATTATCACAGTACTAACATACAAAAATTGACGCTACATTTAAAGGGTAAACTGCAACAATAGTCATGGAGATTCGAAAATGAACTTACTTCTCAAGATTTTGACAGCACAAAATCTCCTAGCTTTCTTGAATCAGCCGTAGAACACAACAACAACAGTTATTTTCTTCAATCGAGTACGCCGTAGGAAGAATACATGAAGATTAGAGAGATGACTGCAAGGTTTCCTTAGAGAATCGACCATATTGAGAGGGAATCATGAATGAAATTCTAGGGTTTTTTCAAAAATGAATTTTGGGGATTTAGGGGAATGACTGAGGGGTTGGGTGTGGGTTGGGTGTTTTACCACGTAGATTAGATTTTTCCACGTAGGAGGTGTGTATGTCACGCGCTCTATCTTAAAATAAATGCCTCAAACGACAGGTGACAAGTCAGCCAGGTGTGTTTGATAGGTATACTTTTTGAGTGGTTTAAGTGTTCAATAGGAAGGAGCTCTTGTTAAGGTGTCTAAACGGAAAAAGCGTGCAAGTTCAAAGGGCCGCTTATGTGTTCTGCCTAAAAACAAACATGTAGCTAGTGATCATCTCATGTTAAACAATCAATTTGACCAAAAAAAGAGCTCATTCAAGATGAGAAAAGCTCTACTCAAAACATTAGAATTCATCAAACCTTTATACCAACAAATTGATTAATTATACCTCAGTACCATTAACCACAATGACATCAAATAATAACTATAAAATAGAGGGGGCATATGGAAAGAGGCCGGCAGTACATAGCCTTTAAGAACAATGAACAAATGTGCTATTGCATCTTGAAAAGGCAACCAACTTATTGAGTTGAGGATAAATATAAATCTCTACATGACAAACTTAAATATAAAGGTGTAAATATATTATTAAACAAGCTAAATTATCTAAGAAAAAAAAATAGTAAGGCATATTACTTAAAGAATTCAACAAGACAAAGCAAAATAATGGAAACAAGATTGGCCTAGGTTGACAATAAACACATTTATGTAGGCGATACAAAATTTCAAATAAACAGCAGGGGCGGGACTTGATTCAGATGACAACACAAATAGAACACCCAAAGAAGCTAAGGAGATTTATAACTACAACATATTAAAAACAAGCACAAAAGTAATATTATCATTTACTTAAATATCAAACCAAAGTCTAACCCATGAAAACTGAAGAAAAGCTGAGAACATATAAATATAAAACAAAGAAAAAGCTGGTAATTAAATAAAAAATAGCTAAGAAAGAATTTACCTGGTTCTGGGCAACGAACTGGAATGCCACGAGTTAAGAAGATGACTTCATTTCTTCCACTCGAACAACCACCAAAACTTTAAACTATTTTGAACTGAGAATTCCCAAACCTTATAGGGGTACTACTCTCAAATCCAAAAAAAACTTCCTTTGAACAGTGAGAAGAAGGCCTATTTATAAGGAGGAAAAGGGGAAGAAAAAGGGTCTGGATCAATGTGGGAGAATTCCAAATTCAAAAATTCTAAGAGGATAAGGCTCAGGTGAGCTGGAGGGCGTACAAATTTATACTATTTTCGAACGAAATTGAAAAAGGAAAAATGAAATTGGAATGAAAATACCGTCTGGAAACGTTTGGACTGTATCGCGGGTACAAAAGCTCGTGCCCTCCGCGTGACAAAACCAGATAAGCAAAAGGGAACCTTGGCGTCGTTGGTTGAATTCGCTGGAGATGAAGAAAGAAGAGGGATGGGGGCGTGTAGGTTAGTTCTGTGTGTTCTTTCTGGAAAAGAAAAGAGTATGTGCGCGCGTGAGGGAGAAGAGTACAAAGTATGGATTTAAAGGGGAAATGGGTCGGGTTTAGAGCTGGGTCGGCTTGATGGGCTGTTGAATTGCATTTGTTGGAGTGGGTTTTCTGAAGGGAAAAGCGCTGGGAATAGTTTAGAATGGGATATAAATGGGCCAAGTGAATTGCAATTGGTCGTTGAATTGTGAACCTAACCAAATTGAATTTACTTGCGAACGCGACTAATAAATAAATAAGACGAATTACTATAATTAACCAACGAGCTTTTTGATCTTAACGAAATAAAATAATTAACCTAATTATAAACTAAAATAATTTAAAACTATAACCATAATTTAAACTAAACTAATTTAATAAATACTTACTAAAAATTAAAAAAATTTTGAGATGATTTCCGAAATGTTTATAAAATATGCTAAAAATTATATAAAACATATATATTACTTAAAAATTATAAAAGTGTTAAAAACTATTTAAAATATCTTTTAAATATTTTGAATTTTGTAAAGTCAGTTATTTCAAGTCGTTTTGAAATTTAAGAAACTCGAAATTTAATTCCAATAATGGAGGGTCAAAATTGGGTGTCAACAAGGTCTATCACACACGCAAGCATACATGGTTGACTAGTAATAAAGTGAATTAGTAGAGTATCGATCCCACGGGGATGTGTTGTTAACTAAAAATTGAATACAAATTGTTCTTTCAAGTCATTCCAAGAAGTGAGTATATCTAACTAATACTACAACTGCACTATGAAAGATGCAAGTAATAAAAATAAGGGGAGTTTGAGAGAGTGTGAGATCCTAGGGTTATGGTAGCTAGCAATTCTGTTGAGTTATCCGTGAGAATTGACTGATTAATATTTAGTCTACTAATCACTGGTTGATATTGCTATAGGCTCACTCGAGTCCTTATTCACCTATTCAAATTAATCTTAATACATATATCCCTATGGAATTATCATTAATAAGACATTTATATTTCCTATAGCTAACTAAGCAAGGCGAGTAGGTACATCTCCATTCCCGATGCCCAGGTTCTAGAACAAGGCCTATCCAATCTTATATGCAATATATTATAATTGAAAACAAGCTTCAATAACTAAATCAATATAATCAAGTCAAGTACAACAATCATGTAGCACAAACCTAAGAACGAACAAATTACAAGTGGAGAGACGATAGAACAACACTTAGGATCGATGTCGCTTGAGGTGTTGTTCTAGCCCTCATAGAATCTCCTTTTTTGTCTTTGGTGTTTGTGTCCTTTAAGCTAGTCTAATCCCCTGAATATGACCTAAAATTAGTGTACAAGGAGTATTTATAATGTGGACCGGGTATAAACTATGTACGACTCAAGCACATCTCCTAAACTAAAATGGACTGCAGAAGGGGCAAAAAATGATTTTGTGCGTTGTGCGGTGAGTGGCACTACGCACCAAATCAAAACTTCATAGACTTGAATTCTCTGAGATAGGACCAAAAGAAAAAAATGCATTGGTGCCCCACATGGGTTGGCGTATGGCACCCAAACCAGTCTAATTTTTCAGCTTTTTTGCTTTTCTTGGATGACGTTGTGCACGATTTGTCCAGTGACCTCCAGAGTCCAGACTTGATCCAAATCATTTTTCTTCAACTTTTACTCAAACTTCTATGTTGTATCTGATCATTTTTAGCTTCATATTAGTCCATGTGTTCAATATCTAAGTTGCTTGAACTCTTCATTTTTGGTGCTACACCTATGTTGACACTACATGGGTGTGGGTGTGGGTGTAGGATCGTGTGTCAATTTGGTCAACCGATTATGAGTACTTTGAGCCAAAATCTATGGGGTAAGTTTGGACAATTTTAATGATTTCTGTAATCAATACAAAAATTAAGGTTAAATTGAAGAAAATGAATTACCTTTTACATAGAAATTTCTCTGTCACTCCTTTTCTTTTAATCTTCTTTTTGGATTCTCAAGTTCTCCACATAATATCTCATTATTTAGGTTTTTGGATTCTATTTTTAGATATTTTAATTATTTTTAGGTGAATCCCCGCACCCGTATTATCCATTTCCTCAAATCTTAAAAGTTAGATGATAAAGGATTCGACCTTTAGATCCACACCTGTATCAAAATCATGTCCTTTCCATGTCTTATACTTCTACTCAGACTTGAGAGCCCCTTTTTGCCCAATTTAGCTCCAAATCATCTTTTGTTTTTGCAAAATCATCTTCTACACAACAACGTGTGAATTTTAAGTACAAAGCGACTAAAATTAACTTAAACACAAGTAAAGTGATCATATGTTAGTCAAAAGACAGCTAAGTAAACGTGTATCTAGCACGGATCAATTACTCATCAACTACGTTTCTGGGTGGGTTTTTCATTTAAATTAGTCATTTCTCTCCCAACATATTCTTGTGCTATTTATGTTGGGTTATCTCACATCAGAAGTGGAAGGGGCTGGTGGTCAATTTATAAGTTTGAGGGAAAGCCTCAACCTTTGAGCTAGCTTTTGGGTTGAGAAGGCCCAAGACCACCCAACATTGGTATCAGAGCCCAGGTTGTCAACAAGTCTCAGCCCACCGGGAGAAACTGGATTGTCGCTCTCTCCAGCCCAAGGCCCGATGTGTGAAGGGGGAGATTGTTGGGTTATCCCACATCGGAAGTGGAAGGGGCTGGTGGTCAATTTATAAGTGTGAGGGAAAGCCTCAACCTTTGAGCTAGCTTTTGAGTTAGAAGGCCCAAGACCACCCAACAATTTATAGGGTCTTTTCTTAGGAGAAAGAGAATAACTTAGTCGGGGTTGGTGGCTAGCTTTAGTACATTTCAAGATAGCGAGTTGCATACTGCTTGTCTATACAACAAACTCAAATATGTATAATTTTGGTTTTAAAGGGATTTAGATGATTAAAAGTGTTGCAGGCCTTTAATAAGTAAATAAAAGTGTCACCTGTCTCGTAATTTATACCATTCGGTGGGGCAGCTTGTTGGGTTATCCCACATCGGAAGTGGAAGGGGCTGGTGGTCAATTTATAAGTGTGAGGGAAAGCCTCAACCTTTGAGCTAGCTTTTGGGTTGAGAAGGGCCAAGACCACCCAACATTGGTATTAGAGCCCAGGTTGTCAACAAGTCTCAGCCCACCGGGAGAAACTGGGTTGTCGCTCTCTCCAGCCCAAGGCCCGATGTGTGAAGGGGGAGATTGTTGGCCAAAGTTCCATATTCCTCCGTCGTCGGAAGTCTAATGTATGCAATGGTGTGCACTAGACCTGATATTGCTCACGCAGTTGGTGTTGTCAGCAGATTTCTCGAAAATCCAGGAAAAGAGCATTGGGAGGCTGTGAAGTGGATACTCAGGTATCTTAGAGGAAGCTCAGATGAATGTTTGTGTTTTGGAGCATCAAATCCAATCTTGAAAGGCTATACAAATTCTGATATGGCAGGTGGCCTTGATAACAGAAAATCCACTACTGGATATTTGTTTACTTTTTCACGGGGAGCTATATCATGGCAGTCAAAGTTGCAGAAGTGTGTTGCACTATCTACAACTGAAGCTGAGTATATTGCGGCTACTGAAGCCGGCAAGGAGATGGTATGGCTAAAGCGATTTCTTCAAGAGCTTGGTTTGAATCAGATGGAGTATATTGTCTATTATGACAGCCAGAGTGCAATAGACTTGAGCAAGAACTCCATGTACCATGCAAGAACAAAACACATCGACGTCAGATATCATTGGATTCGTGAGGAAGTGGAGAGTGAATCATTTCACGTCAAAAAGATTCACACAAGTGAAAATCCTGCAGATATGCTGACCAAGACGATACCAAAAGACAAGTTCGAGTTATGCAAAAAACTTGTGGGTATGAGCTCTCTCTAAAGAAGATGAAGATACCTTCTTCCAGTAAATGGGACTGGAGGGGGAGATTTGTGGGGTCCATCCCCATTATGCCATTATTGACTTCAACAATTGCTGCATGCAATTGTCAATGGTTGGCAAATTGCAGTGGCAGCAAATGTTGAGAAATACAACAATTAGGTGGCACAACTTTGACATGTTGTGGTTGTTGGAAATTTGCAGTTGCAAATTTCTTCTATAAAAGGAGCTCATTAACTCATTTTTATATACACCAAGTTAGAGAGAAAAACCATTTTGAGAGCAAAGTGAGGTATTCCATAGACTGTACAAGAAAATAGTCTGTGAAGAAAAATAGAGTGTGAGCGATATTTTAGTAAGACGGAAACCAAAAGAGTGTTGTTCCTTTTGAGTGTGTAGTAGTCACTTTGAGTATTGTATTCGTGACTACACAGTGTAAAATTCCTTACTATAGTAATATCAGTTGCTCCTTTTGGCCCGTGGTTTTTTCCCTTATTCAGAAGGGTTTCCACGTAAAATTCTTGGTGTCGTTATTTTCCCATTTTATTTTCATTACTTTTACCATAGATATTTTTGTGCTTGTCTGCGTTTTTCCTTTTTTCCCAACAAATTGGTATCAGAGCCCAGGTTGTCAACAAGTCTCAGCCCACCGGGAGAAACTGGGTTGTCGCTCTCTCCAGCCCAAGGCCCGATGTGTGAAGGGGGAGATTGTTGGGTTTATCCCACATCGAAAGTGGAAGGGGCTGGTGGTCAATTTATAAGTGTGAGGGAAAGCCTCAACTTTTGAGCTAGCTTTTGGGTTGAGAAGGCCCAAGACCACCCAACACAGCTCGTGCAATTCAATATCGTATAAACGCTTGGCTTTGTCACCTATTTACTTTTTCCATGTTTGGCCAGGGTTGCTAAATGTCTCATCTTGGAATATCTTAAGCTTATAGCTGTAAATATTCACACAATTTAACAAGGTGTTGTATTGACAATACTATAAGGCTCTGTGCCTTGTCTTGTAAGTCACACATGCTTTATCAAAATTTATAAATTGCAATGCCTAATTTAGTGACTAAACACTTGAGCAATCATAAATTTATGTTGGCAATCATTTGTTCTAGCTATGATAATAAAAGGGGATATATTTTAGACCTCAAAATATTGAATCTGGCTACTTTTGAGTAACTACTTTCATTTCCTCCAACATATTAGTATTTTTGCTTTGCCCCAACACTTTTTCCAGTCAGTTCTCTGTCTTCCATGCTTCCTACACCCCCGGACAGATGAGAATTCCTAGAATCCTTTCTTTTCCTCCCAAAATCTTTTACAATGTAAACAAGTCCAACACCAATTCAAACCAAAGGTAGCATTTCCTTCATAAAGGCGGTAAAACAAGGATAGTGAAACGTTGAGTGTGAAAAGTAGATGATGAATTTCCATGGCTGACAGGTATGTAAGGAAAAATGGAAGTTGAGGATATCTATCCATTCAATGGAAATCCCTCAGGAACTCATATCTTCAATATAGCTAAACGTATCATTGTTAATCGCAAATCCATCTAGTGAGTGCAAATTCAAGCTTATCTGAGATTCTTAGTTCAAGTTGAGGCTCCTTCCTATCAATTAAGATTTAGCTACAGAGACTTTTTGGCGAATCCTTCGCTTTTCATAATCAAGAAACCGCTGAAGGTGAGTGCCTCATGATATGGATAGTGACCTTACCACCTTACCCTTCTCCATTTTAATTAATGTTGGACTTTTTGCTGTGGTAGAACTCGAAGCCATGATGTGCGCATAATTCACACACTGTGTTGTGCTCTTACCACTAAACCAAAGCCCTTGGGGCTTTTTCCCTTTAATGTCATTTTATTAGTGACTTTTTCTTAATCTTTTTAGTCCAAAGTAGAAAAAAATAGGGTTTTCACCTAAGGAGAAACAAAATCAATGTTATAGAGCTTGTTGGAGGATTTATTTGTGGTGGACAAAGGATTATACCTTGAGCAGCTCGATCTGTAAATACATTATACAACAACAATTGTGCCTTAGTCCCACACAAGTTGAGGTTGGCTTTATGAATCCTTATTTCTTCATTTAAGCTCACGTGTTTTTTCTTTTTTCTTTTGGGCTTAAATCGGAAAACTTTCATAATTAAAATGCATCCATGGACCATGATCCAACACACATTAAAGGGAGGGGATTCTTTTCTGGCAGTGGAAAGGAGATGGAGAAAGAGAGAAACTTGTCTTTGAAATAATTTTGTTAGATGTGATCATAGAAGATAGAATTGAATATACTTTTATTACGTTAACCCTCTTGCGTGTCATTAGAAGCATCTACTAAGAAAAGCATTGAAGCTCCAAACAATCCTTTTCAGGCTTCAGGCCAAATAAAGTTCATTGTACTCTCTCTATTTTTATCTTGAGCCCTTTAAGATGATAGAATGTTGGTATAATTAGCTGAAGAAAGATACAATGTCTGTGATATTTTACATTGAAGACCTTTGCACATAATTGCTTCAAGATCGTTTACTGCTGATCATCACTAACCTTCCAAGTTTAGGTCTTTGGTTTTGGTCAGGATTAGTCTATTAAGATGAATAGTAGTGTGTTAATATATCCCACTAAATCACTAAATTTTTAATCCGTTTGCTTCAAATGAACCATTCCAATATGAATGTTTTCCCCAAATGGTGAAAAATACGGCCCTACCAATAAATGGGGTTGTTAGAAATTAAAATTATATTCTCAAAAAGGTGATTATAAACACGGAAGTCTATGCATTTTTACCATACAAATATAATTTCTGACAACCTCTTTTGTCGGACTTGGTTCACATTTTCCACCATTTTGGAAAAAAGATTCTCCTCCAGACTCCACTTGTTAGATTGCACAAGGTATGTACTTGTTGTTTATAAACCAGATTATGTAATACTGATTAAAGAAAGAGCCAAAATATGGAATAATCAGTTCAAGTGCTATCCCATTGAAGCAAATTCACATAATTTCTTTTCCTTGTTTCTATCTGATATTTGAGAACTTGTCAAGTGAATTTGTAGTATCTTAGTGACCCTTAAAAATTATAGTTGTTTACAGGCAAATATATGCTTTTTCATCATACAAATATAATTTCTGACAATCCCATTTGTTGGAATTGGTTCACATTTTTTACCATTTTGGAAAAAAGATTTTTCCAAGACCCCACTTGTTAGATTACATGGGGTATGTTGTTGATTTATAAACTATAATATGTAAATATTGTTTAAAGAATGAGCAAAAATATGGAACAATTAGTTCAAGTGCTATCTCATTGAAGCAAATTCACAGAATTTCTTGGCCTTTTCAGTACATCTTCTGACATAAAGCATCATCTGATATTTGAGAACTTGTCAAGTGAATTTGTAATATCCTAGTGACCCGTAACATATCCTAGTGACCCATAACAGTTCTAGTTATATTGACAGGTAAAATCTCATTTACAAACTAGTGGACCTAGCTTGTCGTTCTGGATGCATGAAAGTGATGCAATTTATCCAACTATAAGAACAAGACCGCTCTTGAAACTTTGCTCATGAAAAATATTGAGATGAGCGGCAGAGAGGGATGTATATCGATAGCGTAAAATTTCACGAAGGGTATTCAAACTTCGGATAGTAATTTTTTTTTTCTTGATGATTGGATGCTCATAAAAAAAATCGAACTACACAATATTTCACTAAAAGGCCGCTTAGGCCCGGTTTTAAAGCAAAAAAGGCAGGCACAAAATATAACAAATATGTAGACGTATGAATCGAACTTAAGCTAACTAGAACTTTGTGCACCACCCTTGCTGCCGAGATGCTGCTCTCTATTGTGTCAAACGATGGATTTGCAATTTTGGTTTCTTTATTTAGGAGATTAGGTCCAACTTTTTGTAGTTCAAAGGGTGCTCAAAATGCTTGATATATGAATGTTAAGTAATATTTGAGCCCTATATACAATGTAATTTTCTAGCAAAAGGTGTTCGGTTAACCATACTTGCACACACACTGTAGCTCCGCCCCTGACTATGAATGTATGACAACTATGTGTTTTCATGTATATTTGTCCATATGTTTGCTAGAATTGTACCTTTAATAGAATGGGAAGAGTATATTCATGTAATTCTAACTGTGTCTAATTATCAACTAGGTTTTGTTCCCCAACCTTTGTGAGAACTGAGAAATTTAATAAGAATCATCCCTGCACTATGCTTTTGCCTCTTAAGTGCTAGCACTGATTTTATCAGACTAGCAACAAGGTCTATCGTGCTTTGACTATCTTTTGCATCTATATAGTGACGAATAAATTTTTATTTTCATCTGGCCTCTCTTTAATTAAAATGGTTGCATCCCATGCATTGCATGAACTTTCAATACTGTTAATGGGCCTATGTTATTATTTTTCTTTTCTTTTGGTCCTTTGGAACTTCCCTCTGTTCAGATTTGAAGTTTAAAAACTCATCATCTCTGCATTGACTTTCTATAAGCAACCTTTCATTCAAGTTCCAAGTGGTTGATGCTTTTATACATCTCATTTTATATGTTTAAAAACATTATTATTTTGACAGTGAGCAGAGGAATCCATTCAACTAGCGTAACAAGAATAGGAGGACATTGTTAACCGTCATGTGCATATTTCGATAATGACAAAGTACTCTCACTAACTATAATTAAATCACTCTGTGCAGAAAAGCCACTCGGTCGAGACCATGACAATCTGCAAGAAATCAAAATGGAATCAAGCTAAAAAGGAAAGTGAGAATTGATCAAACATAGATCAATCATGCACAAACCAAATCACAGTGCGAAAGGAAAGTGAATATTCGATAAATCAGATCAAACATCACTAGCAAATCAAGGATACACAAATGGGAGATCAAATCAAGAATCAAGATCAAGCCAAAATTCAAGACCTAAATCAGGGGAAAGAATTGATTTGTCATGCACATATTTGATATGGACATGACTCAACAAATCAATCACAAGGCCAATCAAGGACATGATAGAAGATCTTTGATTCAAATACCCTTGGGTTTCTGACAAGAGCATCCCTATATAAACCTCCTCAATCGTTAGTGTGTAGTATGCATCTTCACTTGAACTTATTTGTATTCTTCTTTTGTCTTTGATAAAACTTTGTACACAAGAGTGAACAATTGTAAAAGAAAAAGAAAGAGAAAGATTCTCAGAGTAGGTTATACAAGTAGAGGTAGTATCAAGTACAGTAGGTCTGATCCACATATCAGACAGGACCGAAAGTATATCTCTTCTGTAAACCAAATTCATTCAAGCTCTTAAGGAAACCCTTGAAACCCAAGGGGACTGGACTAGGCACCACATCGGTGATCCGAACCAGTATAAATTTTCAGTGTTCATTTAAATTTCCAGCACTTTACTTTGCTATATTTTTCCTAACCAATCTGCAGGGAAGTCGACTACCACTTACAGGCAGTCAACTAATTAACTATTTTTAATTCACCTCCCCCCCCCCTCTTATATTTCAATTGGTATCAGAGCAGGTCTCATAGATTAAGTGTTTAACCACACGTGAGCAAAGATCAAATGTCACACTACCAAATTCGCGGCGCCTTACTCCAGGATGGACACTCATCACACAGACCACCTTACTTTAATGGGCAACACTATTCTCACTGGAAGGACAGATTTAGAATCTTCGTTTCCTCTAATGACCATCAAGCATGAATAATTATCAAGAAAGCTCCAAAGCCTATTCCTGGATTAACTGAAAAGGATGCCACTGAGAAACCCTTTGATCCTGAATCATTCGACATTACGAAGGAACAACAAGAGGTAATTCAAACTAACGCTAGAGCTAAACGTTTGCTATATTGTGCAGTGAGTGGAGCAGAATATGACAAGATATCAACCTGTGAAACGGCTAAAGAAATATGGGACAAACTTGAAGTAACTTATGAAGGAACCACAAAAGTGAAAGAAGCAAGAATCAGCTCACTCGTGAATGAATATGAGCTATTCAAAATGGCAGATGACCAGAATGTAGAATCTATGTTCTCAAGATTAATCAGAAGCCTTCCCAAGGCATGGGAAACCAAGGTCGCCATCCTAGAAGATGGAGATCATCAAAATATGACATATGATGAGCTCCGAGGAAATCTTATGGCATATGAACAAAATCATATAAATATATACAACAAAGATGACAAAAAGAAAAGTGTAGCATTCACTAGCTTCCAAAAGATGAAGCAAATGAAGACCAAGATGAAGGAATGGCACTCATAACCCGTGGAGTAAGACAAATGCTTAGACAAAGAAGACAAAGACCTCAACATGAGTTCAAAAGAAATGATGATCGTTGTTACTACTGCGGAGAACCAGGACACATTAAACAAAACTGCCCAAAACGAAGAAGAAAAAGCAATCAAAGAAATGAAGATCCAAAGAGCCTTGGAGCATGGGAACAAGGAGAAATCACGGATGACGGTTATGACGAAATGGCCAATCTATGTTTCATGGCACTAGGTGAAACAAGCGAGGTAAGATCTTCAAATTGCACTAAATGCGATGATTTACAAAACTCTTTGGATATGGTTACCGATGAATTACAGAAAGTCATCGATGAATACAATAAACTCACTCAGGAAAAGAAAGATTGGCAGATTCTTCTTGAAGCAAGTCAGATTGAAGTTGACTTACTGACAGAAGAACTTGGTGAAGTAAAAATGCAATTGAATAGTATCAAAACTCTCCTAGTCAAAGTTCTGTTCACTCAAACAGAATAATGACGCCTTCAAGTTGCAGAGCAGATAAAAAATTTCCCATCTCAAGCCCTGTCATTCTCTCTTCTAAAATCACTGCTATACTTGTGTTCATATTGGTCACAAATCTTTTCAATGCAGGAAATTTCCCTCTGGGAAATGGATTTGGAGACCAAAAGCTATCAATCATCAAGGACCCAAAACTAATTGGGTTCCTAAAAGAGACTAATATCTCTGTTTTGCAGGAGCAATCAAGGAAAACCTACAAAAAGGGAATGTGGGTACTTGATAGTGGATGCTCCAGACATATGTGTGGAAAGAAAGAAAATTTCAAAATCATAAAGAAGATAGATGGAGGATGTGCCAGATTTGGAGATAACGCAAAATGAGAAGTAACATGGATCGGAACAATCTCATTGAGTTCATCATGTGATCTGATTGAAGTTTACTTAGTTGAAGGACTTAAACATAATCTTCTCAGCATCAGCCAATTATGTGATGCCGGATTTCAAGTGACCTTCAATAGCAAACTGCATCATCAAGCATTCTGAAAAGTAACTAAATCTTATCGGAGACCGAGTAAATAACATATACATTTTGAACAATGTAGACTTTCCAATTCGTACTTGTCTTTCTGCAGTTACAAGCGATCCATGGATATGGCACATAAAACTTGGACATGCAAGCATGCACGCTCTCGAAAAACTGTCAAGGCTCGAGCTAGTCATGGCTTACCCAAATTAAAGTTTGAAAAAGATCACATTTGTGATGCGTGCCAAATTGGTAAGTAAACTCGCTCTGCATTCAAAGGAAAAGGTATTGTAAGTACCTCAAAACCTCTACAGCTTTTGCATATGGACTTGTTCGGTCCAACTCGCACAGCTAGCATTGGAGGTAAAAGATATGATTTCGTAATTGTTGACGACTTTTCAAGGTTTACTTGGGTAATTTTCTTAACTCATAAACATGAAGCCTTCACCAATTTTGAATCCTTATGTAGAAAAGTTCAAAGAGAAGCAGGTTATTTCATTACTACTATTCATAGTGATCATGGCGGAGAATTTGAAATAAAATCATTTGAAGACTTCTGTGCACAAAATGGCTACACTCAGAATTTTTCTGCACCAAGATCTCCTTAGCAAAACGGAGTAGTTGAAGGAAAAAACAGATCCCTACAAGATACAGCAATGACCATGCTTCTTGACAGAAGTCTTCGTGATCACTTCTGGGCAGAGGCCGTTAGCACCGCCTGTCATATCCTGAACAGATGTCTAATCAGGCCAATCTTAAAGAAAACACCGTATGGATTATGGACAGGAAAGAAGCCTAACATAAGCTACTTTCATCCTTTCGGCTGTAAGTGCTTCATTTACAATAATGGTAAGAACAATCTCGAAAAATTTGATCCGAGAAGTGATGAAGGTATTTTTCTAGGCTATGCACCCCTTAGCAGATCCTTTAGAGTTTTCAATAAAAGAACTTTAAGTGTTGAAGAATCTGTTCATGTTGTGTTTGATGACACTAACCCCAGAATTCAGGAAAATAAAACTATTATTGATGAGGCTGCTGATCATCAAGCAACGACGTCAAAAATCTCTCAATCCTCAGAAGACACCCCAAGGGATCCTGTTGAACCAAACACTAACGAATCGACTACTGTGAAAACCGAGTCAACTACACCGACTGACAAAACCAATATTCCCAGAGAATGGAGACATAATGCAAACTATCCTGAGAATTTTATATTGGGAAAGCCCAATGATAAAATGCAGACAAGGTCATCACTCAAGAAACAAGCATCTGTGGCACTTATATCACAAATGGAGCCGAAGAAAATAAATGAAGCTATGGAGGATAAATCATGGGTAGAGGCAATACAAGAAGAACTTGATCAATTCGAAAGAAACCAAGTATGGGCACTCATGGAAAGACCAGAAAATTATTCCGTCATAGGAACAAAGTGGGTCTTTCAAAATAAACTAGATGAAAATGGGAAAGTAATCCGAAATAAGGCAAGACTAGTTGCTCAAGGCTACTCTCAACAAGAAGGTATTGACTACGATGAGACTTTTGCTCCCGTAGCCAGGTTAGAATCCATTCGAATATTACTGGCATATGCATCTTTCAATCGTTTTAAACTTTTTCAAATGGATGTAAAAAGTGCATTTTTAAATGGTTTTATAAAAGAAGAAGTTTTTGTTAAACAACCCCCAGGTTTTGAAAAACCCTCTTGTCCAGATCATGTTTATAAACTTTCAAAAGCTCTTTATGGCCTTAAACAAGCTCCAAAGCTTGGTATGAAAGACTTAGCACTTTTCTACTCCAACATAAATTTCAAAGAGGAAAAGTTGATACAACTCTTTTTATTCAAAGATCCGGCTCGTACATTCTTATTGTTCAGATTTATGTTGATGATATTATTTTTGGTAGCTCTAATCTGTCTCTTTGTGAGAATTTTGCAAGTCTTATGAAAGGAGAATTTGAAATGAGTCTCATGGGAGAACTCACATTCTTCCTTGGACTACAAATCAAGCAGTCTTCAACAGGAACTTTTATTAGCCAGTCAAAATACACAAAAGAACTCATAAAGAAATTTGGACTAGAGAAAAGAAAAACGTTTAAAACTCCAATGAGCCCCTCCACATGCCTTGAAACAGACGCACAGGAAAAGATGTAGATAAAAAATGTATCGAGGAATGGTTGGACTCTATTATACCTTACTGCAAGTCGACCAGACATAATGTTCAGCGTATGTAAATGTGCACGATTTCAAGCCGCTCCAAAAGAATCTCATCTCACTGCAGTAAAGCGTATCATCCGTTATTTAATAGGAACCACCGACATGGGCTTATGGTATCCTCACTCCCCTCACTTTGATTTAATTGGTTACTCAGATCCTGATTTTGCAAGAGACAAAAAGGACAGAAAAAGTACTAGTGGCACGTGTCAAATTTTGGGAAAATCTCTAATTTCCTAGCACAGCAAAAAGCAGACTTCAGTGGCCCTCTCTACTACTGAATCTGAATATCTTGCTATAGAAAGTTGTGGCACACAATTACTGTGGATGATTCATCAATTACTCGATTATGATTTATCTTTTGAAGGTGTTCCTATTTACTGTGATAACACCAGCGCTATCAATCTATCAAAATACACTGTGCATCATTCCAGAGCTAAACACATCGACATTAAACACCATTTCATTCGCGATCATGTTGAAAACGGTGACTTTCTACTGGAATTTATTGACTCCGAAAATCAACTGGCAGATATCTTCACAAAACCTTTACTTAAAGAAAGATTTTGTAGTCTACATGAAATGTTGGGTATAATTTCTCTTCCCTCTTAATTAAAGTTCCGTACTTTTACTTATATTCTTTGAAGATTGAATTTCCTTGTTTAGCGTGTTTTGACAGCCCCTTTTCCCTTAACCATCTCTTCACTTTTTTCTGCCTCCTCGTTTACCGTTCCCCTCGCCTTCTCTTTCCTCCATAAAACCCCCTCTTTTCTTCAACCTTCATCTATCCCCCTCTTCCTCTTCTCTCCGTATCATGACTAAGACGCGTTCCATGTCCTCTCTTAAAAACCCTTCCACCAGTTCCTCTCTTCCCCTAGATGTCCTCTCTCTTTCTGATTCATCCGATGAACCGCAAGAATCCCCTCAACTTATTGCAAAATGAAAACGTTCCATCTCCAGTTAAAATAAAGGAAAGAAGATTAAATCCAGCACTCCCGTTACCTTCTCCTCCGACGACATGCATCGCTTCTGGGGACCAAATCACAATAACAGGTATGATCGACTCAAAAACCATCCTATTGTGTCTGGCCGTGTGGTAAATCTCAGTCAACTAGATGACTCAAACTGTCCGGTAAGCCCCTTTATTAAAGCTCAGAAACTGTCATTATTTCTTACTCTCTGTGGTATTGAAGTTTTTGAAAAAGCCGTTAGACTATTTTATGCTAATCTCCGTCTCTCCAGCGACAGTGGAGAACTAGAAACCCTTGTCTCGGGAAATCGTCTGGTTATCAGTGAACCTTTGTTTACAGATGTCTTTGGTACAACATTTTTTGGTGTCATTCCTTACATGAATGGTTGTTGGCCTACTGATTTTGAAGTGACTCTGGAAGAGTCTAAGGCTTTTGTGGCCGAACCAGAATCCAATCTCTCTAACTTTGGTTCTTTGGCTCTCTGTTTTGAAAATCGTATTCTGGCTCATATCATTGCAACTACTTTACTTCCCAGGATGGGATCCTTAAGTAACATCTCAAGTCGAGATGTATTTGTACTTTACTGCTTACTCAAAAAGTACAGGATCAACTGGGCACAATGGTTCAAAGAATACATGTGGAAAAGCTCTGAGGAAACAAACCCATCAGTAAGTTTACCATATGTACTGCTCATATCACGGATAGTTGTGGACCGCCTCATCGATCTATCTCTGTACAAACCCATTATCATAAACTCTACCTATGACTCCCGAACTTTTTCAAGTATGGGCTATGTCGAGGTAGAAAATAAATGGGTAAAGAAGGACTGTGTTCAAGAAAGAATGAAAGCAACAAAACTAACAAAAATTTCTGCAGACTCTGCAGCTCTCTTACTCAAAGACTCTAAGGAACTCAAAACTCGTCTTGTGGTAGTGGAGCGTGGATTAGAGACACTCCATGATGCAGTTGAAAAGGTTTTTCGTCTCCAAAAGGAGACCAACACCGATGTCGGTAAGCTTCGTATTTCCATGACATGTATAAAGCAGGAAGGAATTGCCACAGTCAACAAACTCATCCAACAAGTTGACCGACTCAAAGGGGTATTCGACTCATCTAACAACGAACTGGCCATTTCCGTTCAAAATTCCTACTCCAGTCTCTCCAGAAATGTGGAACGCTCTTACCACTCATTCAGTGAGAGAATCAACTCTCTCAAATACTTCTGGGGTGCAATGGGTTAATTTATTCTTGCTCTTTTACTCTCTCATGTGGACACTTTTTATGCAGGACATGTCCCTGTTTTATTTTGGATTGTACATTGAAGGCCTTTGACCTTCCTACTGACCTTATTATTATTTAATCGTTTATAATCGCGTTGCTTATCTTTTTGATTATGTCAAAGGGGGAGAATAAAATTACTTGTCTCAACATTCACTCAATTCAGGAGGAGCCTCGATTCAGGGGGAGCCTCGATTTAGGGGGAGTCTCACGTACATGGATAAATTTAGGGAAGTCCTCTTTAATCTCTTATTGCTTCTCTCCTAAATTGAACCTAGTTGTCATTATCAAAAAGGGGGAGATTGTTAACCGTCATAGGCATATTTCGATAATGACAAAGTACTCTCACTAACTATAATTAAATCACTCTGTGCAAAAAAGTCACTCGGTCGAGACCATGACAATCTGCAAGAAATCAAAATGGAATCAAGCTAAAAAGGAAAGTGAGAATTGATCAAACATAGATCAATCATGCACAAACCAAATCACAGTGCGAAAGGAAAGTGAATATTCGATAAATCAGATCAAACATCACTAGCAAATCAAGGGATACACAAATGGGAGATCAAATCAAGAATCAAGCCAAAATTCAAGACCTAAATCAGGGGAAAGAATTGATTTGTCATGCACATATCTGATATGGACATGACTCAGCAAATATATCACAAGGCCAATCAAGGATATGATAGAAGATCCTTGATTCAAATACCCTTGGGTTTCTGACAAGATCATCCCTATATAAACCTCCTCAACCGTTAATGTGTAGTATGCATCTTCACTTGAACTTATTTGTATTCTTCTTTTGTCTTTGATAAGACTTTGTACACAAGAGTGAACAATTGTAAAAGAAAAAGAAAGAGAAAGATTCTCAGAGTAGGTTATACAAGTAGAGGAAGTATCAAGTACAGTAGGTCTGATCCACATATAAGACAGGGCCGAAAGTATATCTCTTCTGTAAACCAAATTCATTCAAGCTCTTAAGGAAACCCTTGAAACCCAAGGGGACTGGACTAGGCACCACATCGGTGATTCGAACCAGTATAAAACTTTCAGTGTTCATTTAAATTTCCAGCACTTTACTTTGCTATATTTTCCTAACCAATCTGCAGAAAAGTCGACTACCACTTACAGGCAGTCAACTAATTAACTATTTTTTATTCACCCCCCCCCCCCTTTATCTATCAGACATGACCATGATGAGTCATTCTATCTTCATGCTAAGCACATGTACAACTTAGAAAAAATGTCCAATATGAAGCTGAAGATGACCCTTGGTGTTTGGTATGCAATTGCCATTTGTGTTATAGTCCCAGTTTACGCTGTCGTTTTCCAGCAAAAGAAAACTACTTCAGGTTAAATCAACTTCTTATTTGGGTATCTTTCACAATAATACAGTTCAGTGTTTATCCTTGTGAAGTTCAAAGCCTATTGTTTCAAAGCTTTTATAGCTTTCAGTTTTAGTTTAACTATACAATGGTGTTTGTTTTTCTTTTTTCAACGACAGGCGTTTGTGCCTGATTCTTAATATTTTCTGAAAACACCAACTCAATTGAAGTGTTTTGTTATCCCATGTACTACACATTTTTTGGAGTTTGATATTTTTTTTCTGAATGACTTGATTTCATATCTGCGTCGATGTTACGTTTTTAGTTTTATCTTTCAAAAATACCTAAAGCAATACCCTTTTTGGTCAACCACTTGCAGAAAGTTTGCTAATTTCAGATTTTATTTGTCTATTCACACGACCTGCTACATCGTCTAAGATAATTATCTATAAATGATAAAAGAATAATAAGGGGATACTGCATGAAATTACCTATTATTTGTTATCCCATGTGCAGTTTGATATATTTCTTTCTAAATGACTTGATTTCATCTCCGCGTCGATTTTACGTTTTTAGTTTTATTCGAAAACATGTAAAACAATACCCTCTTTGATCAATCACATGCAGAACGTGTGTTAATTACATATTTAGTTTGTATGTTCCCAGGTAGGTATGTGTAAATGACAAATGTTTATAAGATTTATTAATAAATGTAAGGACACGACCTGGCACATCGTTTAGGATAATTATCAGTAAATGAGATAAAATAATTAGAGGATATACTACATGGAATATATATTGTTTGTTATCTCATGTACTGCACATTTATTACAGTTTGAAATCTTTCTTTTTGAATGAATTGATTTCTTCTCTACGTCAATTTTACCTTTTTAGTTTATCTTTCAGAAATATCTAAAGCAATACCTTCTTTGGTCAACCACAAGCATAAAGTGTGCTAATTTCATAATTGATTTGTCTGTTCACAAGTAGGTAGGTATAAATGACAAATTTTTATAAGGATTTTTTAACAATAAATGTAACGACACGACTTGATACATCGTCTAATATCCAGTAAATGAGATAAAATAATTAGGGATACTGCATGAAATATCTTATTTGTTATCTCATGAACTGCAATTTTTCTGCAGTTTGATATCTTTCTATCTGAATGACTTGATTTCATCTCTGAGTCGATTTTACGTTTTTAGTTTTGTCTTTAAAAAACACCTAAAACAATAGCTTTTTTTATCAACCACATGTAGAAAGTGTGTTAATTTCATATTTGATTTGTATGATCACATGTAGTTAGGTGTAAATAACAAATGTTTATAAGAATTTTTTTAATGAATGTAACGACACGACCTGGTACATCGTCTAAGATAATTGTCAGTAAATGAGACAAAATAAATAAGGTATGGAATATCTATTATTTGTTATCCCATGTGCTATTCATTTTCTGCAGTTTGATATCTTTCTTTCTAAATGACTTATCTCCATTCATTTTATGTTTTTAGTTTTATCTTTTAAAAACACCTAAAACAATATCCTCTTTGATCAATCACGTGTGTTAATTTCATATTTGATTTGTCTGTGAACATGTAGGTAGGTGTAAATAACAAAATTTTTGTAATAAATATTTTTTAATAAATGTAATGACACGACCTGGTACATCGTTTAAAATAATTACCAACAAATGACACATAATAATTAGGGGATACTGCATGGAATATCTATTATTTGTTATCACATGTACTACACATTTTCTGCAGTTTAATATCTTTCTATCTGAATGACTTGATTTCATATCTGCATCGATTTTACGTTATTAGTTTATCTTTCAAAACACCTAAATTAATATCCGCTTTGATCAACAACATGCAGAAAGTGTACTAATTTGATATTTAATTTGTCTCTTCACACGTAGTAAGTGTAAATGACAAATATTTATAAGAATATTTTAAAATAAATATAACGACACGATCTGATACGTTGTGTAAGATAATTATCTGTAAATGAGACAAAATAATTAGGGGACACTGCATGGAATATCTATTTTTTGTTATCCCATTTACTACACATTTTCTGCAGTTTGATATCTTTCTTTTAGACTTGATTTCATCTCTGCGTCGATTTTACATTTTTATCTTTCAAAAACACCTAAAGCAATACGCTCTTTGATCAACCACATGCAGAAAGTGTGCTAATTTCATATTTGATTTTTCTGTTCACGGGTAAGTAGGTATAAATGGAAAATGCTTATAAGAATATTTTAAATAAATATAACGACACGAATTGATACATCATCTAAGATTATTACGAGTAAATGAGACAAAATAATTAGGAAATACTTCATGGTATATGTATTATTTGTTAGAGTTTAACTACTATCCGCCAACGGTGGACAAGAAATTTACTCGGGCACCTCATTTTTAGAAATACGTAACTTTTTTTAATATATTCAAATATTATTAATATTAAAATAAAAATAATAATAGAGTGTTATATGGTAACTTGGACTCTTAAATTAATTATAAAATTTGTTTAGGATTCTTACTTGTCTTACCAAAAATAAAAAATTCTTTCAGCTTTCTTCATCCTATTCACGTTTTTCTCCAACAACTTACAATTGAAGCAAGCATACACCATTGAAGCAGTTTGAGACAATCACATATGAAATTAGCATATTTTTCAGATCTGCATAAAATTACCTTAACTTTAATTTATCAAAATAAATGCTTACCATTGCCTTAAAAATAAGTCTTAGTCAAAATTGACATAATTTATCAAAATAAACTCTTACCATTGTAGGATCCGCATTAAGGAATGTTTTCCCTGCTATTGAATTCCTCTAAATCAAGAAAATAATTGAAACATGTGATTTAGTCAATGAATGCGCCTCTAAATTCTAAATTTATTGAAGTAGATTGAGAATTAAACATCGAACCATAAAATTACCTTACTCCCTTGTCCTTTTTTATGATTTTGGTTTCCCTTTTTTATTTCTGTGAAGAGTTTCTTTTAACCTTCTAAGAACTTTCTAAACCACACATGGAGGGTCAAGAAAACTAAATTTTTTCCTTTGTTCACTTGAGTTCTGTTAGGAAATAAGCAGGTGTAACGCGAAAGCTAGAAAAGCAAACCTCGAAAGATCACGAGCAAGAAGACAGACGAGAAATATACCAAAAGACACAAAGATTTAACGTGGTTCGGTCAATCGACCTAAGTCCACAAAGGAGATGAGCAATCTACTATAAATATGAGAGTACAAAATACAGAGGGAAATAACCTCAACCAATTCACTCAGAATACATGGGAGGTTCACAAGTGATAACGTATCAAGCTTGTGACCCACAATTTCTCCCCCTAACCAAAACTCTCAAAGCCAGTAAGACTACATTGTGAATGATGATAAGTTAGAAGGAACATGCGCTATTTATAGAGTCATAAACCTTTTCCTACCAGAAAAAAGATTACCCAATCCAAAACCTTTTCCTAAAAGGAAAATCTATTTATGATAAGAAATCAGGGCAAATAAAACCCAACAAGTTCAAATTCATATTTGACTCGTTAACTTGACCATCACATACATTATCATTCACATCCTCGTATGGAAGTTCATAAAGTTCTTTACATACTTGCAACAATATTTGGTATGTAAATTTATAATGTTTTTCTGACTGAGTAGCTCGTTCAGAAAATCCAAGAGAATGCATCATATTGTTATTAAATCATACAGTGAAAGACTTCAGATTATCCACAAGCGATTTTGCACTTGAAATGTCATTTATAAGAGTTTTATATGATTATGAAATCGTTTGTTATATTATTGATACAATGTGTGGTATTTATACATGAAGAAGTATAGAAGATAAAGGAGTCTATCGAACGTAAGAGACCTAAATAGAAGAGAGATAACTAAGTATATAACAAAAAATACTAACGTACTAGGACTCTATATCCTTATCCTTATCATGCCCCCTCAACATAGGCTCAATTTGCTTGAGACCGATGTTGCTAACAAGGTGGACAAAGGACCTTCTCGGAAGTGCTTTAGTTAAGGCATCTAATGTGATGAACTGAAATTTTTCCATTTTCTACTTGGTCACGGACAAAATGAAAGTCAATTGCGACATGTTTCATTCGAATGTGAAAGACTGAATTATGGCACAGGTAAGTGACACCAATGTTATCGCAAAAAAACTTAGGGGGACAAGGCATCTTGACCCGAAGTTCTTGCAGTAGGTTGATTAGCCTTGCTACAGCCCGGTATTCCGCTTCTGTTGAAGATCTGGCAACAGTGCGTTGCTTGTTGGAGCACCAACTAATTGGATTCTTTCCAAGAAAAATAACGTAGGCTGAAGTGAAGTGTCTAGTATCGAGAATACCACCCCAATCTGCATCTGAGTATGCAAGTAATTGAGAAGAGTTACCACGTTTGACGTGAAGGCCATAGGTGATGGTTCTCTTTAGATAACGAAGAAGCCTCTTTGTTGCTTGCCAATGCTTAGTTGATGGAGAGTGTTGGAATTGAGCGAGCTTGTTTACCGCAAAGCATATATCAGGCCGTGTGAAAGTGAGCTATTGCAATGAGCCAATGATCTGCCTATAAAGTGTAGCATCTGCCGATGGAGAACCGTCATCCAAGGATAAAATTTCACTTGTGGACAGAGGAGTGCTCACACTGTTTGTATCCAGCATTTTAAACTTGGTGAGTATGTCCGCAATGAAGCTACTCTGTGTGAGAGTCAATCAATGATCATGCTGGATAACTTCAACACCATAACCAATAATTATCGCATCCGTTCCAGAGAACTCAGTTGGAGTCTGAATAGAGTGAGAGTTGTTTGTAATATGATGCGTCGCTCCAGAATCCACAACCCAAGGGCTTGGAGAATTGGAAGCATAAGACTGATGGTTGACAAAATTAACATATGCTTCAGTAGCACTGTCTGACTTGGACCTACATACCTTTGCAATGTGATCAAACTTATCACAAAGTTGACATTGAACTCGTTGATTGTTGCTTTTTGTGGTATTCTGCTGGGTGAATGAATTGTTATGCGGGGCAGAAAATTGATTACGAGAGTTATAGGAACCTGATGGAGAAGTGTTCCTACGATTGAAAGAATTAGGCTGTCGATTTTTGGGTCCATTATTGGTGGAATGCTGATGAAATTGAGCAATAATCATGGGTGTGTCGACCTTAGGTTATGAGTGTTTGATGAACATCTCTTGTGCAAGGAGTTTATCAAAGAGTTCTTCGAATGTGATAGGATTATCACGAGCTCTTATTGCTGCAGATAACTCCTTGTACTCAGGACTTAGACCACTCAAGACCTTAATGACAAGTTCCTCGTTGTTAACGGGTGAACCACTGCAGGCCAAATCATCTGCAATGGACTTGATTTCTCTCATATAATCACTGATTGAGCGTACGTCTCGTTTGACATTCGCCAAAGTATCGCGTAAACTGAAAATTCTGGAGTGCGATTTGCTCGCATAAGTTGTTTGGATAATATCCCAAGCTTTTTTGGCAGTGGAATCATGGGCAATGAGGGAGCGATTGTAGCGTCAACGGATGCCATAATGGCATTGCGAACAAGACTGTCTTGTCGCTGCCACAATCTCAAATTGGGGTTAGGAATTTGGGTATTTTCATTGTCCATAATATGCGTAGTTGGGATAGGAAGTGAACCATCAACAAAAGTAAGAAGATCGTAGCCAAACAATAGAGTGGTGACTTCGGATTTCCAAGTTGGATAATTTGCACTTCCTGTTAGCTTGAAGGATAGCTGAGACGCATGGTTGAAAGAGATCAATTGAGAGGGCTGAATGACACCCCCTTGATTGAGAGTGACTGCTGGAGAGTTGGGAGAGGAGGAGGGAGTAGTAGGCATTCTGGAAAAAAAAAGTTGGAAGTTGGAAAAAAAAAGGAAGATGATCGAATATACTCGTCAGAGTGTTTAGGAGGCTCTTGATACCATATAAGAGTTGTATATGATTATGAAACCATTTGTTATATTTATTGATACAATGTGTGGTATTTATACATGAAGAAGTATAGAAGATAAAGGAGTCTATCGAACGTAAGAGACCTAAATAGAAGAGAGATAACTACGTATATAACAAAACATACTAACGTACTAGGACTCTATATCCTTAGCCTTATCATCATTAACGTTTTTGTGGTTGCATACCTTGTCCATCGATCCAATAAATAACATGGTGGAAGTGAGTGAATCTGTTTCTTTATAAATATCATAAGCACATGTCTACATAAAATTCCCATAAACTCAAACTTATGACAAGAACAAGTAGCATTGTTCAATTCAAGAGTCAATCTAACAATATATCCCGGTGTTTATCTTTGAAACAAATGCACTTTGTAGATATCTATGCCATCATGAATCTCAATTTTTTCTTAAATAAATTTTTGAAATTGAATCAACTCTTCTTGAAATTTTTGAAATATTTTTCTGGTATATATTTTGGCTGCTTCGTCCTTCATTGAATATAATGTTTTCAATATAGTCTTTGAATATTTTGTCTTATAATCCTTCTCCCTTACGTTGTCATACCTAGCGTCAATAACTTCATCATATTGTGTCACAAATACAATCATTAGTGTACTAGAGTTAAAATAATCTTTAAAGTATTTATTCATACTTTCACTTCTTTGAGTTGTTGACGTTCCAGCACAAAAAGTAGTTCGCACATATGCTGGAATCCATTTCTCGAGAATTGCATATATCCTATGCAACCAACCATGTTCTTCTAAATTGTACATTTTCATTATATCAATCCAAGCAGTTTTAAATTCCTCGGGAGTCGATGTACAATGTAAACACTTACTAAACTCACTTTTGAAATGATCAAATTCATTAAAAACATGACTTAGATATTCAGGAATCTTCTTCTCAATGTGACACATACAAAAATGGTGTGCACTATTTGAAAACACCTTAGCAACAACATTTGTTATTCAAACATCTTGATATGTGATTATTGTACGAGGGAAAATACAAAACATCGCCTCTTGCCAAGTGTGAAGTAACCACTGAAAATTTTCTTCTGTTTCATTCCAAAGAAGAGCACATACAAATAAAATAGATTGGTGATGGTTATTAACTTCGGTAAATGAAACAAAAGGCATCTTGTATTTATTTGTCAAGTATGTAGGATCAAATAGGACGACATCTCTAAAATTCTGGTAAGCTATCCTAGACCTAGCATCCACCCAAATATAATTAGCTAATTGACCCTATACATCCATTTGTATTGCATAAAAGAATCTGGGGCTATCATATTGTCTCTTTTGAAAGTATTTCAACATCAATTGTGCATATCCTTTATGAAGGCAATTTTGCCTTTTAGTGCTCAAATAATTCTGAATAGCTCGTCCAGTTAGATTGGTATTCTCTACGCCCCCTATTTGAGTAATCAACACTGATGCAATTATACTCAGACGAATAGAAGAATTATTTAAGAGATCAATAAGATTCTTCTGAGCCTCTGATTTTTTTCTTTTTGATCGCAAGAATTTCTGACTATTGGGAGAAGCAAGTTCATGATTATGATTTGAGACAAGTCTAGTTATAACCCACTTTTCTTCCTCTTTCTTTGACATACATATCATTAATTTTCACCCTTCTCTATTCTCATCTCGTTGCTTATTACTCTCAAGACTTTTTTTTGAATGGAATCATTCTTTTGAACAAACAAACTCTTAACCAATAATTGATTTATCTTTTCTTGATCTACTAATTTAATTTTTGTGCACGCTAAAATCATTACAACGAGCATAATCAAGATAAAATTTAAATTCAATATCAAGTGATTGAAATTTTATACGGATGTAAAACTCTCTTAATTCTTGATCACCTGATTGAGGAATAAAAGGTACAACTGTATTGATGCTGCTTTCTATATCCTCCAAGGATTCTTCAATACCTTCTGCATTTTGCTCTTCTAAATTATTTCAAAAGTGTCCTGCAATACAATTATTAGATATTAGACTAATAGGGTAATTAAGTTAACTTTAAAGTTTAAAATATCTTCCACGACTAATGTATTGAACTTTTCCAATTTACTGAAAAGTTCTAAAATGTATTCTTTATTAGTCATCGTCACCACAAAACATAAATTCTTCATACATTGAAACAAGAAATTTACTATGAAATAACGTTTAATTTGTTTTGACATATCAATTTTGAGTACTATTTAAATTAGAGTAAATATAGTGATATATGAATAAAAGTTCGTTTCAATTAATTTGTTGTGTTTTTTATTGAATGAGAATAGAAAACTAAGCTTCTAAGCTTGAAGCAAGTGAAATACCTATCTAAACATTTTTTCATATTGTGAGAAAGACTTAATAAGTTATGGGAAAAAATTGTACGAGAAAAAAGTTACCATGATGATTCAAACTACTTCAATGGTGTATATTTGCTTCAATGGTACGTTGTTGGAGAAGAAGTGTGAATATGACAAGAAAGCTGAAAGAATTTTTTATTTCTGGTAAGACAAGTAAGAATCCTAAATAAATTTGTATAATTAATTTAGAGTTCAAATTACCATATAACACTCTTTTATTATTATTTTTTTAATATTAATAATATTTGAATATATTAAAAAAAAGTTAAGTATTTCTAAATATGAGGTGCCTCGGTATTTTTCTTGTCTATCGTCGGTGGATAGTAGTTAAACTCTATTTGTTATCCATATACTGTAAATTTTTCAGAGTTCGTTATTTTTCTTTCTGAATGACTTATTTTCATCTCTGCGTCGACTTTACGTTTATCTTTCAAAACACCTAAAACAATATTTCTTCGGACAATGTTTATAATAATTTTTTTAAATTTTTGTAACGACACAACTTGGTACATCGGCTAAGATAATTACTAGTAAATGAGATAAATAATTGGAGATACTGTATGAAATATCTATTATTTGTTATCCATGTACCACACATTTTCTGCAGTTTGATATCTTTCTTTTTGAATGACTTGATTTCATATCTGCGTCGATTCTACATTTTTAATTTTATCTTTCCTCTTTGGTCAATTTTATATTTTATTTGTTTGTTCATAGCTAGGTCTAAATGACAAATATTTATAAGAATTTTTTTAATAAATGTAACTATACGATCTGGTATTTCGTGTAAGATAATTACTAGAAATGAGACATAGTAATTAGGGGATATTGTGCTAAGGCTTGGTGTGATGCACCAGTTAAATACCCAATCAGACCCCCAATAAATGGAGGTCTGACGCGATGCACTAGTAGAACGCCTAATCAAAATTGGGGGTCATGGCGCGACGCGCTAATAGAATGCCCAATCAGACCTCAGTAAATGGGGGTTGGTGCGACACACCAATAGGATGCCCAATCAAACCCCAGTAAATTGTTCCTTCTTTGTTCTCTTCTTATTATCAACTATCAAACCTCCATAATTATTGAAGGATCATATGCATATTCTAATCATCATTCTTATACTCACATTTTCAAGTCAAACTAAAGACAAGAGAAAAGTTCAAATATTTTATTTCATAAACACTTAAAAGTTTTCATTGATATTTATATAACTAAATGTATGATATGTATCTATGTTGGTTATTGAATTTGAAAGACAAGATAACAAGTACATTTTTTCAAGAATGTAAATACATCTAATGTTTGAAAAGTATTTCAATCAAGTAAGAAGTTCATTCCTGGTAATGGGTGAATTGAGCATAATGTTAAATATATTATTTTAGGAGTAGTATCGAGCATCTAGTTGGGTTAGAGTCTCTTATAATTCGGAAGTCTCATAGAAATACATAGCGATATGATAGCATTGACTCTTTATGCAACTCCTCACTGCCTCTAAGAAGACCTATTAGATGGATCCATAGTCACGATATCACTTTATACCCTGGCAAATTATAGGGTGACCTTGGCAACATGAGGCAAAACGTTGTATCATTACTAGCTAGGCTCATTGTAATGATTGTAGGTTAGAGAAACTCCCCACAAGTAAAGTATACTATTTTCATATTGTTTTCATTGCATATTATATTATAAAGCTTTAATGATTTTTTTCACTTCATATTCATGTATTTAATTCAGATATGTTGTTTCAGCCCTTCAAAGACAGATTATTGTTTATTGTTTACTCTGACCTTTTCATGTACCAATACATTTAATGTGCTGACATCATTCGGCATGCATCGCTTAATGATGTAGATAAAGGTATTCAGGATTATTAACATGTGAATCGTTAAAATCAATATCCACTCGCAGACAAAGTGAGACTTTCTTTTCTTTAAGGGGACTCCATTTCATTTTAGTTAGTAGCTTTAGGAGATGTCGTGAATTTCACCCTGACATCCATCTCACGTTGTTAGATGCTTCGTAGACGGATTGAGTAAATATTTTCCATTCTTTTACTCATGGTTCATTTTAAGTATATTGCAAATGACAATAATTAAAACTTTCTTAAATGTTCAATTATTGACCTATTAAACTTCCACATATTGTTTAATGTCATGTAAGTCATGTAGTCAAGCCAAGGGTTCTCTTGAGAAACAAAAATAGTTTTCGAATGCCAATCGCGTCCAGGGTATAGGCTCGAGCCGTGATAAAATTGGTATCAGAGCACAGAGTTCAAGAGTCCTAAGGTGTCTATAAGGTCATGTCTTTAGAGTCTTAGTTATCGGTGTGAAGCGCGCCACATCTATTATTAGGAGGCTCTGACATTTAGAAAGTATCTCACTTCTTTCATACTCTTTTCGTGCGATAGAGTTTAACTCTATGAATATTTCTTCTAACTCGTGCTTAAGTATATCTTTCAGATCATGTCTCCATGAAGAACTACTCGAGGACGTCCTGCTAGAAAGAATGTTAGCCCTCCAAATCAAGGGGTTCCTAATGCACTAGAAGTGCAACCAGCTCATGTAGATGTCACAAATGTTGAATTTAGGAATGCAATTCAAATATTGACTCAAGTGGTGACAACATAGATTGGTCCCCAAGGAGCCATACATCAAGAACGACATAGCTAATATTTGTTCATCATTACTATTAGTTATTTGTTATATACTTTATTGTTTTAGCTATTGGTATTTATTTAATTTTAATATGTTGTTTATATAGTTGGTTATTTTAATGGCTATAAAAGATATTAGTTCACCATTTATTTTTGGAATTAAGAAATAAAAATTAGCTCACTGATTATTTTTGGAATTTAGAAGTGAAATTAGCTCACTAATGTATTGTTAATCTCTACATAACTAAATCGTACATAATTAATACCTACATAACTAAATATAATTGAACTCTACACAACTAATACATGTATAATTAATATCTACATAACTAATACTTTCATAACTCTATCCAACTACCAAACAATCTCTTAATAGTTTAAGCAGTCTTAAACTTGGTATACTTTATTAAATGCACATCTAAATCGTGAGAAGTCATAACTACCTCCTCAAACATGATTTTCGGAACTATTTACCCTCCTAAACTATGAGAAATCTTAAGTATCCCATCAAACATGAGTTTTTAAAACTATTTACCACATGACACAAAAAAATTACTCCGTCCCAATTTATATAATTTACTTTCCCTTTTAGTCAATTTCGAAAGAAATAACATATGCAACTTTAAAATTTTTATTTTTATCCCTAATAAAATAATTTAAAGTCACAAATATTTATGACTTATTTTAGAGCAAGTCACTCTTAAACTTCATTGTAAAGTCAAATACACACATAAGTAAGAATATTTTTTTTGAAATTGACTAAAAAGAAAAGTAAATAGTATAAATTAGACGGAGTAGAATATTGTCCCATCTGACATATTAGAGAGTAAATAGTTTCAAAAATCCATATTTAAGGGTAATTATGATTTCTCATAGTTTATGATAATAAATAATTTTAAAATTCAGGTTTGATAGTATAACTAAAATTTTCATAATTTATGTGCACATCTTAAATCCAAGAAATGCTAGTGTAGAAGTAAAAGGTGCAAAATGAATTCAACCAACATTAGGATTTGGGAATAAGAAAAGAAGAACACTTCAAGTACACGTGTTTTCATATAAAGTACACGTGTTGAAAGAGAATGACAACTTATATTACTTTTGGTACAATTATTTATTTAATGAAGTGGGTCCACATATGGTACAACTTGTATTACTCTTGGAACCATTCCTTATTGCATTGTTACTACACCACAAGTCCCATATCTTAATAGGAGAGATATCAGGTTTAAAGGGCTTTTAAATTATTAACTCTAAAAATAAAATAAAATTGGAGTATATGTAAGACGGAGATTAAGAGAAAGACTATCAATAATAATAATTGAGCTATTCATAGTTGGAGCTGGTTTCAAGTTGGTGGGAATTAAAATTTTTAAATAATAAAACACTCATGATAAAAAAAATTAAACACGTGAAATCATGCAGTGCATCATCAGAATAACAATGATAATAGATGATTAAAAAATTTAATTTTTAAATACTATTTGTGTAATTTGTATCTAACTTGATTCTTTAAGAGTTGTCTCTTGGATCAGGTGATGTCTAATGATAAAAAATAAATAAAAAGAAAAGCAAGAAAGAGAATGATTTAGTCAGAATTATTACTAAATAATAAGAAGGTACTTTTGGATAATCCACAAAGAACATCTTCTTTTCTTTCTTTTTTTCATTTTCAAATTTATCATACTATGCTTTAAAAATATTCTATGTAGGGATAGTACTAATCCAACTGTATTTTTTAAAAAAATTAATTGATTTTCTAAGATTTGGTAGAGAAAGAAAATCTTTTGACTCAAGTCTGCATAAAACCATTCACTTTCAATGGTTATAACAAAATCAACATTGATTGAAAAATCCAAAAGGGAAGGGATTAGGTGTTCCACTTCTATAAATATATATGATCATGTTATTACTCAAAACAATTATCGTCCTCAAAACAAAGTAGAATATGAATAAAAAATGACAAAGCGGGCACACAAATTAGCTCATATCGCGGCTTCTCATATAAATATTTACTCGTCCTTAAACAACTTTGGGGAAAAAGGATAAATATATTCTCGAACTATCGTAAATGATATACAGATATCCTACATCATACTTTAGGGATATTGGTGCCCCTGTCGTTCAAAAACTAGAGCATATATGCCCTCACTCTAGCGGAAGACTAAATAGGGATATGTGGTATAATCTTATGTGATCCATCAATCCGATATTTAATAAATGTTAGATCGATTGATAAGATTATGACACCGTGTATGTCATTTAGTATAAAGGGTATATATGCTCTAGTTTTTGAACGACAGGGGTACCAATATCCCAAAAATATAACAGAAAGTATTTGCATAGTATTTATGATAGGTTGGGGTATATTTTTCTCCTTTCCCAACAACTTATTAACATAGCTCCTCAAAGAATACCATGCATTAGCTAATACATACAATTTAGGCAATTACAATCCATATAAGTATTATTTTTTATTATTATGGAAGATATATTTTTCAACTAAAATTTTTTAATCTCTTAATTACAAAAACATACACAATCTTATCAAGTTAAATTTACTTATATACTCTGTAAAAGAAAGTTAATAACATTATCTATTTATAGGAAACAAATGCCCTCACATGAAAAATAGTCACACACTCAATTTATAAATCAAATTTAATTTAAGGACACATCAACAAAGCACAACTCTCGCACTCACAAATGAATCCACATGTATGCTTAAAGAATCATAAATTTGCCATTATGTAGATCTCCACTTATTTTAAGTTTTGATCAGATAGAATCAAGTAGAACTTTGATGGATTGTAACCTTGGCTAGGGGACAAATAGATAAATTATTTTATAACGACTTATACTTTCCTAATCAGTAATCACTCATATTATTTTAGACTTTATCACCTATTATTTTGATCCCTTTCTTTTCATCACTATTTTTCATTCCTTTATTCATCAACTATTTTCACTAGTAATTCTCATCTCAAGAATGTATTCTAATTCATTTATATAAAGCATTTTGCTTTCTATTTTTTTCATGTCACATTTTTTTTTCAAGAGAGACTTTTTCATCATAACAGACTTTGTTTTTGTCACTCTTCGTTACTTTAAAAAGTCAGCTCATTTGTCTTTGTATTTACATCTAGAAGCCTGAACTCCAATCTATTGCACTTCACAATAATTTTTATTAGTCAACTTTTATACTTGACCCTTCCCTTTCTTCACATTTAACAACTTTATCACAAGTCTTTGTTAGGATCGAATCTACACACACACTTTTCGGATGAAGAACACAAGAATTTTGAGAGAAGAAAGATGAGAGATCTAGAGAGAGAAAGAGAGAAACTTCTTTCGTGGTAACAACCCGTGAGTCAACTTCCACGGCGGTACGGTACATATATTAATAAATCAGGTTGAACCGCGTAAACATTAATATATATGACAGAACATCAAATATTAATCAGGCTCCACAACCTAACAATTCTCCCACTTGGAGACTGATGCAGTCATCCAAAAAAAAATTACATTCTAAAAAAAAATCTCTTCATCATCAACATCTTTACCGCACCGCAACATCTGTAGCAACAACTACAGAAGACCAACCGAGGTTTTGCATAACCCCAGTTTCCCAACATCAACACATTTCGTCAACATGTCTGCCGGGTTCTTTGCACCCTCTATCTTCTCCAAACACATATCACCATCCTCTACTACTCTGCGAGTGAAATGGTACCGCCTTCTGATGTGCTTTGTCTTCGAATGATAGACTGGATTTTTCACCAACTGTATGGCACTCTGGCTATCTGAGTAAAGGATCTTCTCGCTCTGCTTCTTGCCCAATTCCTCCAGATAATCTACCAGCCATATCATCTCTTTCCCAGCTTCAGCTATTGCCACATACTCAGCTTCAGTAGATGAAAGAGAAACACACTTTTGAAGTCTGGACATCCAGCTCACTGCTGTTCCACCTATGGTGTAAATGTACCCGGATGTACTCTTGCTCGAGTCAACATCTCCACCAAGATCAGCATCCACAAAACCCTGTAGATTCACCTTGCCTTTGCCAAAACAGAGTGAAGTACTGGATGTACCTCTCATATATCTCAGAAGCCACTTCACGGCTTCCCAATGCTCTTTCCCCGGGTTTGCCATGTACCTGCTAACAACTCCCACTGCATGTGCTATGTCAGGTCTTGTGCAGACCATAGCATACATTAAACTCCCAACTGCTGAAGCATATGGAACAAGTGCCATATGCTCACGCTCCTCGGCTGTCTTGGGTGACTGCTCCTTTGACAATTTAGAGTGATTTGCCAATGGAGTAGTCCTGGGTTTAGCATCATTAACCCTGAATCTGCTCAACACCTTCTCAATGTACAGCTCCTGAGATAGATTTAAAGTGCAAGCAGATCTATCCCGAGAAATCCTCATCCCCAGAATCTGCTTCGCTGGACCCAAATCTTTCATCTCAAACGCTGCAGACAACCTTGTCTTCAGATTGTTAATCTCCATCATACTAGATCCTGCAATCAACATATCATCCACATACAAGAGTAGAAAGACATATGAATCAGTGTATTTCTTGAAGTAACAACACGGATCCTTTTCAGCTTTGCAGAATCCACTCTTGGTCATGAAGGAGTCAAACTTCTTGTACCACTGCCTTGGTGCTTGCTTTAGTCCATACAAGCTCCTGGTGAGCTTGCACACCATGTGTTCCTTGCCGGGAACCACAAATCCTTCCGGTTGCTGCATATAGATCTCTTTGTCCAGATCTCCATGTAAAAACGTTGTTTTTACATCCATTTGCTCTAGATGCAAATCCTCTGATGCAACAATACTCAACAGAATTCGAATAGAGGTTAACTTCACAACAGGAGAGAATATTTCAGCATAATCAATACCTTTCCTTTGTGAATATCCTTTAACCACTAGACGAGCCTTGACCCTTCTTTTGCCATCTGGTTCAGTCTTGATTCTGAACACCCACTTGTTCAGCAAAGCTCTCTTCCCTGCAGGTAACTCAGTCAACGCCCATGTGTCGTTCTCCTCAAGTGACCTCATCTCATCATCCATGGCTTGCTCCCACTTGATCGAATCCTCCACCTGTAGGGCCTCATCAAAAGACTTTGGTTCCCCCTCATCAGTCAGCAATAGATAGTGTAATGAAGGTGAATACCTATCTGGTGCCCTGATGGTTCTGGATGATCTCCTTAACACTTGCTCAGGTGTAGCATGCTCCACTTCAGATTCTTCAGTAAGAGTTGGTTGAGTATCTGCTTCGACATCTTTGGGGTTAGTCTTCTCCAACTCAACCTCAACTCCCACTTGCTTTGTAATCTCCAGAACCTTCTGCTCTCTGTCCTTGTACAGGACAGACTCATCAAACGTCACGTCACAATGTCTCAGGATCTTTCTGTTCTTGTCATCCCAAAACCTGTAACCAAACAAATCAGAACCATAGCCTATGAAGTAACACTTGACAGCCTTGGCATCAAGCTTGTCTCTCTTTTCTGGATCAACATGAACATAAGCAGTGCAACCAAAAGTCCTCAAGTGTGAGTACTTGAGTTCTTTTCCTGTCCACACCTCCTCTGGAATCTTGAACCCTAAAGGAACTGATGGTCCCCTGTTGATCAAGTATGCAGCTGTGCTCACAGCATCCGCCCAAAATGTTTTGGGCAGCCCACAGTGTATCCTCATACTCCTCGCACGCTCATTCAATGTTCTGTTCATCCTCTCAGCAATTCCATTCTGCCTTGCCTTACCAGGAACTGTTCTCATCAATCTGATTCCCTCAGCTGCACAGAATGCCTTGAACTCTGATTTGTCATACTCTCCTCCATTATCAGACCTTAGGCATTTGACTTTCAAACCGGTCTGATTCTCAACTTCAGCTTTCCACTTCTTGAAGGTTGCAAACACATCTGACTTATGCTTCAAGAAGTAAACCCATACCTTCCTGCTGTAGTCATCAATGAAGGTAACATAGAATCTGGATCCTCCAAGTGATGATACTGGAGATGGTCCCCAAACATCTGTATGGACCATTTCCAACCGCACTTTCTTTGGCTCTCTAGGAGTCTTTGTGAAGCTTACTCTTTTCTGTTTGCCCATAACACAGCTCTCGCAAAGACCCATATCAACAGACTTCAGACCCTCTAATGCTCCTTTTGCAACCAGCATCTTCATTCCTTTAGCACTCATGTGTCCAAGTCTGTTGTGCCACAGACATGAACCCAAAGCACCTTCAGTAACAGCGGCCATGTTAATACACCCATCAGTGGTGTACAAGGTTCCAGATTTGGTGCCACGAGCTACTACCATAGCACCTTTCACAATCTTCCACGAACCTTTCCCAAACTCTGCTGCATATCCCGTGCTATCCAACTGACCAACAGAGATCAGATTTTTCTTGAGGCCAGGAATATATCTGACATCCTCCAATGTCCACTGGTTTCCCGAGGTGGTCTTTATGCAAACATTCCCCTTTCCTTCAATCTCTAATGCTTTATTGTCAGCAAGATATACCTTTCCAAAATTTCCAGATTTGAAATTTTGGAACAACTCCTTGCTTGGAGACGAGTGAAAGGATGCACCAGAATCCAAAATCCACGATTCAACCGGGCTGTTCACTCTAAGGATTAGAATATTTTTGTTACTCAAACTATGGAGTTGACTGGTTGGTATATTAATTTAGTTGTTTGAAAATTTTGCAACCGAAAAAAACTTTGGTAAAATAAAGGGAAGAAAAATGATGTTATATGATATATACAACCAGTCATGAATAATTTAATAAGTTAGGTAGGAGAAGTGGGGTAGTGTTGGGATGAGTTGTATTTTTTCTTTTTTAGCATTAATGTTCTCCCCTCACCTGTCCTTTTGTCTAAATTACCTAACCTAAGCCAACCCTTTCCTTTTTGTATTTGTAGGATAAAAGAAAAAGAAGAAGAAGAATATATATATGTATTGACTAGATTTTTACAAAGAAATTTATTTATATTGATTAGTTTAGGAGCTAATTATTTAGATATATTTTAATTTGTAATTTTACGTATTTTATTAAATTTTGATGCGTCCAAATACATTCAGATAAGTCTAGAATCAAGATACATGAAGTCAAAAGTAGGTGTAATTTGTTTTAGATACATTGTATCTAAGTGGATTTGCATGTCTCTAGAATATATAACAAATCTCGCTCGCCTCCTCCGCTTTTCTTCCATATGGGTCGCCACTCTTTCATATATATGATATCTTAGATACACACGAATCACACCAGATACATGCAGATACATATATATAGTGTGTATCTAGTGTGATTGACATGTATATTTGATACATAATGAATCTCTCTCATCTCCCGTCGTGTCACTCGTCTCTCTCCCCCCCCCCCCCCCAAATTTTAGTGTAATTGATAGCAAAAATACATGTATCTTATCGAAATTTGGTCAAACCTATTTTTAGGCCAGTTTTTTTTATTTCTGAATGTGTTTGATAAGTCAAAAGTGACTTAAAATAAGTTAGAAAATATTTGACAAGATAAAAAAGGACTTAAAATAAGTCAAAATCAAAAGTAGATCTCTTTGTACTTTTTATTTTTTGACTTAAAAGTCAGTTCAGTTCTACTTTTTATCTTTGACTTAAAAGTTAATTTTTTTAAGCCACTTCAAATAGATCTTTAGTGTATCTTTCTTAATATACGGTAGAAAACTCTTAAGTAGTGGTAAGATATATAATAATTTAAAAGTATAGATAATAATAATAAACATAATAGTATACGTCTAGTTATGCAGTTTTTCCTTTTTATATTTACCTTACAATTGTTTTTTCAATCTGTTATTCAAAATTTACTATGTCAAATAAGCTCACAAAAGGAGGAAAGTGTTTGACTGTTTTCTATAAAGAAATTCTGTATCAGAATTTAAATTCAAAAACCCCTAATTAAAGATACATGAATTCTGCTCATCCCAACATACATACCTAGCTAGTAATTACTTATTATTGTGTGTACTCTTTTGTTCATCACACCTTTTTTTTTCTTGTGGTTTCTCTCTTTCAGTGACCATCTTACCTCTTGTACATATATATAATTTTTCTATTAGTCCTTCTCTGAACGGCATGTCATAAGATTAAAAAATATTTTAATATATTTTATTTATTCAAAATTACAAAATTCAATGTTAAATTTCGTATCTAGTCAAAATTACAAAAATAAATTAAAACGGATGGAATATTTGACACATGTTGTATGGTCCCAGAATCTTGTGTTCCAAGTGTAATCAAACAAGCATACTGCATAGTTGTATCACTATTAAATGCAAGTTGTGTCTGTCTGGGGAGCAAAATAGGTGTGGTAAATTCTGCTTGGTGAGTGTGTGACAACTATGATAATAGTGGCACATCAATATCAAAGGTTTTCTTTCATTTGTTATTTCCTCCACCCACATTTTAATGGTTTTTTAACCCCTTTTCCCACTTATTAAAACAATTATAAATATTCATTTCATTTTAATTAATATGATATACTTTGATTTAATACTAATTTTAAAAAAGTTTTTTTTTTAAAAAAATTGCGTTTTAATATAAATCGTAGATATTTATATGGTTAGAAGGATAAGATGGATATTCTGAAGTTAAAGTACTACAATATATAAAATGCATCTTTTTCTGAAGTGACTTAAAAAAAAGTTATATTAATTGAGATAAAAAAAATATAAAGTATACTTTATTAAGTTTATCCCTATTTAATAAAGGTAGATTAGTTTTCTAATCATAAATATTGTGCATACTTTTTTAATATTAGGGTCTATTTAGAAAATCAATTCTAATCTTGAATCTTTGAAGTGATAATTATTTTAAAACAAATTTCTTCAATTAAATGACAGTGAAAATAGAACAGAGAGAATAGCTTCACATCTTGTGTCCTCAAGCACATTCTACTTAGGGTCACTCGGTAGGATGAATTTTTTTAAAAAAAATAGTTTTTACATTAGTTATACACTTTGTTAGGCATATTGATATATATTAGTAATAATACACTTTGTTGGGTATTATGGTATGCACGACTAATATTACATAAGAAAGGTCAAACTCATATGCATATTCTTAAATTTGTTGGATTTTTTTGGTCAGATATCTCAACTATATCATTTTCCAAATGAATCATTAAACCACTCATAATTTATTCCTTTTAAACAATGTTGACTTATTTTGATCGGCTTTTCTATGGTAAATACCTTCAATTATGTTCGTTTTGTAATGATTTTGATTGTAGGAATGAAGACAAAATGTGTGTTAGTCTCATTTGTTTTTTATGCCTTGAAGTAGAACACAATTATTCTCAAATATTTTCACTTTCAATTGGACTAATGAGTTTTGGAACAACATATGTATCCCCTATCATTACCCCTCACTAAATTTGGTTCCACATCATCCAACGGTGTTTAAAAGGAACAAATTATGAGTGGTTCAATGATTCAATAGGAAAATAACATAGTTAAGGTACTTGAAGGGAAAATCCCAACAAGTTTAGGGATCTGTTTATGTATTTGACCTATAAAAAATTATAACATTATATGCAAGAAATTTCAATGCATTCATTAGCATGGTAAAATAATTGCCCCCTCAAAATTTATTTAGGATATTTTGTAAACAAATGTTTTATGTTTTACAAAAAAAATATGCAATGCATATTACTTTTAATCCAACAAATTAAATATTACATAAAATGATGTAATGTAACTAATATATACATAACTTACACATTCTATTTAACTTTATTGAGTTTTTGGCTAAAAACATTCTTTAACTATACCCCAAACATAAACTATATCCTTAAAATATCATTTCTAGCGAAAAACATCCTTTAACTATACCCCAAACTTAAACTACATCCTTAAAGTATCATTTCTAGCAAAAAAACATCCTTTAACTATACCCCAAACTTAAACTACATCCTTAAAGTATCATTTCTAGCAAAATGCCATCCTTTAACTATACCCCAAACTTAAACTACATCCTTAAAGTATCATTTTTAGCAAAAAACATCCTTTAAGTATTTGTAAATGAACAACTTTCATCCTTTTGTTAGATATTGTCAAAAAACTAATGGATTTTACGAAAACATGAGCAGTTAACATGACTATATATCAAACAAAAGTTATTCTACATAATTTCATTACTTGCTACAAGAAGTTCTTGAAAATATAAAAAAATCTTAGACATTGTTGCTTATGGAAACTAAAAATGATTGGACGGTGTGAGCGTACACAATTTGCCTTTTTTGTAACGGAAAGAAGTTGGAGATTAATTATTTTCATCTTTTTCTTAACTAATTAAATCAATAGATTTTTAGGTCATATTGAAGTGACAAAAATATTGATTATGTCTCGTATTTGAGTTTCATTCTACATTATTAGAAGCGGAAGTCTCCAATAAATGCCGCTTCCAGCATATTCAATTGAGAAGAAATATTTTTAAACTAATAATATTTTTAATTAAAATTACATGAAAAATGAATGAAAAAATGGTCAAATTAAAAGTTTTACATAATTCTTAACTCAATTACGAAAAATTCACGATGATATTCTTGGCATATCTAAGAATAATAATTAGAAAGGGACGACTTAATTTTTGTGGGATATATTGGGTAGTTTTACGAGAAATTCAAGTAGAAGGATGAAAATTGTTCACTTTAAAATACTTGAATGATGTTTTATGGTAAGTATGATACTTTAAGGATGTAGTTTAAGTTTGGAGTATAGTTAAATGATGTTTTCTGCTAAAAATGATACTTTAAGGATGTAGTTTAAATTTGGGGTATAATTAAAGAATGTTTTGGCCAAAAACTCTAACTTTATTCATATACACCTATCAAACGGTCCAAAGTAGATACATAATTTCAGTATAATTAGTCAATGAAGAAAAAAATAAGAATGTAAAACGAAATTTTGACATTTTTCATAAACGACTTGCATGTAAGCATATAGCTAGTATTATTTCATAAACCTTCGAGTTTTCCCCCAACTAAGATTTTCTTTTATACAGAGAGACTCATGCCCGCACATGCCCGCATACTACACGGTGAAGTTTTACTTGCTAAACGAACTCAATGTTTAATGTCTTTTCTATCCCATTCACTCCCTCCCCCTAAAAAAGTGGAGAGACTCCCTTTTTAATTGTAGGTATAAATAAATGCATACACATATGAGTATGTGTCTATGTAAGTAGACAAAAGTGGGGTTGGAATTTGAAGACTAAAAGAGGCTTGTGGTAGGACTTGAATACTTGATTGACATCATTTTCAATTATAATATAACAATATGACAAAAAATCAATCAGTGAGCACTAAGAAATAAGCAAATAAAGAAAGCAAAAAACAAAAAGAAAAGAGGGAATGGATAAAAAGCCAAAAAAAAGCAAGACTAGAAAATGACTCTTAGGCCGTTTAAATATGATTTGAAATTTAGAAAGTGTGGAATGATAAATATTTTTTTATTTTTAATAAGAGGCTTTGGTGTGAATTTTCCTTAGTAATAGAATTACCTTTAGTAAAAAGTATTTTGTCTTTTAATGTGTGCGAATCTAAATTTAATTGATATCTAATGTGATTACGTGAATATTGAACACTGGATGAGAAATAAAATTTATACGATTTATAATTTTTTAAATTGTATTTTTTATAAACATAAAAATTATACAAATTATGAAAACTATCAAAATATTTCAATTCTTATATGATTTTACCTATAAAATCATAATTCGTAAATAAGATATCAAATATTTCAAGTATTGAATTGATAAATTGTATATCTTTGTATTCCTTTTATAAATAAATATTTGTAGTCATAAACTTTCAAATAAATATAATTTTTATAAACATTCATTAGCCAACAATATTAGTAATCAAATATTGTTTAATATAATCCTTTCACATGGTACATAAATCTTTTCATGCCGAAATTAACTACTACTTTTTACCAGATTTGAATTGATGATTTTTTATTTTTTTACAAATTATAAACTTATGGATTAATTTCACATTATTTAAAAAATAAAAATTTCAAGTCCTATTTTTCAAAAAACTTAAAATTTAAAACTAAAAGCCCAAATCACATATTCAAACAATACGTTAAAATTATAATGTTGAATCAGCCAAAACTTTTGATTTTCAAAAGGACGTGTTCTCCAAACTTTTTAATGCTTTCACACTAATCTCATAAATCTTTTTACCTACACCACCATAATCGCTTCATCATACTTTATAACCCTCTTGACTAATCCAGAACAGGCGTATTCAGAATTTTATAATGATAAGTGCACTATTATAAAAAAATAAATTTAATTGGTTTGATATTTAGGTGTATCATCGAGAACAATTAAAATTTTAAATCTATAGGTCCAACATTGAAATGATTAATTAATTAAAATGACAATAGATGCTACCAATAACCACTTAGAGAAGTATTACCTAATTTTAGAAAGAACAATAATAATACAAGATAGATATAAAATTCAAATTTCTAATCGCACCAAGAGATGCACCCAATCATCATTGCATTATATGACAGTTCGATTGTGGATTCACACATCTATATTTAACAAAAAATATAAAAATATAATATTACTATATATAATTTCTAGAGAAAAGCATGAATTCACATAAACCCGATAACCCCTTCTTGCATACGCCTCAGATCCCTTCCCCTACCTCATTAAAGAAACAAACAAACAAAAAAGAGTACAAGAAGAGGGTGTTTATTTCTACTCAATTAAAGCATAATTTCAGACACCTCCTTTTAAGTTTGCTGTATAACACTAATCTTTCTCCCGATTTCACTTTATAATTAATTTTGAAGAATTGGAATAAAGAAAAAAGAAAAGAGTGATGGCTATAGGCATTATAGCTCAAATAACAATAACATTCCTTACAAATACAAATATATGTTCCACCTTACCTATGATATGAAAATATGAGTAATATTTGACAGGTCCCCACTGATTCTGTTTTGGCACCCACACCTACTCTTCTTTCTTTCTTCAAAAGACACAGTCAACCACAAAGTTTTAACAATAGAAACAAAACCCCACCACTTCTACTTGTTGCACAAATTTTTTGGCTCAAAAGACTTGGCAATTGCAACAACAACACCAACAACTTGATTTTCAAGTTTTTGTCAATTTCACTTTGTCAATTACACAAATATTTGAAGCGAGAATATAAAAAAAGTAGCAATTTATTTAATTTCACCATATTCTCTCCTCTTTCCCAAGATGGAACGACATAGAAAAAAACTAGGAGATGCTTCAAACCACCATCAACACAACCAAGAAGAAACACCTTCTGCTTTACAAAAATTAATTTCACCTCATCAAAGTCAACCTGACCCTTGTACCCCTGGGTCCAACCATACCCATGGCCCTTTCATGGGCTCCATCTCCATGCAATCAACAACTCTAATTTCTCCTAACAACAACACTCTAAAGGTAGTTAAAAAACCATCTAAAGACCGTCATACTAAGGTAGACGGTCGTGGGCGGCGCATACGCATGCCTGCTTTATGCGCCGCCCGGGTTTTTCAACTCACTAGAGAATTGGGTCATAAATCTGACGGAGAAACCATTGAGTGGCTATTGCAACAAGCGGAACCGGCAATTATTGCTACCACCGGAACTGGTACAATTCCGGCTAATTTCTCAACTCTTAACGTTTCTACACGTAGCAGCGGTACAACAATTTCACCTCCGCCGTCAAAATCTGCACCTCTTTTCATACACGCCGCCTCCGCCTCCGCCTCCGCCTCTATGTTAGGGTTCCACCACCATCTATCCACCAACAACACCGGTTTTATCCAAGACCCAGATGAGAATTACATGAAAAAACGGTTCAGAGAAGATACTACTACCAGTGGTGCCACCTCCCCTTCACCTGATAAACCCGGTTCAGATTCTTCAAAACCCGGTCCGAGTTTAATCCCAGGTCAAGCCATGTGGGCGGTTGCACCAGCTGGTGGCAACGTTGGTAACGGGTTCTGGATGTTACCAGTAAGTGGAGGCACCGGTTCAACGACGGTTTCAGTTGGAGCAGCTCCATCGGATCACCAATTGTGGCAGTACAAGAGTTCAAGAATTGGTGGGTTGGAGTTTCCCGGTGGAGGACGGTTCAGTCCGGTTCAGTTAGGTTCAATGGTTTTGCAGCAGTCACAGCCGGTTCAACAATTGGGGTCAAATATGGGAATGTTGTCATCAATGAATGCATATAATAATAACAGTAGAGTTGATTTGGGTATGAATTTGGAGCATCATCATCATCATCAAAGGCAACATCAAGATAGTGATAGTGGTGATGAAAATCACAATGATTCCCAATCATAGTTTACAAATCTCGATGCAAAAGTTTCATTTTCTTGTGTTTGATAGTGTCAAGATTGTGTTCATTGTAATTTTCATTGCAAGTGTTTTTTAATTTGGATTGAAGAACTTTGCCTTTATTATAACTTGGTGGCATTATGTTGGCTTGGAATTAATTATTTTAGTTGTAACAAACAAGGAAAATTCATACAAATGTTCTTCAAAGACTTATTGATAATTGGGAATAAAGTCTTCTTCCCATTTTATTTTTTTTGTCTTTCAAAGAGCTAAAATAAAATCATTTTGATACAAGAGGGGATAAATGTAAATTTTCAAGAATAAAACACTGTTTGATCCAAAATCACCATCAGAATTTCCTAGTGAAATTTCTCACATAATAAGTGTAAGGTTTCAAATTAAGCTTTGTAATGCGTGATTCAAATTTAATCCAGAGTGTACCGACCACGGATGGACACTAACTTGTCGCCTTCTTTGATCCTCTAATGTAAGGAAATGTTACTTTTATTTCAATTTATAGTTTTAAGTTTGACTTAATATAAAATTTAAGAAAATATTTTTTTTTTACAAAATATATGTGAAATATATCAATATATTATTTAATTTTATAATATTAAAAATAAAATAAAAATATTATCAAATAAAAAAACGATAAACAAATTAAAACGGAAGGATGTGTTTTGCTAAACCTTATCCAAATCATTTTCGTAACATTAATCCTAAAGTTTAGCACATTTTCCCCACAATTTGTCTTTGGAGAAGTATTTAAATCCGAATGCCACCTAAAGCTTTAATCAGGGGGACCATCAATTTTGTTGACTTTATCTTTGTGTGTGGATTTAAATAGATCTGCTTAGCTGTTCTTTTGATTTGATTGATTCTCCTTGCTCCATTTCCACTCTAATACTATTCCCTCCCATTATTTTTTAGTACTATTGCTTTGGTTGGTGCAGTTCAGTTTTATATATTATCAATTTAATTTGTTGATTTTTAATTTTTAAATATGTATATCAATAATAAATTTAATAAAATATTTTTTATCAATTTTTATTCTTAATTATTTGATTTTTGATTTAATCAATAAAAAACATTTATAAAATTAAATAACTTTCTAAAAAAAATTAATGCAACAAGTTAATAATTTAATTTTACAAATGCTCATAAAATAGAATTAATAATAACTAACATGAAAAAAATCATACAAGTATAACACAAAGAGAAATTAAGAGAAATATAATTTTTACTTTGGATTTTGACGTTTTGTATAAAGTGATGTTGCGAACTCAAAATTAGTGTGAAGTATGAAAGAAAGACTAAATGACAAAGTAAGTTATTGAAATTAATATTTAATATTTATGTAGGTAAAAGTAGTAAATTACTACACTCTTAATGGATTATCAGTTTACCAGTAACTCCTAAAAAGGAACATTACGCAAATTGACAAACATTACTAGTTTACTATTCAATATGATTATAGTTTCAATTAATTACTATGTATGGTTATAGTTTAATATAATTTGCTATTAATTATGAAATCCACGAACGAATAGTATACCGAAAGAAAAAAGTCTTCCCCTTATTTGTATACTCATTTATACAAAACTAAATATATCTCTCTTCTCTCCATTCTCTAATTCTCTCCTAAAATCACTCATACACATTGATTCTGAAATTCGAAATCTACTTTCTCCGTCCTAATCATGACATCACAATTCAAGAGAATCACACAAGTGTGTTTCAACTCTTTTTTTTTCCGTTTGTCTATGATTTATGTTTGTCTTTTTTATTTTTTCCCTCAAAAATCTTTCTCCAATCTTCAAATTTTCCGATTTTTCAAAAAAAAAAATGGATGAAGGATTTTGGCACTACAACAAAAATGACCATTAGCGGCATTTAATTCTTAATTGCCGCTAAATATGTATTTTTAGCGGCAATTGTCACTCTTTGTATATGTCCCTAAAGCCTTTAGCGACATTGGTTCTAATGACACTTAACTAATGCCGGTAACACTCTTTATTAGTGTCAATATTTAATGCCGCTAAAAGTTATTTTTGTTGTAGTGTGGATTACTAGATGTATACTATTGTGTGTCAAATTTGTTGATGACCCATCATCGTTTTCGTTGGATCTAACTTAAGCATTCTAAGATATTGCAAGATCTGTTGGTAAATCTTGACCAAAAGAAAAATTAAATATATTGAAGAGTTTGAATCCAAGCACCGAAATGATTAAATTAAGCTGCAACAAATTTTGAAGCAGAAAAGTTGAGGGACAAAAGTTTGATGGTTCAATAGTGATGATGAGTTCAATTTGTTTTGTTGTTAATAGTGTTTTAAGTATTTATGGTAAGTTGTTGTTAGAGCTGCGTCAAATTTTTTTTCCCGATGAGTTTGACTACTCATGTCAGCATGTTTCAGCTTGTCTTGAGACTTCCGCAATTTGAGGAAAGCTGAACAGATCATGTGATTATGGTGAAGTAAATGGGAACCAGTTTTCACTGGAAGTGGAGCCTATTTTTGTGGGCATTTTCTACCTCTTTGTACCAGATAGTGGAGCCTATTTTCTGGGCATTTTTTCTAGCTTTTTTTGTTGCAGAAAAACAAAGAGAATTGAGTTATCTTTTTCTTCTTTTCTTCATTCTTGAGTTTAGGAGACTTTGAAATTGTACTCTACCTTCAACATAGTGAATTTGCTCGTCGTTGCCCGTGGTTTTTCCCGACTTGGGTTTCCACGTTACATTGTGTGTCATTAATTGTGTTTCTAGATTCCTTTCTCGATTATTCATATCAGTCTTGTTTTTTTATACGTATTATTTCCTAACAAGTGGTATCCGAGCAAGGTTTAAGCATGTCTACTGTAACCAAGTTTGATATCGATAAATTTGATGGAAAAATTAGCTTTAGTATCTGGAAGATCCAGATGAAGGCTGTTCTCACACACAATGATTTGAAGAAGGCTTTAGCAGGAAAGTCAAAGAAGCCTGATTCTATGAACGACGAACAATGGGAGGAGTTGGATGAAAAGTCACTTTCTTCAATTCAACTTAGTCTTTCCAAAGAGGTTCTGAGAGAGGTTATTCGTGAGACTACTGCTGCAAGTCTTTGGTTGAAACTTGAGTCTTTCTATATGACCAAAATTCTTGCCAATAAACTCCGTCTCAAACAGCTTTTATACACGCTTCGTATGTCTGAAGGTTCGTCAATTCAATCTCATCTTGATGCATAAAATTTGATTATAATAGATCTGGAAAATTTAGAAGTTAAAATTGAGGATGAGGACAAGGCTGTGTTGTTAATTGTCTCTCTGCCATCTACCTATAAGCATTTCAAGGAGATTATGTTATATAAAAATAATGAAACTTTGTCCTACGAAGATGTTAAATCAAATTTGTTGTCCAAAGAAAAATTTGATCTTGACGTTCATTCTGAGGATAAAGGTGAGGGCTTGTTCGTTAGAGGTAGATCACAAGACAAAGGGAGTACATCTAAAAAAAAGTTCAGATCTACATCCAAAGGACATCACTTCAGCAAGACATGTCGCTACTGCAAGAAACCTGGGCATGATATTTCTAACTGCTTTAAACTAAAAAATAAAAAGGAGAGGGAAGAAAATAACAAAAACATGCAGAAAGTTGCTGAAGCTGGAGTTGTTGAAAGTAATTCCGAAGGTGATGTTTTGTTGGCTGTCTCTGATGATAAAAGAAACTCGTCTGAATGGATTTTTGATACTGGATGTACATATCATATGTGCCCTCATAAGGGATGATTTGTAACATATGATAAAGTTGAATTTGGCGTTGTCCTAATGGGAAATGATTCCCAATGCAAAGTTGTTGGAATTGGTACTGTACAAATTAAAACTCATGATGGTGTTATCAGGACCTTGACCAACGTTCGTCATATTCCTGAACTGAAACACAACTTGATTTCACTTGGTACTCTTGAATCTCTTGGATGTAAATATTCAGCTGAAGGTGGAGTTCTCAAGGTTTCAAAAGGTGCTCTGGTCTTGATGAAAGGAATAAGACGTGGGACTCTCTATTACTTGCAGGGTTCAATTGTGACTAGGTCTGTAGCAGTTTCCACTTCATTGTCTGATGAAGATCTCACTCGTTTATGGCATATGCGTTTGGGTCATATGAGTGATAAAGGTATGACTATTCTTAATAGAAGAGGTCTTCTCGGTAATCAAAGTATAGGAAAATTGGGTTTCTGTGAACATTGTGTATTCGGAAAACAAAAAAAGAGTGAGTTTTTCAGCAGCCACACATCGTACACTTGGTATTCTTGATTATATTCATTCAGATTTATGGGGGCCTTCAAAGGTTCCATCTGTTGGAGGAAAGCGCTACATGATGACCATTACTGATGATTTTTCTCGCAAAGTGTGGGTTTATTTCTTGAGACATAAGAATAAAACTTTTCTTAAGTTCAAGAACTTCAAGGCTCTTGTTGAGAACCAAACTGGAAGGAAGATAAAAAAAAAACTCCGCACTGATAATGGTTTGAAGTTTTGTGAGTCAAATTTCAATGAGTTCTCCACAAAACATGGTATTGCTAGACACAAGACTCTTGTTGGGAAGCCCCAACAAAATGGAGTTGCAGAACGTATTAATAGAACTCTTCTTGAGAGAGCTTGTTGTATTCTCTCAAATGCAGGATTATGGCATCATCGTGATTTTTGGGCTGAGGCTATTTCTACAGCTTGTTATCTTGTCAATCGATCTCCACACTCATCCATTAACTTCAAAATTCCAGAAGAAGTTTGGTCAGGTAATCCTATAAATTTCTCAAATTTAAAAGCATTTGGATGCCCTACTTTTGCCCATGTTAATGATGGAAAGTTAGCACCCAGAACTGTTAAATGTTTATTTCTTGGGTATGCTTCTGAGTCAAAATGGTATCGTTTATGGTGCCCGAATTTGAGAAAAATCATTTTGAGCAGAGACATTACTTTTAATGAAAATGCATTGTTGTGTTCTGAAAAAGAACATTCTGTATTATCTCCTGATCAACAAGGTATCAGTGAGAAGGTGGAGTTAGAAATGAGAACTGAATCTCATAAGATTGACCCCTTCTCTTCTACCGTTCCACAGTCAGACAGTGATGCTCGTGTTTTTGAACAAGTTTCCAGTACCACCTGCCCCGTTGAGACAAAGTTTATTGATGATTATTCTATTGCTCATAATAGACCAATGAGAGTTATTAAAAAACCTATCAGATATGGTTTTAATGATGGACTCATTGCCTATGCACTAACAGTTGCCCAAGAAATTTCTGAAGGAGTTGAACCTTCTTCATATTCAGAGGCAATCACTAGTTCTAATTCATCTCAATGGCTGATAGCAATGCAAGAAGAAATTGAAAGTCTGCATAAGAATAGGACATGGGATTTATGTGAGCTTCGGAAAGGTCGTCGTGCACTAGGCTGCAAATGGATCTACAAACGAAAAGATGGAATTCCTGGGGTTGAAGATTCAAGATGGAAAGCTCGTTTAGTTGTCCAAGGCTTTGCTCAAAAGGAAGGTATTGATTTTAATGAAATTTTCTCTCCAGTAGTTCGTCATTCTTCCATCAGATTACTTCTTGCCTTTGTTGCACTATTTGATTTGAGATTGGAGCAATTAGATGTTAAAACTTCTTTTCTACATGGCGAATTGGAGGAAGAAATTTATATGAAGCAACCTGAGGGTTTTGTTGTTCATGTAAATGAACAATGTGTTTGTCGTTTGAGAAGGTCCTTGTATGGACTTAAACAAGCACCTAGGCAGTGGTACAAACGATTTGATACTTTTATGGTTAGTCAAGGCTACACCAGAAGTCAATATGATAATTGTGTGTACTTTCAACAATCTTCAAATGGTTCATTTATTTACTTGTTATTATATGTGGATGACATGTTGATTGCTTCAAAAGACATGTCTTTGATCAACAAGTTAAAGTCTCAACTTAGTAATGAGTTTGAGATGAAGAACCTTGGTGCAGCAAAGAAGATTCTGGGAATGGAGATTCATAAAGAACGACAAGCTGGAAAGTTATGTTTGTCTCAGAAAAAATACACTGAGAAGATCCTTGACAAGTTTAACATGAGTAAGAGCAAGTCTGTCTCAACTCCTCTAGCAGATCACTTCAAGATATCTTCTGAGTTTTGTCCAAAAACAGATGAAGAACTTGAAATGATGTCTAACATTCCCTACTCTAGTTCAGTTGGTAGTCTTATGTATGTCATGGTTTGCACTAGACCCGATCTTGCATATGCAGTGAGTATGGTGAGTCGGTATATGCATAATCCTGGCAAGTATTATTGGGATGTGGTGAAATGGATTTTTCGATACTTCAAAGGTACAGTTAATCATGGCTTAGTTTTTGACAGGAACAAGGTGATATCTAATGATGTTGTTGGGTTTGTTGATTCGGATTACGGTGGTGATCTTGATAGACGCAGATCTCTGTCCGGATATATCTTCACTTTATATTCGGGTTCTATCAGTTGGAAAGCATCTTTGCAATCCATTGCTGCTCTATCCACTACAGAAGCGGAATATGTTGCAGCTACTGAAGGTGTGAAGAAGGCTACATGGTTGCGTGGTCTTATTCTTGAGCTTGGTGTTCCACAAGATACTACTGTTGTATTGTCAGGTAGTCAGAGTGCAATACATCTAATGAAAAATGATGCATATCATTCCAAGACTAAGCATATTAGTGTGAAATATCATTATATCAGCGACACAATGACTAAGGGAGAGATTGTAGTCAAGAAAGTTCACACTACATAAAATCCTGCAGATATACTTACTGAGCCACTTCCCATTGCTAAGTTCAAACATTTTTTGAACTTAGCTGGTGTTTACAACACTGGATTTCCCTTCGGGGCTTTTATGGTAATGACGAGCATCTACTATATTTGAGCCAAGGTGGAGATTGTTAGAGCTGCCTCAAATTCTTTTTCCCGATGAGTTTGACTACTCATGTCAGCATGTTTCAGCTTGTCTTGAGACTTCCGCAATTTCAGAAAAGCTGAACAGATCATGGGATTATGGTGCAGTAAATGGGAACTAGTTTTCACTGGAAGTGGAGCCTATTTTTGTGGGCATTTTCTACCTCTTTGTACCAGATAGTGAAGCCTATTTTCTGGGCATTTTTTCTATCTTTTTTTGTTGCAGAAAAACAAAGAGAATTGAGTTATCTTTTTCTTCTTTTCTTCATTCTTGAGTTTAGGAGAATTTGAAATTGTACTCTACCTTCAATATAGTGAATTTGCTCGTCGTTGCCCGTGATTCTTCTCGACTTGGGTTTCCACGTTACATTGTGTGTCATTAATTGTGTTTCTAGATTCCTTTCTCGATTATTCATATTAGTCTTGTTTTTTTTTATACGTATTATTTCCTAACAGTTGTATTTGTATCAATAATTTTACATGATATAATATACGATTTTATGAGATTTTTGTACACTATAAAAAACACTTAAAATGCAGGGATTAAAATTACATATTGCGAGGATCAGTAACCACCGCAACTAAGTATTACGGCAGTTGAAAAAATTCCTACAATTAGGTGTGTCACAATTAAGTGGTGGAGGTTTCTCTCCAACCCCCGGTACCATTAGCAGAGGTTTACTAGTGGGGTTTTGAATCCCACAAATTGAGATCAATAAAACTGCACTTCAAATTCTAGGATTCAGAACCCAACAATTTGTGAATTCTGGGAGTCAAAATCCCCCACAATTCATGAACTTTACATTAAAAAGAACGAGTCTTAACTCCCGCAATTTATGAAATATATCTTTTGATAGAATTCTGCTAGAAATATTCAATGTTAAATATGAATAAGTAATTAATTAACATGTACATCATAATCAATCCTAAATTAAAGGGGCATATTAGTATAAGAAGTAACACAATATTTCAACACAAAAATATATCATAAAGTGTTCTATTAGTTTTACAATCTAAATTGAAACATGTCAGTTACTTCAACCATTACGATTACAAGAAACTTCAAATCTTTACTGAAACTTCAAATCACTATAAAAACTTGCATAATCTTGCTTGCACTTCAAATCACTACAAAAACTTGCTTAATCTTGCTTGAACTTCAAATCACTAGCATCCAAACTCAATAAAGGATCTGCAACAGTTCATGAAACTTGAGTGGGTTTCACTACGATTATTGTCACTAGCATCACATGGCTGCAAAGAAAAATACACAATAAGTGACTTCATCCCAATTCAAAATATGGATGAATATAGCATACTTGATGAATTTTAAGTACTACCAACCAGTTAAGTTAGATATCACAATAAAAGACATCATAATCAGAAATTATGTTTAATTGACTATCAATCTATTGCAATCATCTTTTTTTCCACATATATGCAGTTATCAATCTATTGCAGTTATGATATTGAGGTAGCCACCAACTAACTTAACTAGCTGATATTGAGGTATATTGAATTTTAAGAATTGTTCACTTAGTTCTATTGAAACAGACATTGACCGATTGTGGGTGCAAAGGAAATGACTACAACTAAACTAGTACATCTAATATACAAACAAGGTCATTCAGGCTGAGAATGTAAAAGTTATATGTACCATTGTAGGAGGAGCAACAAATAACCCCGCAAATTCTTCTGGCAGTTTTCCTTCTTTCGTTATCATATATGACTTGAAAGCAACCATCATTTGATTGTGATTATTCACCATTTATTTGTAGTGTATTTGACTTTGGTTTATTGTAATTCTCTTGGCAATTGGATGAATATCAAACACTTGAAGTATTCATAACACTGAATCGAGGTCTTACTTGTATAAAAACTCTAGTGGAGACAATTCCTAATCCCAAACACCTTACCCCGCCTGAATGCTCTTTTTCTAGCACTTTACCTATTGCATCATCAGTCGATACTACAAACTCATCCACAATGCTTTGACTCAAAATTTCCTGAATTATTTCTTGAATATAATACATACAATTTTTTTTCAATATCATAAACTTCAAATTTAACTCCCAAATAAGACCTAGTTAGTGTACTCTTAGTGCATGTACAAGATAAAAAGAGCATCACCACTTTTCACATAAAACCAGAAGTGAGTGTAAACTAAAGCATAGGACATTTTTTGTACAAGGATGAAATTTTCATTCTCATTATTCCACATAGAGGAAAGGACAATATTCCTCCTCTTGTAAAACTTTTGCTCAAGATATGAACAGGTAGATGTCTGCCTAACCCCCCACCATTGAGGTGGCTTTTTTTTTTTTTTTAAAAAAAGAGTGTAAACTAAGAATAACAGTAGCATCACTAAAAAAGTGGTAATACACGGAGGATGATCCAAGACTGAAGCAATTTTAGAATAACATTAACAATAAATGTGAAATGACCAGACATCGCTTATTTTAAATTCTCATAAGGGTGAAATTACTTGTGGTAGAGTTTGTACATCAAGCTTAATAGGTGAGCCTAATAAGTTTGATGTACAAACTCTATAGGAAACAAGGAACCATCAAACTAATTTGAACAAATATCAGCAATGGTGAAAACATGAACGTAACGTAAGAATAAATGTAAAAGGAACAATGTTCAATAACAAGAAACCATAAAAGCAATACTATAACGATGAAAGCAAGATTGAGTCTCCTGAAATCGTCCATAGGTATATATGTATTTACTTATAAACATAAAAATATGTGGATTATTTATTCTACAACTTAGACTATTCTAATACCTTATTTATTAATTATGATTTAGTCACGTTGTGAAAATTGTATAAGGTTTGAGGAACTTTAGATAATTTTACACAAATTCTTAAATTTCTATGTTTTTTTATTAGAAGAAGTAGTACGTCACTTAAAATTTGATGTTCAGATCAAGGGGCCCAAGTACCACATACACAAAATGAAATCACTTTTTTATAAAACGAGTAATTCCTATATAAGAAGAGCGGACGCGTACCAATAATTCCTATAAATTGAGTAATTCCTATTAGTATAGTTTCTATAAATTGAGGAATTCCTATTAGCATAGTTTCCTATAAATTTCTATTAGTATAGTTTCTATAAATTGAGTAATTCCTATTTCAGCTTTCACAAGTATTAACTCCTCGTGATTTTGAAGCTTAATTCTATTCATCACCAATCTGGTAAATACATTAATTTATTTTTTTGAAGCTTTAACACGAATACATTTTTTAATACTTGTTCAAGTCTTGTTTTTCTGGTAACAAGATTATTTTTTTGTTTTTCTAGCCGTTAGGGACCTTGGTTGACCGACTCTTAGGAGAAGAATGAAAGCATAATTTTCTTTTCAATTATATATACGGTGCCTAATGCTTTCTTTATTCTACTACTACTACTAATAGTAAATGTATTTTGTTGAAGTGTTGGAAAAATGGGAAGATCAAAAATCAAAGTGGAACTTATTCAAGATCACAAGAAGAGGATGAACACTTTTGTAAAACGGAAGGCTAGCTTAGTCAAGAAAATTTCGGAACTATCTATACTTTGCGACATCAAAGCCTGCATGATCATATGTGATGAAGGAAATAATAGTAATTGTGAAATGTGGCCGAATAATCCAAATGAAGTTAAAGAGCTCATAAATCTCTACAAAAAACAACCATTTGAAGGACGAACCAAAAGGGGTAAGACATTGTCTAACTATTTCGAAGACGATGATCAAAAGAAAAGGGCTGCTGAGATCAAAGTAGAAAAGGATCCGGATTCAAGATTTCACTATTTCGAGAATGATGTTGAAAAGAAAAAGGGTGATGAGATGAAAGTAGAAAAGTATCCGACTTGGGATTCAAGATTTGACTATTTATCTGAAAAAGAATTGCAAAATCTTGCTGGGGTTATCTCAAAAAGGATGGAGAATGCAAAAGGAAGAATAGAATTGTTGAATGGAAGTTGCTCACTTTCTCATCCACAAATATGGAACAACAACCTGATGAACCAAACATCTCTACGGCCTATTTCTGATCATGTGAATTCTTTCACTCATTACAACAACTTTTTTCAATCAAATAATTCAATGATGGAGTCAGAAAACTGGTTGGCAAATGATGAAATTGGTTCAAGTTTGGCAATGCAGCCTATGGGGAATAATAGGAATATTGGTTCAATTTTGACAATGCAACTTATGGGGAATAACGAAATTGGTTCAAGTTCGACAATGCAGCAGCCTATGTATGAGTACCCTTTCATGTACAATGGCTCTACTCATATCATTGGTTCAAGTTCGACAATGCAGCCGCCTATGGGTCAGTACCCTTTCACAAACAATGACGAATCTACTCGGGATATTGGTTAAAGTTCAACAATGGGGAATAATAATGAGATTGGTTCAACCTATGGACAATGACTCTACTTATGGATTCGTGTACATTTTATTTTTGATCATCAATATAGTTAGTTAGCAGTTCCTCTTGTGTTTACTTTTGAAACTTGTTGGATCGGAGAAAACAAATTAGGAAGTGTTATTTTTGTTAGATCAAATGTGGCTTGTAATATTAAATTTGGTGATGATACATATTAGTTACTTATATATAATAAGAATACTCCCTCTATATATTCAGTTGCACTTGTTCATATTAGCCCTTTTTCATAGTGGCATTAGGAAGAGATGAACAAAAGCAAATAGATGAAACATGGAGTAGTGGTTTCACGGGATTCAACGAATTGTCTTGATCGTGGTGTATAATCAATGCAATAGAGAACTTAGGATCCGATGCGAAAGGAACGGAGCTTACAGCCTTTACTTTAGGTAAAGTGCACTAACTCTAATATAATGGTGTACCGTTTACATGATGGGTCAGCAAGGAAATAATGTTAAAAAACAAACCTGTATGGGAATGGACACATGTTTTCAATTTGAGGAATTGAATTGTGCAAAAGGAAGCAATTTTTTGAAATAACCCAAAAATCAATCGATTGTTTACTATCTATGACATATCTCGAGAAGAAGCTGTAAGTGAATTGATCTTTGCTTGTCCATCTTCTCCTAGAGAAGCTGAGAGTACGATTGGGATCACATCTCTCTCATTCATATTTCTACTCATTCCACAAAATTGTACACCAAATAAGTTATCTTGTGCTCACAAAGGTCGTATGTAGGATTTGCAAAAAGTCAATAACTATGTCAAATGGACGGATTAAGTTAAAATTGGAGATATCAAAATGAAAATTAGGTTGAAATAAATTTAAAAAATTAAAATTAGTTCAAATAGAAATGTGGACATACATTATAATAATACAAATAATTTTTTTTAAAACAGATTGAAATTTGAAATTAAATTGAGTTCAAATGAAAATTCTTTTAAAATGGATTAAGACTTGAAAAAGTTGAGATGGACCGAATTCAAACTAGTTATTTTGAGTCCACCCCAAAAAATCCTGAACAAATTACCCATGTTTGAGCTCATTTTGACACCCCTAATTAATGATCATACATAGGAGTGACAAACGAGCGAGTCGAATATGAGTCGATCAAAAAACGAGTTAAATAAAAATGGGTAAGTTACCTGACTCGACTCATATTTTAAATGGGTAAAATGGGTATACCCAATGAATAATATGGATAACCATATTACCCATATTATATTAGAGATTTTGTTAAAAACTTTAAAAACAAAACAAAAAAAGATTATCACTTAACTCACTCCCACATCTCCCAAAAAAATGGAAAAATAAAAAAATAAAAACTTTCACCCACCCCCTACTAGCCCCCACCCCCTACCAGCCACCCCCCTTCCCCACACACCCCATCCCAAAAAAATTAACAAAATTTTAAAAAAAATTCATTAATTTTTTTTTAAAAAAATTACCACCCCATCCCCCTACCAGCCCCCCACAACACCCCCTACCCCTACCCCCCCCAAAAAAAACACCACCAGCCCCCTACCCCCCCCCCCCCCAAACACCCCATCCCCCCAAAAAAATTAACATTTTTAAAATTTTTTTCATTAATATTTTTAATTTTTTTTGGAAAAAAAATTATCACCCCACCCCCTTACCCCGTACCAGCCTTCCCCCCATCCCTACCCCCCCTATCCCAAATTAAATCTATAAAAAAATTCATATTTTTTTATAGATTTTTTTTTAAAAAAAAACTTCCTTACTAACCCTTTGTCACTTTTTTATTATTTGCTTTTACCCATTTTATTCAATTAACTATCCATTTTTAAATGGGTAATATGAGTATTACTCATTTTTTACCCATTTTCGAATGAATTGGATACCCAATTCATTTAATATGGGTAATATAAATGGATACTCATATTATTTACCCATTTTGCCAATACATAATAAAATAACTATTCAAAAAAAGGTAAAGAAGGCATCTGGCAATAACTATGATTTTACAGCAACACATATAAATGCTTTGAGAATCGGTCACACTAGAGTCTATATAAGTCTTCGGATCAGCTTTTCAAAGTACTGTAAAAGATTTCACATGTGTCATTAGTCATATATAAATCGATAATTAAGGATTATTCATTTATAGTGCGTGAGTATTTATTTCCCCAAGGTATTTTCACTCATATAACTATATTATCACCTAAATTATTCAGATTCTTTACTTTTGATATCATATTCGTGTCAATACAACATGAGAGTAGATAGATGTGAGTGTGGGTATGAATTTCATACTGGAATAGTCAACTAATTTCAGATACTTTTTGATCAAAATTTATTAACAAATTCAGATAAATATAATGATTTTTTGTAATCAAAACAAGAACCAAAGTAAAATTGAAGAAAATGAAATACTTATATGTAGAAATTTTATGTAAGTCTCTTTCCTAATATCTCAATTTAAGATTTTCCTCTTGATCAATATTTTCTCTCTGGATCTATATAATATCTCATAATTTAAACATGTAACTCTATTTTTCGTTCGTAGGAATATGTTACATGCTGATGGAGATTGTTAGATCGAGAATTTTTTTTGATGATTGACGAATAGGGCAACATATGAAAGGAACAATTTGCGTCGACATATTCCTATCAGACCGACACAGAGTGGGATTAGGAGAAAGACAACCACGCGAAGTAGAAGTTATAAGGCAGTGAATGAGTTGCATTTATGAAAAGAATCCAGTTGCATAAAGTTTCCTTTCATAGAGAATTCCTCCATGGAAAGAAATCTCAAGTCAAAGCTGCAAATAGAATCCTAAAAGGAAAAGGAATCCTTAGAAAGACGGACTCTAACTCAAAGAACGAGAAGTCTCACATCTATAAATACAATAGAGTTTTTGCAAAGAACCTCACACACTTACACAGGGAGTTACAAGCAGCACACAATCAAATAGCGTGAGTTCGTATTGAGAGAGTTATCACCTATTACAATACTTCTAGAAAGTAAATAGGTTAAAATACAAAATCTAAATACTCAAACCTAATCGAAATTCTTCTTCCACTTGGTATCTAATTAGAAACTTCTGATCAACAATATCAATTCTCTAAGGTCTTAGCTCATTCAATGTCTGCAATCTAATATTCAGAAATATAATCAATATTTCTAAATGATTTGATTTTTCTATAGTTATTTGTCAATCTATATAGATTTTCCAACAGTATCTCACAAGTTAGTTACCATTTTTTATATCAAATATTATTTATCAAGAAATTTATTTATAAAATGGTATATAGAGTGCATGGTACCTATATATAGTTGTTGTATAATGTCAACCCTAAGATAGACAGGTGGGTTCTAGCTAACCTAAGAGAAATTAAATCAATATTGCACATGCTAAAACAAGCTAATACAAGCATCATGCAAGTTGCGACTATATATTTTAAAAATAAATAAATATATTTTTTAGGATACTGTATATAATGTGAATAAGTATAAGAGATAGGCTCCATCTTACTTCAGTATACAATACAAGAATAAAACTTTTATCCTTCGAAAAAGAAGGGCTAGAAAATTACTATCTACAAACTAACCCACTCACAAATATAGAAACAAATAAATTAGCTAATGAAAAAATTGGCCTTGTCATATTTGAATCTAGTGGACGCCATTTAGTTTTTATCCAAATAAGGACCCTTAGCCCCATTAGCTAAAGGAAGTTTAATTTGGCTAGTGTTGGCCATCTTTAATTTGCCAGTGATCCACAATCTTGTTGGCCTCTTCATAGCCGTGTGAGAGTTTTGACATTAGATTGTTTCATCATATATTGAAGGGAAAAGACTTAAATATGCTATCGACTTTTCAAAAAAGGCTCATTGATGTCATCTATTAAAAGTTTGGCTCATCTATTCCATTGCATGTTGTTAGAGAAAAGTCTCATCCGGATCCATGCCATTTTTTTTAACTCCAGTTTTGCAAAATCACTTTTTACGCCCCAAACAAGGTTTAACACTTTTCAGTTGAAGTTTTTGGATCAAATGTATTCTTTTTGCTTGTTCTTCCTCAAGAACACATGAAGAACATAAACAACTCACAAATTTTAGAACTTTTTTAATTCATCACGAAAATACCTCAAATTGAATATGTTGAAAATTTGGGAGTTGTTTATCTTCTTCATGTGTTCTTGGTGTTCTTAAGGAAGATCAAGCAAAAATAGTACAATTGATCCAAAAACTTCAATTGAAAAGTATTAAACCTTGTTTGGGAGTGTAAAAAGTGGTTTCGCAAAGCCCGATTTAAAAAGATGACATGAATGAACATTTCTTTAACAATAATAACATAGACGAGCCAAACTTTTAATTAACGATGTCGATCTGCAGTATTAGTTTGAGAAAGTTGTTTGATTTTTAACTTAGAGTGAATGACATAAATGAATCTTTTCTAAAAGTTCGACAACATATTTGAGTATTTTTCCTGCATTGAATCTTATAGTTGCGGATGAATATCCTCTCCATTTCCCCAAGTACACACTTGTATGGAAGCCATGTGTCATAATTAAAAACTAAAGGTGGAGATTTATTTATTATTTCAAATCTCCACCTTTAGTTTTTAAGTATGACACATGGCTTCCATCCAAGTGTGTACTTGGGAAATGGAGAGAATAAATAATGGAGAGGAGTTAAATCAGTTAGTTGCATGTCCTATTTCCTAGTTTAATATTTGCAAAGATCAAATTGACGTTAGAGATTTGTTAATTAGGTAAAAGTTGCCATACGTTTTGACTTTTGATCACATAAATTAAATTGCACAATTATCAAGTACTATGGACCTTTATATATTTATATAAACAAATTGTGTTTTGTAAAGTTATCCTCAAGAAAGAAAAATATAAGGCTATATATGTAAGATGGTTTTTACCCAATAATTCCTTTTGCACTACTCATCCATAATTCTAACTCAAAAACCACACTTACTCAAATTGCTATCTATACCATTACTATGGCAATTATTCCCAGACATTTAGTGATTGCATGTAGTAGGAGGAAGCCTGAATTGATAGTTCCAAAAAATAAAATTCCTAAGGAAATATTACATCTTTCAGATATAGATGATCAAGAAGGTCTTCGTTTTCAAATGCCAATACTAATGTTCTACAAATACAATTCTTCAATGAAAGGGAAAGATCATGCAAAGATCATAAAAGATGGATTGTCCAAAACACTTGTGTTTTACTATCCATTAGCTGGTAGGATCATTGAAGGACCTAATAGGAAGCTTATGGTAAATTGTAATAGTGTAGGAATCATGTTTATTGAAGCTGATGCTAATGTGGAGCTTGAGAAATTAGGTGACTCTATACTACCACCATGTCCATACTTAGAAGAGTTACTATATAATGAGCGAGGATCTGTTGGGATTATTGGTTGTCCATTGATGTTAGTTCAGGTAATCAATCAATATTGTATTGACAATATATATATATATATATATATATATATACACCTCTTTTACTTTGGTTTGCTTGATCATATCATATCTATTTCCTCATTTAATTTACCAACTCCAAGATTTGGTCTAGTGATACTGTTGAATGTGTTGGTTAGACACACATCACTAATTTGAATCGTACATAGAATAAGATATGATATTTAAGTAGAAAAAGGGTAGAGAAGGTTGATCCATTAGCAACTAAATCTCTTAACCACACCTGCAATGATTCATTTTTCACGGGCTGAGTTTGTGAAAATTCTATTTTGATAATGTCTATGATGGCGAGATTCTCAGATAATCAGTATTTTTGTCTGCTCTGATATCATGTTAAAACTATGTGACTATCTCATCTAAAAGTTTGAGTTATTAGACATATTATCAGCTTGAGCAATTTCACAACAATGGCATTTGAGATGCTTATATTTGTTTTATTTTTTATATCATAATCATCGGATTTCCTTTTAAAACTAAATCACTATTCATTTTATATATACACAGGTGACACATTTTACATGTGGTGGATTTGTTGTTGGATTCAAAGTTAATCACACTATGATGGATGCTTATGGCTTCAAAATGTTTCTAAATGCATTAAGTGAAATAATTGAAGGAGCTTGTGCACCTTCCATACTACCTGTATGGCAAAGGGATCTCTTAAGTGCTAGATCATCACCATGCATTACATGCACACATAATGAGTTTGATGAGCAAGTTGAATCCAAACTTGCATGGATAGCTATGGAAGACAAATTAATCCAACACTCATTTTTCTTTGGAAATAAGGATATCAAAGCCATTAAAGATCAATTATTAGAACCAGGGTATGGTTCAATTGGAAGATTTGAGTTATTAGTCGCGTTTCTTTGGAAATATCGTACAATTGCACTTGATATAAATCCTGAAGAGAATGTTCGTTTATCATACGTAGTTAATGTACGTGTAGGACCAAAAAAAATGAAACTACCACTTGGATATTATGGCAATGCATTTGCAACACCAGCAGCCGTATCAAAAGCTGGATTGTTATGTTCAAATCCATTAACATATGCAATTGAGTTGATTAGACAAGCTAAAAATCAAGTGAATGAAGAGTACATTAAATCATTGGCAGATTACATGGTGATTAATAGGCGACGACCATGGACTAAATCTTGGAATTTTCTCATCACAAATGATGCAATACTTGGTCTTGATGAAGTTGATTTTGGATGGGGAAAGCCTATTTTGGGTGGGGTTGATAGAAGTCCTTTCTCTTTTGCTAGCTTTTTCTGGTCCTTTAACAACAACATAGGAGAAAAGAGTATTGTGATAGCTATAAATTTGCCTCAACAAGCCATGGAAAAATTTCAACATCTTATCCACGATTTTACTAGTAAAAATGTAGAAAAGATCCAACTAGCATCAAAGATTTAGGCCATCCTTGTGTTTTAATTAAGTTATGATGTCTGAATTTGTTTACGTATCTTACTATTAAAATACTAGTGAATAAGTCTGCGCGCTTTTCGGAATTGTATGATTAAGACAAACTTAGCAAATTAAAAAAAAAAAAAACAACTTGTGATTAGATTATATTAATAGACATATTTTAGTAGCATTTTATTAAAAAATTGATATACCATTTATGTTTTGAGGAAAAAAATTACCCTTTTGGCTCCGAATTCGGCAGAATTAAATGAAGTATTACAAATGAGAAGTTGGTTATTTTTTCACATGCTCACCTACCACCGATAGCCATCGGAACTTACAAACTTGATCTCATACAAATGGAGTTCCTAAGGCATAATTATAGAAAGAATTATTTTGTATAGAACTAATCTAGTTGAGATGTTATAACTAATTTTGTCTATCACGTTGGACTTGTAAATTTATGCAAAACTTGTATAGTTTTTTTAGAACCTTACTTTTTGCGAAGCAACTGTTGGAACAATGGACCGAGCTTAACCTCTTAGCTTTGTAAAATTATTCATCTATATAAAGGTTCACCATCATACATTTATAAAAAAAAAATTTTAAAAAAAGATACAAGAGATGATGAGAGTCAATTGGCTTCAATTTTATTGACAAAAATCAAATCATTTGGCTATTCACCATTTGAGATTTCTAGAGATTAATTAAGAGAGATTGAGGAAGACGATGAACTCTTAAGAGGAAAGAAAGACAAGGGAAAAAAAAATGTAATTTCGAAATTAGAAATAAATTGGTAACCTGTCATAGCAAGTCAACATTAGCTGATAGTGTAAAAAAAATAAAATACACTAACGATACACAAAACTTAAATTCTAATAATATAAGTAATTTTCTAACAAATCGTTAATGAATGGATTTTAAATGGAGCGGGAACATGAATACAAGTACAATTATGTATATATATGGCATGGGAGTTTAATGTTTCAATGTGAACCTATTTACTCTTTAATTCATTTTACAAGAATGATTTCTTTCTAAACTTAAAAATAATTTAATTTAAATAAATTAATTTTTTTAATAATCACACAAATATTACGTCATATTTAAGATCACATTTTTTAGAAGTTTTATAACCATGTAAAAATTTTGACATAGTTAAAAATCTTTATTTTGGCTTGAAATTTTGTGTCCATACATAATATGTTCACAAAAAATGAAATAGATTGAGTAAAGAATGAAGTTGATTTCATGAAGAATATATGAATATTCTCTATGTATGAATTGACATGCATATTAAGAAAATAATGATTGACATAGTAAGTTTATCATTTTATCTTGAGAAAATACATCAAATCCCCCTTGAACTTGGCACGAAAACTCGCTTTAGTACTTAAACTATACGGGTATTTATATACCCCCCTTAACATGTTTGACGTGAATTATTTTGAACCTCCCGAGCTCCAGCTTCCTGCGCGTGTTGATACAGCTTTGCAGGGCGCGTAATTCATCTTTTAGCATTTTTTAAAAATAAAATTTGACCCTCCAACGGTAATATCCGACCCATTACATATTTGAATGTAAACCTTCTCTCTTGTAGAACCCTAATTTCCTCTTCTCCTCACCAACCCAATCATCCAAAAATGGTGACCTAATTCATGCTTTTTTTTCTTTATTTTTCTCAAATCTTAGCTCTTCAAACCTCAAATCTTAGCTCTTCAAACCTAAAAGTTGAATCTTTGAAGGAATAATTGTTCTTCAAAATGTAAGCTTCAAACCTATTCTTGTTTATCTATTATTTTGATTTTTATTTCGTTCATTTTTCTTATTATCTGGGTTTTTTTTCCAGATTCTTGTTACTTCTTGCACAAAGTTGTAGCACACAATGCGATCAATTAATTTGACAAATCTTTGTATGGAAGAAGATGATTATACTACGAAGAAAAAAGTTTATTGTAATCATGGACTTGTGGTGCGTTTGAAAACATCTTGGTCTTCCAATAACCTCGGAAGAAGATATTGGTCATGTCCTTATTATGGGGTAAACATCATTTTTGTTTATTTTATTTTATTAAGAATTTGATTACTAATTCCTTCATCCTTTTTCATTATTGAAGAGTCCTAGATCTTGCAACTTTTGGTGTTCAAAGGATAAAGAGAATATTAATTCGAGGTCGAAATTTGTGATTCCTAAAGTAATACAGAAATTGGGTGAGCTTGAGAATATAGTAGAATCATCTCAAACTTCAGCCACTACATTTGAATTGGTTGAGGATAATGAAGAAGTTGACAAGCCGGGAGATTTTTAACAAGATGATGATTGTCTAGGTATGAAATTAAAAATGTTGCAAGAAGAGGTTGAGAAGATGAAAGTAATGCAGAATAGATGGAGAAGAACATGGAAGAATGTGCTCTTTTTTGTTGTAGCTTGTTGTTGTGTTATGGTAAGCTATTGTTTCTGGGTGATGTATAAGAAGAAAGGTTCAATGAAATTACCTTAAGCTCTTGATGTAGTGAGATCAATGTTGGAGTAGTGTAGTACTATATATGTTGTAATCAATTAGGTGCAAGACTCTTTTGTAATGAATTGTGTGTTCTTCTTATTCTGTTAATGCAATTTGTTGGTTTATGTATTTCGTTTGTGTTTTATTTACAATTGTATTGACATTATTGCAGTCACAACTGCATAATTGTATACGTAAAAGTAATGCAAAACTGATTGCACAATTATTTCAAAAAGAGACAACTAAAATAACAAACTAATGTAGCAGTCACAGCTGCATAATTGTTTCAAACATAGATAAAACCAACGCAGTCACAACTGCAACATAATTGTTTCAAAAACAAACATAGATCAAACTAATGCAGTCACTGCTGCATAATTGTTCTAAAAATAGATAAAATATCAATCTAAAGCAGTCACAACTGCATAATTAGTTCAAAAACAGCTCAAATATCAAACTAAAGGAGTCTCCATATCAAACATCATCTGCATTAGACCTTGTTCTCCTTCTTTATTTTCTCTCATCTCTTGAAGACCTTGTTGAGTTACAACATCCTTTCCTTTCCATTTTAAGCTTGATCTTGGTTTATGATGCCCAAGATTTCCAGTCACTATTGAAGAGTTCATAGGCATTCCAGGCTACATTCACAACATAAACATTTTCTTAGATGCTTCATAAGTTACAATTGAAAAAGGTGTAAATATATATTTAAGACAACTTACATTGTGGATTGTAAAACCACTATGTGTATGTAGAATCCCCATTCCAACCATTCTTGGCCTCTTCACTCCTCCAGTAGCACTAGGAACATCTGTAGCAATAGCAGCTACACTAATTCCTCTTCCTCTTCCCCTTCGAGCTACGCTAGTTGCAGTTCCTCTTCCCCTTCCAGCTACACTAGTTCCAGTTCCTCTACCCCTTCCAGAAGGACCAAAACCATTGACAGCACCACAAATCCCTGTTTCATTAACAGATCTAGTTGTAGTTCCTCTTCCCCTTCCAGTTCCAGCTAAATCAGTTTCAGTTCCTCTTCCCCTTCCAGTAGCACTAGCTTATAACATAAGTTGATTAACAAAAATATTAGACTGATAAAGATGTAAAATAACAACCACATAAATTACTATAAACATTACCTGTTTTGTAGAATCTCTTGGTCGACCGCTTCCTCTCTTTGTGCTTGATTGTGATTCAGTCGGTGCTGTAGAAGAGCCAACACTTGACCTAGTTGAACTAGTATTTGTTCCTCTCCCATTTCCTCTTCCTCTGCCTGCATTAGCTTGATTATTCAAATGAAAACCCCTCTTATTATGACCCTTTGTATGACAAAGACTGCAGGTCATCTCAACACCTCTCTTGGACAATTTTCCTGTTTTATTTTCATTCTGCTCCTTTCTCCTACACTTTCTAGGACTTTCTGGTAGTGTTTTGATAAGAGGTGGTAATACAAAAGGGTTGGTCGATTGTTGCTACATTTCCATGTTAGTAACTGGTTGAATGTAATAACTATAGACCTTGAGATAAGTCTCTTTGCTATACCAATGTGCAACATAGTTAATGGGCTCCAATTTTCTAAAATGAAGTGCAGCTATAGCATGACAACAAGGTATTCCTCTTAGCATCCAAGATCTACAAGTACATGTTTGTGTGCCTAGATTCACAATAAATGTGTTACCCAATCTGTCTTTAACCTCAAAACCATATTCACCATTCCATTCAAGGTTACATTGTATCAACTTTGTTGTGTTCTCTGTTAATACCTTTAAGGCCATTGGAGATATGTCTGTTATCCTCATGAACATCACTACCATACTCATCTTCTCTTCATCAGACAAATCTGCATTGTCTGAATCATCACTTTCTTCTGTTTCACTTTTCCAATCAGACCCAACTTCTGGAATATCAGACGCAGCAGCAGCAAAAGAAGTACCACTCAAGTCTTCTCCAACACTAGCAGAAGCCCTACCCAATTCCTCTCCAGCACTAGTAGAAGTCCTACCCAATTCCTCACCAACACTACCCAATTTCTCTCCAGCACTAGTAGAAGTCCTACCAAACACTTCACTCAAATCTTTACCCATAATAGGTTGTGCAGGTTCTTCAAACCCCAAACATTCACTATCCTCAAAAGTCTGACTAGCTTTCTTATCAAAAGTAGCATTAGATTCTCCACCCACCCCACCCACCCCACCCACCTCACCCACATCATTTAGATATTCAATTGCTGGTGGGGCCACAACAGCTTCTTCAACTAAATGAGTCACATAAAGTTCAACAATATCTCCATTTTTTAATTTAGGTACAATACCCATAATATTCCTATCACATTTAACTTCAACAACATGTCGACATTTAGGTGGTTTAATATAAACAACACTAGCAACACAGTTATACCCAATTTCTTTAACAATATCAACAAATTCGAAGTAGGACAATTTATCAACATCTACGTCAAAACAATCAGTAACCATACCTCCTTCATACTTAATACGAGGTTTTTGTTGAAGTTTTCCACCATGGTGAAACCTTAAGGTAACGTACATATCCATCGTCAAACTGAAAAGATAAAAAAAAACTAAGCTTCCCGAAACCCTAAATTCGGTCAAATGCTAAACGAAGATTGCTAACCTGGTAACTCTGTTCTTCAGCGATTCTTTGTTTCTTTCACGAAAACCTTAAACTCAATAACTCATTCACGCTAATGGAAGAGAAATCTTCAGATTTGATCTTCTAGGTTTGAGAGAAGAGAAAGAATGAGAATCGCGGGCTTGGGGGATTTAGGGATATTTGTTTATAAGTGGGTCGGGTTGTATTTGGGAACAGATCTTAAAGATTTAGGGATATTTGTTTATAAGTGGATCGGGTTGTATTTTGGGAAAGAGTAAGATATTTTTTAAATCCTTAGGCGACGTGGACCACTAAAAATGCGCGTGTGTAACAATGCCCAGCCTTCAACTGGGCTGGAGCTCGGGAGGTTGAAAATAATTCACGTCAAACATGTTAAGGGGGGTATATAAACACCCGTGTAGTTTAAGTACTAAATCGAGTTTTCGTGCCAAGTTCAGTTTTTTTTATTTATGTATTTAGCCTTTTATATTTATTAATTATGAAGTGCATGAATTAAAAATTTAAGATTTTCAAGAAGTTCTACATTTTTCAAAGTAATTAATTAAGGATATAATAGGTAAAAAAAATTATTTCTTGATTTGTCAAAATTGACAAGTAAAAAAATGGACAAGTAATTAGAAACAGAGGAAGTACTAAAACAAGATACATGACAATTTATTTATGATATTGTCACGCCTCGAGCCTACACCCTGGACGTGGCCGGCACTCAATGATCATTGCTGATCTTGAGAGGACCCTTGGCCTGACTTACTTAACTTAGCGGAAGACTTAACTCAATAAAATAGTCCCATTCAATAACTTAAAGTAAATAAGTTGACCAAAATGACACTTAAGTCTCAATAACAAAAATATATCCAATACAAAGAAGAGATTCAAAACTATACTGTCTGACTGTCTATCTATGAAGCCTTCTAAAATACTAAGGTGGATGTTGAGACAGACCCCACAACACCCTATAAAAAGAAAGATTAAAAAGCAATAAATGTGTCCTCTAGAATGCAAGGAGGTTCACCATTGACTCCGAGTGCTCAACTGGATCAACGAAGCGCTGGATGATGCTGATCCTAGTTACTTGCGTTTGTATCATGATAAGATGCAGGCCAACTGGAATCATTACATTAAATGTACGAGTGTTGACACCCAATTTTGACCGACCTTTAACCATTTTTAGGAATGCTATTTGATTAAATACGTATTTTAAAATTTATTTAAAGTTTAGAATTTTAGTCCATTTTTGCATGAAAATTATATATTTTAGTATGTTTACTTTATAAAATTATTGTAAATATTATTAAATATTTTAAAGTTAATAATAAATTTTGAATGTTTTAAAATTTAAGTGATTTTTTTAAAAAAATTATATAGAAACATTTTAATATATGTAGTATTTTAATTGAATAGCAATTTCTAAATTTTCCTCAAAATCTTTTAAGTCTTAGCCCATTTATTACAATTTCTTTCAATTCTAGCCTATCCAATTTCAATTTTATTTCAATTATAACCATCCTCTTCCTTTCAATTCTAGTTGATTTTATTACAATTTTAGCCATTTCACATCCAATCCAATTTAAGACTTCATCTTTTAATCTCATCCGTCCATCTTCAAAATAAATCCTAGATCGAATCCTAGCCCTTTATCTCTTATTAAATCAACGGTTGTGATTAATTTTCTTTTTCTCAAACACTCAAAGACCTAAACCTAGATTTTTCCCTCATTCTTCTTCTCTCTCCCTCCTTGGCAGCCGCCGCCCCTCCCTCATCTCCTCTCTCCTACCGTCTTCCTCTTCTTCTTTCTCCCTCTCTCCGTCTCCTCTTCCCTCACTCTCTTTTCTCTCCTCCTCTCTTTGCTGTCTCCCTCTCTTTTCTTCAGCGATGGCGAGCAGCAACAACCAGCAGCAGTGGCGAGCTGCCAGGCAGCCGGCGAGAGACAGCAGCGGCCAGCGGACGGCCAGCAGCAGCACGGAGATGGCGGAACTCCGGTGAGCCTTCTCCTCTCTTCTCCTTCCTTTCTTTTCTCTTCTCACTGCAGGACGAACAACAGCTCTAACCAGTGGCGATAACAACGACATTCAGCAGCTTCACATAAAGTGCTGGAGCTTTTTCGTTTGAGACGGATCTCGACAGATCCGTTCGGGTTTGTTTTTTTGTTTAAATTACTATCTACTTTTCTCGCAATCTTTTCCTAATTCCATCTATGGTTTTGTGATCTCCTTGAACAATAGTTGTGAATCTCGGTCTAAGCATGAATCGTTATGATCCTTCAATCATTTGCTAGTTTTACTCTATTATTTGCATATTTGGTTTGCTTAAATTTCTGCTCGAATTGTCATTACTATGTCATATACTTGCAAATGTTTGTGTTCTTCGACTTCTACTTTATTTGTTTACTCGGATTATAATATGTTTCCATTCAATTTGTGGCGACTCGTCAAACTCAAAATCCCAAAAGAGTTGTTAGGTCGTGATAAAACCCGTTTTCGCGAGAAAATGGGGCGCGACAGAATGGCGACTCCGCTGGGGATATTAGGTTCTTACCATTACGTGTTTCATGCTTGTTTATGTGGGGTATACTCTATTTTGGTTATTTCATTATTTGTTAGATGTTTACCATATTTAGCTTATTTCGTTGCCTTATTTATTGTCTTCTTTCCATGTCGCACCCCTTCCCTCTTTCTTATTTGTTTATTAACATGTTTCACCTTTACCCTTTTCCCTTATTTGTTTCCTTACATGTTTTACCCTCTTTTCTTATTTGCATGATTTTTAATATGTTTATATGATTGCTTTCCTTTACATATTTATGTTTATTTATTTATTTATTTATCGCTTTATAAACTGATTATATGTTACCGCTTTTCAATCTAAATGCTAAATGTTTATTGCTTTGATAACTGGCATTCCGTTCATACTTCCCCCAATTGGGACCCTTTTCTTTTTTCTTTTAAAACTTTTACTGTGATGTTGTGCCTTTGCACCTCTCACAACTACTCATCTTCTCTTCAAATACCCATTATAGAGAGTCGACATATGTGTGGATGTAACGGATAGTTTTACTACCGCGAAATCACGAGCCTCTCGCATAGAATCCCTTTCAAGTCTGTGTCAAGCCAACTCTTAAAAGTCCTAGTTAGGTCATACATGTTGCATAAGCCCTAGGTGGTTTGACCCTTGGTGTCAATCCACATAATTAGGTAGACACCTTATCGTCTAAAGGGCCCCAACACCCTTTAGACAAATTGCATACTTATGTGTCAATGTGATCATAATAATTAAATCAAGCCAACTTTGCCAAAATGGAGTTTAGAAGTTGTTCATTGTTTTGTTTGCAGAGTCATGGATGAGTATGAATCCCCAAACCCTCAAATGGTCACAGAGGTGAATCAGAGACTTAAGAGCTGGTGGATGGACATGAAGAGAGATCGGGAAAGGGAAATTCATCAATTGTTGGGTGGCCTCACATTTCTAATCTTTGTCACGCCAAACCCTCATCTGACTAGGGCACTACTAGAGTTTTGGGACCCCGTGAGGAGGATTTTCAAATTCACAAACTACAATTTGACACCAACAATCAAAGAAATTAGCGGTTTCATCGACCTTCCATACCATGAGTGTGAAATGATGGTCCTTATAAAGCATCATCAAAGGAATTTCTAAGAAGTATGGGGATGAAGCATAATCCAACATGGACTTCTTTAGACCTCGGATGGACTCATACAGATTTCTTATACTCACAATTTGGTCGAGATGATAGCTATTACACTTTTAGCTATGAATTTGAGTGCTCCTTTGAAGAATGGGAAAAATATCGCTTAGATGCCTTCGCCATTGTCTTATTAGGATCCTTGGTTTTTCCTAAATCAAGGGAAAGAATCGACACATGTTTAAGGTATGTGGTTCGAGACCTAGCTCAAAGAGGAGGTGAGCCTAGGAAAACTATAGTGCCCATGATCCTGGCAGAGATAATGAGGAGTCTGTCAGCATGTATTGATGGTAGAATGTTCTTCGAGGGATGCAACCTTCTACTTCAACTATGGGCTATCGATCACTTCCACAAGCGGTCTGACGTGGTAGACACCTATCTTGGTCAAGGCAACAAGATTGATAACCATCCAAGAAGGTTGGCACGTTTCGCCGCACCTGTAGGATTTGTGGACTGGCAGATATTTCTGACAGAGCATGAGAGCCACAGAATTCAATGGAAGCTCCATTGGTTGTCCATACCTAATGCCATAGTAAGAGGGGACGATCGATACTTCATTGAGCTTATTGGCTTAAAGGGTGTCCAACCATATGCGCCTCTTCGAGTACTTCGCCAATTTGGGCAAACTCAAGTCATACCACTTCGATCTGACATGGAGCAATTCAAGTATGAGTTTGGACTAGATAAACCACAAGTCCACAATATACTTCAATGATGGGAGCGTGTGTTGACTATTCCTATGGGTGCACGACAGGCTTTATGCACATATGAGTACCGCATATGGATCTTGATAGAGTCTGAAGTCCCAATATCAAGTGGAGAAGGATACCATGGGCTTGCCAATGAATAGGAAAACATATGGGCACGGAGTGTGTTGAACATGAGACAAGAAGTCCCTCCCATTACAAGAGGTCAATTGGCGCCAAGCTCTTGGAGTCGATACCTCCATGATTTCAGAATTTAGGATGATTTCCCCCATGTTATCCCTTTTCCCTTAGTTTATTTCAGTTTTGTTTTTCAATTATGATGTATTGTTTGAATTTTATAATAAATGAAAGTTATTTTGTTCCTTCTAATCTAAACTTCAATTGGCAAATAAGGCTTGAATTAACTATTGTGCATCACTTATGTGTCGCTTAGGCCTACCTCTGGCTCAACGAGCCTCCTTTGCATTTAGGGCGTTTATCTTAAATAATGTGCTTGATATAACAACTTATACTTGCTCTAACTTGGATTTTGCTTTGTTTTTATTTTTGTTTTACCCTTCCCCAATGGTTGATCTGTAGACCATGGTTTACCACACGCGATCAAAGGGCTCTCTTCCTTTTCTCCCAACTGAGAATCGCAAAGGAAAGAGAAAAGTGACTAATGACAAGGCCATATGCAAGACTGTTGAAAACAAATGTCTTTCAGACGAGTTAGTATCAAGCCTTGAGCAGAAAATAAAGAAGTTAGAATAAGAAGTGTTGGATATGCGCGAGTGGTCCAAGTTGTTACTCTCCTCCAACCCCACTTTGGAGACAAACATGGATATGTCGCCTTTTGCAAGTCAAGCCACTCTCCAAAATAATCCTCCTCCAAATTACTCCGCTTCTCAAAATCAACCAAGCTCCATTCAAATGCCTCCAAAGAACATCCATTTTCCAAATCACCCATATCTTCCACAACACCATGTATATGCTCCTAAACCTCAATATCTTACTCCACACCCGCATCATTCTACTATGCAAGCTCATCGATACGAAACACCTCTGTACCAAGTTCCTTGGCATCATGCGTCTCTCATGCCACCTCCAATCCTTCCATATCAAATGTCTCCGTACCAAAGGCCTCCTCAGCCATATCAACAGCCAACATATCCTGGCCACAATACCAAAGTCGTCACTCGACCACATATTCGCAAAAACCTCTTCAAGGTTAAGGATAGACTTGGCAAAACTTATAATCCTCTACCTGAGCCTATAGGCCAACTTTACGAAAAGTTGAGGTTTGCTGGTCACATCGCTCCTATCAATGAAATAAGGATGAATACGCGTGCATCATGGATTGAACCCTCTAAAGTGTGCGCTTATCATTCAGGAATGGAAGGACATACCATAGAAGAATGTCGTGATTTGAAAGACAAGATTCAACAACTGATTGATACTAAGGTCATATGCTTGGAGGACATTGCAACAAAGAAAGTTCAAATGTGACCGCACCAAAGTTTACTTGATCCAGTCTCCGAATAAGGCGTGCGCCATTTAAGTTCATGATTTCCACATTCAGACACCCAGAATAACATATGGACAATAAAGTTGGGCAAAATCTATCACTAGTTGTTGCTCAAGAAGGCTCTTTTAATGCTTCACTTATGTTCTTTGTAATTTGGAACTACGTCAGACCTGATTCCCGTTTAAGAGGGGATACGTAGGCGCTCCTATGGGGGTTCGGTCTTATCATAATAAAAATTTTCATTTTCCCTTTCTATTGATAACTGGGGCAGAATTTTTGAGAGAGTCTAAAAAATTCCATCAAGATTTCTCCTTACACATCTCCATACTGGGGCAGAATTTTTGAGTAAACTCAAAAATTCCCTCAAAAACATTTCTTCTCAACAACTGGGGCAGAATTTTGAGGGGACCTCAAAATTGCTACAAATCAAGGCTGAGACAGAATCTTTCAAGAGGATCTCAAAAAATTCAACAGTCAAGCTACAACTACAACAGATCAGAATAACAGAAGTTCTATACTGGGGCAGAAATTTTGAGGGGATCTCAAAATTTTCGACAACACTCCGAAGAACATTCTATCAGACATCAAAGGAGCACGCTGTGTCAAATCATGGATACAGATCAACCTCCCCCCTTTTAAACTAACTATTTTTCTTTGAATGCAGAAAATACAGGTACATATACAAAGGCAACTTCAACAATCAACATACTACTTTCGAGCCCGACAAATGACACTCGACCCTTCCAACAAGGCGGATGTCCAAGCTACATACCCTCAATCAACTATTGTGCTGGCGAACTACATTCTGCCTGATATTGCATCATTTCATATGCTCGATATTGCATAGAGGCCGAGGAATTGCATCATTGCATATGCTCGATATTGCATGTGCCTGAAGAAATGCATCATTGCATGTGCTCGATATTGCATGTGCCCGAAGAAATACATCATTCCATGTGCCCGATATTACATTGTGCCCGAAGAAACGCATCATTGCATGTGCCCTAATAATGCATGTGCCCAAAGAAATGCATCGTTGCATTGTGCCCGAGACTGCATTGTGCCCAAAGTTTGCATAATCCTGAGATCGCATCGTGCTCGAAGTTTGCATGTGCCCGAATCAAATCAAGTCACAAGTATCAACAAAAACAGATACGCTCTCTTTACTCATTACTTATATTCCGAAGGCGTCATCCTCCAAAGGCATCATCTTTCATGGCCTGCGGACTTCATGTCATGGCTTGAGGACTTATTTTATGCTTATCATGTTCCTAAGGTATCATAGTCTAAAGGCATCATCCTCATGGCCTGCAGACATCATGTCATGGCCTAAGGATTTAATTTCTGTCTATCATGATCCGAAGGTGTCATAGTCTAAGGGCATCATTTTTATGGCTCACATACAATATTTTCATGACCTGAGGATACATTTAGCGTAACATGGCCCTAGACATCATAGCCTAAGATGTCATAGTCTTAAGGCAAGCATTCATGATCGATATGGGAAATTGCATCATGTTTATATTACTGCTTATTTTGATACATCTACTCTAATCACTCTATTTAAGTCATATTACAAGTTACAAATATGCAGATTACAGACAAAGTCGCCTTCTGAACAACTGTTCGCTTACTTACAACGAAGGCTCCGACAAATTTTTGGCTACTCGCATTATCATTTCGCTACTCAACTACCGTTCAGGCTACTATGAAGATATTATTGGATTCAACTCGCTACTGTGACCTACTATTTTTACATTTAGGCTCGTCCGCCTTACAATGCGACATCTAGGCTCGTCCGCCTTACAATGCGACATTTAGGCTCGTCTGCCTCAAAATGACTTTTAAGGCTCGTCTGCCTCAAAACGATATTTAAGCTTGTCCGCCTTATAGGACATTTAGGCTTGTCCACCTTATAGGACATTTAGGCTCGTCCGCCTTAAAACGACATTAAGACCCGTCCCTCTTATAGGATATTTAGGCCCGTCCGCCTTAAAATGACATTTAGGCTCATCGACCATAAAACGACTTAGGCGTGTCCGCCTTTTAGGACACTTAGGCTCGTCCGCCTTAAAACGACGTTTAGGTTTGTCCGCCTTACGAAGGATGCTTAGCTTTTTGATTTTGCAGGTGTGATCGATCTCTCTTCTCGTCTCTTTATCATGCCCTTCTCGCGCCTCTATCTCTCTCTTCTCACCAATCTAATCTTATCCATTCAAGCCGATATCGTGCCTTCCGAAAACCTTAGCGCTCTTTCAACTTTTAAGAGTTTCATTTGCTCTTGAATCTAGAACTACACATGACCTGATTCTCGTATAATCAGAGATATGTAGGCGGCTTAATACCAAAGCCTCGGTCGTACCCTTCTTCAACTCTACATCGTTTCAACTGATCCAATTGACATCTCTCGTCAATCGGACAAAATCGGCTACTAAGTCGACGTTGGTTGCTCGATAATTCATTCTTCATTCCCAAGCAACCAAGGGGCAGCTGTTGACACCCAATTTTGACCGACCTTTAACCATTTTTAGGAATGCTATTTGATTAAATACGTATTTTAAAATTTATTTAAAGTTTAGAATTTTAGTCGATTTTTGCATGAAAATTATATATTTTAGTATGTTTACTTTATAAAATTATTGTAAATATTATTAAAATATTTCAAAGTTATTAATAAATTTTGAATGTTTTAAAATTTAAGTGATTTTTTTTAAAAATTATATAGAAACATTTTAATATATGTAGTATTTTAATTGAATAGCAATTTCTAAATTTTCCTCAAAATCATTTAAGTCTTAGCCCATTTATTACAATTTCTTTCAATTCTAGCCTATCCAATTTCAATTTTATTTCAATTATAACCATCCTCTTCCTTTCAATTCTAGTTGATTTTATTACAATTTTAGCCATTTCACATCCAATCCAATTTAAGACTTCATCTTTTAATCTCATCCGTCCATCTTCAAAATAAATCCTAGATCGAATCCTAGCCCTTTATCTCTTATTAAATCAACGGTTGTGATTAATTTTCTTTTTCTCAAACACTCAAAGACCTAAACCTAGATTTTTCCCTCATTCTTCTTCTCTCTCCCTCCTTGGCAGCCGCCGCCCCTCCCTCATCTCCTCTCTCCTACCGTCTTCCTCTTCTTCTTTCTCCCTCTCTCTTTCTCCTCTTCCCTCACTCTCTTTTCTCTCCTCTTCTCCTTGCTGTCTCCCTCTCTTTTCTTTAGCGATGGCGAGCAGCAACAACCAGCAGCAGTGGCGAGCTGCCAGGCAGTCGGCGAGAGACAGCAGCGGCCAGCGGATGGCCAGCAGCAGCACAGAGATGGCGGAACTCCGGTGAGTCTTCTCCTCTCTTCTCCTTCCTTTCTTTTCTCTTCTCACTGCAGGACGAACAACATCTCCAACCAGCGGCGACAACAACGACATTCAACAACTTCACATAAAGTGCTGGAGCTTTTCGTTTGAGACGGATCTCGACAGATCCGTCCGGGTTCGTTTTTTTGTTTAAATTACTATCTACTTTTCTCACAATCTTTTCACAATTCCATCTATGGTTTTGTGATCTCCTTGAACAATAGTTGTGAATCTCGTTCTAAGCATGAATCGTTATGATCCTTCAATCATTTGCTCGTTTTACTCTATTATTTGCATATTTGGGTTGCTTAAATTTCTGCTCGAATTTTCATTACTATGTCATATACTTGCAAATGTTTGTGTTCTTCGACTTCTACTTTATTTGTTTACTCGGATTATAATATGTTTCCATTCAATTTGTGGCGACTCCTCAAACTCAAAATCCCAAAAGAGTTGTTAGGTCGTGATAAAACCCGTTTTTTCCCGGAAAATGGGGCGCGACAACGAGTATGCGAGTTGGAATGCTAAAACAACTTAAGCTTGAAAAGAGTAAGAAGGAACACTTACGTTGGCTCTGCTCAACTCATGAATAATATGACTCAATAATACTGACTCATTTCTATATAAAACAATTTAAAAGCAAGTGCAATATAAAGAAAAGTTGTTTGAAAACATGTTGTAAGTTCTAAATGTATACAAGGATACAAATAACTCTGAGATGTATGTATAAATACATATAAACTGATGTGTATACATAAATACATTTAACTTCTGTGGGAGTTTCTCTAACCGACAACCATCACTTAAGAGCTACAGTGATGATACAGCGATCTACCTCACGCTGCCAGCGCATCCTATACCCGGCCAAAGGTATAAGACCTGAACTGCCTAATGGATCCACTAATCTACTATGAAAAAGGTTCATCTAAAAAGTATGATCCTTTTCTACCCATGATGGCTACATGGTTTATGAGGGCTGTGAGTTGTCTGAACTCTCCCCGTATCGGTGCTCAATACTACTCTAAAAAATATATTGGCTCTTATGTTTAAAAACATACTGATTCTGTGGTTTGAAATTAGAGCTCAAAATACTTAGCTCAAAGTCTATCTTGAAAACAACAATTTCCTTGCTTACTTTATTTAGAAAGCTATTTCTCTTTAACTGAAAACTAGTCCGAAGACTCTTTGTAAATCTCAGTTTCCCTCTTTTCAAATGTGAAAACATTTTAAGTTCTTTTGAGGAATACTTAGTTCCCATATATACTTTAAAGGAATACTTCACTTTACTCTGAACTGAACTCGAGCTTAAGTCTTAAAACGACACTTAAAAAGCTTTTAAAGACTTAATAAAAATTGAAATGAATTTCTCTTTCTTATCTTTAGTCCTTAATCAAACTGACCTTTAAGTCTTAAAACAAGTTAATGCATTTGCAAAAGACTTCATGAAAGGACTTTAGGAGTTTTCTAGACTCTAACTTTTTCTTGAATTTGAAGTTATGGATTCAATGTTATAAATTTATTTTTCTGGATGATTTCTATATGATTAGAAGTCATTTAGAGTAGTTAGAATCATTAGAAAGTGTTAAAACACCTTAGAAGGGTTTAATCGGACTGAACTACGAAAACTGGGCGAAAAAGTCAATTTGGGTGCATTTGGAGCGCGCTTCGCCAAACCATTTGGTCTGAGGCACCATTCTGGCGCACTGCAGACGCGCCGTCCCAGGACCACTGGCGCTGATGGGGCGCGCCATTCCTAGTGCTACCCAGATACATCTAAATGATTTTCTTCTCTCATTTTCTGACCCAAAATCGCTTAAACCTCCATAGTTCTTTTCTCAAACCCTTAGGATTATTATTATCTTCAATACCCAATAGATCTAACCCGAAAAAAACTCAAAATTACGAATTAACGCGAGAATAGGCAATCAACAACTCAAACAGTCAAGAATGTGACCATGTCTTTCAAGAATTTCACTATTCTCATTCAACCAATTCGAAAATCAAAGGATTGAAGCAAGATTGGTGTGTGGGGAACTGACCCAACTCTAAAAGATCTCACATACCTTGACAGAAATCACCCCCGACTAAAGCCAAAAGTTAAACCTTGGCGTTCTTGGCGAATCCTTGACTTTTCTTCCTTTTCTTCTTCTTTTCTCTCTTCTCCAAGTCCTAAGCGTGATTTTGATTTTCTAATCTGAACTAAAACTTGTTTTTACCCCGAATAAATCTCTAAAACGAAATAAAAAATTAATTGGTGAAAAGACTAGTTTGCCCTTCCTTAAATTTGGATTGGGACTTTCTTTACTCCCAACTCCGATAGACATATCTCCCTTATACGTTATTGAAAATGCGCAAACATTGCGGCGTTGGAAATATCTCTCCAAGGAATTTTTAACCATATCAATAACTATCCCTAACCCATACTGAGCTAGAAGTTATGGTCATTTGAAAATAACCAAAACTCACTTTCTTAACTAAGGAAATTTTCCAGATTATTTTTTTCCCTTTCTTTTCAAAAGTGATTATCTTTAGTTTCTTAGCTTATTCTTAGCTATTTCAAATTTGTGAGATGTTACAAATATATTTTTACCTTTTCTGATATCATTCATAGTCAAATATTTACTTATAAAATAAACATAAAAATATGTAAATTATTAATTCAACAACTTAGGATATTTTGATACATTATTCTTAATTAGAATATGGTCATTTTGTAAAATTATATAAGAGTTGAAGAAGTTCTGATAGTTTCTAGGAATTATGAGTTTTCTATGTTTATGAGAAAAAATAATATGAATTCTAAGAAATTCATATTAGATTTTAACTTCAGATCAATGGGTCAAGACTATAGGGGTGTTCATGGTTCGGTTATTTGTTAAAATCGGAACCAAACCAATCTAGTCGGTTTTTAAATTTCTAAAATCAAATCAAACCAAACCAAATGAAAAAATAACCTTCGATTTGGTTATTGACGGTTTGGTTCGATTTGCTTCAGTTTTTCTAATTTTTCAATTTGAAAGTAATAAATTTTGAGGACATACGTATTGATCTTGGTAGAAAAAACATCTAGTACATGAATATTTCACAAAAAAAAAAAATATTGTTGGTTCAATTAAGCAATACTAGAGTTATCATTACACGAACAAAGTTATTCAATTAAGAGAAAGTGTGACTATCATATAAAAGGTATGGTAGGTAATAATTTTTTATGGAATTGGACATAGAATTGTAATTGGGCTAAACTGTAAGTGTTAGACTTCAGAAAATGGTAAAGTTAAAATTTAAGTTACTTACAATTTAGGATAAATTACCTATATACACATCTTTATTTTTTATAATTTTCATTATTCCCTACCATTTGAAAATATTTCTAAAATCCCTTATTTTTACCTAATTCTCAAATCAACCGTATACATAAATTAACTTGCCTTAACCCACGTTTTTCTTTCTTTTTTCACTCCTTTAATCTCTCCCTAATTTCTCTCTACAAAATCTTATCAGTTACAATTTTCATATCAGTTTGATTTTCAAAAGGATTCTCTCTCTACTCAATCAAATTCAAACTACTAAATAGTTAAGATTTCATGATCGTTTTGTTCAATTTTATTTTTTTTCTTCTTTATTTCCTGATGCATACGAAAAATTTTAAAAATTTAAAACAAACAAGAGCTAGAAATTACCTCTTTCTCTAAGTCAATGATTCTTCACATGAAGTATCCCTGCATATTCACCTCCACATAGTGCAATTTTTGTGCAGATTTCATATTTCTATTGGCATTTCGTGGCCTCTGCAATATAATATGTAATCTCATGTACATTCTGGCAGTTCAATCCATGACGGCAGATTTCTCTTACGATTTTTTATGTTTGATATGGTCTATGGTGGGTTGGGTCGAAATAAGTTGATACATTATTTTTATCATGTGGTATGTTATATGATTTGTTGGGGCAAAGAAAGATACATTATTTGATACATTGTTGTCGATACATTATTATGTTGTTTTGTGGCTTGCATTAAATCTTCTGAAATTATAATATAAAATTCTAATCTTGATTTTCTTTTTGTTTTTTATAGATTGCAATTAATGTCTCAAATTATATAGTAGAAATTATTTTGATGGGATGTAATTTGCATAAAAGTGTATAATATTATACAATAGTTTAAACATGATACTTAAATAACAAATAATGAATATATGACGTTTCATTTAGTATCAGATACAATATCATCAAGTGGCATTGAGTATCAGTTACTATTTTTATCATTATGTATCAATTAAACACTAAGATACTTTGTAGTTACTAAAATGTATCATGTAATTAACATTTTTGGTACCTTTTAATTCAAATTTGATTCATTTTTATAATGTATCTACGGAATGTTTATAGTGATAACAGGATGTTTTTAGTGACCTTTGTCGAATTTCTCAGTGAAGAAGTCAACATTTCATCTAATAGTTTCCGAGCTGACTATCTTCGCATAAGATATGCAACACTTTTATGAAGTATGGTCTCGAGAAGGCCAAGGCGAGATATGTTAACGATAAAGATGGTCTATCAGAGCCAAAGAGTTATTTAACTCCACCACAACATGATGACTTGGTTCATGTAGATTAGTAATTATGTCAGTTCACATACAACTTTTGATATTTTATTGTTTTTAAGATAGATTAAATAATGTTTTTGGATGGTTTAATATTTTTGAAGATAAATTATCTAATGCTTTATAGTTTTTCTGGAAAAAAATTTGTTTATTTTGAATGTAATTTTCAATATTTTTAGTATCTGATTACATTTTGTCTATTATAAGTATTTTACACATAATAACACTTGATACGATATTATCTGTACAAAATATCAAAAATTAAGTATCTGATTCATATATCATGATCTGATAAAAAATATCAAAAAGATGAAATGACGTGAAATCGTGTAAAGGTTAAGAGATACATTATATTATATTATATCCTCTCTAATGTATCATTTGTAAAAGATGTTATTTTTTTTATTTTTGCAGTTTCAAGAACTAAATAGAATTCTAGCTTCTTTCAATAAGTATAATGTAGGTAGTTGTCATGACTCAACAAGCTAACTATTGATATATTCTGCGATATTAAAAGTCATCATGTTCCCTTTGTTCACTGTTGCAATTGTACAAGATACATTAAAAGTTTGCTAGTGTTTCATGTATCATTCCCAAAAAAATAAATGCAAAATACATTATTAATTACAACTAATCTCAACAGACCATATTGTCCTCAACATTTACATGTTTCAGATACAGAACAACTACATGATATATTTCATACCAATGTATCATAATTACATACGCATCGTCAATGATATATTAAAAAAAGAAGTATTCACATATTTCTGATACTTTAGAATTACTACACAATGATACACAAATCTAAAAATCTAACACGTATGATGCAACCTTTTTTTTAGCAAATATGGAGTAGAAGATTAATTACTTCAAAATGTGTCAAGACTAACAAGATGGGCAATATAATAGTCAGAATGCCATAAAAAATAATGAGCAAAGGAAAGGTTCTCTTGACCAACTCATTCTTTAAAAACCTAGCTTAAAGTATCATAGCTTAAAAGCACCTCTAGCAAGTATCAACCCTAGACCATCATATCCTTCTCTTTAACCCTAAAAGTGCATTCTTCAGTAAGTTTTGCGCGGCCTCCAGTTGGCTAGCATAGCACTTGCTGGCGAATGGGGCATGTAACCACGATTTGCGAGTGGCTGAAAATTGTTGTTATAATTTGAAAGCAACCTTGACATTTAACATCCAGAGAAGTAGAATAAGGTGATTGGACAAAACGCATATGTTTGTGCTTTTGCTTCTCAAACTCTGCAGGAGGGTGAAGCAAATCAGTGTCACTTGAAATCTTTAGAATACCCATATTGTCTTGAAGTTTTTGTACGACAACAGATGTTGCAAGTTGCTACATGAAAAAAATCCTAAGCTATGTTTCTTTTTTTTTATGATGCAACCTATTTATGTATAAAGTAGTAACTAACTTTGTATCATGAATAATATCACAACTTGTGTATCAAGAAATCAAAAATATTAATTCACAATACAAAACAACTAATCCAATACATTTTTTTACCAGATCTTTGTTCCTTGAAATTGAAGTTGTGCCTATATACACACCTTTATTTTTCATAATTTCATCATTTCTAATTATCATTGGGGATAAATTATCTTTATAATGTATTGAATCTCAATAAAAAAAAATTCAATTCAGCTGCAAGATCGAAATATTCATTACGAAACTTCACAAAATCTCCTTGAAATAAGATTTTGAAGCACGTTTCTGCAGTTTTTTTAGAGAAGCACGGAAAAACAATTCTAAAATTCAATTTATTAATTTTATAAGCGCTTGTTTCTGATTGATAGTGATTGTTTGAAATCATTAAATTAAGTATAATTGGGGGGATTTTATTAAATTTTCAGTTTTTAATCCCTTACTTTACTCAACAAACAGATAATACATGTATCCAATATAATGTATCAGACGGCTTAATGATGTATCTGAAAGGTAATAAAAAAGAGGGATTTTTTGTAATTTGTGAAAGAGTAGGAAAATGAAATAATTTGTGTATTACACTATGTGATTTGTATAACTTCTACTAAAATTTAACAAAATATTTATATTTTATTTATAATTTTTTTATTTATAAATAATATATAAAATAATGATAAAATATATATATCCAATTTATCGGTTCGATTTAATTATTTTTGCAGTTAATTTTTTAGTAAAACTAAATCAAATAGTATCGATTCTCGAAATTTTAAAAACAAACTTAATCAAATCAAACCAAATATTGATTTTTTTGTAAAATCAATTTGATTCAAATTGTAATTTGATTTGATTTTTTAATCATAACCATAAAAACCCTAATCAAGAGTACCACACACAAAGTCAAATAATACTCCATATATTTATAAACTGAGTAATTCCTATAAAAATAGGGTAACAAGAGCGTTGGAAGAAGTATTCACATAATTTTATAAACTGTACTAATTCCTAAAAAAGTAGTAATTATAATTATATTTTTATAATAATAATAGTTTCTAAAAAAACAAACAAACCAACGTGTGAAACTTATCATATATAATTATGGCAACAGTTGTCGATAGTTTGAAGAATTAGATAGGATTGACCACAACATAATTTTCTTTTCATTATATACACTTTGTATTTTCTTGAAGTGCACGTAAATGGGGAGATCAAAAATTAAAGTGGAACTAATCAAGATCACAAAAAGAGAATGAAAACTTTAGTGACACGGAAGACTGACTTGGTCAAGAAAATTTGGGAACTGTCAATACTTTGCGATATCAAAGCATGCATGATCATATATGAAGGAAATAGTATGGTGAAATGTGGCCGAATGATAGTTAAAGAGCTAATAAATATCTACAAAGATCAACCATTTGAAGGGCGAACCAAAAGGGGTAAGACATTGTCCAACTATTTCAAAGATGAGATCAAAGTAGAAAACGATCCATATTCAAGATTTGACTATTTCGAAAATGATGTTGAAAAGAAAAGGGCTGATGAGATCAAAGTAGAAAAGTATCCGACTTGGGATTCAAGATTTGACTATTTATCTGGAAAAAATTGCAAAATCTTGTTGGTTTTGTTGAGAAAAGGATGGAGAATGCAAAAGGAAAACTCGAATTGTTGAATGGAAGTTGCTCACTTTCTCATCAACAACAAATATGGGAGTATAACAACTTGATGAACCAAACTACTACTCTGTCTCTGTGGCCTATTTCTAACAACAACTTGTTTCAATTAAATATTCCAATTAGTAGTACTGTGAATTCAATGGGAGCATGGATATTGGATTATCAATTTTGCAATGCTAATTATTCAATGATGAATGAGTCTGAAAACTGGTATGGAATTGGTTCAAGTTCGACAATGATGCAGCATAATATGGCAAACAATTATGGAATTGGTTCAAGTTCAACAATATTGCATCCTATGGGAAATAATTATGGGATTATTGATTCAAGTTTGACAATGCAACTTATGGGGAATAATGAGATTGGTTCACGTTCGACAACGCAGCCAGCCTATGGATGATCAGTACCCTTTCATGTACAATGACTCTACTCATGATATGTCTTATGGATTCTTGTAGATTTTATTTTTGATCATCAAATATAGTTAGTTAGCAGTTCCTCTTTTGTTTACTTTTGAAGCCGTTGGATCAGAGTAAACAAACTAGGAACTGGCTTTTCTGTTAGATGAAATATTAACTTTTGTGATGATACATATTTGTTCACTTATACTTGTTCGTATTAGCCCTTTTATCATAAATAGTACTGATGACTAGTTTTTCACATGCACTTTTATGGAGCCTAAAAGCTTGAACTCCAACATTAAAGTGAACGTGCTTGTTCCGATCACAAATAACACTCTGCATTACAGAACAATTTAGCTCTAAACTTATTGAATTGTGCAAACGGACTGTAGAAAGTATATACTTAAAAAAAAAAAAAACTTTACAAAAATTGGAACATGTAGAGTAAAAAGAATGAAGTTGATTTCATGAAAGAATATATGAATATTCTCTATGTATGGATGGGTAGCCAAGTACTACTATATGAGTACTAAATGTAAATGAGTAAGAAAGAGCAGGTAAATTAATACTATGGAAAAACATTGGTAAGTGTAAATAAAATATTGAAAGTTGACACAGACTCTATATCCCTAATTACTTGTCTACTTTTAAATTGACATATATATTTATTAAAAAAAACAATGATTTACAATTAGTTTATCATTTTATCTTTATTAATTATGAAGTGAATCAGTTAAAAATTTAAGATTTTTAACAAGTTTAACATTTTTCAAAGTAATTAATTAAGGATAGGGATAATTTCAAAGACCACCCTCCAGAATTCGCTTTATAACACTCACCTCCCCTGTGGTTTACGATATTACGTCTACCTCTTTTATTTTCATTTACTTGTAACCATTCTTTAAACTTATTATAGGTTTAAAGAATAGTTACAAGAAAATGCAAAAATAAGGGAGGTAGACGTAATATCGTAAATCACAATGAAGGTGAGTGTTATAGAGCGAAACCTGGAGGGAGGCAGGGGCGGACCCACATGGTGTCCGCCGGGTGCTCGAGCACCCATTAACTTCGTTACGAAATATATATATATATGTAGAAATTGATAGGTATTTGTATAAAATTAAGATAGAGCACCCAATGAATAAATGATATACTTGGCCCAATGGTTCTTGGATGGATACTAAAGACTCTTTTAGTGTTGTTACCAAGGTTCGAATCTCATGTTAACATGTATTTTTTACATTTTCAACCTTAAAATCCTAGATCCGCCACTGGAGGGAGGTCTCTGAAATATATGCAAAAATAAGAGAGGTAGACGTAATATCGTAAATCACAATGAAGGTGAGTGTTATAGAGCGAAACCTGGAGGGAGGTCTCTGAAATTATCCCTTAAGGATATAATAGGTATAAAAATTGTCCTTTCTTGATTTGTCAAAATTAACAAGTAAAAAAAATGGATAAGTAATTAGGGACAAATGGATTTTAAAACAAGAAACAAGACAATTGTTTCGGATATATCTCTACCTTTTTAAAAATCATTCATAGTCAAGTATTTACTTATAAAATAAACATAAAAATATGTGATTTATTAATTTAACAACTTAGGATATTTCGATACATTATTATTAATTAAGTTTCGGTCATTTTGTAAAATTACATAAGAGTTGAAAAAGTTTTGATAGTTTCTACAAATTGTGAGATTTCTATGTTTATGAAAAAAAATAATGTGTAACTTTTGAAACTCAAATTAAAATTTTAACTTCAGAGGGGTATTAAAACAAGAAACAAGACAATTTATTTCGGATATATATCTACCTTTTCTAAAACCATTCATTGTCAAGTATTTACTTATAAAATAAACATAAAAATATGTGATTTATCAATTTAACAAGTTAGGATATACCAATATATATTATTAATTAAGTTTTGGTCATTTTGTAAAATTATATAGAGTTGAATAAGTTTTGATAGTTTCTATAAATTGTGAGATTTTTATGTTTATGAAAAAAAAAATATGTAACTTATGAAACTCAAATTAAATTTTTTTTTAGATCAATGGGTCAGTTACCACACACAAAATCAAATAATATTATTATAAAGTGAGCAATTACTATAAAAATAGGGTAAGAAGAGCGGTGGAAAAAGTATTCACATAATTTTAATAAACTGTACAGTAATTCCTAAAAAGGTAGGTAGTTATAATTATATTCTTTCAATAATAATTAGTATATAGTTTCTAAAAAAACAAAAAACCAACGCGTGAAACTTATTACATATAATTATGATAACAGTTGTCCATACTTCCGGAACAAGTATTAGTTCCTCGTAATTTTCTGTTCTCTTCCATATTTCATTGCTATTCTCATACAATTAAGTCACATTCTGAAGCTTTGATTCATCTTCTAAATTCAGTAGTATTTACTTCCTTCTTTTGGTATATCAAGTAATCTGAATTTATGTTTCGTTCTTCGAGTTTTATATGAATTAGAGATGAATGACAGACAACATAATTTTCTTTTCATTATATACATTTTGTATTTTCTTCAAGTGCAGGTAATGTAGGAGATCAAAAATAAAAATGAAACTTATTGAAGATCACAAAAAGAGGAAATCCACTTTGGTAAATCGGAAAGTTGGCTTAGTGAAGAAAATCTCGGGACTCTCAATACTTTGTGACGTCAAAGCATGCATGATCATATATGAAAGAAATAATAATCAAGTTATAACTTGTCAGCAGGATCAAATCTGCCCAACGGCTCAAACTAATTAGAGGATTTTAATTATTTTTTATATTTGAGATTCAAAGTTATTTTATTTTAAAAAAAATAAAAAAAAAAAAAACTTATTATTTTGGTGCTAAACTAAAGCTATATATATACCAAAATATTTTTAAATCTTGTGGTCTCAAACCTATCGTGTGGAAGTTAAATTTAAAAATTGATTCATAAAAGAGAAATATTTTTTAATGTTTTGAAACAAACTAAAAATAAATAAATAAAAAAAAATATTATATCTTTTTGTTAAAAAAAGCTTACAATAATTTAATTATTACAAAAAAGTTAGATCCTTCAATTTTGGGTGCATAAGGCGTATGCATCATTTTTACAGACATTGAACTTGTCTCTGTCCAAGCCGAATGATCCAAATGAAGTTAAATAGCTGATATATCTCTACAAAACCAACCACTACAAGGCCGAACCAGAAGGAGTAAGACCTTATGCATCATTTTAAAGAAATTGAACTATTTCTGTCCGACCGAATGATCCAAATGAAGTTAAAGAGCTAATAAATCTCTACAAAATCAACCACTACAAGGCCGAACCAGAAGGAGTAAGAGCTTATCCAACTTTTTTGAAAATGATCAAAGAAAAAGGCTAAGATCAAAGTAGAGAAGTATCCCACTTGGGATTCAAGATTTGACTATTTCGAGAAATGATGAAAAGAATATCAAGGCTGAGATCAAAGTAGAAAAGTATCCCACTTGGGACGGACAGAAAATAGGATATAATTAACAGTGCACCCATGAGCAGCAGTAGAGTTTTCTTGTATTGTTGGTATAAGCTAGAAGAACCACTCGTGGGACTAGGGTTTGAATCTAGCTAAAGCCTTTTTCACTATTTTTATTTTAAGTTTTGCTTAGAGCTCCTATTTGAGCTAAGGTTATATTGGTGCATCCAAAGTCTTCAAATCCTGAGTTCACCTCTGATAATTTGTATCGGCATCAACTTCATCATCCACACTATTCTTTACGAGGGTATCCACAATTTTTTTAAAGATTTGGATCTCTGAACAAATGTATCATTTTCACCTAACTAATTTAATGGCCATTAAACATCCATTTTATTGCATTGATTGTGTAACACCTCACAATTTGAAATGACTAAGAATAAGTTAAGAAATTAAAAATATTCATTTTTGGAAAGGAAAAGAAAAATCTGGAATATTGCCTAAGTTAAGAAAGTGAGTTTTGGTTATTTCAAACGGCCATAACTTCTAGATCAAGATGAGTTAGAGGTATGCCTATCGGAAATTGGGTTGTTGAACTGAGGAAAGATCCAATCCGAATTTAAGGAAGGACAAACTAGTCTTTTCACCAATTAATTTTCTATTTCGTTTTTAGGGGTTTATTGGGGTAAAAACTAAGTTTAGTTCAGTTTGAAAAATTAAACTTTACGCTTAGGGCTTGGAGAAGAGAGAAAAGAAGAAGGAAAGGGAGAAAAAGTCAATAATTCGCCAAGAACATCAAGATTAGCGAGTGAATTTCGTCGCGGGTGATCCCTATCAAGGTATGTGAGATATTTTAGTGTTGGGTCAGTTCACCCACACACCAAATTTATTTTAGTTCAGTGATTTTTCAAATTGGATGAATGATAAAAGTGAATTTCTTGAGGAACCTTATTGAATTATTGTTGATTGAGTTGTTGAATGCCTAATGTTGATTTGATTTGTGTTTTCGGGTTGTTTTTGAGTTAAATCTATTGGGTATTGAAGGTACTAATGATCCTGCGTGTTTGGGGAAATAACCATGGAAGTTTAGAGGGTTTAGAGATGAAAAACGAAGGAGAAAAGTTGGAGATTTTCTAGGCAAGGGTTGGGGCGCTGCGCGAACCTTGGCCTCTGGTACGTCGCGCTAGCCAGAGCGCCACAGAAAGTTCTCTGAACTTTTGAGGAAAGGCGCCCCGCATCTCTCAGAGCGCCAGGGACGCTAGTTCTCTCCATTCTTCCCCCACCTTTTCGTACTAGTTCCTTGTGATGTACCCATGTTTCTTAGTTATTTCTAACACTCTAAGGTAAATCTAAACATCATGAAATCATCCATAAACATGATATCATGGGCCTTAAATCCATAATCCAATTCAAGAAAAGTTAAGATCAAAGTCAAAGAAGTTAGGAGTCAAGTCTAGAAGTTAAAAAGCAAGTCAAGGTAAAGTTCTTAAAAGTTCTCAAGGGTCTTTAACAACGTTTTAAGACTCAAGTTTCAACCTAAGTAAAGAGTAAAGTGTTGAAGTTCTTCCTTCAAAGAAATATATGGGGACTATGTATTCCCAAAGAAGTTTAAAAGAAATGCTTTTCACATTTGAACAAGAACGGAAACTGAGTTTTCCAAAGAGCCTTCGGGCTAGTTTTCAGAAAGAGTTATAGCTTTATAAAATGAAGAATGCAGGGAAACTGATATTTCCAAGATAGCCTTTGAGCTAAGTTTTTTAGAACTAATCTGAAATTACAGAAGAAGTATGTTTTAAATCATAAGAGTCAATATATTTTTGGAGTATTATTGAGCACCGAATTAGAGACGAGCATGATTTCAGATTACTCACATCTCCATAAAACCTAACTCACATCTCCATAAAACCATGTAGACACTATGGATAAAAAAGGGTCATACTTTTTAGATGAACCCTTTTCACAATAGACTAGTGGGTCCATTAGGTAGTTCAGGTCTTATACCTTTGGCCGGGTATAGGATGCGCTGACAGCGTGAGGTAGATCGTTGTATCATCACTATAGCTCTTAAGTGATGGTTTCCGGTTAGACAAACTCCATAGAAGTTAAATGTATTTATATATATACATCAATTTATTTGTATTTTTACATACATCCTAGAGTTAATTGTATCCTTGTATACATTCAGAGTCTATAACATGTTTTCAAACAACTTTTCTTTATATTGCACTTGCTTTTAAATTTCTTTATACTGAAATGAGTTAGTTATATTGAGTTATGTTATTCATGAGCTGAGGTGAGCCAAGGTAAGTGTTCCTTCTTACACTTTTCAAGCTTAAGTTGTTTTAGCATTCCAACTCGCATACTCGTACATTTAATGTACTAATGTCAATTGGCCTGCATCGTCTTGTGATGGAGACGCAGGTAACTAGGATCTGCATCCGGCGTACTGTTGATCCAATGAGCAGCTTCGAGTCAGTTGGTGAGCCTCCTTGCATTCCGGAGGGACTCCTTTTTATTTCTTTCAGTTATTATATTAGTTCATTAGGATGTCGTTGGGTTTGTCCCGACATCTCTCTCAGTTGCTTTAGAGGCTTCACAGAGAGATAATATTAGTTCTTTTGGCTTATTCATTTAGTTGTATACGTTTAAGACTTAAGTTGTCATTTTGGCTAAGTTAATACTAAAGTTATTTTATTTATGCTTAAAGTCTTCCGCTTAGTAAGTAAGTCAGGCCAAGGGTTCGCTTAGGACCAACAATGGTTCTCGAGTGTCGGCCACGCCCAGGGTGTAGGCTCAGGACGTGACAGATTGAGATTATTAATCATGACCTCACATACATGAATATCGTTTTCACAATAGGTTTTCTTTAAATCCTTGACACTTCATCTCGTGAACAATACAATCAAAATTAACCTTCAATGAATCTTGAAGACATATTATAAACTAATAAATATTATTGTAACGATTAATAATACACCTACAAAATAATAATATAGAAATATTTTACTGTTTGATGATCAACACACCATATTTAGTAGAGTAAATATTAGTGCTCTATAGCTACAATATTGCTAGTTTATTACGGAACGTCATATTTGTATAAATCGCAGGCAGACATCTCGTTTGTATTAAAGCACAACGACTGTAAATGCATATCGACTAGATAATTGTATTTATGTCACTACTATGTATATGTATCTATGATTGTCTTTGTATATCTGCATAAAATTTGAATTTGTATACAATTGACTCGTAATAAAATATTTGTATATTAAATCTCTCTAGCTTTATAAAGCCCAAATTATACATTGCACAATTTGTATAAAGTGAGAAAGAGAGAAAGACAGGAGAACCGGTAGGGAAAGATTTGCATTTTTATAATTATAAATGTACGAGATGAAAATATATGTATTTGTATTTGTATATACAGTTTTCTCTCACTTTATACAAACCCAAACGTAATTTATACATTTGTTTTTGTATAAAGTGAGAGAGGCGAGGGAGAGTGGCGAGCGAGACTTCTGGGGAAAGAGGCGAATTAATGACAAGTGTTTGCTACGAATTAGAATAAAATGAAATTGTATTTATAACATTTAATTTGAATTAATAATTTACTATTTTATATAATTTTGCTTGTTTAGTATAATTCAAAAAGGAGTACTAATATAAAATCGTCCATTTTCCTTTTTTTAATATAAAACTAAATAATAATGGAGGGGAAGAAGAAAGATTCCATGAAAGTCTTTCCTATACGTAATAGGAGAAGAAAATTATTATTATTATTAATTACTCCCTACTAATTATAGTTTCTAAAAAAGAGTTACTCAAACGCGTCAAATTCTACTATTTAATGAATATGGCAGAACATATTATTTGGTTTTGTATAATTCACCTTGCTAGTCTCAAGTCAGGTAATTTTCAGTCTTTTCTGTTTCACGTTTCAAATTTTGTAATTTTATATTGTTCATGATTTGATATTTATACACCAGAAAATTTTCTTTAATTTTTTGTAACTAAATAACACAAGTTTATATGCATTAATAAAATGACTCGAGTCATTCGAGTTTGTAATTTTATGTGTTTGGATATAGATTAATACTATGTCCTTGAAATTTATCAACTAAAGAATTAAAGAGCATACAACAAATATTTGTTTTAGCATCGTTTTAATACAGTGCCTGTTTCTTTCTTCTTTTGTTTAATTACGTTTATGTGTATTTTCTTAATTCGACTGCAGACCAAATGGGAAGATCAAAAATCAAAATGGAACTTATTCAAGATCACAAGAGGACAAGTCTACTTTGATAAATCGGAAATGTACAAAAGATCAAAATCAAAGTGATGATATAATAAGAATACTCCCTCTATATATTCACTTGTACTTGTTCATACCATAGTGGCATTAGGAAGAAATGTACAAAAGCAAATCAAGGCATAAATACAAGTGAGGACATACATTACAATAATGCAAATAAAGGATACTAAAACTGCTCAAAATTTTAAAATTGTTATAAAATCAAGCTCATGACAATATAATCATGAAGAGAAGAAGACAAGAGAAGTAGATGAAGGAGAAGACTTTTCTTCTTATTCAAGTGTATGTTACAATTATGAATGATATCTCTATTTATAGGTTATAGGTAGAGAAATCAATCAAAAGGCCACCATGTTTAATGTCACATTAGTAGATACATTGTTATCCCAAAAAGGTTCATATCACCTTGGGAATACATATCCATGATAAGGATAAGTTTATGATAAGCTTAATGGACAATCCACTTAATTCAATGAATTTATAACACTCCCCCTTCGATGTCCATAGATAATGTGTCTCGTTAAAACCTTACAAGAAAAAATTCAGTGGGAAAAAATTCTAGTGAAGGAAAAAGAGTACACATATCTTTTGATACGCATTATTTGTTGCCTCATTAAAAACCTTGCCAGGAAAACAGTGAGACAAAACCTCGGTCAAGAAAAAAAGAGTGCAACGTGTATTATACTCCCCCTGATTAAAACATCACTTAATTTCTTACGATGATGTCTCCAATCTTCGTACATTGTGGTTGGTATATTCTTTTTCAAAGAAAAACCACACATTTTTTGAATATGGTGTGTCATTTATCTCAATCAGACGCAATCTCGACTTGCTTCATGGAGGACTTTTATTTCTGCATAGCAACATTTGCTTCTTTTGATCGTCAGGATATTATTGTGCCTCCATATGCAAACAAATAGCGTGTTTGAGATCGTGCTTTATGCGGATCAGATAAATATTCTACATCTGCTTAACCAATCAACTCTGACTTGAATTCTTCGGAATAAAATGAACCCATATCTATGGTCCTTCAAAGATATTCAAGTATATATATAACACCATTTCAATGTCCTTTTGTTGGGGAGGAACCAAATCTTGCCAGTAAATTTACTGCAAAACAGATATCTGGTCGAATATTGTTAGTAAGATGCATTAGTACCCTGATTGCACTAAGATATGGAGTTTCATCACCAAGAAACTCTTCATCCTTCTCTTGAGATCAAAATGAATTATCTTTTATTTCAAGCGATCTCATAATCATTGGGGTACTCAATGAATGTGATTTATCCATATAAAATTGTATCAAAACTTTTCTGTGTATGTTGACAGATGGACAAATATTTTATTTGTCAAATTATCAATCTGTAGGTCACAATAAAATTCTGTCTTACCAAGATCTTTTCACCTTTTCAAACACTTAAGAGCTTTTGAAAACTCTTTAAGAGTGTTAGTAATTTCAAGCCATCAACACAAACAATTTATAACAAATTCAGATCCTGACCTTTTAATAAAATTTCAAGGACAATTAGGGTCATTCTTTTTGTACCCTTTTCTTCCTTGATTATTTCAATCCATATAAGGATTCTTGAAGCTTTGTTGAAAAAGTTTCCTTCAAACTTTTATATGCTTCAGACACCTCGATTGCTTCAAGGATTTTCATATAACCTTCATTGCCTAGCTAGACCTTCAATTATTCATTACATGCATTCAAGTTTTTTCATATGTTGCCAGATCAAAACAAACCTCATTGCATCCACCATAGGAGAAAATATCTCCAATAATGTCAGGATTTTTGCGACAAACCTTTATGCCCCAAGACACAAACCGTATTTGATATCTTACGGTTATACTATCGCATAATAATTTATTTGTACCCCACTGACATTATACCTTAATTTATGGACTACCAGTCCAAAACGTCACTTTTCTAAGTGAAACAAAATATACTTGAATTATGCATTTTACTTGGCCAACCATTTATCTGTCCCACTCTATGACAGATTTAAATTCAAGATCCTCGTCACAATTTATATCATTGAGCGCTATCTCATATCAAAGATTCCGTCGACGGTTATTTGATATCGATTCCAACATGACATAACTTATTGAGATCTCTTCATTTTTCATCATATTCATGTACCTGAACCTTTTCCAAGGTTTTATGAATTGTTATGTCGTGGTGCTCTCTTATAGCACTTGCCTCATTATTATGACCATATTGATCATTTGCTCCTCTCCTTCTTCAAGGAATTTTATATTTGGAATCGATTGGTCTATTACGCTTCCGGCATATCGTAGACTCTGTCCTTCAAGGACTACACATTGGAGCATTTGCAGCTGAATTATTTCATACGGTCAGTACATCCATCTGGCAATTAATTTGCAACATTATGCAAATGAATTATCCCTTGAACTTTAAGTTCACATGTTTATTTAACGAGGATCTAGATAATTCATAATTAACCTCACACATAATTTTCAGCTGTCAATCATCTCTCCCCCTAATGTTAGAAAATCTAACATTCACCCCAATCTTATTTGGGAATTCATCTTTGTACGTGGTGGAGCAATTAAAATCATAACCGCACATTCAACATTTTAGATGAAAATTATTTGGTTCCTGACCCTGAACCAATTATGATGGGGAAACCTTGTTGGCTTGATGAATACATGTGTTGCTACATGTTAAATAAATTATCTCATATCAAATCTTATTTGGGAGTTTTGTTCTCATAACCATGATTTAGCTATAATTGGAGGCATACAATTTCTGCTAAATCAACCAGCATTATCAATATAATTTCATAATTTGGAACTATGCTCTAAATTTAACAATTCGAGCAAATAACCTTACAAACACCAATTTGTAAGTTGACAACAAAGCACATGTAATCATTGCATAGATACGTCTATCATATAGTTGCAAATGATCCACATGGCAGATGAATGGGCCCATATTCACCTTTTTATATGTTATAAAAATTTCAGGGAATTACAATCCCAACCTTAGCTGGTACAATGAAAACAAGCAACACAAGAGAGTTCTTGAAGAATCTTTTATTTCTTCATCATATAAGCCACATGAATTCTCAATTATATTTGCATCACATTTAATCGCAATGGCCAACTGATCATGCCAACAGATCTTTAGTTCAGTACACTTACAGTTTACTTTTACATGTGATTTCATCAGCATGTACATGTTTGTATGCAACAAACAAGAGGAAAAAATGAGTAATCGTTTACATCAATATTTATAACCCGCTTCGGTTGTAGTAATTTAACGATATTAAATTTTTTCGTAATTTATAGTCTCAATATTTCTTTTTAATTCATCTGAATCTTAAAAAGTTTCTTCTGAGACTTACCATAGGTACACAACCAATGACAAATTTGTATTGCCACACAATAATGACCACAACCCTTATAGGCAAGAACTATTTCTTTCTTTTGCCCTTTCGGTAGTTCACAATAAACATACCATAGTGACGTATAAACGTACAATACCATTAACCATTTCTGTCAAATAAAATTTATTTCCTCTCAAACCTCCTGTAGAGGTGAGTTTTGACATATATCATTTTTCTCAAACCTCCCATAGAGGTGAGTTGTGACATATATCCAACCAATAATGATTTTATCACATTTTGACCCATTCTCTTATAAAATGGTGGAGCATTCATGATACGCATCTCTTGTCACATTCTCTTCAAGGAATGGACTAATCATTTATATGTGTTTCATAAATTTGCATTATAAGCACTTTGTCATGCCTTTAAAATTCATCATATTTACATGACACACCTCAACATCACTTTGAAAGATCAAGTATACCATTACTTTATCTTCTTGTCTTTTGATAGAGAATTTATAAACTTGTCAAATTATTGGGTCGACAACATTCACAAGTCCAATGACCTTTCATACCATTTTGATAATGGAAACTGCCTTCACATTTTGAAGGACTAATTGGAGAATCCATAATGTTCTTCCTTTTATAATTACCACAATGATGACTATTATAATTCCGTCCCTTCATGTCCTTTTTCATATCGTTAATCATTTGTCATCTTTCAGACTAATTATTTACTGCTACCACTTTCATACGATAGAATGGAGCAAGTCAACATCAGATTTCAAAGTTATCATATGTTGCTACCACATTCTTTTCAAGGAATGGAGCAAATTCAATGGGACAAATTTCAAGACTTTCATCAAAAATATATTATTTTTCTTAGTCATCATTTTATCATCGATATGGTGCATTGGCTAAAACTCAATGTCTTACCCATATAAGGCGTGTTACGCCATAATTCTATGAGACTTGAACCCAATCATGGTGCATTAAAACTCAAATTGATGTCTTACCCTTTTGGTGCGATAGAACATGAATCTATCGTCTTACCCTCAAACATTTTTTTTATTATGGTGCATCCGGACTTTAACCTGATGTCTTACCCTTTTGGTGCGATGAGACATGAATCCATCGTCTTATCCTTAACCAATGGTATAATAGACCGAAATACAACATGACTCACCCTTTGAGTCTTTCAAAATAATCAAAATAATATTCAAACTCATGCTATTAAAACTTTATACCTTCTTCCATTTAAGATTTTTTTTATAGTATGTCATATTCAACCAATAGTAGTATATGTCTTTTGTTCCTGGTCAATGTTAGTGACTGAACATTATCGTATTCTAAATCATAAAAAGATTTTAGAAAATACATACCTGATTTTATGCATATAATACTTTGATCTTCATAACGAGATCAACCAAAATATGAGCTAAAGAAAAACAAGAACTCACTCTCAATTGGATAGAGTCTCGTGCTGATAACGTGTTATAAACTCACGCTCATGACAATATAATCATGAAGAGAAGAAGACAAGAGAAGTAGATGAAGGAGAAGACTTTTCTTCTTATTCAAGTGTATGTTACAATGGTGAATGATATCTCTATTTATAGGTAGAGAAATCAATCAAAAGGTCACCATGTTTAATGTCACATTAGTAGATACATTGTTATCCCAAAAAGGTTCATATCACCTTGGGAATACATATCCATGATAAGGATAAGTTTATGATAAGCTTAATGGACAATCCACTTAATTCAATGGATTTATAACAAAAATTTCATTTTTTTCACCATCTAACCTCAACCCCCTCCCACACCCACCCACACCCACCCACACCCTACCAGCCCTCCGAAAAAAGTTTAAGTTTGTTTTTAAAATTTATTTTCAACTTCAAAATTTCATTTTTTTCACCCCTCCCCACCAACCCCCTCTACTAGCCTCCACCCACCCACCGCCATACCCCCCCAAAAAAATTTAAGTTTGTTTTTAAAAAATAGGGAAAACTCACAAGTACCCTCAACATATGCTCGAAATCTCAGAGACACACTTATACTATACTAAGGTCCTATTACCCCCTGAACTTATTTTATAAATAATTTTCTATCCCTTTTCGGCCTACGTGGCACTGTCTTGTGGGTCCAACGTGTGTTGACATTGTTTTCAAGCTAGTGCCACATAGGCCGAAAAAGGGTAAAAAATTATTTATAAAATAAGTTCAGAGGGTAATAGGACCTTAGTATAGTATAAGTGTGTACTTATGCATTTTCCCTAAAAAAATATTTTCAACTTCAAAATTTTATTTTTTCACCCCTACCCTCAACCCACCCCCATCCCAAAAAAAATTAAGTTTTGTTAACTCCTGTATTCAGATTAGCAAACCAGAAAAAATAATAGAAGATGAAAGAAAAACACAAAGAAATATTCGAGTCCACAGAATCAACTATGTGTCCTTAAGAAATTTAATTTCAAATTAATTCCTCCCAAGATAAAACGAGTTAACCATTAAAGAAGTAGTGGTACCTCAAACTTTAATAATTTCAACGAACTCAAAATGACAGCAACGAATCAGACGTACAGACACGATCGATCGATTTTATTTTGTAAGAAATATATGCAAAAGAATGGAATAATTCAATACTAAAAATATGAGAGACAACTTCCTATTTATAGCCAACAAAGGGTAAAGGTCACAACTCTTAGGAAAGAAGACAACCTTCTAGAAAGGTCACGACACTTTTGAAAAGGCACAACCTTTCAAAAGGTCACAGCCCTTTAGAAAGTACACAACCTTTCATAAAGGTCACAACCCTCCGGCGAAGTGACAACCCTTCAGGAGAGTCCAGTGTTTTGGAAAGCGAGAAGCGGAAAAAAGCGACAAAGGCTCGTGAAGCGAAGCGCGCTTTTTTTAATAAAAAAAAATGACATTTAGTATAAAAATAAAAAATATTAAATAACTGAATAGAGATAATATATTCTTAGATTAAAAGAAAACAGATAGTCAATAATACTCATAAGTCATAACATATAAAACAAAAAATCAAAAATATAATTAAATCACAAAGACTCAAACTCCTATTTTTCAACAAGATCCTCAAACTCCTAGTCAGTTTACAGAAATAAAAACGAAAAAGAGCAGTAAAATAATTGGAAAAAAAACATAGCAGGCAATAATATTAACCAAAAAAACAGTTCAGTAATTGAGAAAAAAAATAGTAGCAGATCGCAGCAGCTTCGTAGAGAAGAAAAGGAGAAGAAGAAGAAAAAACTTACAGCAGCAACCAACCAAAAATAGTAACAAAAATCGCAGAAGAGTTTGAAGAAGAGAAGTCTGAAGAAGAGAAGAAGAGAAGGAGAAGAGAACTTACATGAAGAGACGCAGCCGCACTTGGTCGTGAAGAAGAAGCAGTCGCGAAAGAAGGAGTGAAATCGCGAAAGAAGAAGAAGTCGCGAAAGTATCTCTTCAGAAATTAAAAAAAAAACTTATAATTTAAAAAAAAAAAAACTAGTTGTCGCTTATTTTATAAAAAGCGCGCTTTTGCCTGTTCGTCGCTTCTCGTTTCTTCAGTAGAAGCGAGCACCTTTTCCGAATCACCTCGCCTCAGGAGATAGAAGCGCAATAGCAGCGCCTCATTTCAAAGCACGCTTTTCTGCGCTTTTTACAAAACTGAGAGAGTCACAATCCTCCTCAGGAGAGTCACAACCCTTCATTTCCTGTTCACACCTTTAAACCCAACAAGTTTGTTTTTTAAAAAATTAAGTTTGTTTTAAAAAAATATTTTCTACTCTAGTAAAAATAAAAGATATTTCTCAAATATATTTTTCATTCATAAATCAAACACTAAAAAAAATTTTCGAAAAAAATTTTCTACTCACCAACCAAACATGAGAAAATAAGTCAAAAATTTACTTGTTTTCCAGAAAAATATTTTCCATCATACCAAATACACCCCTAGAGTCTAATAACTCTTTGAATTAGCTTTTCAAAGTACCGTAAAAAGAATTTCACATGTGTCATTACTCATATATATAGATGATTAAGGATTATTCAGTCATAGTGTGTGACTATTTATTCCCCTAAGATATTTTCACTCATAACTATATTATTACCTTAGTCACTCAGATTCGATGTCACATCCGTGTCAATACAACATGAGTGTGGGTATGGATTCCATACTGGAATAGTCAACTAATTTTTTTATACATTGACCAAAATCAATTAAGAAAATCAAGACAAATTTAAGGATTTTTTAATCAAAACAAGAACCAAAGTGAAATTGAATAAAATGAAATACTTATATGTAGAAATTTTTGTGTAAGTCCCTTTACTAATATTTCTATCTAAGATTCTCCTTTTGATCAATATTTACTCTCTGAAATACCTTTTAATTTTCCACATAATGTCTCATATTTAAACATATAATTCTATTTTTTGTTCGCAAGAATATGTCTCCGAGAGATGCCAAAATAAAACGTGTTTGTTAGATCGAGAAAATTTTTGATGATTGACAAATAGCTAGGGGAACATATGAAAGGAACAGTTTTCGTCGACATGTTCCTATTAAACCGAGTCAGAGTGGGATTTGGAGAAGGACAACCACGTAAAGCAAAAGTTATAAAGCGGTGGACGAGTTGCATTTATGAAAAGAATCCAGTTGCATAAAGTTTCCTTTCATAGGGGCTTCCTACATGGAAAGAAATATCAAGTCAAAGCCGCAAACAGAATCCTAAAAGGAAAAGGAATCCTTAAAAAGACTGACTCTTATGACTCAAAGAACGAGAAGTCTCACATCTATAGATACAATATAATTTTTTTCACAAAGAACCTTGCACACTTATACAGATAGTTAATAGATTCACACAATCAAATAGAGTGAGTTCATATTTGAGAGAGTTCTCATCTATTACAATACTTCTAGAAAGCAAATAGGTTAAAATAAAAAATCAAAATACTCAAACCTAACCTATTCAAGAATAGGTTCTCTTGTCAAATATACTAAAAATAGTTGTCCAGAATTAATTGTCAATTTAAACAATCAAGAAACAATTAGTCCCTTTTTTTCATTTCTGTCCTTAATAATTACATAACTACTAGTTTTAAAAAGTAGTCATTTTAAAGTTACAAGACTACTTTAATGTGAAAAAGGTTACTTTTACATTTTTCAAAAGTACAAACCATTTTAAATTGATAGGAGGGTTATATTAGTCAAATAGCATGTTATATTAATTCTTTTTTAAGAATTGTGCATGATTTTATCCTGACAAACAATAGTGGACGGAGGGAGTACTATCTTTTAAAATGATGGAAAAGATGTTTTAAGTGAAAGAAGATTATCTAACTCAAATACAATCGAGTGAATTGTTATAGTAGAAAAGAGTAACTTTGCATAAAATATTTTTAAAAAATATATTAATTAAATAATAATAATAATAGTTGGAAAAAAAATTCTGTGGCGATGACTAGGTCACTTTGATTGAATGTTGCCGGCTGACGGCCGACCATTGATGGCTGGGCTGGACTCTGCCTAATCTGCTCAGTTTCCACCTCTTCCGAACAAAATGAACACTTGTCAAAACAAAATCCCTAGTTCTCCATTTTTGAACAAGTTTGCGGACATTATTAAAGGACATAACTCTTCAGGTAATGAGAAAAATGTTGTGGAAATACAACCTACTGCTATGAAAAAGCCGACTCTCATTGGTGGTATACCTACCATTAATTGGTCAGCAAGCGAAATTGTCACAACCCAAATTCACAAGTCGTGATGGCACATATGTTTCCAATCAATAGGTAAGTCAACCCAACATATTTTACCAATTTTAACTAACCAATAAGGAAAAAGGTAAACACCGAGTAAAAATCGCTGACATTAAGTTCTTTATAAATACGGATTGCGAAAAGCTAAGAATACCATCCAAGAATTAGTGTCTTAAGTACAAGAGCTCCTAAAATACTACGCAAGTCTGAAACTAAATGACAATCCCTAACATAATGAATATCCTGTCTGAATACTAAAATAACAGAATAAATAAAAGATAGAGGGAGGTGTGGGTCACGGAATAACCAAGCATCTCACCATAAATCCAAGGCACTCCAAGCTCGAACTCAAAATGCTCCACGAGATGTGCTCGTACTCTAAATCGAATCTACACCACAAAGAGTGCAACAAGTGTAGTATGAGTACAAAACCACGTGTACGCAATATATCTCATTGACCGACAACAAAGAAGTAGTGACGACAGTTTATATAAGAAAAATCAATCCTTAATTATACAAATCTATATTACACTTACCAGTCAAGTTTCATCAAATAGAGGTAATCAAATATCAAGTACTTTACAACCACCAAATAAAACACATAATCATCAAAATGAAGGATGTCATAAGATGCAATGCAATAAGACACCATGAAATGATGTGCCTCACAATGCCCATTACTCTCTTAACCGTATATACATGATACTCCTCGGAAAATAAATCGAGAGTTCATGACCCATAGGGGACTTGCGAGGTCCACAAACCGACACGGACAATCTCCACGTGTCTCTGCGGACGATCTCAACGCACTATCATAAAATGAAAGAATTTCCGCGCAGACGGTCTGCACGTGCCCAAATTATAATCTTAACATTTCACCATCCCCTGCACAGATAATCTCCACATGCCCAACTTATACTCAATCTCATGTCAGTGCATGTACACAACATTATTTCAATAAAGGGGATAATGATGCATCCAATCAATCAATATCAATATAATACATAACCACCTCAATTATCACAACTATACGGGTGCAATAAAGAAAAACACAATCACACAAGGGATTCAATTCAATGATACATCAACTAATGCCCATATGCTTAGGAATTCTAGGATTACAATCCCCTACTATAGTAATAAACTTTCCCTTTATAACACCGGTACTCATACCAATGTCCGTCACACCATTGGTACGAGACCCCCATTTTTCTCCCTTACCCATGGTCTATCTCATTTTTAATCTTTTAATTAGAAAACATCCTTCCAAGAAGTCTGAAAGTCTTAACATACCTTGAATGCCGAACACGTGCCACAAACTCTCAAGATTTTTCCTTCCCCTTTCGCAAAGCTTCAAAATATTCTCAATCTACCAATTATGCAATATTTATAAGCAACTAAATTCGTAGACACCCATATGTTATATGTCTATCCTAACTCAAAACTCACCAAAATTTATAATCAAGTTCCTAAATCTTAAGCCTAGGTTAAGTCTATTTTTTCCAAAATTCTATAAATCTAATTGTATTCAACATAATACAATACAATACACCAATATCAAGTACCTATTTTAATATAGTAATAACTAAATTGGTAATATTAAAAGCAATAAAAGAAAACATTAAACTGGAGCCACAGGTTACAAAACCAGTAGCAACAACCTCAAAATCAAAGGGTAAAAGTTCTCCCTTTTCCATCCCTTTTCATCCTTCCTAATTAATCTTTCCTTGTAATTAACCAAAAAATAATAATAATACTTACAACATACCCCAAGGACCATATCGAACAACACTACCCAAAATTGACTTTATCCCTTTTGTTCAATCCAATAAAATTTCCACCAATACCTATTAGGACTAATATCATCCAATCATGTACAATTTACACTTAAAACTTATTTGCATTATCTATTCACTTAGTAATTGAATATATCATATCTTCCAGCACTAACAATCTCACTTGTATTAAAATTTATTTTTTTCGATAAGTATAAGCGCATCCTTCAATTAAATATATAAACATTAATGATTTTGGATTGGTTTACCTGGAACCAACGTAGTTGTCGTAGCAGTTTCGTTAAATTTCTCTCGTTGCCGCACATGTAGTTTCCAACCTTTATTTTCCTTTCTAAAATAAACCTACTAATCTGTTTTAATTATATAGGTCAAATGGTAAATATTATTAAATTAAAAAAATGAATTTTACCCATTTACTACTCAAATAAATAAATTATATAATATATATGTATCAACTAAATACTCGAAGTTAGCGAATAGTTTAAAATGCCCCTTTAAATTTTTTGAAAAGAGTCAGAATAGTCCTAGTTCTCAAAACGACCTAGCGGTCATTACATAACATACCACTTAAACAAACGTTCGTCCTCGAACGAAAAAAAAAGAACTCACCTGAATGCTCAAAAAGTTGAGGATGTATACTCCTCATGTCTGACTCAATCTCCCAGGTAGCCTCCTCCACTGGACGATGCTTCCATTGAACCTTTACTGAAGCAATCTATTTCGACCTCAACTTTCGAATTTTCCGATCCAAAATAGTTACTGGCTCTTCCTCAAAAGTCAAATTATGATCAAGTAACACCGAATCCCATTGAATCACATGAGCACCACCCTGATGATAATTTTTCAACACAGGAATATGAAATACGGGATGAACACTCGACAAACCAGGTGGCAAATCCAACTGATACGCCACCTCACTAGTACTCTCCACAGTCTCAAAAGGACCAATATACCTTGGGCTCAACTTGACCTTCTTTCCAAATCTCATCACACCCTTCATAGGCGAAACCTTTAATAGAACCCGCTCTCCAACCATGAACTCCAAATCACGAACCTTCCAATCTACATAACTCTTTTGCCTACTATGAGCCATGAGAAGTCAATCTTAAATCAACTTAACCTTGTCCAAGAACTCCCACAACAAATATGTACCCCACGTTCTAACCTCAAATGCATCAAACCAACCTATTGGAGATCGACATCTCCTACCATATAAAGCCTCAAATGGTGTCATCTCAATGCTTGAATGATAACTATTATTGTAACAAAACTTCGCTAATGGCAAAAACTGATCCCAGTGACCACCAAAGTCTATCACACACGCTCGCAACATGTCCTCAAGAACCTGAACTGACCGTTAGTCTAAGGGTGAAAGGTTGTACTAAGATCCACCCGAGTACCCAACTCCTTTTGCGTAAACCGCCAGAATTGAGATGTAAATTAGGTGCCACGATCTAAAATACCAGAAATAGGAACCCCATGCAGACGAACTATCTCTGATTATATAGGTTGGCTAACTTCTCTGAATTATTGGTAGTCTGAACTGGTACGAAGTGTGCAGACTTAGTCAATCGATCCACGATGATCCATATAGCATCAAACTTAACCAAGGTACGTGGCAACCCTACTACAAAGTCCATAGCAATGCGCTCCCACTTTCACTCAGGTATGGGCATCCTCTGAGTCACACCCCAGGCTTTTGGTGTTCAAACTTCACTTGCTGACAATTCAAACACTGAGATACAAAATCTACTATGTCTCTTTTCATACAACACTGCCAATAATGCTGCTTCAAATCACAATACATCTTAGTAGCCCCCGGATGAATAGAGTACCTTGAACTATGATAAGTCTAGTCAAATCACTTATCCGAGGAACACAAATGCAACCTTTTATCCTCACAACTCCCTCACTATCAAGAATGGCATTCTTGGCTTCTCCTTTTTACACCTTGTCTCTAATCTTACATAAATCATCATCATCAAACTGTTCAATCCGAATATGCTCCAACAAGGATGACCTAGCGTCCATATAAGCCTACACATTACCAGACTCTGAAATATAAAGCCTCACAAAGCTGTTGGCCAAGGACTAGACATCCCTAGCTAATGGACGCTCACCAACATGTAAAATGGCTAGACTACTCATACTTATCGCTTTTTGACTCAAGGCATCTGCTACCACATTAGCCTTGCCTAGATGATAACGAATAGTCATGTCATAGTTTTTAAGCAACTCCAACCATCTCTGTTGCCTCAAATTGAGATCACTTTGATTGAATATATACTGCAGACTACGATGATCCGTGAACACCTCATAATGATAATGCCTCCAAATTTTCAATGCAAACATGACAGCCGCCAACTCTAAATCATGAACATGAACCTTCAACTGCCTCAAAGCATAAGCTATCACCTTTCCCTTATGCATCAATACACAACCAATACGAATCCTAGAAGCATCACAATATACAACAAAACCCTCTCCCTCCACGGGTAGGGTCAAAATCGGAGAAGTAGTCAATAAAGTCTTGAGCTTTTGGAAACTAACCTCACACTCGTCAGACCACTGGAAAGTCACCTCCTTCTGGGTTAAACTAGTTAATGGGGATGCAATGGAAGAGAACCCCTATACAAATCGGCGATAATAACCTGCAAGACCTAAGAAACTCTGAATCTCAGTAACTGAAGCAGGTCTGACCCAATCTCGAACTGCATTAATCTTCTTAAGATCTACCATAATACCTTGCTTGGACATTACATGTCCCAAGAACGCTATCGAACTAATCCAAAACTCACACTTTGAAAACTTTGCATAGAGTTTCTTCTCTTTTAGAATCCCAAGAACAATCCTCAAATGATGCTCGTGTTCCTCCTTACTACGGGAGTATATCAATATATCATCTATGAAGACAATAACAAAGGAATGCAAGTATGGTATGAACACTCCATTCATCAAATCCATAAAAGTTGTTGGGCATTAGTAAATCCGAAAGACATCACCAAAAACTCATAATGGCCATAACGTGTTCGAAAAGATGTCTTAGGGATATCCTCCGCCCTAACCTTCAACTGATGATGGCCAGATCTAAAGTCAATCTTGGAGAAAACCGAAGCACCCTGCAACTGATCAAATTAATCATCAATATGAGATTTCGGGTACTTATTTCTGATCGTTACCTTGTTCAACTTCTGATAGTCAATACACATAAGCATAGATATATCCTTCTTCTTCACAAATAACACTAAAGCACCGCAAGGAGATACACTTGGTCTAATAAAACCCTTGCTCAACAAATCCTGCAATTGCTTCTTCAACTCTTTTAATTCAGTCGGTACCATATGATAAGGAGGAACGAAAATAAGCTGAGCGCCCGGTTCAAAATCAATACAAAAAGCAATATCACGATCACGTGGAAGACCTAGTAAATCTATCAGAAATACATCCAAAAATTCACTCACCACCGGAATAGATCAAGCATAGGAGTCCCAACACTACTATCTCGAATGTGTGCCAAGTAAGCCAAACATCCTCTTTCTACAAACTGACGAGCCTTACAAAATGATATCACCCCCTTAGGATGGTGACTAAGAGAACATCTCCATTCCACTATAGGAATTCCAGGCATAGCTAAAATAACTGTCTTAGCATGGCAATTTAAAATTGCATGGTAAGGAGATAACCAATCCATACCAAGAATCACATCAAAATCTACCACATATAAGACCTTTAAATCTGCACGAGTGTCATATCCTATCAAGGTAACACTAAATATCGATACACCCGGTCTACCACTACAGAATCCCTGACAGGAGTATAAACATGTATCGGCAAATCAAGAGACTCACATAATATATCCAAACTCGAAGCAAAATATGTGGACACATAAGAATAAGTAGAGCCCGGATCAAATAATACAATAGTTAGTCGATAACAAAACGGAATAATACCTGTGATAACAACATCTGAAGCCTCAACCTCTGGCCTACCCAGACAAACATAACAGTGAGAACGATCGCCCTCAAATTGTGAACCTCCACGACCACCACCTCGACTAAAGGGAGAACCATCTCACACTGAATAAGAACCACCTCTGCCACTCTGTACACCTCCCCTAGTTGGAGGTTGTGCATACCTGAAAGTCAAAGTCTGAGAACCCTGATGTAAGCCACCACGTCTGGACCTAGGGCAGTCTCTCACAAAGTGTTCCATATATATCACCACACTCAAAACAACCTCTACGGGACGTAGGCTAATGAGAGGAACATGAATGACCAGAATATCCTCCATGACCTACAGGTCTAGAAGATGAACCCTGTGAAGTATGCACCGAACTCGAAGAACTATGCCCAGCGTAATCAGCCTCAGATGTTTGTAAAGCTGCATGAATGGGTCTGCTAGACTGGGAGTGATAACCTCTACCCAAGTAACCTCAAATCCTAGGTGGAGCACCACCATAATCACCATAATAATTGGTCCTCTTGCCCTCACACTGCTCAAATCCCTCACGTCGAATCATCTCCAACTCCTTAGCAGTATCTACCACTTTATGGAATGGAACACCAGAAGCAGCAACCTAAGAAACTCCTAGACGAATAAGAATAATCAACCCCTTAACAAACCTTCTCACTCTCTCAGCCTCTGTGGGAAGTATCTTCGAAGCATGCCTAGCCAAGACATGAAATTTACCCTCATACTCTGCGACTGACATACCATATTGCTGGAAACCCCCAAAATCGGCTAGAAATACCTAAGTAAATTGAGTCCATAATAGTGGAGGGGATCCAGCTGGCCTACTACTAACGTAATCCCTTCACCACTGCTTGGTAGAGCCAGTCGTCTGAAACGTTGTGTAGTCAACTCTATGAGACTCCACTAATCTAAGATTATGCAACTTCTCATGATAAGTAACTATAAATTCATATGCATCCTCAGTTATATCACCATAAAAGTAGGAGGTTTCATTAGTCTGAACCTCCCAAACATCTTTTGTTCATCAATGGTTATAGAAGGCTTGTTCGCCAAATATGATGCAATACTTGGAAATTCCATTCTATCCAAACGGGGAGCTACAGCAGCAGTTGGCTAAGTCCTGGGAGTCTGAGAATCTGGAGCAACCATTGGATCTGGAGTCTAACCTCCAACACTAGTTTGTGAGGCATCAGATGTGACAAGAAAAGTTCCCGCCTAAGCCATCCCCTTTAGAAGTCCTAGCATACGAGCCAAGGTATCTTGAAGCACTGGGGTGGCAATAATATTGGATCGAGACTGAGTTGGTCCATCCCCCTCTACACGATCCTGCACCTCCCCATGAATAACATCTGCATCATGAGGTACTATCCTATCACGACCCTAGGTATCTGTTAGTACTTGGCCTTCCATAGGTGCGGCAATACGACCCCTACCCCAACCTCGAGCTCGTCCCCTACCTCTACCTCGGATAGTGCTCCTAGAAGCAAGCGTAGGAATAGGCTCCTGATCACCACTTGCCGATGTATGATTCCTCACCATCTGAGAGAGAAAGAAATATCAAGATTAGAATTTCAACAAGGTCAAGTGTGCACGATAATGAATGAAAGAACATATTTTTCTCTAAATGTCCTACAAGCCTCTAGAAGATAGGTATGGACGTCATAATAGCGATCCGCAAGACTCTACTAGACATTACTCTTATATTCGTGAGACTGATGAACCTAGGGCTCTGATAACAAATAGTCACGACCTTAATTCACAAGTCGTGATGGCACCTATGTTCCTAACCAATAGGTAAGTCAACTCAACATATTTTACTAACTTTCACTAACCAATAAGGAAAAAGGTAAACAACGAGTAAAATCTCTGACATTAAGTTCTTTATAAATATGGATTGCGGAAAATCTAAGAATACCAACCAAGAATTGGTGTCTTAAGTACAAGAGCTCCTAAAATACGATGCAAGTCTAAAACTAAATGACAATCCCCAACATAAAGAATATCATGTCTAAATACTAAAATAACAAAATAAATGAAAGATAGAGGGAGGTGTGGGCCACGGAACAAACAAGCAGCTCACCACAACTCCAAGACGATCCAAGCTCGGACTCAAAATGCTCCACGAGATGTGCTCGTACTCGGAATCGAATTTGCACCAAAAAGAGTGCAACAAGTGTAGTATAAGTACGAAACCATGTATACCTAGTATATCTCATTGACCGACAACAATGAAGTAGTAACGAGAGTTTATATAAGAAAAATCAATCCTTAATTATACAAGTCTATATTACACTTACCAGTCAAGTTTTATGAAATAGAGGTAATCAAATATCAAGTACTTTACAACCACCAAATAAAACACATAATCATCAAGAATGAAGGATGTCATGAGATGCAATGCAATAAGACACCATGAAATGATGTGCCTCAGAATACCCAGTACTCTCTCAACCGTATATACATGATACTCCTCGGAAATACATCAAAAGTTCATGACCCATGGAGGACTCACAAGGTCCATATACCGACACAAATGATCTCCATGTGTCTGTGCGGACGATCTCAACGCACTATGATAAAATCAAACTAATTCCGTACGGACGGTCTCCACGTGGACAAGTTATAATCTTAACATCTCACCATCCCAGCTCGGACGATCTCCACGTGCCCCACTTATACTCAATCTCATGTCAATGCATGTACACAATATTATTTCAATAAAGGGGATGATGATGCATCTCAATCAATCAATATCAACATAATACATAACCACCTCAATTATCACAACTATACGGGTGCAATAAAGAAAAACACAATCACACAAGGGATTCAATTCAATGATACATCAGCTAATGCCCATATGCTTTGGCATTCTCGGATTACAATCCGCCTACTATAGTAATAAACTTTCCCATTATAACACCGGTACTCGTACCAATGCCCGTCACACCATTGGTACGAGGCCCCCATCTTTCTCCCTTACCCATGGTCTATTTCATTTTGAATCTTTTAATTAGAAAACATCCTTCCAAGAAGTCTGAAAGTCTTAACATACCTTAAATGCCGAATACGTGTCACAAACTCTCAAGATTTTTCCTTCCCCTTTCGCAAAGTTTCAGAACATTCCTAATATACCAATTATGCAATATTCATAAACAAACAAATCTGTAGACACCCATATGTTATATGTCTATCCTAACTCAAAACTCACCAAAATTTATAATCAAGTTCATGAATCTTAGTGTTAACTAGAAATGTCAAGTCTCATATTCCTAAATCTTAAGCCTAGGTTAAGTCTAATTTTTTCCAAAATTCTATAAATCTAATTGTATCTAGTACAATATAGTAATAACTATATTGGTAATATAAGAAACAATTAAAAAAAACATTAAACTGGAGCCACTAGTTACAAAACCAGTAGCAGCGACCTCAGAATAAAAGGGTTAATGTTCTCCCTTTTCCATCACTTTTCATCCTTCCTAATTAATCATTCATAGTAATTAACCAATAATAATAATAATAATAATAATAATAATAATAATGATAATAATAATAATAATAATAATAATAATAATAATAATAATAATAATAATGTACAATTTACCCCAAGGACCAATCGAACAACACTACCCAAAATTGACATTATTCCTTTTGTTCAATCCAATAAAATTTCCAGCAATACCTACTAGTACTAATATCATCCAATCATGTACAATTTACACTATAAAACTTATTTGCATTATCTATTCACTTAGTAATTGAATACATCATATCTTCCAGCAATAACAATCTCACTTGTATTAAAAATTATCTTTTAGATAAGTATAAGTGCATCCTTCAATTAAATATACGGAAAATGGTCAAAATTGCCCCTGAACTATGTGAAATAGATCACTTATACCCTTCGTTACATTTTGGGATCAAAAATGCCCCTACTATTATTTAAGAGACCACATATACCCTCAAGAGTTAACACCCCATATTTTTATTGACGTGGCAAGTCACGTGGGACTAATCCTTCCACCTAAGCATTGCCAACTAGGATTCACTAAAAAAGAACTAGACCTTTAGCGGCGACAATAGTCGCCACAAAACCCGTCACTAAAAGTTTTTAACATTAAATTCTAATTTTGTATTTTTTCTTCATTGTTTTTAAAAATAAATAAATATGATATCGATTAAGTAGGAGTTTGAAGACACTGTATGTTTTATTTATATGTTATATGTAAATGTATAAAATGTACAATGATGCATTATATAGTAGGAGATATGAATCGAGAAGTAATTTTCATGATTTTTCGTAATAATGCTGGGTGTTTAAAATATTGATGTTGCAAGTTATTTATTTTAGAAAATTATGTTGCAATCGAATATTTATTATCATATTTTTTGTTGAAAAAATAAGTTTTACTAAAGAATGGTTGTTGGAGTAGTCGTCACTAAAATCACTCATAACCTTTAGTGGCAATATTATGAGATTTTGTGGCAACTTTGTCGCCACTAAAGGTCAAGTTCTTTTGTAGTGAATCTTAGTTGGCTACGCTTAGGTGGAGGGATTAGTCCCATGTGGCATGTCATGTCACTAAAAAATTGGGGTGTTAACTCTTGAGGGTATTTGTGGTCTCCTAGGATAACGGCGGGGGTATTTTTGATCCCAAAATGTAATGGAGGGTATAAGTGGTCTATTTCGCATAGTTCAGGGGCAATTTTGACCCTTTTTCGTTAAATATATAAACATTAATGAATTTGGATTGGTGTACCTAGAAACCAACGTAGTCGTCCTAGCAGATTCGTTAAATTTATCTCGTCGCCGCACATGTAGTTTTTAACCTTTATTTTCCTTTCTAAGATAAACCTACTAATCTATTTTAATTATATCGTTCAAATGGTAAATATTATTAAATTAAAAAAATAAATTTTACCCATTTACTACTCAAATAAATTAATTATATAATATATATGAATCAACTAAATACTCGAAGTTACCGAATAGTTTAAAATACCCCTTTAAATATTTTGGAAAGAGTCAGGATAGTCCTAGTTCTCAAAATGACCTTGTAGGTCGTTACATAATACAACAAATGAATATCATAGAAAATTTGCAATATTAAGTGGTAGGCAAATTCTCCTATGGATCTCCTTATTTTAATGAGTTACGAGATTTAATTCCAAAACATTGTGGATTATTGGGGTATTGTCAAATAGACTTGCTACGAAATAAGCATGTTCTGATCAGATGTGATCGAACGGATGATTATATAAAAATTCTATCAAAAAACCCGTACTACATAATTTCTAAGGATAAAAATGCATATCAAATGAGGCATTTTATTTATGATGCAAACTTCAAAGTTGGTGAAGAGATGACAAAGGCTACGATTTGGATTTCATTCCCTGATTTTCTTCTTACATTTTTTGTGAAGAAAGTCTTATTCTCACTTGCTTCTGTGGTTGGGAAGCCCCTTCAATTGGATCTTACTACGATAAATAAGACCCGGCCAAGTTGTGCTAGAGTGAAGGTCCAAGTGAATCTGCTTGCTGAGAAGCCTAAGTTTGTACAAATGCAGTTAGAAGATGAATCCATTATTGAGAAAAGAATTATTAATGTGAGAATACAATATGATTCTTTACATGATTATTGTATGAAGTGTAAAGGACAAGGGCATGACCAAGAAGAGTGTAGGGTCTTACATCCAGAGCAAGTACAACAATATGATGACACTCAAAATACAACACAGAACATAGATAACAGACACTTATATAAGGGGGTAGTAAAGAGCACATGGAAGCCTACAAACAGGAGCTTTACAAAGAAAGTTGGGGAATTGATGACTGTTAAGGGGCTAGAAAGGAAAGACATCAACGAGAACAACAATTCTTTCACTATTCTTGATAAAAATGTACTAGTGGAGGAGGAGGCCGTAGAGGTAGAGGTGTAAAATCAAAAAGCAGATAGATGAGCCTGTGGATACAAGGGTTGAGAGTACATATGGTCTGGACTGCAAGACTGAAAACTTGAAATGGAAGACAAAAAAAATGGAGGAATACTTGAAGATTGTGGCAAAAATTATGGGGTTGTTTCGGTTTACAGCAATGATATCATGCTTCTTAATGGAGGGATTAGTAGTGCAATGCAAAGGGCAGATGAAGAGGATGAAGCATGGTATCTGGTACAACTGCAGGGTTCACTTCACAATATGAAAGAGCTTGCAGTGGCCTGTCCAAAATCACCACCAGTTCAAACATTACATGAAATAGTATCACATCAAGGGGTAATGGAGGTAGAGGAAAAAGGTCTCACACAGTCTAGTGATGTTGAAGATAAGGAGGAAAATGAGAACCTGCAGGTTGAGAACTTGGTGTTTAATGAAGCAGGTTTTTCTACCTGAAACAATAATCACACATAAAGGCAAGAATAAAGGGGAAGTGTCACCCACAAGATCAAATCCAAAAAGAGGGGCTAGGAATGGGGTCAAATGATGTTGAAGTCCTTATTTTGGAATGTGAGGTATGTTAGATTTCAAAATTCATTTCATAGAATTCAGATATTACATAGACATCACAAGTTTAATATCATAGCATTTATGGAACCTTTTCAGAATACTGATAACATTCAAAGATTTAAAAGAAGATTGGGTATGGAGTATTCTAATTATAATTGTAATGGTAAATTATGGGTGTTTTTTAAAGAGCATATTCATGTGGAGGTGTTGGCGGACTCTGATCAGATGCTGACTCTATATTTGTTGTTTCCGGAGAATAATCAACATTTAATTGTTTCTATTGTGTATGCAAAGTGTGATATTGGAAAAGGATAAAATGATATTTACTATATTAGCAATGATATTCAAAACTCACCCTGGCTGATTGGGGGAGATTTTAATGTCATCGTGAGTGAAGAGGAAAATATTGATGGTCTACCTACATATCCTAATGAGTATGAGAATTTTGCATTTTGTGTGAACTCTTGTGATCTGGTGGAAGTCAGTTTCAAAGGGAGTCCTTTTATATGGTGGAATGGGAGGACTGATGATCAATATGTATATTTAAAAGACTGGATAGGTACATGATGAACCAGGTTGATCTTGGCTATTATGGGTTGGTGGAATCTGAACATTTGGCAAGAGTAGGGTCTAATGATGCTCCTATGCTACTAACTTGTGGCCAGAAGATAGATGTTGTTAGGAGACCTTTCAGATTTCTGTAAGTTTTGGTCAGAACATGTAGTGAAGGATAGATGGGTTTCAAAAGAAGAAAATGTGTTTATTAGTTTGAAACAAAAGATGAAGAAGACTAAAATTGCCTTGTGTCTAAATGGAGTAGAGCAACTTTTTGAGATATTTTCATACAGGGAGGAAATTGTGAGGGTGAAAGAGGCCTGTGAATTGCTTTTGAATGATTAATGATTTTCTTTCAACGGAGAAAGTTAAAAAAGTAGTATTTGATCTCAACGGGGACAGTGCTAGTGGTCCTGATGGGTTTACTGGACATTTTTACCAACAATGTTGGGACATAGTTTGGATGATGTGGTTAATGTAGTTGGTTCCTTCCTTAATGGTCTCACTCTTCCTAAGTCTATTACACATATTAATTTGGTCCTACTTCCTAAGAAAGATATTTGTCAATCGTTCTCAGATATGATGCCAATTAGTTTGAGCAATTTTCTTAATAAAGTGATCTCAAGGGTTATGAATGATAGAGTCTGGGTTTTTCTTCCATCCCTAATTTCACAAAATCAGTCTGGCTTTGTGAAAGGAAGAAGCATTACTAAAAATTTGTTACTTGCTTAGGAGATTATTAGTGATATCAGAAAAAGAGGTAAGCCAACAAATGTTGTAATCAAGTTGGATATGGCAAAAGCATATGATAGGGTGGAATGGGACTTTCTTATAAAGGTGTTGAAAGAAATGGGTTTTGATAATAACTTTGTTTATAAAGTTTGGATACTGGTTGCTAATAACTGGTATTCTATACTTATCAATGTGCAGGCTAATGGTTTCTTTCACACATATAGGGGAGTGAAACAAGGGGATCCTTTGTCCCCTGCTTTGTTCAAACTAACTGAAGTTCTACCTCGAAGCTTAAATGTTTTGTTTGTAATGAGGTCTACAAAGGGTTTGGATTACCAAAATGAAGTGATCAGATTAATCATCTTGCCTATGCAGATGATACTATTACTTTTATGTTCGCAGATGGCAATTCATTAGATGTATTGATGACAACTCTGAGAGATTATGAGAAGCAGTCCGGGTAGATAATTAATAAAGAAAAGAGTGTTTTCTTTGTCTTTCATATTACATCACATGATTTGATCTCAGATATAGAAGTAAAAATTGGCATTGTTAGAGGCAAGAATGTATTTGGATGCCCAACTGGTCATGCCAAAAAGAAGAAGATACACTTTGCAGAATTGATGAAGAAAGTGCATAATAAGTTGCAGGCTTGGAAAGAAAAAATGTTGTCATTTGGAGGTAAGGTTGTGTTAAATCATAATGTGTTAAACAACATACTTATTTATCTCTTGTCTGCTATTAATCCTCCAAGGTGTGTTATTCATGATTTGCATAGAGTTTTTGCAAAAAAAACTTGGAAATTTAGGGAGGAAGGAAATAAAAAGCATTGGGTAACTTGGTCAGATTTATGTAGACCAAAACAGGAAGGTGGTGTGAAATTTAGATCTTTGTTTGATATTTCTAAAGCTTTATTTGCTAAATTATGGTGGGTCTTTAGAACAAGAAAGAATTTTTTGTCTAACTTTATGTGGATTAAATATTGTAAAAAAAAAAACTCGGGTGGTTGAATGTAAAAATGGATCTTTAACTTGAAAGTATATGCTGGAAGCTAGAGATTTGCTAGATCAACATATTTGGTGGGAACCTAAGTGTGGCCATTCAAAAATCTGGTATAATAATTGGTCACAATTAGGTGCACTGCATTACATAGTTCCTCTAGACAGTGCTAGAAATGTGCAATTGGATGAAGTGAAACAGTGTTTTTTGAATAGGGAATGGAACTATGACTTGATTCAAACAAGTTTTGGGGATGATATTAGTAGACAGGTAATACAACTCCAGAGGAGTTCACAAGATGAAGAGCAGTGGGATAAACTATGGTGGATGCTGAAGACTTTTGGAAAATTCACTGTAGGTTCTGCATGGGATATTCTAAGGGAGAAGCAAGAAATCTGTTTAAAATATAAGTATATTTGGAGTGCAGGAATTCCTTTTAAGATTTCATTCTTCAATTAGAGGTTATGAAAACAAAGACTTCATATTGAAGAAGTTCTTAACAGGAACATGATGGGTGATGGGGTAGTGTGTGGTTGCTGTGATGATGAAGTTCAGGAGACTATTGAACACTTATTTTTTAGATGTTCATTCACTAATTCTATATGGAAATATTTTGCAGGATCAGCAGGTGTGGAGGGCCCTTTCTTATAGTTGAAAGATATTATGTATAAATGATGGAATGCAAATGTTTCTGCAAAACTTAAACCTATTTTCATGGTTGTGCCACTATTTCTTTGTTGGCAAGTGTGGAAGAGAAGGAATGCCTTGAAATTTGGTGGTTCTATGTCTTATCCGAGTATGAGATGAGGGATAACAAATAATTTAATTCTATTATCTAAGCAGTTGTATCCTTGGATGTACCACCTGCCTAATAACTGGCCTGAATTGGTCAGATATTTGACAAGGTATACTCCTAGAATTGATTATAAGGTAGTTTATTGAAAATTACTTAGACATAATACATTCAAATACAATACAAATGGCTCTTAAAAAGGGAATCCAGGACCAAGCTCTTCTGCTTTTTGTATTAGAGATGATCATGGTAACCTTGTTTATGCTGAAGGAAATATGATTGAAATATCAAGCAATCTCATTGGTGAAGTGGTAGCTATAAAACTAGGGCTGGAATGTTGTAGGATCCACAATTTACTCCCACCGATTCTAGAAATGGATTCTTTAGCTGCAATGAAAATGATTGAAGGGGCTTGGGACAGACCTTGGGAAGTCACTATAGAAGTCAGAAGGATACAAATTCTGAAGGAAGGTTTGGAGGTGACCATAGTACACACACTGAGAGAGGGAAACAAACTGGCAGATTTTATGGCCAACATTGTGTTTTCTTTTGCTGGTACAGATTCTATATATTATAGCAATTTCCAAGAGTTACCTACTGAAGCTAAGACAATTCTAAGTATGATAAAAGCTAAATTCCTAATCTCAGGATAAGGAGGATTCAAAATGGAAATTATGCACAAGACAGATGATTGTGATCGGAACATATGAAGAAGCAGATATTTCAAGCTTAGAGAAATACAACATTCATAGAATACTATGAAGATTGCGGAAATAGTGTGAGTTTATCATGATCGGAGAGACAATGATACAGAATAGATTACAGAAAAAGAAAATTACATAAACAAACAACAATAATAGTGAGCAGATTGCAGAATAAGGAAAATAAATATACATGTACAATAACAGTGAGCAGAGTACATAGCAAAGAAAATACATAAATAGACAACAGTAACATTCATACTATATTCTGAAGATTGCGAAAATAGCGAGTTCAATCACATTCGGAGGGACAATGGTAAAACTATGATGAGCAGATTACACATGAAGGAAAATACCTAAAAGGCTGCAGTAACCTCGTTGCGAAGCTTTCGACAGTGGTATTAGCTCCTTGTTGGGCTCAACCTGTCAAAGCTAAGGGATGAAGGTTACGAGGTCATTTTTTGGTATATGATGAACAAAGATTCAAAGGGAATAAGGCTTTCACCTGACATGAAGTTTCAATAGAAGTACATTGAATTGAGATGATTTCATGATGTTGGTGAGACTAGACAACGCTCAAGATGAATACACCCCAAACTCGTTGTACTGTTGTTGTGATTTCAAGTCGCTGGAGGATGGCCAAAAAGAGATTGACGATGTGAGTTGCAGCGGCGAGTCACTTTCCCCTTTCCCATTTCCCCTTTCCTTTTTTGTTTCTATTTTGTTTCTCTTTTGTTTCCTAATGACTAATTAGGTGTTGGATCGGGTCGTCTTTTCGGCCTGATCTTCATGTAATGTAGTCCATCAATAAAAAGGGCATGCCCATCTTTATTTTTTAAAAAATATATATATTATTACAAAAAAGAAAAATTCCTAAAATTACATACTTGTAAATGAGATATAAAATTCGGATATTGAAAACTACACTTCTTTATTAACAAAGAAATATATATTTATTCATCATTGCAAAAAGAGTGTAACTAGAAGCATAAAATTAAAATCACAAGCCACATTAAAGCTAACAAAAAATGTATAGCAACATATAGTGTTTGTAAAAATCTCCTCATTGGTTTATTGGCACACTTGGCTCATAGCTTGAAGCGGGCCTATGACACTGTCTTTAAGGATATTTCACTGGTAAAGGTGCATCTCTCGGAATTCAACAAACTCTTCTAGTATTAAAACTAGGATCCAGAATGTAACAAAGAAGATATTTTACTTTAAGGGTGTGTTTGGTATGGAGGAAAATATTTTCTGGAAAATGTTTTCCAATTTTCTCATGTTTGGTTGACCTTAAATATTTGAAAAATATTTTCCAAATCAATTTATTTTCCTCAAATTTAAGGAAAATGACTTCCCTTCAAAAATTAAGGAAACCATTTTCCAAATCTCTCCTCTAACTTTAAATTATAATTTTTTTGAAAAATCAATTTATGTTATCTCTACCCCGCCCCTACCCCTTACCCGCAAACCAGCCCCTCCCCCAACCAAAAAAAAATTACAACTTAAAATTTTATTTATGAAAAATGGTTCAAATTTTAAAATTTTTGATTCAGAAGTTCTTTTTAAAAAAATAAATTAAAAATTTCTATTTTTTTCTTTAATCCACACCTACCCCACCCCAACCCCTTACCCCCAACCCCAAAAAAAAATTTAAGCCTGTTTTAAAAAATATTTGCAACTTTAACTTTTTATTTTTTTACCCCACCTCACACACACACACACACCCCTCCGGGCAAAAAACATTACCAATTTCTAATTTTTATTTTTATGCCCCATCCCACCCTCGACCCCCACCCCCTAAAAAAATTAAGTTTGTTTTCAAAAAAAATTTTAACCCCCCTCCCCTATCAACCCCTCACTCCAAAAGAAAAAGTTAAGTTTGTTCTTAAAAAATATTTGTAATTTCAATTTTTTTTTACCACACCTCACCCCTACCCTCCCCCGGCAGGCCCCTACTAGCACTCCCCCCCCCCCCCCCCCCGTCAAAAAAAAATATTTGATTTGTTTTTAATTAATATTTTTAATTTTAAAAAAATATTTTCTACTCTCTAGTATAAATAAAAGATATTTTTTCAAAAATATTTTTCATTAATAAAGAAAATATTAAAAAAATATTTTTCACTCACTAACCAAACATGAAAAGATAAATTAAAATTCCACTTATCTTCTAAAAAAATATTTTCCTATATTTTCATAAAAAATATTTTCCTCCATACCAAACACACCCTAAATTTGTGCCAATAAGGCCCAATCAAAATTTGAATAATGTCATAAAGGCAATTACCCACTACCATATTTACTCAACAAAACCGTTAGCCACATTTAAGAATTACTTTAATATAATATTAATAAGGCTAAAATAATATAAGGTAATAATATGTAATAAACTCTTTTGACCATCTTTAATAATGATATTATATCAACATATGAAATCCTATGACAACTTTATATATTTATTGTGGAAAATACACAAGTATCCCCTCAATCTATGTTCGAAATTTCACAGACACATTTATACTATACTAAGATCCTATAACCCCTGAACTTATTTTATAAGTAATTTTCTACCCCTTTTCGGCCTACGTGACACGAGCTTGAAAAAAAAGTCAACCAGCGTTGGAACCACAAGATAGTGCCACGTAGGCCGAAAAGGGATAGAAAATTATTAATAAAATAAGTTCAGGGGTAATAGGACCTTAGTATAGTATAAGTGTGTCTCTGAGATTTCGGGCATAGATTGAGGGGGTACTTGTGCATTATCTCTATTTATTGTTACTAGTACTTGTAATAATTATTCCTTATTATTTTTCTTATATGATGGTATTTTACATTGTAGTGCTAAATTTGAGTATAAATCATTCAAAATTTATTATATTATCGTTCTTTTGAAATACTAACCAAGACAAATAAATATAGAGCAACTTTCACATATAGCAAACACAAAATTCATATTATGCTATAATAAAGTTTGCATAATTGTGCGCTATAGCAAACATAAATATGTATAATTTGCTATACATATACAAATAAATCAATTGTATAATTCGCTATACATATACAAAAGAAAGCAGTTGTATACAAATCAGTTGTATAATTTGTGTATATATAAAACGAGAAAGAGAGAAAGACAAAAGAAAATTGGGCAGGGAAATATTTGTATTGTATAATTATAAATGTATAGGACGAATATATATGTATTTGCAAGTGTATATACAATTTTCTCTCGCTTTATACAAATAAAAACGAAATTGTGTTTCTGTTTGTATAAGCGATAGAGGCGAGCGTGGCGAGCGAGATCTGGGAGAGGAGAGAGAGGGGAACGGAAATATATATATATATATATATAAACACAATTTTTTCTCGCTTTATACAAACAGAAACACATTTATACACTTGTATTTGTATAAAAGTGAGAGGAAGTGAGAGAGAGAGGGAGAGTGGCGAGCGAGAGTTTGAGGGAGAGAGGTGACTGACAAACAGTTTGCTACAGGACTCAATTAAATCAAAGTGTGGTTATAGCATTTAGTTTGATTTATTAGTTTGCCATTATATACAATTTTACCATAAATATATTCAAGGGGCCAATTAGAATATATTGCCTTGTTTAATTCCTTTTTTCATATATAGAAAAGAATTAACAGAGAGAAAAAAGAAACAATATAAGATCTTATAACTTGGGTAGTAAGAAAGTAAGTAAAAATTCTCAAAATCATCAACATTTATCAAAAGATATATAAATCTGCATTTTATTCCAATAAAAACCATTCAAAGAGCATCATACATAAGCTTTAGGGGGGGGGGGGATAGCAACAACGACATTTTAAGCCGATAGTATGTAACAAATCGAAATCCTCACTATATTAATAAGAGCACTGGAATAATATTACAATGTTAAGATTCTTATTGCAATAATCAAACTACCGAATTACAATGAAAATATTGAAATAATAAGTAACTAAGGATAAAGATTAAAATGGAGATGAGAAAGTTAGAATCTAGAATTGGGGATGAGAATACAGAAATGCCTTTGCACATAATTCATTCGATACCTTCTGACAGTGATGCCCTACTCTATTCAACTACAACAAACGTAGCCTTAGCCTAGATTCCAAATTATCCTTTGTGAAGGCCTGGCCCGATTGCTTTTACTCGGCCCAATATCTATTTGTGTGATATCGGCCTTGTTGGTATCCCTATTGGGTTGGGGCTGATTCATAACAATACTCTCATCCTGAATAAGAACCTTGTCCTCAAGGTTCAAGTCAAGAAATCTTACCAACAAAAGCGTTGGTAATCTAGGTGTAGTTAGAGTGACTTCAAAATGCATGAAGTGCATTTGATGACAAGTTCCTTGTTAGCAAAATCACCAGCAAGTTCCTTGTGAAAAAAATCAAGAGCTTCATATATACCAAGTTTTTTTTATTGTGGCAGCATAGTTCACTTCCAGTTGGACATGGCTGTGATGAGAAGAACCTTGTAGTTTCTCTAAATGTCACAATATACTTGGAATGGACATCATAATAAAGGTTGCAATGACAACATTGTTGGCATGATTAAGTTCCACAACAACTTCATAATTTGCATGCATGATACTCCAACTTAACATGGGGAGAATACAAGACAGAGGCAAACTAAATTGTAGTCCCTCTCTGGTTATCCTTCAACGGAACAAATTTAAGGTCTGACTCAACCTGTGTTCCATGTCAAGATGATCAATTCTGATGTCATGTCGCCAAAAAACTGATGGTTGGTCGAAGTTAGCCACCAAAATGTCATGGTTTACAACAAAAAATTCATATGCGATTGAAGGACATATAAATGCAATGTAGTTATACATAACACAAAACCCATTAGACAAGTAGCAATGCACACACCATGTTCGAGATGTTCGATTAGGCCTAACAACTTCTGGACCATCAAAAGGAAAGGAACTAGAAGTGATATTCGAGGTGCAATTGACCTTACCTTAACATTCCTGGATGGTTGCTTGGGGATGCAAACTGTCATTTCCTCATATGCTTAGCAATTAATTACAAGTGTAGATTGCACTGCATCAAGGACACTAGCTAGCGTTAGGATCATGATAGCCAGGGCTCCCTGTTTTATATGACATTGCATCAAACACTTAGTCATTACACAAGGTTCATGTATCAAATCTAAGAACCCGTTTGACCATGCAATATTAAATCATTATTTGAAATCATGATATAAAAATTATGAGATGAAGTTTGAAGTTTTGTTTGAACATGCGATTTGAACTTTTTATATTGAATATTTTTTCAAAAACAAAAAAGACTCAATAAGTTGTAAAGCTGTCCTAATTCTTTATACAATTTTACCCAATAAGTACAACTTTATAAAATCGCATAGTACACTATCATAAATATATTCTAAAAAGTAAAATATTAATTGATCAAACGTTAATTCAATAAAAAATATTAAACATAAGTTGTGGTGTGCTAGTTTTTTTAGCATAATTCTCCCACATAGTATGAACAATCTTTTCATGTTGAACTTGCATTCTCGTTCATATGACTAAGAAGACGAACCAACATTGCTACTTTGAGTCATTTGTTGATTAATTTGATTGGTAAATATATTTGATAAAAAATAATAAATTTTTAATATAAATGGTAGAGTAGAAATTGATTTGAAGTAATAATAAATTCTATATGTTAGTGAGAATAATTATTATATGAGATATAAATGGTTTAAAAAAAAGTAGTAATGATATAAATTATAATTACTAGTTAGCAGATATATATATATATATATATATATATATATATATATATATATATATATATATATATGTGTGTGTGTGTGTGTGTGTGTGTGTGTGTGAGGTTGTTTTTACAAAATATAAATTTGTGAGTCAATTTTTATATTTGAAAAATCTTAAATCATGATTTGAAATTTCCAAGTTGTGATTATTGGAGAATTTGAGATTTCATCTCATGATCATGAGATGAAATCAACATGAAATTGCATGTCCAAATGTTGATTTCATCTCATGATTTTATATCGCGATTTCATATTGCATATTCAAACGCCTATTAAGTATTTAATAAAGTGGTATCAAAGCAAATGTTGATACTAAGAAAATAGACATTAACACTGCTAGCACCACTAACATATGGTGTGAAGAAGCACAAAAGGAAAGGAAGAACCTTAAAAGTAACAAAGAATTGTTACTCGGCCCTTAATTAGCAAAAATTTTAACTTATGAGTCAAATTTCTTACATTGACAAATAAAATAAAATTACAACTAGAAAGTTGAAATCCTACTTTTTTGAAAATTTGGAACTTCTTTCATTATTTAAAATTGAAGTTGAAAATTTTTGTTCAAGTTTCATAAATAAACATGTCAAGAGTATTACCACAAAGTGCAGTCTAAGAAGGATAGAGTTGACGCCTACCTTCCCCTACCTTAGAGATAGAAAAGTTGTTTCCAGTAAACCTTCTACTCAAGAACAAATAGTCCAAACAGTTCATGAAAAAGAAGTAACATAAGTACAAAAATATTAGCTAATAACAAAAACAACATGGTAACATAACAACAACTACAAAACAATATTATAAGAATAAATGTACAAGGAATCAACGTACAATAACAAAAATTGAATGACAAGAAATTATAGAAGCAATACTACAACGATGAAAGCAAGACTAAGTTCCTGTGGGCAAGGCGGTATTAATATGAACGAATAACTAGACAACACACTACAATCTACTACCTTCTAGCCTAAAACCACTTCCCCCCACCCACCCACTCACTCCTATAAAAGGTCAAGTCGGTAAGCTAAAATTGCGACATGCATAACCTATTTACTTTTTCGGTGTACCTCTATTGAAACTGTCCATAGGTAAGTATTTACTTATAAACATAAAATATGTGAATTATTAATTCGACAACTTAGGCTATTCTAATACCTTATTTATTAATTATGATTTAGTCACATTGTAAAATTGTATAAGGGTTGAGAAACTTTAGATAATTTTACACAAATTCTTAAATTTCTATGTTTTTTATTAGAAGAAGTAGTACGTCCCTTAAAATTTGATGTTCAAATCAAGGGGCCCAAGTACCACATACACAAAAGGAAATAAATTTTTATTAAACGAGTAATCCCTATATAAGAAGAGCGGACGCGTACCAATAATTCCTATAAATTGAGTAATTCCTATTAGTATAGGTTTTATAAATTGAGTAAATCCTATTAGTATAGTTTCTATAAATTGAGTAAATCCTATTGGTATAGTTTCTATAAATTGAGTAAATCCTATTAGTATAGTTTCTATAAATTGATATTAGTATAGTTTCTTATAAATTGAGTAAATCCTATTATGTATTAGTAGTCTCAGAAAACCTATTTCAGCTTTCACAAGTATTAACTCCTCGTGATTTTGAAGCTTAATTCTATTCATCACCAATCTGGTAAATACATTAATTTATTTTTTTGAAGCTTTAACACGAATACATTTTTTAATACTTGTTCAAGTCTTGTTTTTCTGGTAACAAGATTATTTTTTTGTTTTTCTAGCCGTTAGGGACCTTGGTTGACTGACTGACTCTTAGGAGAAGAATGAAAGCATAATTTTCTTTATTCTACTACTACTACTACTACTAATAATGAATGTATATTCTTGAAGTGCAGGCAGAATGGGAAGATCAAAAATCAAGGTGGAACTAATTCAAGATGACAAGAAGAGGATGAAAACTTTAGTGACACGAAAGGCTGGCTTGCTCAAGAAAATTTCGGAACTATCAATACTTTGCGATATCAAAGCCTGCATGATCATATATCATGAAGGAAATAATAGTAATTGTGAAATGTGGCCGAATGATCCAAATGAAGTTAAAGAGATTATAAATCTCTACAAAAATCAACCATTTGAAGGACGAAGCAAAAAGGGTAAAACGTTGTCCAACTATTTCAAAGATGATGATCAAAAGAAAAAGGGTGATGAGATGAAAGTAGAAAACGATCCGGATTCAAAATTTGAGTATTTCGAAAATGTTGAAAAGAAAAAGGGTGATGATGAGATCAAAGTAGAAAAATATCCGACTTGGGATTCAAGATTTGACTATTTATCTGAAAAAGAATTACAAAATCTTGTTGGTATTATCTCAAAAAGGATGGAGAATGCAAAAGGAAAACTCGAATTGTTGAATGGAAGTTGCTCAGTTTCTCATCAACAACAAATATGGGAGTATAACAACTTGATGAACCAAACTACTACTATTTCTAACAACAACTTGTTTCAATCAAATATTCCAATTAGTAGTACTGTCAATTCAATGGGAGCAGGTATATTGGATTATCAATTTTGCAATGCTAATTATTCAATGATGAATGAGTCTGAAAACTGGTATGGAATTGGTTCAAGTTCGACAACGATGCAGCATAATATGGCAAATAATTATGGAATTGGTTCAAGTTCAACAATATTGCATCCTATGGGGAATAATTATGGGATTATTGATTCAAGTTCGACAATGATGCTGCCTATGGGGAATAACGAAATTGGTTCAAGTTCGACAACGCAGCCGCCTATGGATGAGTACCCTTTCATATACACCGACTCTACTCATGTCATTGGTTCAAGTTCGACAATGCAGCTGCCTATGGGGCAGTACCCTTTCACAAACAATGACGAATCTACTCGGGATATTGGTTCAAGTTCAACAATGGGGAATAATAATGAGATTGGTTCAACTTTGACAATGCAACCTATGGATCAGTACCCTTTCATATGCAATGACTCTACTTATGGATTCGTGTAGATTTTATTTTTGATCATCAAATATAGTTAGTTAGCAGTTCCTCTTTTGTTTACTTCTGAAGCTGTTGGATCGGAGTAAACAAATTAGGAAGTGTTTTTTATGTAACGTCCTGTACCTTTTTGATGAATATTTGAGCAAATTGATAAGCCAATTTCTAGTTCAAACTCATTGAAGGGAACTTCAAAAACCATCATAACTAATACTTGAAAAATTATGTCATGTTGGTGTGCAAGTAGTTGAAGTGGGAATAGACACATACAATTATAAATGTTTTCGATTTGAGGAATTGAATTGTGCAAAAGGAAGCAATTTTTTTTAATAAAGTTCATTAGAACAATAGGAAAGTAGAAAGTATACTTTTGAAAAATGGATTGTAACAGAGCTGATTGTTTACCTTAGCAGTGGAATATGAGGAAGTGAATTTTTTCCTTGTTCATCTTAGAGAAGCTGACGGTACTTATATGAGCTAACTCTTGGGGTTGAGTTTTCTTCTCATTTTTTGTGTAGGCTTCTACGATCAAGGAGCTCGTTTCACATTACCTAAAACACCTGAGCAAACTTCATGTGGTCAAGTTTTATTCCTGAGTTTGAGTTTATCCAGTTCATGCTCTTTAGCTCGCCATCATTTGTGACAATGAGCATCCACAAGATCGAAGAAGCATTGGATATAGCTAGGAAGCTGCTCGAGTTTCGGCTATCATCAACAGTGTCTATAAATTTCTTGAGGAACAGAAAAATATATATATCTGCAACTGGAATTGGTAATTGGATTACTTCAACTGACTTTGTACTGGTTTGTTAATGTTCCATTTCTTTAATGTGGTTAGACAACAATTTTACTACTAATAACTTTTGCTGCATATAACTGACATTTCTGATTTGATGAAATTGATCTTACTCCTCTCTCACTTTTTGTTGTTTGATATTTTCCTGTTTCAATTTGTTCATTCTATTTTTATTTTTAGTCCATTTTAAATATATATATCTTTCTTGTTGTTTTGGAAACCTAGTGGAAGCAATCAAATTGGGCAAGTATATATGTAATTTAATTAGGATGCAGTACTCTATGTAATGATCCTAGTAAATAGTAGTCAGGATCAGAAATGCACAAAGGATCATGCTACTCTGTACTTATGCACTACTATGCATATAGAATATATTTAAGTCAATAGGTGATGTTGTTTTGAAATGGTGGGCTTGACATTAGTAGTTTTAGTCCTTATTTGTTACGGAAAGTTACCTATTTTTTTTTCCATAATTCCCGTTATTCTCTACCATTTCTAAAATTTCCATAATTACTTATTTTCCTCCTAAAACTAAACTGCCTGATACATAACTCACAACTCCAAAAACTAAAATTTATCACTTTTTGATTTCACTCTACAAATCTCTCCCTATTTTCTTATCAGTTAGTTTCTCCATTACTTTTGAAATTCAAAATCAAGTCTCTATCCTGTCAAAACTAATTCAACGTGAAATAGGTAATCTGTTCATCTCTTCAAACTGTCTGTTCATGCTTTATTTTTTATTTTTTTTTCTTAAAGAACGTTGAATCATATGGATGATGCACCATCTTTTAGTCTTGATTTTACACAATTAAACTCAACTAACAGTCATCGTGTTTTTAATTCCGAAGATATTGATTGGGCTAAAAACAGATTAAAAAAAAAGTACACGATCCTTTTATAACGGCGAAGGTAAGTATTGAGAAGTTGAAGAAGGCGCATGTAATACCGGATTTGCCGTGAGATGGAGAGCACTAATATTATCCGTGAACAACAATGGAGGACATATCAAATAGTTCTTTCTCAGTCAAAGATTGATAAGTTTTATGTTGTAAAAATTCCAGAAAAATGGTGAGGTGCGAGTTTGCTGAATCTACAGAAAATTTGTACTACTATAAACATAAGGTAAGCAAGACTTATATATCAGATAGTTCTTTCAAAAAAAAAATCTAATCAATTTTTATACTTTTTTGTTAGTTAATCAAAAAATGATACCAATGAAATTCATGTTTCATATTGTAATGTATCAGTATTCAAATGTAATCAATTAGTATGTCGATTTTCTTTTATCGATTGTTGAACGTGTTTTGTTTATTAGTTAATCGAATAATACATTAATGAAAATATAATGTTTCATATTGTTATCTTAAGATATTATCAACTAAATAATTAATATCGTTTGTTTACATTATTTATTCATTTCTAAAAATATAAAAATATAATTCAAATAGAAAACATTAGATATTAGATAAAATATAAAATTAATAAAATAAATAAAACATTTATATTTGCTTGCGATGATGAAGATGAGTTGTAATCATGGTGATTGTAATGGTTAATGTCAGTAATGATAGTGGTGATAGGTGTATGTAGGACTATCTATAGTGATTGACGCGATGCAGATGGTTACTAGTGGTGGTGATTGTAATTATGGAATTAGTTTATGGTGATGACTAAAGAAGTATGGTGGTTGATGATGTGTTGGTGATAGTTGTGATAATGAACGTGATTGGTAATACGGCAGAGGTTGTGATGGTGGTAATGACAAATGTGGATATAAGTATAACGATGGATGTGGTAGGTGTTGTAGCAACTGACAATCATCATCATCAGTGAGGATTGTTAGGTGGTTGATAGTCGTAATAACAAAGGTGGTTGGTGGTGATGGTTGTAATGACAAAGGTGGTTAGTAGTAATCGATAGTGGTTATGACAGAGTGGTGGTAAAAATGTAATGATATATCTTAGTTTCTATTAACAGGACAACTAAGCATATGAGGCTGCTGGAGACACAGTATGCCAGAGACCTTTCTAAACAACAAGCATAAACAGTTTGTTTTAAACTTACCATCTTTGAGCATACCTTTATTCAGCTGCAGCATAATGCAAATGAACTACTTATATCATTTACTTCACTTATGGCTTCAACAGAAACTAAAGCCATTTGGTTAGAAAAATTCTATGTATCCAAACAATTAGAGCATCATTGCATAAAACTTTCAAACAAGGGAACCATCAAATGTCTTTTATACTTACTGATAAACGAGACATTGGTCTCGTTGCAAGAGTACACGATAAAAATTAAGAGCAATATTACAAGGATGGGAATAGGAGCCAAAAAATAGTGTTCTTGTAACAAAACAACAAAAGATTTCTCTCACCTTGTGGCTTTCTCTATTCGTTTGTAGTTAAATCTCTTTCTTCAACTCAGCACGTCCAAGAAGCTGATCGTTTGATTACAGGTTTCATTTGCTTGTCCTCTTCCAATGCAATCATTCCCAAATGCGAAGGATCCTCCAGCAACATTTTTGCTACAAGATATCCAGCGATTGACCATGTCTGATACTTCCTCGCTTGTTTACCAATATATCTTCCAACTGTACCGTCATAATATTCAGGCCAGGAGTCCTTAGATAAGCGGCTCTCAGCAAGATCTATTGCTCGTCTTGCAATTTGTGGTCGTCCCGTCTTAATGCAGGCAGCAGTTAACAACCATAAAAGCACTGCAATTTAAGATATGAATTAGACATTGTATTAGAGAAGCATGGCATCAAACTTGAAGCAATAGCCTATGCTCTTATTCTTTCAGCCAGTGCACGGAAACAATATAGATGCTTACACAGAAAGTGGGAGAGTAAATAATTTATGAAACACGCATTCTACTAGTAAAGCTACAAAGTCTTTTTAACACAATATGAAGTCCTATAACTAAACTAACTAATAATCATCCTAGTGATTCTCTACACTCCTTTCTCTTTCTGAACAAAGAAGTCACACTACGAAATCGCGCGCGTTATTATGAAATTAAGTAGCAAATCAAGTGAAGTGCTGAAGGAAGATGGAATAACCTGGCCAAGATCCACCGTTGTGGTAGCTCCACCTGGTATTCTTGGGATCACAACCAGTTATATGTCGCCAGTCATGATTTTCTAGTGCTGGATAAGATATTTTTAAGGGCATCTCTGCTACTAGCTCGTCCCAGCGTGCTTCTATGAGATCCATAATAGCGGAAGCTTGTTCTGGAGTGGCTAGGGAGGATAATATGGCAATACAGTTACCTAAAGCAAACCATCTGAAGTCCATCCTTGCAGGACTAACATTCCCAATAAAGTAACCACCACGTTTAGGCACAAATTCAAATACCCAATCTGGGATTGAATCAGGGATAACATTAAACTTATTTACAGCAGTATGAGAATATTCTTCAGTTTTATAGCGGTAAATGTCGTTTAATTGTTGGAAATCAAGCCAAAAATAACTTCGCATGTGATAACTCAAGGCATGTAGACGCTTCACTATTCTCTCAACAAATTCTCCCCCTTCTGTATCGTGCTTCAACATTGCCAAAGCACTTCGCAATGCCATAAAGAAGAGTGCTTGGATCTCAATAGGATAACCATAGATTCCCTGAAATACCAACCATCGTAATTTAACAACTCAATAATATATTTTCAAGGACATGTCTTTCATCCATCTATTGTGCACAAGCAGTTACAAAGCAACTCTGTTATGGTAGTCACATCAAACCCTTTTTTTAGAGCAGAGAAATCTTCTGTTTCAAGATTTGGAAATTAGTGGATGACGGGTCCGCCCCACTAGCCTTCTCTGATAATGGGAGTCACATCTATCATTTTCATCACGATAAAAACATTGACTGGAGGCTGGATATTGTCGTGTGGCAATTCAGTTCACATAAAATTTCAAGTCATACATAGATCAATTAATCACCAAAGCAAAAGACGATGCTTATTATGTGCTTCAAAGTACCTCTAACTATGATTATAAAAGAATTCCAAAAGGTGATCTTCAAGTTATGCGGAACTTTAGGCTTTCAAGTCTAGTATTAGAATCTGGATGCACAAGCACAAGGTAATTAGCAGAAAAGTTTATTTCTTGAACATTTTGTTGAATACTGGGTAGCATGTATGAAGAGACGTGAGATAGGAAATACCGATCGTAGTAAGAAAAGTAGAAGTTGTATGTCCTTAGTGGCTGAACAGAAGGAGCAAGAAAAAAAAAGGGAAAAAAAAGGTAGCTCACGCTGACTATAGACACAAAGTTGAAAACGAAAAGGATATGGAAAGTCATCAGATGAGATTATATACAAGACATGGTTTTTACTTTTTAGTAGCATTTTCATCAAATTACCAATAGAAACAATACCAATCACAATCAGGTAAAAGAGATAAACAGCATACTCCAGTTATCTCATAGAATTGCAACTTTAGCGACAATAAAAGTAAAATAAAGAAACAGTTATCTCATAGAATTGCAACTTTAGCGACAATAAAAGTAAAATAAAGAAACAGATTAAACAAGTATTACTTATAAACATAAAACACAAGGAATATAAAATCTATCGTTGCATGCTATAAAGAAGCATCAATAAACTTTCTATGAAACTGCTTCAACATCATCACCGCCCTTCTTTATTTCTACATACTTGGTAAATAACAAATACAGAAGCATACAACATAGGAAAGACGACAAATGAAGTAAAGCAGCTTAAAAACAAAAGAGTGAAAGCCGCCAACCTACAACAAAGAAATAGCAAGGAGGGGCAAAGTAGAGAACGTGTCCATATGGTGGCTAGTAGAGACAAGATTGTCAAAAATGATGAAACGAGTTCCAAATCCTTAAAACAGCTTTTAAAATGATATAATTATGTTTGCATGATCCAACAGCTGCCCGGTTCTAACTCAAGCTATGAACGCATAGCCTAAATATGGTACAAGCATAGAAAACTATTAAAACACATTGAAATTGATGTTGGGATCGAAATAATCAAGGCGTCAAGCGCAACCTAATAATTGCAGATCTTGACAGCGATAAATCAGATGACAAAGAAATACTTGATGATAACGGTTTGGTCAATTGACTTACATATGATAATACTAATATGAATAAATCTTACCCCAAAAAAACTCTCTATATGACTACAGTGTCGATGCTACTATGTTCTAGGGGAAGAAAAGATGTTTCATTTATATAAGTCCAAAACTTCTCCTCCAAGAAAGTGTTAACCAAATATGGAAGAAACCTAATCCACCAAGAAAACCTTTTTGTAGCAAAAAAAAAATAATTTTGAATTCAAACACAATGATAATAAGTATCCAGTTACGGTAATAAGTTGTGTTATATCACAATCACAGAAACAGCCAATAATATATGCAAGTTAGGGCAAAAAGATAACTTACCATTCTTCTATCGATCATTGAGCATCCATCAGCACAAAGCAAAGTAGGAAATGTATCAAATCCTTCAGACAAACATAAGCTCAATATAAGCCTCATTCCCCTTTGGCACTCAGGAGTTTCAGCAAGACTGACATCTCCGGTAGATTTTGTGTATGCACGGAGAAGAATTATCCACCAAAATCCAGAATCAACTGGAGCTACTCTTCCAATTGCACTCTCTCCAAAATCTGCCATTATCGTATCTGTCTTACGAACTGGATCATGAAGAACCTTGAAACTAGCCGGCATAACCCCTTCCCCTAGCTTGAATCTATCTACTCTTTTCTCCCACCCTTGAAGCTGAAGTGTCTTCAACAGGAAGTTCTTAACTATATCAGGCTCTCCATTCATCAAGAAGGCCAGAGCGCTAGGAACAAAATCTCGAACAAAAACCTACACATCCAGCAAAAACTTACATAGATACTTAAAACATGCTACTAAAGTTGAAAATAACACATCTTGATCAAGCAAAATTGCTCAACGTAAATCTGAACTTCCGCATTACTGTATCTCATTCCATAACAAACCCAATTTCTGTAAAATATCCCGAAAATATCTGATTATAGCATATGAAACCAATATTATGGAAATTACAACATAACTAATACCGAAAGAGAAACTACTTCAAAACTGCTATATTGTATTTAACAAGTACCTGATCATAATTGAGGACTTCCTCAGCAGCATGATCCACTGCAGCAATTGTACCAACTGGTTGGCCTCGAAAGTGAACCATGGAACGGCGTAGAGCATCCCAGGCTTCAGCAACCATTGGATGTGGCTCGAAAGAGTTTCGTGCCGATGAAGCTGGGGTGTCCAACCCAGACCTTCCGGGCGAGTAAGCATTCTCATAATTATCTAAACCTCTAGATAACCCTATGGATAACTCACTTAGCGACCTCTCATCAAAAGATCTCTGCCTCTCTATGTTAATCCTTGGCTTATCAAGAAGTTTCGAGAGATCAAAGTCATCCATCTCCGAAATGGAGCAGTGAGAGCTAACATTTTTCAATCCACTACCTTCCATCCTTGCTCTTAAAACCTTCAACACACTCAACTACTCTATACGATAAACAATAGCCCGTTTAGACGATTAAACAAGTTATACACTCATATAACAACACAAACTTTGCTTATCTATTTGTAGAAAATGACATAGCTAATTGACAAACCGGGCAATTATATAAAACAAGAATATCAAACATATGGGAATTAATATATATGCAAGCCATTGTCAACGGTCAGGATAAACAATCACATATATATTATTCAAAAATGGAAGTATTAAGAAACCAAATCAGGCAAATAGTGTGGCCCAACCGAAAAAAAAAAAAAAAAAAAAACTTAATAACTATTTGCAATTTTAGCCATTTTCTCCTTAGGGAAAGATAATTAACCAAATAAATAGTGTAGTAATAATAATTAAGTTACCATAATCAAAATAACCTTATCCACAAAATTAACTACAATCAAGCTGTTTTTTTAAGAAGGATACTTGATATAAACTCGAAAGATAACCAAAAAAAAATTAAATTTTAAGCTGAGAAAACGAGCTGCATTGCAAAGTCAATTTGAGATCCAAATACTTGAACAAGAGCAAAACAAAAGATAGTTTAGCAAAGTGAGATCCAAAAAGCACAAATACCGAGAAAAACAGAAACTCATAGAAGAGAGTAGAGTATAGAGATAGACCTTAGCTGAGAGGGAAAAAAAAGGTAGTACTCTCTGCCGGAAATAATGGAGTCGGAAGCCGGCGAGATAGCCGGAAAAATAAAAATAGAAATGGAGAGAGAAGTAGAAAATGGAAGAAGAGGGGAAAAAAGATCACGTTGTGGAATGAAGCTAATTTATAGAGTGGAATTTTATTTTTATTTTATTTTTTAATTATAGAAAAATAAAAGTTGACATTTGGGAATACTCTAAATGGGGACCACAGAACCCCTATTTTACGACCTATTAACCTTTTGTGTAAGAAGAAGAAGCCACAGCTAAGATATTGCTGGATAAGAACAAGACAGTACTGTAATACTATATACTAATTTTTTTTATTATAATTTTGTTTTTTTAAATATATATTTTTTATATAATTTATACCTGTATTAATAATGTGAAAATAAAAAATATGAACCAAAGACGACTACCTCTTTATCAATTTATTTATTTTTAAAAAAAAAGAAATTGCTTTAAAAGGAATTAGAGTTTCTGTATTTTGGAACTTTTTAAACCTAATATCCTTACTTGACACAATTTAGAACATACAAGATTAAAATGAAATTTTGATATATAGTTTTAGTTTAAAAATTGCAAGGTTTCAAAAGTTTGTTTTGTTTCAGGTAAACTAATAGCATGTTTGGCAATCTTCTAAAATAAATTTATTCTTAAAAATGTTTTTTCCAAAAGTATTTTGCAAAAAAATAAATTTTGTTAAGAAGTTTTTTTTTTTTTTTTGTCTTTTATAGATATAATTTATGTTTAACCAATAAATTTGAAAATATTTTTAACTGACAAATAGTGAGTAGTGTTTGTCCAAACTTTTAAAAGTGCTTATAAGTGTGTTTCTTTCTCAAAAATGTTTTTTCAAAGCAAAACTACTTATTTCCGCTCATTTTATTCCTCAAAAATATTTATTTTATCTAAAAATTTGGCCAAACACCACACTTTTTAAAAATTAAAACTATTAGCCTCCCAAAAAGTTAGATAAATAGGCTATAAGACAAATAGATTAAAATGAAGTGAGTATTAATAATGCTAAATTTTATGTGATAACTGTTTTTCTTCATTTTTTCAATCAAATAAAATGTATATGTTAATTTAATAATTTTAACACATGAACAACTAACCATCAACTAACCCAACTACATTAATGGTATTGTTATGTTGATATTGTATTAAAGAATGAAATCTAAAAAAGTTACTTAGTCTTCACACCATCCAACCACCCATTTCTAACTTAAAATAAAACTAAAAAAATGAGGAGTCTAATTTAAGTAGGGATATGGACAACATGTGATTGAAGTTAGAGAGAAAAAAAAAATCATCTTAAATTTGAAAATAAGTATTGGTAAACATCGTGAATAAAAAAGAAATTAGTGGTATTTCATTTAAAATCCTCCTCAAACTATTACTTTAATATTCACCAATACTTGCACAAATAAAAGTTAGCCATACACGTATAGTCATAATTCATAGATATTAAGGAATACCTTTTTTAAAAAAAAAAACTGATTTCTTCGAATTGTATAGTGATCATTAGTGGTATAGGAATTTTACGTGGAGTGTCTAAGAATTGTATAGGGAAAAAAAATTAACGAATGAGTGCTCTAAAATTTTATAAATCAATACATAATTAATTATTATTTTTAATTAAAAAATATAGCAAAATTTTTTAAAATCAAAATACATGATACTTATTTCGGATGTTTATGTTTATTTAATAGGAATTGAAAGGAATAAAGAGAAAAGAAAAATTAATTTAAAATAAAATTCCATTTATACTTAAAGATTTCACCGATACATAAAAATATAGAGTAGAATCAAATGAGATTTAAGAAAATATACATATATAAAGCATTTTTCACCTTTAATAGCTTTATCCCAAAAAAATATAATTTTAGATTAACTTATATATTAAATAATTATTTAAAGAAAAAAATGAAAAGATTAAAAAATTATGGTTACCGAAAAATTCCTTAAACTTTTAAGTGGTAGGTCTTTAATTTATGATTATTTAATAGATAATATTAGTTTCAAATTATTGAAAAATAACAGATTTACAAATTAATAGCTCTTGAAAATGTAAAAGTTAAAATGTAGCTATTGGAAATAGAACTCACACAAATGTTGTTCGCCTCAGCTTTGGTTGAGCGCTACAATACAATGGGTTAAGATCATTTATTGTTTTAAGAATGTTCAAAATATTTAATTTAATTATTTAAAATATTATTTTACTTATATATATGATATAATTTTTTGATAGAGGGAGACCGCTTGACACCCTTGACATAGTGTAGGTCCACCCATTGTGATCATCATCACTAATAAAAATTGCAACTTTAACTTATTTCATTTTTCATTTTTCATTTTTCCTTAATTAAAATTACATGCACCATTTTTATTTTATTTTATTTTATTTTAAAAATGAATTATTACACTATAAAAGTCAAATATAAATTAATTTGGATAATAAAATTATTTGAAATTCATGTGTACCAGTAAAGTCGTTTGAAGGGATCTGTTTTTTTGAAAAAACGTTATTTTCTCCAAAAGACACAACGTTCTGAAAAGACATGTTTGAACTGATGTGTTCACACCATTGTCCGAACAAATGTGTTCCTTGCTGTAAGTGACCATAAATAGAGTCTTTTTGCGTTTTCAACGCTGAAATTTTTTCTCTCTGCATATATTTTTTTACAAAAAACAAAATTGTTGACCGACTGAGTATGTGTATGCCGTCGTTGTTATTCTTGCGTTCGCTGAAATCAGTGAAGTTTGAGGTACTGCTACTTCTCTAATAGTTGATCCGTTTTACCTTGTAAAGAATTAATCTGTAACCTCGAATACTTGAGGGGATTAAATTTCTTAAGAAGACACAGTAGATTTCATGAACTCAGATTATTATTTTCTATCTCTTTCATCTTTTTTTGTTTGTTTATATTTCTTTCTAACCTGAATATAAAAGATAACAATATGAATCTCTAAATTTTAAAAATTAAACCATAAAAAATCTAACCTCTAAATCTACATCAATATCAAATCACCCGCGCTTGAGTTTGAAGTGAGGTAGAAATTAGAATAGTTGGTGAGACCTTCAAGTCCAAACACGAGTGGAATTGGCGGGAAGTCAACGTAGAAAGAACGGCGTAATTTTGGTCACTTTAATAATTGTTAGAAAGTCCTTATCGTACTTGTCTTTATTCTCTCTTTTATCTTTCATTTTCTTTTTTTCTTTTACTTTTATTTATCTTTCGATTGTACTTAATAATTTCTATTCATTTTTAATTTTTATGAATATACATAAATTATTAATTAATAATTCTGTAATTTACATTTTGATTTATTTGGGTCTTGGCTGTCATTTCATTTTCTACTTAATGAGAGAGTTAATTATTTTTTATTTATTTTTCGAAAAGGTAAAGTTTACTCTTAAGAATTTTTAACAAGATATCAAGATTTAGTCTTACTTAAAGGTCATTTAGTAACAAAGGAATTCACCGATATTGATGATAGACGGTAGTATATTACTATGCGTAAATGGTACTATCCCCGACCATTTTTAGTTGTCATAACTTTTGTTTTTAGAGTTTAATTATAAGAATTTTAATTAATATTTTATTATATATTTTTTTATTATATTGATTTGCAAAAATTGTAATTTATAGTACTTTTCGTATAATTTTTGAAAATATAATTTTTTTTGTTTAAAATATTAAAATAATATAATGTAATTTAACTTTGAAAATTAGTCAAATTAACTTTCAAAAAACGCAACATGATAATTAAAAGTGGACGGAGGGAGCATGTATGTTGTGTTCATGATATTATATTATTATGGTCAAATCTATCGGTGACCCCATAAAGTCGACAACAAATTTCACTTAGACACCTCAATTGTGCGATGTGCATTTAGACACCTCATATAAGATAAATATGACTTAATCCATAAAAATTTTAATTTTAATAGTAAATTCGGATAAAATTCTTTTTTTTTCCTGGAATAAACTTATATATCTAAAAATTGCGTATTAAAAGATACTATAAATCATACAACATAATATATCTAGTGAAAGCCTACTAGTGTAGTTTGGAAAGGATAGAATGTACGTTGACCTTAGAATTATCATGTGAAATAGAGAGATTCAAAATACTATTAGGGCATCTCCAACCCAATTCTCTATTTTACTCTCTAAAAGGAATATTTTTCTCTCTTTTCAATATTATATTATTATTTCTATATTATTTTTATTTTCTTATTTCACAATATAAATCCTTTATTTCATTTTTCTCAAATAATTACTTTATATAATTTTTAATGTGATATAAAATTACATTTTATTCTAAGGGTGTGTTTGGTATGGAAGAAAATGTTTTCCACGGAAAATGTTTTCCTAGAAAATGTTTTCTGGAAAACAAGTAGATTTTGGACTTAATTTCTCATGTTTGGTTGGTAAGTAGAAAATATTTTTCGGAAATGATTTTTAGTGTTTAATTTATGAATGAAAATTATTTTTATTTTTCGAAGTTGATAGTATTTTTAAAAAACAAAATTAATTTTTTTGGGGGTTGGGGGTGGGGGGTGGCTGGCGGGGGGAGGGGGGTAGGAGTTTAAAAATAAAAATTTGAAGTTGAAAATATTTTTAAAAAACAAAATTAATTTTTTGGAGGAGGTGGGGTTGGGGGGGGCTGGCCGGTTGGTGGGTGGTTGGGGGGGGGTCAGGGATCGGATGAAAAAATAAAATTTTGAAATTGAAAATATTTTTTTTAAATTGACGTTTTTCCCCCAAAAGAATTTAATTTGAAATTGGAGGAGAGTTTTGGAAAATGTTTTCCTTAAATTTTGAAGGGAAGTCATTTTTCTTAATTTTGAGGAAAATGAGTTGATTTGGAAAACATTTTCCAAGATTTTGTCCCAACCAAACATGAGAAAATTGGAAAATATTTTCCAGAAAATGTTTTCCTTCATACCAAACACACTCTAAATTTTTAAATAACATAAATTTAAAGAAAATATAATATAATACATAAATTATGGGACAAATTTTTAAATAACATAAATTTCAAAGGAATTTTGATTAAGGGAAGAACTAAGCAATCCAAGTGCCTATATTTTATTTCTGACATTATTGATTATAGCTGTCTCTCAATGTCATATTAGTGTAACGTCACAACTTCTTCGGTAAAAGTTGAACAAAGTACTTATGACTGAGCTATGCATGATGATAGATGTGTTCAGGTCATGAAGAAAGATATCAAAGCATAATGAAACATGAAAACTTATTACATTGTCATATTGGCAAAAAGGGCCTTTTAATGCAAATGAGTGTACAAGATCGAATACAAAACTCGTGGGCAAGTTCAAAAACTTAAGGCTAGGTTGGTAACCAAGGGGCCGGGGACAATCAAAATGAGGGTGTGAATTATCAAGAGATATTCTCTCCTTGTTCATGATGGTCACAACGAGGACAATGTCTGCGGTGCTTTCTTGCAAAGGGATTTGACACAAGAAATATACAAGTAATTAATTACCTCAAGATAGAAAAGAAGGAATTCAAGTATGTAATTAAGAAGCAGACTTTTAGACAATGAAATGTTAAAGTTGACCAATGTTTTGCTTGCAACAGGTTCCAGCAAAGTCACTTTGATTTTTCTCTGATGACCCTATAGTGGTGATACTCATATATGTAGATGATCTTCTTGACATGAAGTAACACTCAATTGATAAAAGAGGCAAAAAAAAGTTCGTAAGGATAACTTCAAGATCAAAGATTTGGTAAGTCTTAGATTCTTCTTAGGGATTGAATTTGTTAGGAGCCCAAAAGGAATTTTGATGCATCAAAAAAGAATATGCCTTAATTGTAATTGATCTCAGGTTTGGAGTTGGGAAATTCTAAGCCAATGGATACATTGTTACTCCTGAGTTAAATAATTTTGTTGGAGATTGTTAGCGAAAACGTGAAATTAAAGAACAAGGAAGAACAACAATATTTAACGTGGTTCGGATCAAAATGATCCTACGTCCACCAAAGAACAACTACACCAATATTTATTTCACTCTACAACGAATACAAGTGAAATACTACAAGAGAGAGAACACAAATGCCTTAGACGTGAGAAGGCAAGTGAGAGGATGATTTGAAAATGAATTAAGAGCTACCTATTTATAAGAATAAATTCATCCTATTGATGTCATCCATGACATCACTATGTGTCAAAATTGTCAAGGTTAAGATAGCAAACCATTTTATGGTTTGCCTAACTTTCACCTACCAAAATACAATTTTTGACTTGTATTTTGTACTAATTATCTTCCTACCAAATATTCATATTAATTCATCTTCCATTTAGTTTGATTCCACAAGAATCAAAACCAACTCTTTTAATCTCCACCTTGGTTTGTGTTCCAAGCATGCGTATAAACAACTCCGGCCAAAACTTCTAAGCTTACTGGGCAATCCCATTGTAACAAAACAAGAAGAATCAAACCTTTGTTGAACATACCAGCTCCACCTAGCAGTTGTTCTCTTAGAGTTGCATCAATTGATGCATACTCCCGCCAAGTCTTTGCAGTGTGCAAACTTGGCAAGCGGGACTATTTTGGTCAACATGTCTGCAGTGTTATCGTCTGTGATAACCTTCTCAACCTTGATATCTCCCTTTTCTACGACATCTCGAATAAAATGAAATCTGACATCAATGTGTTTGGTGCGCTCATGAAATCTTTGATGTTTAATCAAATAAATAGCACTTTGACTATCACATTTTAGAATTGATTCTAGCTGAATCGAACTCAATTCTGCCACCAAACCTTTCAACCAGATAGCTTCTTTCACTGCCTCCGTTGCTGCCATATATTCTGCCTCTGTTGTAGACAAAGCGACAATCGACTGTAAAGTCGATTTCCAACTAACGGTACTGCCAACGAGAGTAAAGATGTATCCAGTTGTGGACCTCCTTCGATCAAGATCCCTTGCATAGTCAAAATCTACATAACCGAGAATTGAAATACCTTCACTTTTCCGGAAGGTTAGGCCAACATCAGGAGCTCCTTTGAGATATCTCAATATCCACTTGACAGCTTCCAAGTGTCTTTTTCCTGGATTTGTCATGTACTTGTTTACCACACTTATAGATTGGGCAATATCTGGACGTGTGCATACCATAGCATACATAATGCTACCAACTGCACTCGCATAAGGAACCTTTGACATATGCTCCACCTCATCCATAGATTGAGGCATTTGTAACTCTGAAAGCTTGAAATGAGAAGCTAAAGGTGTACTTACAGGCTTGCTCATATGCATATTGAATCTTTCACGAACTTTTCGGATGTACCTCTTCTGAGAAAGATGTACAACACCATTTTCTCTTGAAATTTCCATTCCAAGGATTTTCTTTGCAACTCCTAGATCCTTCATGTCAAATTCCTTGCTCAACAGTTTCTTCAAAATATTTATCTCTGTGATGTTGGTAGCCGCAATAAGCATATCATCAACATACAACAATAGATAAATCATAGAGTTACCAGACATCTTCTTGTGATACACACAACTATCAAATGCACTCCTCGAAAATCCATGTGTAGTCATGAATGCATCAAACATCTTGTACCACTGTCTAGGGGATTGCTTCAAACCATACAAAGACTTCTTCAGTTGACATACATGGTCTTCTTTTCCTTCAGCTAGAAAACCTTCAGGCTGATCCATATAGATTGTTTCTTCTAGATCACCATGTAAGAAAGCGGTTTTGACATCAAGCTGTTGAAGTTCTAAATCAAATTGTGCAACCAATGCTAGTAGCACGCGAATTGAGCTATGTTTCACGACTGGAGAAAAGATCTCATTGTAGTCAATTCCCTCCTTCTGACTGAAACCCTTTGCAACCAATCTCGCCTTGAACCTAGCATCTTCCACTTCTGAAATATCTTCTTTCTTTCTGTAGACCCATTTGCATCCAACTGTCCTCATCCCCTTTGGCCTTTTAACTAAGACCCATGTATCATTTTTGTGAAGAGACTCCATCTCTTCCATCATGGCTAACTGCCATTGTGCAGCATCTTTGCAAGAAGTTGCTTCAACATACGAAGAGGGCTCGAGATCCTTAATCTCTTCTTCTGCAGCTACGAACGCATGTGTAATCAGATTTTCTTGCTCTATAAGACGTTCCGGTTTCCGTATCTGCCTTTTGTCCCTTCCCTTCGCAATTGTGTATGGTTTATTTGAAGCAAGTTCTTTAAGATCTGCATCTTTTGACTCATCAATTTGAGTCTCTTGATCCCGTTCCTTGGTAAGCTCCACGGGTAGCTCCACCTGCTCGTTGTTCTCGTTTCTAGATAACTCCACAGAAACTTTACGAGGATCAAGTATAGAGGATTCATCAAAGGTAACATCTCTACTAACTACAAATTTGAGTAAAGACAAACACCATAGTTTGTACCCTTTTACTCCATCTACATACCCTACGAATATGGCCTTTTTAGCCCTTGGTTCAAGCTTACCTTCATTAACATGATAATAAGCTGGACACCCAAATATTCGCAAGTATGAATAGTTAGAGGGTTCACCTGACCAGACCTCATTCGGAGTCTTAAAGTCAATCGCTGATGCTGGAGACCGATTGACAATATGAGAAGCAGTATGAACTGCTTCAGCCCAAAATACTTTGGACATCTTAGCTTGTAAGAGCATACAACGAGCCTTCTCAAGAAGAGTTCTGTTCATTCTCTCGGCAACTCCATTCTGCTGTGGTGTGTGCCTGACCGTCTTATGCCTTGCGATCCCATGAACCTTGCAGAAATCATTGAGCTCTTCACTGCAAAACTCCAAGCCATTGTCCGTGAGAAGATACTTGATTTTCCTCTCCATTTGATTTTCAACCAAAATCTTCCACTCTTTGAATGCTTCAAAAGCATCACCTTTTGTCTTCAGGAAACGCACCCAAACCTTTCGTGAAAAATCATCAATGAATGTGAGAAGATACCTCTTTCCTCCCTTCGATGGAAGCTTAGAGGGACCCCATAAATCTGAATGGATGTAGTCTAGCACCCCTCCCGTCTTGTGCTTGCCAGTGCTGAAGCTGACCTTTTTCTGCTTCCCTAAGACGCAGTGCTCACAAAATTCAAGTGTGCTGATCTTCTCACCATTCAAAAGGTTGCGGTTGCTCAACATCTCCAATCCTCGTGCGCTCATATGGCCTAGTCTCATGTGCCATAATTTTGCCTTGTCATCATTAGATAACTGCACTGTAGATGCATTTACAGAGCCAATAATGGTGCTTCCCGCAAGTGTGTAGAGGCCATCCTCCAGCTTGGCCTTCAACATGACTAAAGACCCTTTAGTCACTTTCATAGTTCCTCCTTCACTCATGTACTTATAGCCTTGTTTATCTAAAGTACCCAGGGAGATCAAATTCTTCTTTAGATCAGGAACATAACGGACTTCTGTAATAGTCCTCACAATTCCATCATGGCAGCGAACATGAACTGAACCAATGCCAACTATTTTACAAGTTGCATTATTGCCCATTAATACAGTTCCTCTGCTTGTTTCATAGCTGCTGAACCAATCTTTTCGGAATGTCATATGCAGAGTACAACCAGAGTCTAAGACCCATTTGTTGTCATAGACTCCACTATTGCATGATGTTGTTAGCACATAATCATCATCATTATCATGTACTTGCTCAACAATGGATGCGCTTGCCTTTTCTTTGGACTTCGACATAGGGCAATCTCGTTCAAAGTGCCCTTTCTTGTGACAGCCCCAACATTCTGCATTCTTTTTGTTCACAAGAGACTTTGATCTGTACTTCGATTTGCTCCTTCCCTGTTGGCTAGTACGACCTCTTACAAATAGTCCACTAGCTTCGTCACTTTTGTCTCCTTCAAAATGCATCCGCACATCACAAGAGTTTAGTGCTTGCCGCGCTTGCTCAAGTTTAATATGTTGTTTGCTATACATCATTGAATTCTCAATATCACGATATTTTGAAGTCAATGAAAATAGCAAAGAACATGCAAGCGTCTCCTCGTCCTTTTTAATTCCAGCAGTTTGTAAGTCCATCACAAGTTTATTGAACGCATCTAGATGGTCTTGCAACAAAGTACCTGAATCCATCTTAAATGTATGAAGACGCCGTTGTAACAACATCCTTGTTGTCACTGACTGGTCCTGGTAAAGCCCTTCCAGCTTTTCCCATAACTCTTTGGCCGTCTCTTCGGTACTTGTACTCACTTCACAAAGTACATTAGGTGCAAGGGACAGTTGGATTGCACTCAATGCATCTCCTTCAATCTTTTCCTTGTCGGAATTCAATATCTTATCGGGGTACTTTCCGTCAATAGCGTGGATTGAACCTTCCCTCCGCAGTAACGCTATCATCTGGATTTTCCAGATATTGAAGTTGTTGCGCCCACTAAATCTATCAATTTCAAACTTCATGGAACTCATTTTTTTTTACTTGTTCTTTCTTTTCTACTACAATGTATTTAGAACTACAGAAAACCAAAGTAATCCTTTTCTGATGTGGAAGTTCAGACTGTGCTGCAACCACAGAGCATATACTCAGACAGAACCTTGGCTCTGATATCAATTGTTAGAGGAAACGTGAAATTAAAGAACAAGGAAGAACAACAATATTTAACGTGGTTCGGATCAAAATGATCCTACGTCCACCAAAGAACAACTGCACCAATATTTATTTCACTCTATAACGAATACAAGTGAAATACTACAAGAGAGAGAACACAAATGCCTTAGAAGGCGAGAAGGCAAGTGAGAGGATGATTTGAAAATGAATTAAGAGCTACCTATTTATAGGAATAAATTCATCCTATTGATGTCATCCATGACATCACTATGTGTCAAAATTGTCAAAGGTTAAGATAGCAAACCATTTTATGGTTTGCCTAACTTTCACCTACCAAGATACAATCTTTGACTTGTATTTTGTACTAATTATCTTCCTACCAAGTATTCATATTAATTCATCTTCCATTTAGTTTGATTCCACAAGAACCAAAACCAACTCTTTCAGAGATGATTCTGATTCACTCCTACTGGATGATAACGAATATCAGGGATTGATTGAAAGATTGTAGTATCTTACTCTCACAAAGCCAAATATATCTTAGATCTTGAGCCAATTCATGCATCCTCCTAAAACCTTTCATATGAATGTTGCCATTAGGGTAATGAAGTATGTTTAGCAATTACTAAGACTTGGAGTTCTATTGGCAGCAAAACTCAATTGGGGTGTTCTGTTAATACTAGGAGGTCAATCACAGAAACTTGCCAATCTCAAGAAAATCTAAGAAACAGGAGTTCAAACTAAGGCATAATATAGTAGTCTTGCCTTCCTGGATCATTGGCCTGTTTAATACTGGACATTACCTTTGAATCTACTTGTTTCTTTGCATCATGAATAGGATAGCAAAGAAAATATCCAAAATGCTTCTAATCCAGTGTCTTTATGAGTGAATAAAGTATTATCATTTTATTAGATATTTAGAAAGTATTGAAGGGTCTTGTGATCAGTATCACTACTTGTGCTTATCTAAGCGGTCTATTCTTATTAAAGGTCTGAGTAGGCTGTTGGGTGGTCTTGGGCCTTCTCAACCCAAAAGCTAGCTCAAAGGTTGAGGCTTTCCTTCACACTTATAAATTGACCACCAGCCCCTTCCACTTCCGATGTGGGATAACCCAACAATCTCCCCCTTCACACATCGGGCCTTGGGCTGGAGAGAGCGACAACCCAGTTTCTCCCGGTGGGCTGAGACTTGTTGACAACCTGGGCTCTGATACCAATGTTGGGTGGTCTTGGGCCTTCTCAACCCAAAAGCTAGCTCAAAGGTTGAGGCTTTCCATGACTCGCGCTTACTAGACATACCATCTTGCTCATATTCCCCTCCATATAGATAACCTTAGCTCTGATACCAGTTGTTGTGACGAAAAAGATGAAAACGAAAATCAAACAATAAAGAACACCAAGTTTAACGTGAAAAAACCCTTCAAACCGAAGGTAACCACCATGGGATCGACAAGATCCGAATTGCTTCACTATACCAATAAGAGGGTTACAAATATTCTTCTAATGGCTACACAACAAGTGCCAAAAGAGAACAAACAATAGCTACACCAACAAAAGATAAATAGAAAGAAACACCACCCAAACCCAGCTTCTGTTCGGGACCTACAATAGGATCTTGCTGACCTCCAAATTCGATCTTCACCGTTCAAATCAACCACCAAGATGTCAGTAACACTCAGTCCAAATTTCAGCCCGATCCAACGGTTAGTTAATCGGGAAACACGATCTGAACGTTGCTGGTCGGAGAAAAAGACTGCAGCAAAAGAACCCTTTTTCTTCTCTCTTTTCTCTTGTTGAAAGCTCTCTCAAAAAACCTCTCTTATGTTCTATTGTCTTTCAAAGACAATACCAATGAGCAATTGAATTATTCTCTCAAGACCATCCTCTATTTATAGAGTTGTGCTTTTCCTTACAAAGCCAAAATCAACTACAAATAGGATTACAATTCCAATCCTTTTCCTAATAGAATTGGAAACCAAATAAAGAGAATAATTCCAATCCTTTTTCAAGTAGGATTAGGCCATGGGCCTTTGGATGGAACATGGGCAATAGCCCAACAAACTCCCCCTCCAGCCAAGGGGCCAAATGGACTTCAAGGGAGGAACTTTTGACAGGCTTCCTGCCTGCCACACTTCTACAAAACTCATGCTTGTCTACGATGAGTTCTTTCCACTTATCTCTATGAGTATCTAACATGACTTCATCATAACCTTCAGGTTCTCCCATGTTAGTCAATAGAATATACTCCTCATGAGAATAACGTGTTGAGCTTCGCTTTTCTCTAGTAGATCTTCTACAAGAGGTTTGTGGATCATTCGAAGTGGTTATCTCACCATGAGTTGGTTGATCATCAACCACAACATCATCAGTAGGAACAATTATATGTTCTACACTCTGATCATTATCTTGGGTTTCTTCATGTGCAGAAGATGTATCAATAATAGGAATTGGATCAACATTAACTAAGCTCTCATCAATCTGAGAATCTAGTTTCTCAGTCTTGTCAATATCTTCAATAGTTTGATCTTCAAAGAACGCAACATCACGACTTCTAATGAGCTTCTTATCAATTGGATCATAAAAGCGATATCCAAACTCATCTTGACCATAACCAATGAAGATGCACTGCTTAGTTTTAACATCCAATTTCGATCTCTCATCTTTTGGAACATGCACACAAGCTTTACACCCAAACACTTTCAAGTGATCATAAGAGACATCCTTATCAAACCAAACTTTGTTTGGAACATCACCATCCAAAGCAACAGCAGGAGACAAATTGATAACATAAGCAACAGTGTTAAGTGCTTCAGCCCAAAAAGAATTTGGAAGTTTAGCCTCTGAAAGCACACATCTAACTCTCTCAACTAAAGTTCTGTTCATCCTCTCTGCCAAACCATTTAATTGAGGAGTCTTTGGAGGAGTCTTATGATGACGAATTCCTTGCGATTTGCAGTAGTTATCAAAGGGACCAATATACTCACCACCATTATCAGTGCGAATACATTTTAATTTCTTTCCCGTTTGTCTCTCAGATAAGGCTTGAAACTGTTTAAACACATCAAGCACTTGATCTTTGGATTTTAAAGGATATACCCAAATCTTGCGAGAACGATCATCAATGAAAGTAGCAAAGTAAAGTGCACCACCTTTTGACTTCACTTTAAAAGGACCACACAAATCTGAGTGTACTAGCTCCAATAGCTCAGACTTTCTTGAAGGAGGATGACTGTGAAAAGAAACTCTTTTCTGTTTCCCTGCTAAGCAATGAACACATCTTTTCACCTTTGCTTGTTTCATACCAGCAAGCAAATTCTTCTTAGCCAAATATAAGTGATCCCCCTCTCGCTCATATGACTAAGCCTCTTGTGCCATAATTCTGATAAAGCTTCACTCTTCACCAAATTTATAGAGTCACCAAGAATTGATCCTTGTGTCACGTATAAATTTGAATGTTTTCTTCCTCGAGCTAAAATCAATGAGCCTTTGGTGAGCTTCCATTGGCCATTGCACAAGTCATTATGATAGCCATCATCATCTAGTTGTCCTACAGAGATCAAATTTATCGGAATGTCTGGAGCATGCTTGACATTCTGAAGGACCAACGTTGAACCAGTATTGGTTTTCAAACAAACAGTGCCAACACCAAACACCTTAACCTCACCAGCATTACCCATCTTTAACACCTCAGAGTTAACAGAAGTATAAGATGAAAAGAAGTCTTTTCTTGGTGTGACATGTGATGTGGCTCCAGAATCTACTATCCAACTTGTATCTTGAGATACAAAATTGATGACGTCTTTATCACAAGCGAAGAGAAGGTCATCTTGGACAACAGCAACAACATTATTTTCATTGTTTTCTTCCTTCTTCCCTTCTTTAAGATCTTGCTTCAATTGTTTGCAAAATCTTTTAATATGTCCTTTCTTTCCACAATGATAACATTTAATATTTGGATTCTTGAATTTTGACTTGCTTCTGCTTTCACCTCTACTCCTCGAATCTCTTGTCTTATGTCTTCCTCGATCTTCTGTATATAGAACATCTGAATGTGAAGATGTGTCTTGAGATTTTCTTCTAACCTCTTCATTCAACACACCACTCTTTGCATATTCCATAGTCACCTTTTCACCAGTGGCAGAATTTGTTAAAGAAACACGAAGAATTTCCCAAGAATCCGGTAGAGTATTAAGAAGCCAAAGTCCTTGTATTTCATCATCAAAATTAACACCCATTCCTGATAGCTGATCAAGAATACCCTGAAAATCATTTATATGATCAAGAATAAGACTGCCCTCCTTGTATTTAAAGGTCATCAATTGCTTTAACAAGTACAACTTGTTATTGCCAGTTTTTGAAGCGTAAAACGTCTCCAACTTCTCCCATAATGTTCTAGCATGTGTCTCATTCACAATATGGTTGCGAACATTATCTTCAATCCATTGTCTTATATATCCACATACTTGTTGGTGCTCAAATTCCCAATTTTCATCAGTCACATTCTCGGGTTTATGAGCAGAAAAAACCAGAAGATGCATCTTCTTCACGAACAATAGATCTTTCATCTTGCTTTTCCATATGTTGTAGTTTCTTCCGTTTAGACATACCATCTTGCTCATATTCCCCTCCATATAGATAACCTTAGCTCTGATACCAGTTGTTGTGACGAAAAAGATGAAAACGAAAATCAAACAATAAAGAACACCAAGTTTAACGTGAAAAAACCCTTCAAACCGAAGGTAACCACCACGGGATCGACAAGATCCGAATTGCTTCACTATACCAATAAGAGGGTTACAAATATTATTCTAATGGCTACACAACAAGTGCCAAAAGAGAACAAACAATAGCTACACCAACAAAAGATAAATAGAAAGAAACACCACCCAAACCCAGCTTCTGTTCGGGACCTACAATAGGATCTTGCTGACCTCCGAATTCGATCTTCACCGTTCAAATCAACCACCAAGATGTCAGTAACACTCAGTCCAAATTTCAGCCCGATCCAACGGTTAGTTAATCGGGAAACACTATCTGAACGTTGCTGGTCGGAGAAAAAGACTGCAGCAAAAGAACCCTTTTTCTTCTCTCTTTTCTCTTGTTGAAAGCTCTCTCAAAAAATCTCTCTTATGTTCTATTGTCTTTCAAAGACAATACCAATAAGCAATTGAATTATTCTCTCAAGACCATCCTCTATTTATAGAGTTGTGCTTTTCCTTACAAAGCCAAAATCAACTACAAATAGGATTACAAATCCAATCCTTTTCCTAATAGAATTGGAAACCAAATAAAGAGAATAATTCCAATCCTTTTTCAAGTAGGATTAGGCCATGGGCCTTTGGCTGGAACATAGGCAATAGCCCAACATAGGCCTCAACATTCTCATCTTATGTCTAAGTTAGGAATGAAGAACATCTTCATATCACCTAGCTTGAAGGAGAATATAACAAAAAGACTGCAAATAGCTGAGTTGGAACTAGTTAAGTTCGGACATTGATCTAGCTAGCTGTTAGATTGAACTTTTCAGTTAGACGGTTGTTAACAGTTTGTTACAAGTTATTTGCCATTGTGTAATTAGTGAGTGTGGATATGAACACTTCCTCCGTACAACTTAGGAGATTCAACCTTTCTCAATAATTCACCATTGGATGCATGTTTAATGATCAATTTAGTGTATCCTACATAAAATAAGATAATGATTTCCTCATTTAATTATAAGGGTTTTTAAATTGTCAATTAAATATTTATATGTAAAAAAACTTATTTTCTATCACATACCTACAAAACATCATATTTCTCCCGTTTAAAAAAAAAATGATCTCCTTTCCTTTTTTGTCTGTTTAAAAAAGAATAACTTCTTTCTTTTTTAGATAACATTTTAATTTCAACTTTCACGTGTCACGTTTAAGGCCACAAGATTAAATGACAGTTTTGTACATTTCACATAACTTTAATTTAGGACCACAAAATTCAAAAGTTTTCTTTATTTTCTTAAATTTTGTCAAGTCAAATCAGATTGTGAAAATAAATTATATCAATTAATACATAAATAATTTATTTTTTTATCTAGCTACCAAATGACCTTGACTCCTGTATTGGTCATGTTTTGCACATTCCCAATATTCCGTGTTTATTCATCATAAAATATAATTGAATACAAAAATTCATTCTTTCACACTTTTATAGGTCATTTTGCTTTTATTAAAATTTTTATGCACCTTCTATTGTTTTTTAAATAAAATAAAATATTGATTAAACTAAAAACCAATAAGAAATAAAATTAGAAAAGTGTCGGGGAGTCAAAAGTGGACAAAAAGACGCAGTTCTGACTTCTGACCACTCTTATTCTGTCTGCAATTATTAGCAAGTGCTCATACCACTTTTGTTATTGTTAACAATTGTCATAAAAAATATTAAGTTCACGATCATCGTTGTAACACAAATAAATTTTAACGACAGTAAATATAAATATTATTTAATAAATAATATTAAAAAATTTATCATTATTAATTAATGTCATTAAAATTAATATTATTAAAAGTTTTAAATATATATATATATATATATAAAATATTAATTACTATTAAAAATATATATTTAACGAGTATTATCGTTAATGATCAGTGCATATAGAATGAAGACAAAAGAAATGATATAAGATAAAAATAAATAATAAGATATATCTATTAAAAAGTTTATCTAACATAATAGATAAAATTCTTGTGTATAGTGTTACATAAACGTATATAGATTAATGGAAAAATTACAGAGAAAATGGGAGACATATCATTAAGAATTTGAGGTTATAAAAAATGTGAAACATTTACCTTTAGTGGATAAACTGAAATATTTGATTTCCTTCGTTCACTTTTACTTGTTCATTTTAAATTTAAATGTTCTTTAAAAAATAGTGAGTAACATAAGTATTTTACTTCAATATTTATATTATTTGATGTATAATAATAACTTGGAGAATGAGTCATTAATCTTGAGGAAAAAATATAAAAAGATAATTATATTTTCTTAATGAGTTAAAAAAATTATTTTAAAAATATTGAATAAATAAAAATAAACCAAAAAGGTATAACCTATAGTCCTTTATTTGACTCTCCGCTTCCCTTTATAAATCTTAGTGTCAATAATCAATTATTCGACTCTTGGCTTTCTTTTGTGGTCATTTGACTTTAGTCAATTAGAAAAGGGCAAATTATGCTCCTAACGTTTTGAACTAGAATTTACCCTAATTTGAAGTGTCATTATCATTAAAATAAGAGAAATATACATATTATGTTAAGAGTACAATAATATATACATGTAAAGGGTATATGCATATCTTCTTGTTAATGTAGAAATTTATCAGACATGCTTTTTATCATTTTAGAAAAGAAAAAGAATACGAAAACTATTATTTTTGGCCTTGTCGTCAAATAGAACTAATCTTCCTTCAAAATTGGACAATATAATTTACTTGAAAAAAGTGAAAAACTATATCTGTAATTAAATTAAATGAATGTCATATTTAAATAAATTTATTTTTAATGTCAAAAACATGGCGGATACAGAACTTTTTAGTTATTGATATTTTAACTATTTCTAATTTGAAGTTACTATTAACACTAAGTGCTCAATATATATATATATATATATAAATTATTATATTTCCTTTTTCTTATATAAATAATACTAGTAAAATTACCGCGCAAAATTTAATATCATAGAATTAATAAAATAATATTTTAAATCTATCCGCATTAAAACTAAAATACTATATTATCTTATCTAAAGATTACATGGTAACAAACATTAATAATGTAAAGAAAAATGAAATTTATTACATCGTATCATTTATCCTTAATAACATAAGTATAAATTAATGACTGTAAAAATACATACCAAGATCTTTGACTTAAGAAATGGTGTCTGTGAGCCACTCAACAAGGACAAAGTACAAAAATATTTATTTGTGAAGAAGAAGCTGAAGAAGTGGAGGTTTAGAATATTCCTTTTAGGCACTTTGAGAATAATTTTGAATGACAAGGCTAAGAGTGAATGGTGAAAAGAAAATATATAAAGAAAAATCTCTTGAGACATCAAAAAAAAGAAAAAAAATAAATAAAAATAATAATAAAATAATAATAATAAAAAATTAAGATTCAAAAGGAAATGGCTGAAAACAGTGCTTGAGCTAGAAAATATAATGTAATGCCTAAAAGAAAATTCTAGTCACTATTATCCATATATATATCCTATCCATCCTTAAGCTTACATTACAACCTTATAAAAGCCCTACACGATCTCAACTCAAAGACTCCTACATTAGTGGAGAATCACATAATAGTCAAGTTCATGATTATTTTCGATAACATGAGATACTTCTTTGTTGAGAGTGAGTAAATTTTCTTTACATATGCCCTTAATTATTTCATATTGTGTGATATATGGGCATCTCTCTTCATTCGGTAAGAAAAACTTGGGATTAGGAAATATTATTGTTTCAGTTTTCAATTAGTGATTATGAGTGAGGTTAAAGATTGTTGAACTCGTATAGACTTTTTGGTTGATTATTCTTTCATAAGCTATCATGTTTATATTTCAAAATATTTTAGCCATTATAATATTATTATTAATTATCTTTGCATGAGGACATGCAAATATTTAAGTATGGAGGAATTTGATAAGAGAAAAATATCATATATATATTAAGTTGTTATTTAATTTTAATACTAATATTTTTAATCTTTCTTTACAGAAAATGTTGCATTATAATAAGAAAATATCAACTAAGTAGATATGTGTCAAAAGAAAACAAGTGTCGATTTACAAGGAATTATCCAACACAAATGGAGATATTAAAGAATTATGAAAGAGAGGAACGGAAGATTGAGCAAATATGGAAAATAAAGTTGAAAAATATGGTAGCATGATAGCCACCAAAATGGAAAACAAGCATAAGACAAGTTAAATGAAAAAAACTTTGTCAAATGTTGGTATAAATTTGACCTACCATTTTGATTTTGTCAAAATTATCAACTACAAAGTGGAAAAAATGGAAGAAAATGATGATTTTCTTCTTCAGAGAATTGCTATAAATTGCACGAGAAATGAGTTGATATAGGAGTGTAGAGAGGGTCAAAAACAAAACAATCGATATATTTCTTTAAGTTCTTCTTGTACTATTATTTTAAGTATTTGATGTTGAAAATTATTCTAGTTCCTGCTTTTAATTAAAAAGTGGAATTCTTCTTCTTGAATATTTCTTCTATTTTCTTATTTAATGGAGAAGAATATTTTCATTAGTAATACTACTTCTATTATGGAGTAATTTTCTTTTGTGTTGGGAAGTTGACGGATCTTGATATTTCTATATAATAGTAGTTATTATATCTAAATTTTATGTGTGTGAACTTAAGCTATAGATTTTATTTTTATTTATTTTATAGTTAAATATTATTTTATTTATTAACATATATCCATTGATTACTACGTATTAACATATTACTAATTTTGTAATCGAGAGAGGCGGAAGAAGTAATATTGTTAATTGGAGTATTGGTATATTGCTAATATTGTAGTGACATCTATCTATTTTATGTTATAATTAATCTACACTTATTTGTAATCGAGAGAGGCAAATAGTGTAATAGTTAGTTATAACAAGTAAGTTAATCGAATGAGACTTACTTAGAAAATATGTTTTAGTTCAAGTACACATTTTTCGTTCTTAAATATTACTATTTTGGCAATTAAATTGTATAATCGAGAGGAATGCATTTGATTGTTTAATTTCAGTAATAATATATAAATATAATCGTGAGAGATATTTATACTTTATGAGAAATATAAATTTAGGAATAAATAATTTACTTTATATAGAAATATTGAGTGAAGTCAAGATCCCCAACACCTTTTTAATATATTGTGAAAACTAAAGTATTTTCTCTACTTTTGTATTATTAATTAATTGATTCACCCTTCAACTATTTTTGATTTTCTTAAATAGTATTTAAAACAAGAAACATCTGTAGAATAGACAAATCAATCTCTGTGGGTTCGACATTTTTCTATACTATTATTTGACACACTGCGGGTTAAAAATATATACATTCAGTGACTCGTCCACCTTACTCAATCAAGTAAACCAAACAAAGGATCACAAGTAATTTCCAACTCAACATAACATAGCATCAATAGTAGTCATCATCATATTTAGCTACTTAGACCAATAGCATGTTCATCAATGAAACTAACATCATAAAGGATCATCAACATGTAAAGTCAACCTAAGCATAATATTTACATTTATAAGATCATTATAACATAAGAACATCCTCTTAGGACTTCCTTCAAAGCCAACTAGTGCAATCCCTAGGTAGAGTCTCATACCCCTACCTAGACTAAGCCAACCTCTCAAGTCACCCTAGTCAGAGTTCACATCATTACTTTATTTTACCTTCGGTAACACTTGCCTTAACCAACATAGATCATAAGAGCTAAGTGTGGAATCCGATGTTGTAAAACCTTACACCGATGGAAGGCGGACTATCGGCCAAAGTAGTACCAAACATGAACATAGCATCTAGGTGGATCCACTAGCTAGTATTCCTATGGTGGAAACATAGTTTGTGGAGCTTGGGGGATGTCATGGAAACATCACTCTATGCCCTTTTTGGACTATGAGGCTATCCACCCTGTGAGGATTATGGAGAACCCTACCTTCCCTCCTTGGGAAGGCGCCACCCCTCATCTACAAGTTCACTCGGTGCTAAGCTAGAGTCCCTTTTGAAATGTGTTTAATACCTTTATTAATGATCATAGCTTAATTAGGTCATAGGGTCTATCCCTTATATAATCATCATCATTATAGCTCAATAAGAATTGCATGAGTATTGTCCTTTCATTACATTCATACATATGAGGTTAGCACCTATTCATAGTCACATCATAATAAGGCACATTGGTAAGTTATCACCATCCTTATAACATTTATATCTTAGCCAACAACTCACAAACCATAATCAAGACATTTCAATTCAACATCATACCAACCCTATCAATCTCATCATAAGATATACTCCAATAAGGTATACTCCAATGTAACTTCATCACGAAACACAAGTAATCATAATTGAAGTAAATGTTAGGATCATAGAGACTTACCCCAATCTCATTCACAAGCTATCATCCATGGTCTTACCATCAACCATCCAATTCAACCCAACAATGGGTGTAATACCATCACACAATAGTAATTAACACAATAGCTAGGTCAATTGCATCATCACTATCCAAATTAACTTCAATTCATAACCTAGGGTTATGGGAATAAGGTTCATCATGAATTCTTCAAGAAATAGATTCAATCCCAACAATACATTACCCTAGGAAGTCCATGAATGAATTAGAATAGATAAAACAAGTCTAACAATCAATACATTCTTCAATTCCCATAAATTCATAAGCAAGATCCAATATTTGGGGAATTGGGGAAAAGGAACATGATCAACATGAAATTGCATCAATTAACATCAATTAATCAACAATCTACACTTAATTAGTCATAGGAAATCACAATTTATCATCAATATTTGAAGTTTAGAAGAATACCCATTAGAATAGAAAAACCCTTGGAATTGGGTGTTTTAGAAATCAACTTTGAGAGGAGCTCTTGGGGAAAAGAAACCCAAGAGTGAAGAACTCATACCTTAAGATTAATCCACAAAATTGAAGTAAAATCTTAGAGAAATTGGTCTTCTTCTTCAAGCTTTCTTTTTCCTTCAATGGAGGATGAATAGAGAGAGAAACTAGAGAGAGGTGAGAGCTTCTGGGTTTTGAATTGGGGATTTGATTTGAGTGAGTAAATGTGAGTGAAAACTGATTGGAAATCAATATATAGACCCCCCATGAAATACCCAAAAGACCCCTCACTTAAGTTGACCCTTTAATAAAGTCAAACTTCAAATCCAAATTTTAGATTTTCGTCGGGAAACAAGTCCGCGACGCGGAGCTCTTCCCGCATGAATTTTTAAATTAATTTTTGATACAGTAGAGTTCGCGACCTGCCCGCGACGCGAACTTGAGATTTGACCAAAAGTCACCCAAGTCCGCGACGCGGACTTGTTTCACCTATGTGTAATTTGGGTGCTGCCTTGGCATCTTGCCAAGCCAAGTTTGGTGTCCTTTCGTGGACCCCTAGGGCGATCCTTAGGGGATCGTACCTGGACGTTTTTACTCTATATACGTGGTTTTACCTATTTAAAGTCATTTTACAAGTTTTAGACCTCATACACCACTCCTAAACCTTTCCGAAACCTAAGGACGTTTCACTAGTTCAATTAAACTAGCTTCCGGGCGTCTTGGACGTTTCTTGTCGTTTTGATTCTTAGACTTCCTAAATGACTTATATACATTATATAAGGTCTTAAAACATTGTCCTTACCCTTATACACTCATGTTAGACTCTAGATTAGGTCTTAGACTTTCGGAGTGTTACAATAAGGATCTCAAAACACACAAAAATATAGATCCAATGTGATTAAGCATCCTAACTCCTGAGCTACTTTACTTACTTACAACATATTCTACTTGAAACACATTTATAATGGCACTTGTCAGGTAAATACAACAAGATCCTATGTGTGTTACATTTGACACTTCATCATTAGATAAATATGTCGATTCTCAAATTTTAAATTTTATCACAGACTCTTTTGTGAGCATACTAATTTTGACACCATATGATATGTAGTCCTTATATCTATAATTCATATTGAATTATTTTGCGACACTAATAGAGCTCTACTTGTTGCATTAGAATGAACTACATCATTTCTCCTGTTCCCACAACTATAATTTTGGTTAAGCATCTACAATATTTGGTTATATTGTTCTCTAGTGAAGGTATAACCTTGAAGTTGTCCAGCACATTTATCCACCTCTATGATGTTAGGTAGGGACTGATCAACCACTTGTTTTCTTAGATTATACTGACAATTAGTATTAAAATTGTAGTTAAACTTAGTAGTTGTATATTCTGCAGACATACCACCATATGACTTTTTCCTTGCACAAATTTGACTATTTGGTGCATTATAAACAACATTATCTACTCTATTGTACACCTTCTTCTTTGATTTGAAATCTGGAGGATAACTAATTAATTTGTTACAGTGGTCTTTGATGTAACTTTTGTATCTACATAACTCACTAATAATATCAAAAAAAAATTTAAACTTGTACTTCCTTGTTCATTATAGGAACCACTAGTCTTTGAATACATCACCAAAAGATCAACACCACTTGAACTTATTGAATTCATATCCATATGTGTACTACTGGAGGCATACATTTGACACTCATCACTAACTATCGTAACATGTACCTGATTTACACAAGAGAATATGAATCGTTGTTTGAATACAAGACTTGTTCAACCCCAACACAAACTAATAATTTTTTTACCTATTTAGAGTGTGTTTGGTATGAAGGAAAACATTTTCTGAAAAATGTTTTTTTCAATTTTTCCATGTTTGGTTGGGACAAAAGTTTTGGAAAATGTTTTCCAAATCAACTCATTTTCCTCAAAATTAAGGAAAATGACTTCCCTTCAAAAATTAAGGAAAACATTTTCCAAAAACTCTCCTCCAATTTCAAATTACATTTTTTTTTTGGGAAAAACATCAATTTTAAAAAAATATTTTCAATTTCAAAATTTTATTTTTTCACCCGATCCCTGACCCCCCCCCCACCCACAACGGCCAACCCCCCCTCCCAAAAAATTAATTTTGATTTTTAAAAATATTTTCAACTTCAAATTTTTATTTTAAACACCTCCCCCCCCCCCTTCCCCCTCCCCCGGCCAGCCCTCTACCAGCCCCCCACCCACCCCCCACCCCTACCCCCCAAAAAATTAATTTTGTTTTTTAAAAATAGTATCAACTTCAAAATTTTATTTTTCACTCCTCCCCCCTGCCCCTACCCACTACCCTACCCCACCCCCACCATCACCCCAATTTATTTTTTTTATAAAATATTTTCAATTTCATAATATTTTCTACTCACCAACCAAACATGAGAAAATAAGTCCAGAATCTACTTATTTTCCAGGAAATTATTTTCTAGGAAAACATTTTTCATGAAAAACATTTTTCTCCATACCAAACACACCCTTAATTGATCAACAAAACTTCTTGATCTTACATAGTTACAACCGGAAGATGATTTAGTTATCAAACTCATCTAATAAGTTATTTTATAATAGACAAACATAGAATCAGTGTCTTGTTACAGAGCTGCAATTTCTTTATGTAAACTAAAAGTTCTTGATCCATCTATACGATCAAACTATTCTTTTTAAATCACTCAAAACATACTGAGCACAAGAAGCAAAAGCTATACCTCATAGCATGCTCTTGGACACAGAGTTCGGAAGACATGAGAGAACTATAACATTAACCCTTTCTTATTGACCCCTTAGCTCTAAACTTACAACACTTTTGATACATGATTCATTTATTAATTCAATTTTATTTAATCAAGTAGAGCCAACTTAATTAATTTGCTCCATAATTTATTATTCTCAGTCTCAAGAAGATGAAATGAGATAAAATTAATGCAACTCAAAGGGCTTAAGAAGAACTGATGATTATAATCTATATCTGGACTCATAAGCACAACATGTGTCACATTCTTAGGATGTCCATCGTTGCTGAACTCAGTCGCATGACCACTATTGTTAACTTCTTGAGTCATTTCATTTGCTACACAAATACTACTTGTTCCTATTTCTGCTATTTTTCTTCTTTAACTTGTACTGCAAAAGCTTTGTATATTTTAGACTCTGATTTTCAGAAATTCAAGACTTGAATGGATCTAACCTTGAACTACACATACTTTGATCAAGGGCTCTGATACCATGATTTTTTTTTTAATGAAAACTTATAAATGCACAGAAAAATACATAGATTACAAAATGAGAATAAGTTAGGAGAATCTAACCTTGAACTACACAGACTTTGATCGAGGGCTCTCATTCCATGAAGACTTTTATGAAAACTTATAAATGCACATAAAAAATACAAAGATTACAAAATGAGAACAAGTTAGGAGAATCTAACCTTGAACTACTCAAACTTCGATCGAGGGTCTGATACCATAAAACTTTTTATGAAAATTCATAAATGCACAAAAAAATACAAAAATTACAAAATGAGAACAAGTTAGGAGAAAAAGAAAGCTTCATTAATTTCAATAAATCTTGTAATGTACATGAGAGGGTATGATTTGTATATATCCTACACATATTTTACTCTTTGTATCTTTTCTTGATCTCAACTAACTTAACCAACTATGGGTTGCTAACTAATAATTATTTTCAAACTAACTTCTAGAAGTTATACAGTTAAGTGTGTTACTTGAACTTCTCAACATTTTTCTCCTTCAAAATCAACTCATCTTTCTCAACCCTGCTAAAGCCTACATGCAAGCGCTATAACACTGCCGTAGTGATAGACTTTTTGCTATGACGGGCTGACCTCAGTCCGAATCGATTCAATTCCTAAATTTATCGTGCATAAAAAATTTAAACTGAAAACGTATTTCAAGAGTTTTTCGAACTCCGCACGAAGTATATTTTGAATGACGACAGATTAGGTCGTTATATCTTATAAGTCAAAAGTCATAAATTGAAAATCTTAACGTATGATTTTTGGATTATTCTTATTATTTTAGCTTAAAATCAAGTACTGACAAATATTTTCTTATTTTACCCAAATACTCTGAAAGTGCTAAAAGTTATTTTAGCTTAAAAATACTTAAAAAAAGTCAATTCAAACAAGCTATAAGGAGTCGTTTGACGCGATCGATAAGGTAAGTTAATCCCAGGATAAATTTTGAGTACATTTTAATCCCATGAGCGGTTACAAAGTTTAGGTACTTATTCCACAATTAATTATTAATATTAGGATAAATTATCGATCTCTACCTTTAGGTGGAACATTAATTCGAAATATTAATATTGTGCATGACTTTGATGAAGAATAATTTAATTTCATTATAATTTATCTAATCAAAACTTGTATGTTAATGAAACGACCCCAAAGTGTTGAATATATATATTTCTATTATATAGAAGAGCCATGAGAAGGACGACCAATGTCATTTTAGTAATTTTAACATCACTTAAAGGGTAAAATAATAATTGTATAATTAATGGTCAAAATGAAAATCTAGAAGAATCTATACATGTCTTAACTTTTGTTATGTGTCCATAAGAATATTATTGTAATTTTGTTTAAATGAAGAGTTTCTATTACTTGATTAACTTCTTACAAACAATAATAAATGTGTTTTGACATATTTTAGAAAGAAAATTTTGAATTAGTTAAGATAAAATGTGTTTGATTAGTTAATATTCTGTTCCTAGAAATACTTTAAAGGAATATTGCGTAAACATATTTTTAATATTATGTTACATAATATGACCACTAAATTCGTATTTTGATTATTAAAATAGTCTTTAAAATGACATATCGTAGTTTTTAAATAATTTAAAGAAAATATCAAATTTCATGACTAAAAGAATGAACAATGTTTGACTATCAAGAAATCAATAATTTGATAATGTATTCATTGAAAGATTATAAAATATAAAGTTTTCATTTTTATATTTTCTTAATATCAAATATGATAAACTATTTAACAGAGAAAATTTGACAAGGTCAACGTTTAACATTCAAATCCTAATGAATATTGAAATTCAAAATAAAGAAAATGAGTAGTTAAAAAATAAAGAAGAACAACTAAAGAAAATGTCAATAGAAAAAGACTTTGTTTAGAAATATAGAGGAAGAAAAAACTAAAAAATAAATAAATTAGAAAAAAAAAACTGAAAAAAGGGGGGTAAGCTTTAGAATTTTCTTTCGGCATGATATTAAGTGTAGTATCAAAAAAAAATTAATGTAATTTAGAATATAACATTACGATAATTGTTATTGTATATAGAAATAAAGTTTCTTTTATGATTGTTTTTGTTTTTGTGGAGACAAAAAATATTCTTTTGAGAAATACTATCAATATTTAGAATATAACATTACGATAATTGTTATTATATATAGAAATAAAGTTGCTTTCTTGATTGTTTTTATTGTTGTGAAGTTAGAAATTAATATTTTAAGTATTTTTATTTATGGATGACAATAATAAAATGTATCACAAAATTCATCGACAAAGTCAAATACAAACACATTATACTTAAGTTAAAGCAATAGAGATTTGAAAGACTTTAAAGCAATCTTTACGAATTGATTGATCAATGATTAGTATTTTATCAGATGCAAATCTTATGGTGCAAATATCACAAAACGAAGATAATAACATTGTGAAAAATAGATATCACTTGCGAATATATATGAAGACCGATGAATTTTTTCAAAGATATCAACATTTTATATATTCTTTGAGCATGAAATATTTTAACTCATAATCTAATGCAATTCTCTATTTCCTCGTTGCAAAGAATTTTTTGGAATTAAACTTTCTCAATTTAGGTTGTAAACGACACATTTATGTCGTGTGATTATTTGAAATAAATTATAAAGTAATATATTCAAGTTGTTTACTAAAGAAAAAAATAGTATAAAGTATAGAAATTTCATATCTTTGGTGGCTAATACATCATATCAAAGAAGTTTTCTCAATTACAAAAATCTCAAATTTTTCATTCCTCTCAAATATATCCCTTGGTTGTTCAATACATTGCAAATGACATATTACTTCGGGGAAGGGATGAATTCGATAAGGATAGATATCTATCAGAGAGAAAATAGGGATGCATCCGAGAGAGGACTATAATATCTTAAGTTGTAAATTTATCTAATTTTTTCAACAAAATATGTGAGATTATATTGGGCCCGTATTACGGGCCTTAAAATATCTAGTATATATATATATAGGTGATGTCATAATTTGGTAAAGTAGTGTGGTACATTAATTGTGCTCCCTGTAATTAGAGCAAAAAAAGTTGTAAAAAGATATATTTGGCATGTTTAAAGTCATCAGCCCATCTCCTTTGAGTAAAGACATTTAACAAGTGGACAATAAAGTCAAACTACAATTATTTTCTGCCAAGTCATTATCTCTACTTAAAATCTACTTGAAGGAAGGACCCAATCACAAATTTTCAACTATTTAAATAATTAAAGGATTTATTATCTCGTACTCCCATGAGTTGCTAGGGTTTTAGATATTTAAAGATTAATAAAAAGGTAATTTGTTAATCTAATGTTATTTTTTTGTTTCACACCTGTTGTTGAATTTTATATTGGAGCTTCGATTAAATTTGAACTTCGCTTTGCAGGATCCATTTGGGAGTGACACTCCCAATACGATTTTCTCCATACCCAAGGCTCGAACCCGAGACTTCTGATTAATGTTATTCTTTAATTTGATTCTAAATTTTATTTTTTTAAAAAATAAATAAATAGAGATAGTATTATTTTGAATTTAGAGTAATTGGAAATCCTATTTTAAGAAAGGATAATTTTGAAATAAATAATATTTTTAATTTTTTTTAAAATCATTTATTTTGAACCGCAAAGAAGTGTTAAATAGTTTATTTATATTAGGCATTTCCTATTAATATATGTAGACTTCTCTTAGATTTGTCTATTGAAATTTAATTCGAAATACTCTCTCTATTTTATTTTACTTGTCCATTTTGATAAATTAAGAGATTCTTATTATTTTTTTCCCTCTCATAATAATACCTTTAGTATTAAATAACTTCATATATAGTTATAATTAAATTTAGAGTTCGAAAATATCATTACTAAAATGAATTTAATAAAATACATTTTTAGTTAAAAAAAATCATTGAAGATTTCTTTATCAGATCAACAAGAGCCAAAGAGATACAAAATTCAGGGAGCCCAAGGATCTCATCTAAGCACTAATAATTAGTTTAAATTTTTGCATTCATTTTTGTCATAGGTTGGTACCCACCAAATTTCACAGGTTTTATTGGCAAGCAATAAACTCACATATAATAATACAATCAATACTTTCCAAGCTAGCTAACAGTACTGCAGGACCTAATTTTCACATAGCCAAATTAATTTGATCACAGGATACATCTGGAACAATGTCAATATCTCTCTCTTGATTTTTGAACACACCAAACTAAAAGAAACAAATAGATTATGGTGTCAATTATATTTAAGATATTTTATCTAATTATATAATAAAATTCTTTTATATGTCTCTTAAATAGTTAAATTAATGAGAAATTTTCACATATAGCCACTTAAAAATAGCTAATTACTCCCATAGCTATAGTTTGATAATTACAATTCGTAGCTATATGTTATATGGAGGAGAGAGACGAGAGAAACTGGGAGAGAGAGGGGAGAGGCGAGAGAGGGGGAGAAAGGTGAATTGTATATGTATATTGGTTAGATAATTATATATTATACATGTGTATTTGCATATATGGCAAGCGAGATTGGGAGATGGAGAGAGGCGAGTGATACTGGGAGATGGAGGAGAGAGACGAGCGAGATTGGGAGAGGGAGGAGAGAGGCGAGCGAGAGAGAGGTGAATTGTATATCTATATAATTGTATATTATACGTATGCATTTGTATATATGGCAAGCGAGATTGGGAAAGGGAGGAGAGAGGCGAGAGAGAAAGGAAGAGAGTGGGAGAGAGGTGAATTGTATATGTATATAGGTTAAACAATTATATATTATACATATATATTTGTACATTCTAGCATTATACATATATAAACGTGACTAATTATACAAATTCAAAACAAACTTACGTAATTAATGTATAGTGTTAGTCGTGAGCGATAATTATAGCAAACTATAGTTATGATGAGTAATTAAATAATATATATTTACTTAACCGCATAATTTTTCCTAAATCAATCCTAGAAACTTTACTCTTTCAAATTGATTAAATTACTAGGCACGTCTTAACAGTCCAGACTAAAGTTTAAGTAGCTTTATGAAATAGTGATTCAACAAAAATATTATAGTTAACATTTTAAAATGAAACCAATTTTAACGCGGATAAAATAGAGAATGATATGCATATATTTATTGTTATTATTATTAATATACAGCTAAGCCAAGTAAATAAGTGTGCTCTACAATAAAGTCAAATTAATTTGTTAGCAAAGTTAGCTCGATTTTTTAAATTTTAAGAGAAACACGTGTTCATGTCAAAATTTGTCTACTATGAATATTTATCCATCAAGTTGCCATACTTAAAATATTTGTTAGCCCATTTCTTTTTCTTTATACAAATTAAATTATGATTTGGTAACCAAGTAGACTCATATATTTGGCACTAATATAATTCCCACTAAATCTTATTCTTTTGAATTTCCAATCTATAATGAAAAAATTTCAGCCGGTTGGAGTTTAAGATTTAAAAACATGATAAATGACAAAATGACTATAAGACTTTGAAATGTTAGGAACGCCAGTTCTGGAATGGATCTATCGTGTGATTCAGATTTAGTTGAAGCTTTAATGTGCGTGGATATCAGAAATCAAGTGAGAAATCAAATAATAATAATACTCTCTCAATTCGATATAAGTTGGTCAATTTATTAAAAATAATTATCCCATATTAGTTGTCCACCTTATTAAAACTATTTTTTTATAATACCGTACAATTAGTTCTTTTTTAAATTGTTTATATTTGTTTATAAAATTTTGAATAAATTTTTGAAAGAGGTGAATTAGTAAATTATCTTATTAACTATAAATTTTTTTTTATATACATGTCAAATGAAAAATAACCGACTAATATTAGACCGAGGTAATAATAAGACTTGAGAGAAAAGGATCTTAATGATATCTTCTAATAGTTGAAAATGTGGATGATGTTGGGGGAAAATAAATAGAATAATTTCCACGGCCGGTGTATTTGAATGTCTATTCTTTCAACTTAGAATATTCAAAATTCTTTAGATTATTTTAAATATATTCATGATGAAAGATATTTAGTTTATTTGTTTTAAAAATAAAATAACATACTCGTGAACCATGACACAAATATAAAAATATTGTATGATTTTTATAATCCAATTATTTTCATAATGACAAGGTTTTCTCCTTTCTCAAGAAAAAATGTGGGGTTTAAATTATTAATTTGATGTACAATCCTGTGAAACTTGACTTAGAGACTACTCAAAATAAAGTCATGAAATGAATGTTATTATAGATTGCATAATTGTGTCAGGTAGGAAATCTTATCCATGTTTGTATAAACAGAAAAAAAATATTCGAGGATATTTTTTTAACAAAAAAAGTAATAGTATTAGATGAATTTAATCAAAGAATATTATATTTATAGATATATGCAACATCAAAATTGTTTTTGTAATATAAACAGACGACAAATAAAAAATATGAATATGTGCAACGGATATAATGACCAAAATAAATATAGTAATATACTCGTGAAATAATAAAAGAAAAATGAATTAGTTTTTTTTTCTTTTCAACTTATTAAAGTTTACTCTTTGTCAAACAATTATTATTTAAGTGGGACTCAAATACAATAGCGTATGGTGAAATATAATCACAATATAACAACTAGGAATGAAGTGGAGATCTTATCCATATTTAATATTTATTGTTTTCACAAAACAAATGGAAAACAAATTTTTTATCTTTGAAAATGCATGCTTGACTTAATTTCTTGGATTTAACTGATTGATGTATAGTAAGTATAATGCAGTTTTTTCTTTATTTTAGAAAGGTACATTAGACACAAGTGGATTGAATTGTGTCCTTTTGTATTTTTGCTAGTTAAAAGAATGGAAATTTTTTTAAGAATGATTATAGTTTGGGATTAATTAGAGATTTGTAGTTACAGTTTGTTAATTTATGAATCATAGTTATACTTTAGGGGAGGGGATTGAGTAGGGTGTGTAAAAATTGAATCGATTAATAAATTAAATCGAGAAAATGTTATTGATTTATTGTTATTGGGTTACTGTATTAATGGGGTTCTAATGGTTTTATAAAAATATCGGGTTATCGATTCGATTTTAATTTTCAATATTGGATTATTAGGTAAATCGATAATTCATTAAGCGGTAGTAATATTGAATAGTAGTAAATATTAATTTCAGTACCTTATTAGTTACTGCCTTTGACCTTTAGCCTTCAATTCACATTTTACAGTGACTTTAAGTTTACAACTTCATAGAGCTGTCAATATGGGCTAGCCCACTCCATCCGGGCTATACAGACTTTGATATTTTACGGGTCAGGCTGGGCAAGCCCATTTTTGGCGTGGGCCAGAAAACGGTCGGTCTAACCCACAAGTACGGGCTACAGGCTTGCCGGGCCAGTCCACTTTTTTAAAAGTTATATTTTTTTATATTTATTAAATTAAATTATAATTGTATTTTAAAAATATTATCATTAATATCGACAAAACAATATTACATGATGTTAATGTTACTACTTATTAATCAAATCCACAAATAAAATTATCTTTATAATAATTATTAAGTTTTTTTCAAGTAAAAGTATAAATATCTAAATAGAAATATTAACTAATTGTTTTGAGTTTGAGATCTCTTTAATTTTAAATTTTAATATTGTATTATACTTTTTAATTAATTTTTGTTGGCCCACGGGCCGACCCTACCTATATTTCTCAAGTCTCACAAATCAACATGCTAATTCAGATCGGGCCAAAAACCTTTTTCTTAAATGGGGCTCCAAAAATCTTAGTCCAGCCCAATTAAACCCCGGATTAGGCCAGGCCTGTCCAACAATCCTAGCCCATATTGACGGCTCTACAACTTCACATTATATAAAATGTCAAAACTTAAAGTAAGAATCATATTCCTCTAAATTTCTCTTTGTGTTGCACTTGTATAGTACTTTTCATGTTAGTTATTATTGTTTTTATTTTATGAGTGTATTGTAAAGTTACATTATTATCTTATCGCGTCAAATTATTGGAGAACTCATATATTTATTTGATAAACATTTTATATTGGTTAAATCGAAAAGCGATCCATTAACGACTTAAATCGATAAATTGAAGTCGATAAAAAAATATCTTATTGATTTAACATATTTAAAACCGAATCGATTATGCACAAAAATGAACCAAACTAATCGTTGCACACCCCTAGAGGAGAGAAGCTAGCGAGATTAGGAGAGGGAAGAGGGCGGCGAGCGAGATCGAGAGAGGGAGAAGAGAGTCGAGCGAGATCGAGAGAGGGAGAAGACAGGCGAGCGAGATCAAGAGAGGGAAGAGAGAGGCAAACGAGTTTTAGAGAGGGGGATAAAGGATAAATACATGTTGTATTCGTTGTATCATGAATAGAATTGATACGCAATACAAATAGAGTTGATTCAAAATACAAATATAGTTGTCTAAATACAATTGACATGAACATACAAATCTTTCACCTAGCTATATTTGATTGAATACAATTGATACATATATAGTACATTTGACAGAAATGATGAATGCATATTGTATTTGTTGTATCAAGTTTTATCACAAGTAGAATTGATATGAAATACAATACATGAATACATAATATAAAATACAATTGTCATATTATGCTAAATGTTTTTTGGGTTGTAGTTGTTTGAGATAGAGAGAAAGAGGGGCGAGAGGGAGAGAGATAGTGGGAGTAGAGAGACAAGGGAGAGAAAGGGAAAAAAGGATAGAAGAGAGAGAAAATTGCTATAATACATTGTAATTATTTAAAGGGATAATTGTATAGAATGACAAATTAATAATATAAAATAAATACAGTAGCTACCTGTAACAACCCTAAAAATGAATAGGATCAAGACTTAGGTTTTGAAGAATGCTTGCGATTAGACCAAGATCCACACGGACTGATACGCGTGGAACCAGACCTCAGAACCCTTACTACGACCAAGCCAACTAACTTGGGGAGCTAATTGAGCTTGGAAAGGTTGGAACCAACCATGTGAGGCTCACGAAAATGAAGATTTAATCGAAGGAGTCCTTACCAGACTTAAAAGAAGAAATTTCAAGTTTTGAGGGTCCAAGGGTAAAATGGTCTTTTCCAGGACAAGGGTAATATTGTAATTACCCTGAGGAATTAATTATTTAATTAATTAATTTAATTAAATAAAGCAATTCGGGTTGGGACGACCCGAAGTGACCCATTTTCGCAAATGGGGTGTCACTCGGGTTCGAGCCCCACTAGAAGCAATGATTAAATTTGTTTTAATTTATGTTGGTAAATTAATGTAATAAATTAATATTTATTAGCTGATTTAAGAAAAAGAAAAATCAGATTTTTATTTAAAAGTTTGAAAGAGTCCTAGTTGACCAAGTCCTTACCTAAGCCTAAACTACCTTGCACGTTTAACTCTCTCCTTCTCTCACGTCAACATCTCTCTTCTCTTTCACGTTTATTCTCTGCAAAATTAAGGTGAAGAACTGAAAATACATCAAGAGTTATTCACACTTGAAGAACTCACACGAAATTTTAAGAAAAACAAAGTAACCAAAACGTTAAGGCAAAGAGAAGTTGTTGTCGGGTGGTGTGGACGTTGAGGAAGCTTGGACTGATTTGTGGAGAGGATTTTGGACAGCAATTTCGTGGTTGAACAAGAAAATTAAGGTATGGGTCTTCTTACTCTTGGTCCCTTTCCCAAGAGACCCTTAGGACTCAGACGAATTTAATTCGAAACTAAGTTGTTTCCCCTTTTGCATGCCCCTGTCACTAGCTCCCAATAAATCGTAGGTTGGGTATGATTGCTGGTAGATTTAGGTATGTTATGACTTCGTGATGAACATGATTTTGATTGTATACTTGAAATCGTAGGAAAGACAACCATGTATTTGAATGTTTGTGCAAGTGTGTGTATGTGCAAAATGTTACTGTAAACTCACTGTAAATGAGTTTTTGATTTATGGCTTCAAGTTTGATATGGTTTTGGTTGTCATTTTACGTGTATAAATCTATGTAATCGTGATGTTCATTAAAATGGAGATGGGGCTGATTTGAGTGTCAACATTTTGGCTAACGAATCCATGAAATACTCCCCCAAAAAGTATCAAATGATCCATGAACTTTCCTATGTTTTCAAGTAGAATTATTGGTGAATATAAGCTAATAAAAAGTGACTAATTTCCAGCAGCAACTACAAGTTCGTTTAGGCTAAAGTGTAGAAGGGAAATCTGGAAATTTATTGGTTTTAAAAGAGGTGAGGCCACCAGGGTTCGAACCTGTGATCTCACCCGTATAGCACTTTAATTTCGCAAGAATAAAAGAAAAGGGGTTGGGGGGATTCAAAATGGGGGTGCAGGCGAGTAAGGATAGAGCAATAACTAAATTTAATAAAATGGGAGGCGTGGGAATCGAACCCACGACCTCAAGGCTGGAATGGAGAAGGGCGAAATAAATAGGAAAATAAAGTGAGGCTGTGGGGGCTCGATCCCACAACCTCACTGCCAAAATGCCTACATTAGAGGATTTTAATTAAAAATAAAAATAGGAGGCTGTGGGGGTTCGAACCCACAACCTCACAGCCCCTAGCGAATTTAAAGTAAAATGAGGAGGCTGTGGGGGTTCGAACCCACAACCTCCCAATTTCCCCAGCGAAATAAAGAACAAAATAAAAGAGGCTGTGGGGGTTTGATCCCACAACCTCTTGGTTTAGGCGAAATTGGGCAATAAAATGTTAATGAAAAATAAAAAGGGGTTGTGGGGGTTCGAACCCACAACCCTTCGGCCAATTTAAGAGAAAAGTTAAAGTTCCCAATGAATGAATGAGGCCAGCCTCAAATGATGCACATAATGAAATGAATGATACCAAAGGTGTTAGGATAGGATAATCACAGGTGAGTTAGATTCAAGTAAGGACATTAGGTCATTCTTGGTCATTGCACAACGAAGCTAATGAAAGTCTTAAACTACATCCTAGGTATAGCTGGTGGTTACACTGCCTATGAATGAAATGAAATGAAGTACGTATGAATGAATGAAGCAGACTCTGTGTTTGTTAATGAAGATTCCCTAGTTGAGGTCCCATCTGTTGAGCCCTCATTTCTGGGATGTCTTAATGTCAAGTCCATGATTTCAAGGTCTCATGGCATATGAATGAATGATATGAAAGAAGTTATGTGCTACATGCAAAATGTACTTTATGCTATATGATATGTGCTATGTGTAAATGTTATGTGCTGTGTGCAAATGTGAAAAGTATGATGATGTATGTTATTCTCATGGTATCACTTTCCTAATCCAAATTTGGAAAGCTCATTTACTTTCCTAATCCAAATTTGGAAACTTTCCTAATCTCAATTTGGCAAGTCCACTGACTTGACTTTCCAAAAATCATGTTGTTAGGAAAGAGCTATTCTTTCTCATGCATGTCCTTGGTGTGTGCTTGCATATACCCATACTTAGTACAAGTGTGTACTAACCCTATACGAACTCTATTATTTTAGGTGCTGGCACAGGTGGACGATAGAGCTACAGGATCATCGTTGCAGTCATCCGGACGTCCAGCATTCATACGGTTTTGGTAGGTCCGCATGTCTTCGAGGATGCTATTGTTTTATATTCTAGCTTAGTTTTAGAGTTGAGCTAGTGGAGCATGTTCCACTAGCGTTTCTTTCCTGTTTTTGTTCAGACTATGTATTGGTGCCATTTTGGCAATTATACGGTTTATAAGAATTGAACTATTTTCTTTCAGTTGCTTATCTCTTAATGTTAGATGGTTGATGGTGAACAATTACGTATTTATGAGAATGTTTGTATAAGTATGTTAGGAAACAAAAAGTTTCAAATTTTCCGCTAAAATTAACCTATGTAATGTGAGAATAACGTAAGTAGGCTTGTCTGCGACCTCTGAGAGGTCAACGACGCCGGTCTCGTCTAGAGTCTAGATTCCAGTCGTGACAAAGTTGGTATCAGAGCATTAGGTTAAATTACGAAAATAATAAGTTCACATCAACCACATTGAGTAGTTTCTAAGTCATGGTAGTGAAGTGCACCACTATCCTGAATTAGAGACTGCATGATACGTAGGAAAATTTCCCTTCTTCTGATCTTATCGTGCTTTTCTGAATGTCTGAATTCTTGGTGTTAGAGCGTATCTAACATCAATTTTTGTTGCTTCCAAAGAATGAACACTAGGAGAGCTAATGGTCAGAGGAGAGGAGGAGCGGCTGTTGGGGGTAACCGAGTTCCACCCCATGCTCCAGCTGAAGGAGTGGCTGTGCCAGCTAATCCAGTTAGGATGAATGATGCTGAGGTGAGGGCATCTCTGGCCCAAATGGCACAGGCCATTACTATGCAGGCCCAGTCTATGACTGCCCAGGTCAACCGACATGATGTTCAGAGGGAGAACCCACCGGTTCGTAGCATGGCTGACAGGCTGAGGGATTTCACGAGGATGAATCCTCCTATTTTCACAGGGTCTAGGACATTAGAGGATCCCCATGAGTTTGTGGATGAGATTCATAAGATCCTGGTGGCTATGGGGGCCACTGAGTTTGAGAAGGCTGAGTTGGCTTCCTATCAGCTCAAGGATGTTGCACAGACTTGGTGCAAGATGTGGCAAGATAGCCGTGTCTTAGGTGGAGTGCCAGTCACATGGGAGCTATTCAAGACAGCATTTCTGGAGAGATTCTTTCCCAGGGAGATGAGGGAGGCCAAGGTTGAGGAATTCATCAACCTTAAACAAGGCTCTATGACAGTCAGGGAGTATTCCCTGAAGTTTGTTAAGCTGTCAAGGTATGTTATTTTCCCTAGTATTTAATATCAAGAATGAGGATAATACTGAACTTTGTTGAAATCATCCAGGTATGCTACTTCCCTGGTTTCTAACAGCAGGGATGAGATGAGCAGGTTCCTCACAGGAATCAATGGAGACCTGGAGGAGGAGTGTCGATCTGCAATGCTCCATGATAATATGGATCTTTCCAGGTTGATGGTGCATGTCCAGCAGGTAGAGGACAGCCGCAGAACGAGAGGTGTTCGTGATGCTAGGAGGCCTAGGCCTCAAGATCAGGCAGGACCCAGTCATGGAGGCCACAGGAACAACTTTGGCGTCCGTGAGCAGCCAAGGTTCAAAAAGGGGCAACAGAGTTCTGGGAATTTTAATCCTCAGAGGAGTGCTACACCTAGAGGAGGCAGACCTGAGCCCAAGAAGGGCAATGGAGGTGAGATGCAGCGTCCTAAGAAGAATTGTGCTAAGTGTGGCCGAGCTCACAGTGGAGAGTGCAGACAGGGCACTAATGCCTGCTTCGGTTGTGGTAAGAGTGGACACATGGTCAGAGACTGTCCACAGAACAGAGGTCAGGCTGGAGGTAATACTCAGCCTAGGCCTAATCCACAGGGTGCAGCAGCAGCCGAGCATCCTAAGAGGAACAGGAGAAGTCCACTGATGTGGTCACAGGTATGCTGCAAGTGTTCTCAACTTCTGTTTATGCTTTACTTGATCCAGGGTCTACACTGTCCTTTGTAACTCCTCTGCTTGCTCTTACTTTTGAGACATTGCCTGAAGTTCTGCATGATCCTATAGTGGTTAGTACACCTTTAGGAGAAAATGTAAGAACTGATAGAGTATACAAGGATTGCCCAATAGTGGTGAGTGGTAGAACTATGTGTGCGAACTTGGTTGAGTTACCCATGCATGATTTTGATGTTATTCTTGGCATGGATTGGCTTCACAGTTGTTATGCTTGCTTGGACTGTCGTAGTAGAGTGGTGAGATTTTGCTTCCCTAATGAAGAAGAGTTAGTCTGGGAGGGGTACAATTCGAGTCGTCCTAACCCCTTGATTTCTAACCTTAAAGCCAATAAAATGATGTCCAAGGGGTTATTGTGTCATCTTGTGAGTGTTAATGATCTAGATCATGACATTCCTTCCATAGACTCAGTACCTGTAGTGAATGAGTTCTTACATGTGTTTCCTGATGATTTGCCTGGAGTCCCTCCCCTTCGAGAGATTGACTTTGGTATCGACTTAGAACCCGATACTAAACCAATCTCAATTCCTCCTTACCGAATGGCTCCAGCTGAACTCAAAGAGTTGAAGCTGCAGTTAAAAGATCTCACTGACAAGGGTTTCATTCAGCCGAGCATATCCCCTTGGGGCGCTCCAGTGTTGTTTGTAAAGAAGAAAGATGGAACTCTTAGAATGTGTATCGATTATCGACAGCTCAACAAAGTAACTATAAAGAATAAGTACCCACTTCCCAGAATAGATGATTTGTTCGATCAACTCCAAGGGTCTAGTTTCTTCTCTAAGATTGATCTTCGTTCAGGGTATCATCAGCTTAGGGTTAGGGATGGAGATATCCCAAAGACAGCCTTTCGTACCCGCTATGGTCACTATGAGTTCTTAGTCATGTCATTTGGTCTCACGAATGCACCTGCTGCATTTATGGATCTCATGAACAGGGTCTTCCGTGAATACCTTGACTCTTTCGTCATAGTATTCATTGATGACATTCTCATCTACTCTAAGACCAAGGAAGATCATGAACAACATTTGAGACTAACCTTGCAGGTACTTAGACAACATCAGTTGTATGCCAAATTCAGCAAATGTGAATTCTGGCTGAGATCAATGACCTTTCTGGGTCATGTTGTGTCCGATCAGGGCGTGGAGGTGGATCCCAGGAAGACTGAAGCTGTGAAGAACTGGCCAAAGCCTCTTACTCCTACTGACATCCGTAGCTTTTTGGGATTGGCTGGTTACTACCGCAGGTTTGTGGAGGGCTTTTCTTCCATTGCTGCCCCATTGACAGCTTTGACTAAGAAGAAAGCCATGTTTGAATGGACGGAGACTTGTGAGAAGAGTTTCCAGGAGCTCAAGGACAGACTCACTTCAGCCCCGGTGCTTACTTTGCCTAAGTGTGGTGAGAATTACACTGTTTATTGTGATGCATCTAGGGTTGGTTTGGGTTGTGTTCTTATGCAGGTTGGTAAGGTGATAGCCTATGCATCCAGACAACTCAAGGTTCATGAGAAGAATTATCCCACTCATGACCTGGAGTTGGCAGCTGTGGTGTTTGCACTGAAGTTGTGGAGGCATTATCTGTATGGAGTGCATGTAGATGTGTTCACGGACCATAATAGTCTCCAGTACGTGTTCATACAGAGGGAGTTGAATCTACGTCAGCAGAGATGGTTGGAGCTGTTGAAGGATTATGACATGAATGTGCACTACCATCCAGGTAAGGCTAATATTGTAGCTGATGCTTTGAGCAGGATGAGCATGGGAAGTACAACTCACGTTGAGGATGAGAAGAAAGAGCTGGTGAAAGATGTGCACAGACTGGCCAGACTGGGTGTGCGTTTGGTTGACTCCACTAGTGGGGATGTTTCAGTTCATCCTAGTTCTGAATCATCCTTGGTAGTTGAAGTCAAGCAGGGTCAGCATCTAGATCCCGTGTTGATGGAGCTGAAGGACTCAGTGCTGATGAAGATGAATGAGTCTTTCGCTTTGGGAGGTGATGGCATACTTAGGTATCAGGACAGGCTGTGTGTGCCAGATGTGGATGATTTGCGGACCAGGATTGTTGCAGAGGCCCATGGTTCCAGATATTCTATACATCCAGGTTCCACCAAGATGTATCATGATCTCAAGCAGATTTATTGGTGGGATGGCATGAAGAAGGACATTACAGAATATGTGGCCAAGTGTCCTAATTGTCAGCAGGTTAAGGCAGAGCATCTTAAGCCTGGTGGTCTGACTCAGATTATTGAGGTTCTGACTTGGAAATGGGAGGCCATTAATATGGACTTCGTGGTTGGGCTTCCGAGGCCTAGGAGGCAGCATGACTCTATATGGGTTATTGTGGACAGATTGACTAAGTCTTCCCACTTTATCCCTGTGAAGTCTACTTACAGAGCCGAGGATTATGAGAGACTCTACATTGATGAGATTGTGAGATGGCATGGGATTCCCTTGTCTATTATTTCAGACAGAGGAGCTCAGTTTACTTCTCATTTCTGGAGATCTTTCCAAAAGAGCTTGGGCACGCAGGTGAAGCTTAGCACTGCCTTTCATCCTCAGACAGATGGGCAGGCAGAGCACACCATACAGACATTGGAGGATATGTTGAGAGCGTGTGTGATTGACTTCAGAGGTAACTGGGATGACCATCTGCCTTTGATAGAGTTCTCGTATAATAATAGCTATCACTCCAGCATTGGGATGGCACCGTTTGAGGCACTGTATGGTAGGAGGTGTAGATCTCCAGTTGGGTGGTTCGAGGTTGGAGTGTCATCCATTTTGGGTCCGGAGATCATTCATGAAGCCTTAGAGAAGGTCAGAATGATTAGGGACAGGTTGACTACTGCTTACAGTCGGCAGAAGTCATATGCTGATAACAGAAAGCGGCCCTTAGAGTTTGATGTTGGTGACCAGGTTTACTTGAAAATATCGCCTATGAAAGGGGTGATGAGATTTGGTAGAAAAGGGAAGCTGAGTCCGAGATATGTTGGGCCATATGAGATCCTACAGCGTGTGGGTGAGGTGGCCTATGAGTTAGCATTGCCTACAAAACTAGCTTCTGTTCATCCAGTCTTTCATGTCTCTATGTTGAAGAAGTGCCTAGGTGATCCAGCATCAATCTTACCTGTTGAATGTTTGGGGGTTGGTGAAGACTTGTCTTATGAGGAGGTACCTGTTGAGATCTTAGAAAGACAGGTCAAGCGGCTGAGGAACAAGGAGATTGTCACAGTGAAGGTATTATGGAGAAATCATCTTGTTGAGGGTGCTACGTGGGAGGCTGAGGCCGACATGAGAGCCCGCTACCCTCACCTGTTCAGCTCTTGAGGTTAGACTTTATACTCTTAAACTTATGTTTCCTTATCACCCCGTATTTTGTGCTATTAATTGACTGGGTATAGTGATATTATTATGATCTGACTGGCATTACAACGTGAAGTAGTAGTGTCATTCGGGGACGAATGTTCCTAAGGGGGGGATAATGTAACAACCCTAAAAATGAATAGGATCAAGACTTAGGTTTTCAAGAATGCTTGCGATTAGACCAAGATCCACATGGACTGATACGCGTAGAACCAGACCTCAGAACCCTTACTACGACCAAGCCAACTAACTTGGGGAGCTAATTGAGCTTGGAAAGGTTAGAACCAACCATGTGAGGCTCACGAAAACGAAGATTTAATCGAAGGAGTCCTTACCGAACTTAAAAGAAGAAATTTCAAGTTTTGAGGGTCCAAGGGAAAAATGGTCTTTTTCAGGCCAAGGGTAATATTGTAATTACCCTGAGGAATTAATTATTTAATTAATTAATTTAATTAAATAAAGCAATTCGGGTTGGGGCGACCCAAAGTGACCCATTTTCGCAAATGGGGTGTCACTCGGGTTCGAGCCCCACTAGAAGCAATGATTAAATTTGTTTTAATTTATGTTGGTAAATTAATATAATAAATTAATATTTATTAGCTAATTTAAGAAAAAGAAAAATCAGATTTTTATTTAAAAGTTTGAAAGAGTCCTAGTTGACCAAGTCCTTACCTAAGCCTAAACTACCTTGCACGTTTAACTCTCTCCTTCTCTCACGTCAACATCTCTCTTCTCTTTCACGTTTATTCTCTGCAAAATTAAGGTGAAGAACTGAAAATACATCAAGAGTTCTTCACACTTGAAGAACTCACACGAAATTTTAAGAAAAACAAAGTAACCAAAACGTTAAGGCAAAGAGAAGTTGTTGTCGGGTGGTGTGGACGTTGAGGAAGCTTGGACTGATTTGTGGAGAGGATTTTGGACAGCAATTTCGTGGTTGAACAAGAAAATTAAGGTATGGGTCTTCTTACTCTTGGTCCCTTTCCCAAGAGACCCTTAGCACTCAGACGAATTTAATTCGAAACTAAGTTGTTTCCCCTTTTGCATGCCCCTGTCACTAGCTCCCAATAAATCGTAGGTTGGGTATGATTGCTGGTAGATTTAGGTATGTTATGACTTCGTGATGAACATGATTTTGATTGTATACTTGAAATCATAGGAAAGACAACTATGTATTCGAATGTTTGTGCTAGTGTGTGTATGTGCAAAATGTTACTGTCAACTCAATGAGTTTTTGATTTATGGCTTCAAGTTTGATATGGTTTTGGTTGTCATTTTACGTGTATAAATCTATGTAATCGTGATGTTCATTAAAATGGAGATGGGGCTGATTTGAGTGTCAACATTTTGGCTAACGAATCCATGAAATACTCCCCCAAAAAGTATCAAATGATCCATGAACTTTCCTATGTTTTCAAGTAGAATTATTGGTGAATATAAGCTAATAAAAAGTGACTAATTTCCAGCAGCAACTACAAGTTCGTTTAGGCTAAAGTGTAGAAGGGAAATCTGGAAATTTATTGGTTTTAAAAGAGGTGAGGCCACCAGGGTTCGAACCTGTGACCTCACCCGTATAGCACTTTAATTTCGCAAGAATAAAAGAAAAGGGGTTTGGGGGATTCGAAATGGGGGTGCAGGCGAGTAAGGAGAGAGCAATAACTAAATTTAATAAAATGAGAGGCGTGGGAATCGAACCCACGACCTCAAGGCTGGAATGGAGAAGGGCAAAATAAATAGGAAAATAAAGTGAGGCTGTGGGGGCTCGATCCCACAACCTCACTGCCAAAACGCCTACATTAGATGATTTTAATTAAAAATAAAAATAGGAGGCTGTGGGGGTTCGAACCCACAACCTCACAGCCCCTAGCGAATTTAAAGTAAAATGAGGAGGCTGTGGGGGTTCGAACCCACAACCTCCCAATTTCCCCAGCGAAATAAAGAACAAAATAAAAGAGGCTGTGGGGGTTTGATCCCACAACCTCTTGGTTTAGGCGAAATTGGGCAATAAAATGTTAATGAAAAATAAGAAGGGGTTGTGGGGGTTCGAACCCACAACCCTTCGGCCAATTTAAGAGAAAAGTTAAAGTTCCCAATGAATGAATGAGGCCAGCCTCAAATGATGCACATAATGAAATGAATGATACCAAAGGTGTTAGGATAGGATAATCACAGGTGAGTTAGATTCAAGTAAGGACATTAGGTCATTCTTGGTCATTGCACAACGAAGCTAATGAAAGTCTTAAACTACATCCTAGGTATAGCTGGTGGTTACACTGGCCTATGAATGAAATGAAATGAAGTACATATGAATGAATGAAGCAGACTATGTGTTTGTTAATGAAGATTCCCTAGTTGAGGTCCCATCTGTTGAGCCCTCATTTCTGGGATGTCTTAATGTCAAGTCCATGATTCCAAGGTCTCATGGCATATGAATGAATGATATGAAAGAAGTTATGTGCTACATGAAAAATGTACTGTATGCTGTATGATATGTGCTATGTGTAAATGTTATGTGCTGTGTGCAAATGTGAAAAGTATGATGATGTATGTTATTCTCATGGTATCACTTTCCTAATCCAAATTTGGAAAGCTCATTTACTTTCCTAATCCAAATTTGGAAACTTTCCTAATCTCAATTTGGCAAGTCCACTGACTTGACTTTCCAAAAATCATGTTGTTAGGAAAGAGCTATTCTTTCTCATGCATGTCCTTGGTGTGTGCTTGCATATACCCATACTTAGTACAAGTGTGTGCTAACCCTATACGAACTCTACTATTTTAGGTGCAGGCATAGGTGGACGATAGGGCTACAGGATCATCGTTGCAGTCATCCGGACGTCCAGCCTCCATCCGGTTTTGGTAGGTCCTCATGTCTTCGAGGATGCTACTGTTTTATATTCTAGCTTAGTTTTAGAGTTGAGCTAGTGGAGCATGTTCCACTAGCGTTTCTTTCCTGTTTTTGTTCAGACTATGTATTGGTGCCATTTTGGCAATTATACGCTTTATAAGAATTGAACTATTTTCTTTCAGTTGCTTATCTCTTAATGTTAGATGGTTGATGGTGAACAATTACGTATTTATGAGAATGTTTGTATAAGTATGTTAGGAAACAAAAAGTTTCAAATTTTCCGCTAAAATTAACCTATGTAATGTGAGAATGACGTAAGTAGGCTTGTCTGCGACCTCTGAGAGGTCAATGATGCCGGTGTCGTCTGGAGTCTAGATTCCAGTCGTGACACTACCCTTTGATTTATTTGTGTTCAATAGCAAACTGTTTGCCAGTCTCTCTCTCCCTCATATTCTCGCTCGCCTCTCTCCCTCTCTCGCTCGCTTCCTGTTGCTCGTCTCTCTTGCTTTATACAATAAAATTGTATAAATTGTGTTTCTAATTGTATAAACGAGAGAAAATTGTATAAACGCATGCAAATACATATATGTTTGTCCTATACACTTATAATTATACAATACAAATATTTCCCTGCCCAAGTCTCTTTTGTCTTTCTCGTTTTATACAAATTCAAATTGTATATGATTTCTCTCTTTCTCGTTTTATACAATTCGGTTCAATTGTATATTCCCTGCACAAGTCTCTTTTTGCCTTTCTCTCTTTCTCGTTTTATACAAATTCAAATTGTATATAATTTCTCTCTTTTTCGAATTATACAATTCAATTCTGCCTTTCTCGCTTTCTCGTTTTATACAATTCAAATTGTATATAATTTTTCTCTTTCTCCTTTTATACAATTCGCTTCAATTGTATATGTATAGCGAATTATACATATATAAGTTTGCTATGGAGCGCAATTATTCAAACTTTGCTATAGTAAACAAATATGAATTTTATGTTTGCTATACGTGAATGTTATCCTTATTTAAATTATAGTGCTATCGTAATAACATATCACATATTTATCTCATTGTATAATTTTCCTTAAAAAATCGAGTTTAGATGCAAACTGAAAGTGAAGTGTGGAAATTAAAATACACAAATAATGTTTTGTGAAACACTTCTCACTCAAAAAAGTAAGAAATCATGACCTATCTTTATGGAGTTTGCCTTGAAACTTCACGAACTTTTCAATAATTAATTTTAAATTAATGTTAGGATATATACTAATTAATTATCAGATTTATATGGTTAGTCAAGTATTTAGATATAATATTTATCCTGAAATATTTTTTTAATCAATTTCAATAAAAGATTTAATCGATCTTGTATTTATTTATTTGTTTGTTTACTTATATAGTTGTAGCTGTTGAAATTTTTTGGGACTCTAAAAGATGTAATCAGTTTGAGTTGGGACTTTAGAAGATGTGTTCAGTTTTAATTAGAATTTCTAGAGGCTACTCAACCATAAACCCTAGCTTATGCCTATATAAAGGGTACTAAATTATCTTCAAAGACATCTCAAAAATCCCATATAGAGATCCTCAAAAATTCATATAGAGATCAAGATCTCGAATATTCTGCAGATTGATGGAATATTCATATAGGTCAAATCTAAATCATTCTAGTTCGAAAAATATGTCACTAACGGCCCTCGAATTATGGATCTTATGAGAGGAGAATCAAGGGAGGAATAAAATTGTATTCGCAATCATGATGAATAAAATTATGTTTCTTCACATTTTTTTTGTGATTGTAATCTATTTTCTGTCACTTTAAAATTTATTGCAAACAATAGTATATGATTAAAATTTGAGCGAATACATTTAGGATATAGACAAAAGATTAAATCATCGCTTCTTAAAATAAAAAGTTATTTGTTCATAATTTAAGTTGAAAATTGGAAAAGCCGTCAATAAGGTTATAGCACACGATTAAATATAATTTATCTTGATTATGAAAAAAATGTAGTTTCAACTTCTTATATTAATGCACTTTGCATGTTATTTGACCAACTAAAAAACTCTCTAATTGTGTGAATGGGGTAATTCGATGATATCAATATGGTGATTTATATAACAGTAAGATTGAACAAAGTCTTCTACACTTTGATCTCTAAAACAACCCTAGTTTGATTAACGAATTCATTTCTACTTGAACTTGCTTTCATTATTTGTTTAGACCTATACATGTTTTTTTTACATATTTATTTTCAGTATTTTTTTCTATTTATGCAAGTTGTACAATATTCTTTCTTTTTTTATCGCAATTCTTTGAGTGCACACATTTTGCTTATAAATCAAATTCCTCAAGAATTATATATACAATTTAAATCTATATTACTTATCTTTTATTAGAAGTAATCAATTTTAATAGACCAATAATTAACTTTTAAGTCATAATCTGATTATGTAAATACTTTTCGCACTTAATATAGAAAAATTAAAAGTAAAAAAAGTAAAAAAAGAAGAAGGTGCGCAGGTATCTATCGAATTATATTCATCATATTGTTATGCATGCTGCATGTGATTTTCGGTCTGAATCTTTTTCAAAAATTTCTCCAAATATGTTTGCACCTAAAGTTACTAAGTTTCAAATTTATAAGGGCAAATTTCATAAAAGTAAAATTAATTAAATTACTTTGCAAAAATATATGGAAAAATAACTTAAATACACAACTATAAGTTTAGTATTCTCTAATTTTCCCTTCTTTTTTTAAATATTACATAATTCCCTTTTTTTTAATTTTAATAGAAGTTTAGAGATACATAGCCTTCTCTCTCCTATGACACACACTTCTCCAAGATCATGCCTATTTTTTCTCCACTAAAACACTCAATCTTCTGAATCACTTTTTGAATTTTGAATTATTACTTTTAATTAAACACGTTTCACAACATTTAATATGCAATTTTAAATTTCAAAATTCAAAAATCTGAAATTTCTGAAAATTGAACTACCATTGTTCTCTGCTTCTTCTTCTTCTTCTTCTTCTTTCTCCATGATCCGTCTCTGCTTCTTCTTCTTCTTCTTACTCAATCATCCGTTCTTCTTTTCTTCTTATTTTCTTCTTGTTCATCGATCTATTACATCATATTAATGGATCCTTTTACGAATAGGAGGATTTATTATTCGGACGATGAAAATTGGAAAGAAAATAGAAAAAAGTCTTTGCATGATCCTATGAATGTTCAGAAGGATTCAAACAAAGATATGGGGGAATCATCTAAATCAAGGGTTGCTAAAATACACCAAAAAAAGAGAAAAGCATCAGCAACCATTATTGTCAGGCCGATATTGCTTCGGGTATGTCTTTTTTATACTTCTTTTAAAATTATTTTTAAAATTATAGTATGTTTGAACATAACCTTATAGTGTGTTATAGTGTTTATTCAATTTTATGATACATGAATTAATTGCGTGTCAGATGCCTTTTTATGTATCACGAGTATTTGAAATTGTTATCATGTATCAGACAATAAGTATGACTTAATATATATCGACTCAGTGTGTTATATTGTTTAGTCGATGCATTGATACATGAATCAATTGCGTGTCAGATGCCTTTCTATGTATCACGAGTATTTGAAAATGTTATCATGTATCAGCCAATAAGTTTAATATATATTGTCTCAGTGTGTTATAGTATTTAGTCGATGCATTGATACATGAATCAATTGCGTGTCAGATGCCTTTCTATGTATCAATAGTATTTGAAATTGTTATCATGTATCAGACAATAAGTTTAATATATATAGTCTCAGTGTGTTATAGTGTTTAGTCGATGCATTGATACATGAATCAATTGCGTGTCAGATGATTTTATATGTATCATGAGTATTTGAAAATAGTTATCATGTATCAGACAATAAGTTCAATACATATCAACTCAGTGTGTTAGTGTTTAGTGGATGCATTGATATATGAATTAGATGTGTATCATATGTTTTTTATGCTATATGAATTTTTGAAAACTGATATCATGTATCAGTAAGGTATTAATTGTTTATTTAGTATTAGTTGTTTTATTTAGTATTTATATTCAAAATCGTTAAAATTTATTTATTTTTTTCAAATTGCAGCCACTCAAGTATAAGATAAAAAAGATTCCAACACATCCAATAAGGTTTGCTGTCAATTTTAACGACACTTTTCTGAAGGACTTTGAAAAATATATGGGGGAGAATGTAATCCAACTGTTTAGGGATACAATTTTTGGACCCTTTTTAGATATTACTAAATGTAATTTTCAGGGCCAAATTACTAAGTGCTTGTTATTGTTAGAGTTGGAACAAAGCAACCCTAATGTGTTGCATATTAGACATTCAAACGGGTGTATCCTAAAGTTTGGTATAGATGAATTTGCATTATTAACTGGACTCAAAGTCAAAGGAAATACCAATGATTTCCAATACTCAGAATCAACTAATTGTATGCTTTTCCAAAAGTATTTTCCTGGTGCAGTTAATAGTGTTACCAAGTATCAATTAGTTCAACGATTTAAGATGGGTAACTGGGAGAACGATCAGGATGCACTCCAAATTACTATATTGTTCTTTATCCATACATTCGTATTGGCTACTCTTGATAATACAGCTATATCCATTGTGGATTTTCTAATGGTTGAAGATGGTAGATATCAAGATTATCCTTGGGGTCAGCTATCATTCTCAAAACTCATCGGTTCACTTAGATAAGATTTTGATGTTAGCAAAAAATTGTATCGATTATATGGGCTGCCGTATGCACTTAATGTATGGATATACGAATGTGCATCCCAGTTAAATTCTGAAATTGCTGTGAAAGAACGAAATGTCATCCCAAGAATGTGCAATTGGAGAGTTGTGTCTGATAAGGCAAAGTTTGAATTGCTTATGTCTACCATTTTCCAAGAGGTAAAATTGAAACAATTTTTACTATTAGAATAAACTATTTTAAGTTTGTCTATTTAATATCCTTCTTTATGTCTTGTGATACATTGTGATCTGTCTTAATTATTTAATGTGTTGTATTGTATTAACATTTAAATTGTTTTATGTGTTTTGATACATTCAGAATGCATGTTCAAACATTGTCCCAACAGCAGAGGAAATTGAAGCTTTTAACCTAGTTGAAGTTGAACATGCTCCTTCTTCATCACCACCCTTAGTACAACCAAATGAGGAAGATGATTTTGATAATTTCTCCACCAAATATCCCGAACAGTTATTGAGGATATCTTCTAGAGTGTCTGATACATCTCCTTCACCACCGTCAAAAAGAAAAAAAGTGGTTATACATAAAAAAAAGATTTCAGAACCGAGTCAGCCTGATCAATCCAATGTGTCTCCGACACCGGATGATGATGTACATATTTCTATTCCAGATCTGCCTCCCAATTCGAATGCTGATGATGTACATGATTATGTTCCAGACGTGTCTCCGAACCCGACTGCTGATGTACATGATTCTGTTCCAGACGTGTCTCCGAACCCGGCTGCTGATGTACATGGTTCTGCAGATTCTCAGAAAGTCAACTATGTAATTCCAGATATTGAAGAGTTAAAAGGACATTTGAAAACTTACGTAAGTTAATTATTTTGATATTTTTAATCAAATGTAATTTATTTTTATCCTAAATGTATTTATAATTTATAAGTTGACAAGAAATTTGAGGAACTGGTTAAGCTGATAAAGGAAAACCACTCCCAGTTGATGCAATCTCGAGGCAAGGGAAAATCAATGTTGAGGCTAATACAAGCACATTTCAGTCTGAGAAACAAACATCTCCGCAAATACGGATTGATCTTTCTGATATGGGTGGTGTAGCTGAGGATGGTGTTGGTGTTTCTAGTAATTATGGTGAACATCAAGTCATCGACGATGCGGGGGATGTCGCTGAGGATGGTGTTGGTGTTTCTGTAAACGAGGGTGAACAACAAGTCAATGATAATCCAAAGGTATTGTTTATGATACATTGTATATGATTTTTCATTTAGTTGATGTCATGTATCATGCACATATACTCAATGTTATGTATCATGTGAGTATAATCACTGTTACGTATCAGCACAAATTATATTAACAATTTTTTATTGAAAAACTGCATATTCAGGATGGTGACGCACATCAATCGCACCAAGATTTAAATGAACATATCATGGAGCAAGATGTTGATGACAATGTTCAACACAACATCCCTCACGTTTTGCCCGATAAAACAACAATGGATGCATCGGTAGATTTTTCAATTTTGCTTCAGAACACACAATTTCATTACACACAAATTTATTTTAAAAATCATTACATCATATTATACAGGAATCTTCCACTTCAACAACAATATCGCCATCAACTCAAGCAGCAATAGATGCACTTATCAAAGATCTGGGGAAAGATCCTATTAATGCTAGACCATTATATTCTTACAATCCACAGAATATAACTAGCAGCCAGTACTTGTTGACCGACAGTCAATAACCCACTGACATTCCAATAATTGAGATTGGAGTTAGAACCGATTCAGTCACTCCTGCGCATAGAAACAGAATGCCTTCGAGAAACATTCAATCTCCATATTGTACTTCTTTTGGGTCAAGCGAGAAAGGAAAAGAGAAATTGAAGGATTGGCTCGACTCCATTTCCCGTTCGAAGGATGTGGCATTACAGATCAAGTTTCGCCGAAACTTATTGAGGATTATATGAATTGGTTGTCAAGGGGGCTCCTAAAAATCTTAACAATAAGTAAGTTTTATACATTATTTTTGCGATGATACTTTGTAATTATTTTTTATATAACTAATTCATGATACTTTGTTTACAAAAATTGTAATTAAGTCACTGTTATGTATCATATACATATACTCAAACTTATGTATCATGTATGCAGGAACCCATCAGATGATAAATACAGATCAAAATCTTCTTCTTTTAGATTTACGATGATGGACTTTGTTGTTGCTTTTCCAATGAACAAGAATTGGTTCTATGCCATGTCTCAGCCAAACAAATGTTGGACTGATGAGGTAAAAATCTTAAACTAATTATGTAATGTGTAGCAGTCACACTTATATTATTATAACATGATACATTCTGTAGAAGTATCATAATATTTAATTAGCAAAATTTATGATCAATATTTAATAATTATATTGTTTTATGTTGTTTAGATGTATATAATTTCTTATTATGTTTTCATTTTGTTTATAGCACATCGATTTGATTTTTTACTACCTTCGTAAAAAATCAAAACTCTGCAACATGGATCAATACAGATACACAACAACCCACTGTTTATTCATGTCACATGTAAAAATTGTTATGATAGGTATTACATGGATAATGATGATGATAGTCTTAGTACACAAGAACATGTTGATCGCGCTTCAGTTGTATCTGTATATGAGAGGTCAATAATTAACATCATCAAAGGTTTTGGAATTCCAGCTGCTTTATCATGGCATCTTGTAGATGAGGTCTACATCCCGATTAACTGCGATCAAGAATTCCATTGGGTGCTGGCAGTTGTTGAGTTGAAAAACAAGGTGATAAGAGTTTTTGACTCATCAATATGCACAAGGAAAAAAGTAATTCCTCATGAGATAAAAATGTTGTCTAAAATGCTTCCTTCTTACCTACTGGACAGTGGATTCTTTGAAGAAACTGAGCGCACAAAATTTGGTGATTGTCATGCATACAAGGACAACATTACTGGTTCACTTTTGGAGCCTCAAGTTCCTTTCATGATTGAATTTGCACAAGACATTGCTAAATAGAATTGTGATAGCCTGTAAGTATCAATAATTTTTCGTTTTTCCTTAATCATGTATCATTAAATTTTTAATTTATATTATGTATTTTTTTGTAGAGACTGTGGGTTATATGTTACTGCATTTGCCGAGTATATGAGTGACCAAATCAATATATCATATGCTGATTTTAGTCCTGAATACCTACGTCAAAGATATGGAGCATTGCTGTGGAGTTATGGCAGCGAGAAGGCTAAGTGCGGATACGTTAGTGACAATGATGATCCACCAAAATCTAAGGGCGTAGTCACACCACCACCAGAAAAAGATCTGGTTCACATAGTGTAGCATCTATGCTTAAACAATGTTTTAATGTTATATTTCTTGTTTTGATACGTTATTGAACAAGTATTTTGATGTTTTTAATGTTATTTTATTGGTTTTGTCAATTTCTATGAAGAGTTTTTTTTGTTACATTATGAAACAAGTATTTTTGCCTAGAAAACATAAATATCAGACATATTATAGCGTCACACATGTTTAATAAAGTTTAGTCAAAGTTTTTTTAATTAAACATAAAAATAAATAGTTTATTTAAAAACTAAATTTTACATGATACTTAGTTATAATGAATATCATAGTTGTATGAAATGCGATAGGTTTGTAAAAGTAAAGTTATTTACTGTATATTTCAAGTAAAGCATATAAAAAAAAGCATTACACAAGTTAAATAATATAAATCACATGATACATGATTTATAGTCATTGTAAAGTACACAGTAACCTCAATAAGTGTTATTTTTGTAATTAAATGCAGATGATACATTGGATAAAGCACATGATACATGTGTTCTACGATACCCAAACACACACTTGTTTTTTGAATTAACAGTACATGATACATTGGCTAAAGCATATGTATCATGTACGATATGTTATCCAATAATCCTTGAATTTATATCTCATAGTGTAACATAAGAATTATAAAATTTATATAAAAAATTAAATATTGACACAAATATATTTTTCAACACCAATAATAACAAAGTATTTATAATCAAAAGCGCAACTTAAAATTTAATTAACACAGGTTATTTATAAGTTTATTTATCAAAACCAAAAGTGTTTAAATTGCAACTGAAATAAATACTGAAAATGATAAAATGTTTACGTTATAAATTATTCAAAAACAATATTGATATCTTAGAAACATTACGACTAATTCACTTCTCTTTTGGGAAGAAAGTACAAGTTCTTCTGTTGTGTCCTTCTTGTCCACAACAGTTTGTGTTCACCGAAATCTTTTCATCTGCATTCTTTCTTCTTTTTTTTCTTGGTCGTCCAGATGATCTTCTGTATCTAGGTGGATACACAGTTTCAGCTACCACATTATTAGGATCTGACCAATCTGCCTTATCTGGCATTGGTACCATTGGAATTTCATATGTTTTTGCCAATGCATCAGGCTTGTAGTAATCAGAGCAATATGGATTCATATCTGTGACATTCTTTTCTTTCAATACAGCAATTGCATGTGCACAAGGTATCTCATCTAGTTGAAATCTACCACAAGAACATACTTTCCGCTCAAGACAAACAATGTATCTTCTTCCAGTTTCATAAATCGAGACAATAAATTCAGACGATGGAACAACCTGTGTACATTAAAAATTTAAATATATAATTTTTTAAAAACATATCATCTTCAAACTGCAGAATGATACAATGAATTAGATATATATAATATAAACTATTATATAATGATACATACATCCATCTTTGAACTTTTAGCCGCGTTTATAATCAACAATTCCTCAAATTTTCTCCCTAATGTGTCCTTTGTATATGAGGCTACTTCTCTGTTTTTGCAATGCCAAGAACCAAAAAGAATTCTAACTTCTTCTAAGAATTCTAATATAGTTAATTGGCGTGCTTCAACAAGACAACCATTGATACATTCTGCAATTTTCGAAGTCATCATTCTACCTCTGTTTACTGTTGCATGAACTCTTGACCACTTTTCATAACCTGCATCTTCAAGGTACTCCTTAACCCTGTGATCAATTCTATCAACCTTAACCATCAACTTATCAAAATCTTCCTTTCTATATGCCTTGGCCATAGAGTAGAATAGATCACTTATGGTCTTTCTGCTCCTTTTGAAGTTTCCACATACATTCTTCCAAAGATGCCAGATGCATGCATAATGAGGTACATTTGGGAACACAATCCTCACACTCTTCAGGATACTCTCATTTCTATCTGAAACAACACACATATCTTTTCTCTGGCCAAATGCATTTTTGAATTGTTCGAAAAATCATGTCCATGAACAATCATTTCCGGTGTCAACAACACCATATGCCAATGGAAATATGCAACCTGATTACAGACACACATTATATCATTTGATACGTAACATATACAAACACATCACAACTATAAAAAAAAATACCTACGCCATCAAGTGTGCTTGCTGATACAAATGTCCCTTTGTAAGCTCCACTCAAATGTGCACCATCCACAACAACTATTGGTCTGCAGTAATTAAATCCCCTAATGAATGGTCTTAAGGCGACGAACAGATACATAAATTCATCCTCCTCAGTCTTATGCATTCTTATATAAGAATTTGGATACACGGTTTTTAACATGTGTATGTATCGCGGCAACCGTCTATATCCTGCAGATGGTTTTCCCCTAATCATGGAGAGTGCACGTTCTTTAGCACGCCATCTTGCTGGTAAGATATTTGAACCCCATAGAATTCTCTAATATCATCAATTATATCTTTCGGAGTATAAATTCGTTTATGATTGACCAATTTTGGAGCAGTAACTCCACTTACAAATCCGACTGTTGCTTGGACCTTGGTTAATACCCTCTCCCTCATCGGACATGTATGTTCACTATTGAAACTTCGAACAATGAAAATATCAGATTTTTTCCTACAGGACGCCTTCATAGTCCAACCACATTTGTCTGAAAAGCATACCAACACATAGCTGCGTACATTTTTTCAGCATATTAATACTTAAAGCAATTACATCATATAATATATACAACAATAATGTTTAAAGTAATCAAACAATGAATTACACAAAAGTATCTATCATTTTCGAATCAAACAATGAATTACACGTACCAAAACTTTTTGCTATGCTTGTTTAAATTGATATAGTCCTTTCTATATCAGCAGTAGTATATTAAAGTATCAATATAGTTAATTCAATGTATCAATAAACTTAACGAAATAGTTAATCATAGATTAAAACAGATCTAACTTAAAATATCAACGAACTAATGATACATGTAGGTTTCCATAGAAAATAGTAATGTTTCATGTACTAATTTTGAACAGCCTGTAAATATATATACATTCCAAACACTATCATACCTTTGTTGATCAGATCTCTTTACTTTGCAATTGAAGTTGTTCTTTATCTTATATTTCGTCATCACATCTACAAGTGTTGCTTTATCCTTATATATCTGACCTGTCTTCACATCTAGACTATCTGAATTGATTATAACATTTGCAACTCCAAATTCTGGATTTTCATACGAATCACATAAACTAGATTCAACCATTGCCAAAGCCTCTGTATCATGTGTTGTGCCTTCTACACATGTAATTTCTCCACATGTTCCATCAAAATTATGTACAATACCACCAATCTTTTCAATTGTGTCAATACATAATGGATACATTGAAAATCCTGGCTCATTTTTTTTCAGTTCTAAATATAGTTTAACACTCATATCGTTCTTAACCTTCATCGGACAGGAGTTACCTTCTACAATGTAACGGATTTTAATATCTTTCCTTGATACATCGATATCCAACTCGGCTGCAATTGCTGCTTTGAGATTAGAAAACGAAATTGAATCTCCAACAACGATTCCGTCGATTTTGTAACTTTCATACTGCAATTCGTTCACCCAAATTCCTGAATGTCTCATCAAAATTGATGTATTCATCATGTATCATCCACAATAACAACAAGCAAATTTGTATTTTTCGACTTTTCACTGGATGTTCATGAAATTGTCTTCAACCTAGATGATATAATCTTGAATTTTCAAAATTTGAAAGTGTTACTCAATTACGTGCTGAATTAATGTTTCTTCATGAGCTGTTACCGTAACTTAAGCTGATTTAAATAACCAACTTAATTGTTCCGTTTTTTCTCCCTTTTTATCTTAACAGTTATCAAGTTACTGTGTATCATTTACTATGTATCACAATGTTCTAATGTATCACGCGACGACAAGTTTAAGGGATTATTAGTAAATACTAAATTAATCGGGACAGAATGTAATTATTATATTTCACTATGGGATTCCTTAAATTTTTACAAAATATATTCCAAAACTTACATTTGAAACATTTAGCCCACAACACAATTTGGCATACCATAATATACATATGGTATATAACAATATACAAAACTTTCATTCTTTTTATAAAAATATTTTAAAACTTGGTATACAATAGTATGGACCAATATCTATTAAGGAAAATTGTATATAATGACAAACTAATAAATCAAATTAATTGCTACAATCACCCATTGATTTAATTGTGTCCCGTAACAAACTGTTTGCCGGTCACCTCTCTCTCTCAAACTCTCGCTCGCCACTCTCCTCTCTCGCTCCATCTCTTGCTCGCTTCCTCTCACTTTTATACAAACACAAGTGTATAAAATCTTTTTCTATTTGTATAAAGCAAAGAAAATTGTATAAATACATATATTTTTATTCCGCTCTCTCCCCTCTTCCAGATGTCGCTCGCCACTCTCCCTAATCTAGCTCGATACCCTCGCCTCTCTCGCTTATACAAACAAAAGCGAAATGTATAAATTGCATTTCTGTTTGTATAAAATGAGAGAAAAATTATATATACACATGCAAATACATATATTTTCGTCATATATACTTATAATTATACAATAAAAATACTCCCCTGCCCATTTTCTTTTGACTTTCTCTCTTTTTCGCTTTATACAAATTCAAATTGTATATAATTTCTCTCTTTCTCGTTTTATACAATTCGATTGAATTGTATATTCCCTGCCCAGGTCTCTTTTGCCTTTCTCTCTTTCTCATTTTATACAAATTCAAATTGTAGATCATCGTTTTATACACTTATAATTATACAATTTATTTTATACACTTCGTTTTTATACAATTCTCTGCCCAAGTCTCTTTCTCTTTCTCGTTTTATACACTTCATTTTATACAATTCGCTTCAATTGTATATGTATAGCGAATTATACATTTATATGTTTGCTATCTAGTGCAATTATGCAAACTTTGCTATAACATACAAATATGAATTTTATGTTTGCCAGATATAAAAATTGCCCTATATAATATTATACAAAATGTAAAAGATTTTTATACAGACATATAATAATATAAAATTTATACACTATTATACAAAATAGAATTCCGTTGAACTATGCCACTTGATTTCTCTCAAATGACAAGATGAAATCTTCTAAAAATTTGTGGAAAGTAGACTAGTGATGGCCTATTATCCACAAAAGCGAGACATCATAAATCACAATAGAATTTGATTGAAAAATATTTTGAAAATGACTAATGCTTTATTCTTGAGCTTTCGCTACAGTAATTGTATATGCAATTTGTGATTTTCTAAAGTTGTGGATGAAATTTTGAGATGATTCTCATTGTGTTGGATTCGTCTCATAAAAAATCTATCATTCGTGTATGAGTTTGAATTATTTGGAGGTGGAGAGGAGGTTGTGGTCCTATGACAACCCTTTAGTGCCCTTAAGCACCTCATTTGGGTACATTATAAGGCAAGCATTGAAAACCTTATAACCTAAATCGGGCAAAGTAACTTAATGGGCTATAATGTAATTATTTCATTTATTTGTACACATTCAATAATTTTTTTAATTTCAAACACACAATTTGGACCACAGTTATTGTGTTTTGCTAAACCCACCACAATCAATGAGCTAGCTCCATATTTACCTCTGTTCATTTTTATTTGTTTACTTTGTACTTTGCACGTCCTTAAGAAAAATGATAAGATCAATTTTTTAAATCGTAATTTCCATATTAATTGATGTATAGTTTTAGGTCTTGAGAAATAATTAATTAACGTTAATGAGAAAATAAAAAAATATCTTTTCTTGATATATTAAAATGACAAGTAGTCCTTGGAGATTGCTCAGTTTGTTTGGAGGGTGGTCATTACAGGGATGACCCCAGATCGATCCACCCTCAATGTCTTCTGTATTGAGCATGTCGCATAGGGTTTGCTAAGTGCGGTTTACATCCCATCTGTGGTTTGCAAACTATTATACAATGGGTGGTTTACCCAGTGCGCACAGAGTGCTCACCCATAGTATACATGTTGTGACATAGGTTATAGCAATTGCGAATTATCCCGAGATTCGAGAAAAAAAGACAAGTAAATATAAAGATCTTTTTTTAGAACGCTAAACTAATATATGTGCACAGGTAAATTGAAAACCAATATGTATACATAAATCGAACTAGACTTACAAGCTAACATGAACAACTCATTAATCATATTAACTACTCCCCCATTATTGTAGTTTTTCCCTGTTTTAATCAATAGAGTAAAACTAGGAAAATTTCATAAAAGTACAATCACATAATTTGCATTGCAAAATATAGCCCAAGACTTGCATTATAACTATTTAGCTCAAAACACAATGTAATATATAATAATATACATTTGGTATACAAAATATATAAAACTTTCATATTTCTTTATACAACAAAATGTTTTAGAATTTGATGTATAATTGTAGCGCCTAACAAATTCTAAGCTAAAATACGAATCATTTGTCGTATGTACATAAAGATGATTTCTAATTAAGCATAACTATTTAATATTTCTTTATACAACAAAATGTTTTAGAATTTGATGTATAATTGTAGCGCCTAACAAATTCTAAGCTAAAATACGAATCATTTGTCGTATGTACATAAAGATGATTTCTAATTAAGCATAACTATTTAAGTTTAATTATATAGTATGATAAGTGCTTTAGATATTTATTATTGTTGCAAGAAATATCTAGCAAAAAATTGAATTGACGCTTCTTTATCAATCAAATTTCAATATTAATTTTTATTTGGATCAACTTCAAACATGCATAATTTCTAAAATAGAAAAGAGAAAACGAGCAAAACAAAGTGAAGTGAGGAGGAGGGAGAATCTACTTGGCATTGACTATCGGTGAATTCCATATATAGAAGAAATAAACTCTCATACATACCAAAGGTACATCCGAGACCTTCCTTCCAACCAACTATGAACAATTATGTATCTCATTACTCACAATATTAAAAGTTATCTTCTTTTCAAGACCATTAATAATTCATAAATCTGAGCAAGGAATTATAATTATTTTACCAGAGACAACCCAAAAAGTGTAAATATCATATCTTAAGTCAATTATCTTCATTCTTTCTTTCAACTCAATTATTTATTTATTTTAGTTTCTCATTCGGTGTCCGAAGCCTAAATTAGAGCTCCAACTCTATCTGGATCTCGCTCTGCAGGGTCCTGTCGGGGTTGCGCTCCCAACAGGATTTTCTTCATATTCAGAGCTCAAATCCGAGACTTTTGATTAAGTGTGAAGCACTCCCACCAGTGCACCACAACCCATGTTGGTCTTCCAACTCAATTCAAGAGCAAGTCCTCTTAAGCAAGTCAATCATGCACCTAGGAGTTTGTTCAAGCAAATCCATCAATAGTTTTTCCTTTGAATTATTATCTTCTGCGAGCATGTAACATAGTTCATTCTCATATCCTACATCTATAATTTCAGTTAGTAAGATCAATACTAAAAATTTTATCAAATTTTATGAATTCAAATTCCCTCTGACTCAAACTTTCAATTGTTGAATCCTATTATTGAAATACATATTGTGTTTCATATTCATTGATGATTCTTGAGTGTTTATTCTACCATATGAACCATTCTTAACTTAAATTTTATGAAAAAAATTGTCACAATATTTCATATGCATTATTTTCATGAAGTTCCTTTTTATTTGTTTCAAATTTATATTATAAAGAAATATAGTCACTTGTAAGATTTTTTCTAAAATTTATAAATGATCCTTATATGCATAGGACTGATTTTCAAAGAAAGTTCTCTTATATCATAAAAATTCAGAATATCAGTATGCTTAAGATTGTTGTGAGCGCTCACCAATAGTATAAAACTTCACAAATTTTGAGTAAAAACTCAAACATGATTTTAAATATATTTTTATGATATACTATGATCATATATAGACTATTTTTAGCATTGAGAGGATGAGATTTCAGAAAATCTAAATCTCATTATTAGCCATCAAAGGATTTGAGTACACCACTAACCGGTAAGCTCCTTAGCCTAAAAGATTAAATAGTGGATCTACATCGGATAAATATATACAATACCTTAACAATGTAAAGGATGATCTTGTCAATTGAATTAGTTGTTGGATATAGCTTACTGATATATGTTTCAATTTCAAACTGATACATTACTTATGAAGTGCTCCCTTCGTTTAAAAAAGGATGACCTAGTTTGATTTGGAACGGAGTTTAAGAAAAGAAAGAAAGACTTTTTAATCTTGTGATTCTAAATTAAAGTTATGTCAAATGTACCAAAATGCCCTTTAATCTTGTGGTCTTAAACATGTCATGTGGAAAGTTAAAGTTAAAGTGTTGCCAGAAAAGGAAACGGGACATTCTTTTTTAAACAAACTAAAAAGGAAATAGGGTCATTCTTTTTTAAACGGAGATAGTAATAAATATATGACAACTTTCACATATAGCAAATAAAAAATTCATATTTGTATGCTATAGCAAAGTTTGCATAATTGCGCTCCATAGCAAACATATAACTGTATAATTCGCTATACATATACAATTGTATAATTCGCTAGCCTAAATTGTATAATTCGCTGGCCTCGCTATATATATACAATTGTATGATTCGCTGGCCTAAATTGTATAATTCGCTGGCCTATTTCGCTGCAATTGTATAATTCGCTGGCCTATTTCACTGCAATTGTATAATGCGCAATTGTATAATTCGCTGCCTATTTCGCTGCAATATCTGTATAAAATTTGGTTTGCATACAATTGAATTGAAGTAAAATGTTTGTATATTGTATAATAATAAGTGTATACGAAGAAGATATATGTTTTTCTCTCGCTTTATACAAAAACAGAAACACAATTTATACACTTCTGTTGTATAAAGCGAGAGAAAATTGTATTTCACTGCAATTGTATAATTCACAATTGTATAATTCGTTGGCCTTTTTTGCTGCAATATTTGTATAAAATTTGCATTCGTCTACAATTGAATCGAAGTAAAATGTTTGTAAATTGTATAATTAAGTGTATAGCACGAAGATATATGTTTTTGCATGTGTATATACAATTTTCTCTCGCTTTTTACAAAACAGAAACACAATTTATACACTTCTGTGTATAAAGCGAGAGAGGCGAGCAGAGGGAGAGTGGCGAGCGAGAATGGGAGAGTGGCGAGCGAGATTTTTGGGAGAGAGGCGACTGGCAAACTTTGGCAAACGTTTGCTATGGAGCACAATTAAATCAAACCGTAGCTACTCCATTTATTTTAGGTTATTAGTTTGCTATTATATATAATTATCCCATAAATATAACAATTTCTCAAATTTACTGTGTTATATATGTTTTTAGCTCAAGTCATTAAAATTGTTTCACGTTATCACATGATGAAAGTATTTTTAACAACTTGCATAGTACTTTTTTCATGCTCTTTATATAAGGACGAGAGAATTGTAGAGTCCTTTATCATACCATAATAATATACATATACTCTCGATCTTATAGTATAATTACACTTATAGTATATTTGACTAATGAGTAATTTTTTAATAAGAAATCTTAATGATGCTAATACAATATATATATATATATATATATATATATATATATATATATATATATACCGATTTAATATCAATTAAGTGAAATTATCAGCCTTAATGATACCAATACATCGTATAATACATATTAGTATTCAATTAAGCGAAATTAGTTTGGGGGTATAGAATGTAATTATTTAATGGGATATGAATACAAAAAAAATAATATTTTTATTATTTTGATCTTATGTGATATTTGCTTAGTTTCCCATAATAATATCCTTCACATATTATTATTATTTGAACGACATTAATACCTATAAATTGGTCTTTTTTATGAGATAATCGTCACCACATTATAATATAAGAATAAACCATGCAATTATATATGAATAGGATACAAGATGTGCTAAATCGTTGTGGGAAAATGCCACATAAAATTGCTTAACAGATTATATGTAATATATAGACACTTTGAGTTGAAGTAATTAATAATTACAACAATAAAGAAAAATAAATACGGTAATATATATAACTATCAGACACATCGCACACGTACCGTGCTAGCACAGATTCAATAGTTTTTTAAAACAAATTCAATTTATGTGATATAGATAGAATTTAGAAAGTCAATTAAATTTTAATATGCCTTTAGATATTTTAAATTGCTAATCACTTTTGTTTGCGAATAAATTTAATGTGAAAATATCCATAATTAAAGTATTTTTCATCATCGATTGTTATTTTTACTCAAAGAAGTTACAAGATATAAACAAATATTCGATATTCAAAATAATAAAGCTATAACTAAATAATATGAATATAAAACTAAATTGTCATAGCTAAAACGGATTTCAGAATTTCCAAAAAAAAAACACCAATTAAATTAAAGTAGAACAAATAAAATATGGAAAAATGATAGAAATCCCACCTTTAAATTCTCTTATTACCATTATCCCCTATTAGTTTTACAAATTTCTCATTTTTGCGCATCAGATTAATCTATTAGCGCATCAGATTAATGTCTCAGCGCATCAGATTGATGTATCTTGCACATCAGATTAATGTCTCAGCGCATCATATTAATGTATCTCACGCATCAGATTAATGTATCTCGTGCATCAGATTAGTGTATCATGTATAAAATGTATATCAGATTAGTGTATCATGTATGAAATGTAATGTATCTTATTTAATGGTTAATGTATCTCGCGCATCATATTAATGTATCAGCGCTTATATTATTATATCAATTTGAGGGATTTCTGTAATTATAAATTTATAAGGGACAAATGATAATTTTTCCTTAAAAGTATGTGATTTCTGTCCTTTGCCAAAATAATTTTTAAATTCTTTTTTCGAAACACGCTGAAGCGACACGTCAACGGAGATGTGTCTGCATCAGCGTAAAGTCTCTTTTATAAAATTTTAGTAACCCAAAAAAATAAGGGGAAAATGTATGAAATAGCAAACTATTAATTCAAATTAAGTATTATAAATCATAGTTTATTTTAGTTGTTTTCGCAGCAAATATCTCCTTTTCTGCCATCTGATTCAGTATACAATTAGCCATTTTCGGTATATAAATGTATAAAATGTGTTTGTGTGTCTATAAAGCGTGAGAAAAGTGTATATACAAATACAAATAGATATATTTTCGTCCTATACACTTATAATTATACAAATACAAATCTTATTAACAAATTACATTATATAAATGAATTTATATAAAATTGAACAATTTGTATAAAATTGAATGTATCTAGCGAATTATACAAATCAAAAGCTCTATAGCAAACATAAATTTGCTACGAAGCGCAATTATACAAACTATAATTATAGCAAAGAAATATGATTTTTATGTTTGCTATATGTGAAAATTGCTAAAAAAAAATAATAGTAGTACATATTAACTATTTGTTATATACTTTCTATGTCGTCTCAATTAATTATATGACGTACTTTCCTTTTTAATCTGTCCAAAAAAAAATGACACATTTTTATATTTAATAACAAATTAATTTTAAAATGTTTATCTTACCTTAATAAAATAATTTACAGTCACACAAACATATATGACTTAATTATTTGAGTTTTTGGCTAAAATCATCCTTAATCTATACCCAAAACTTAGCCTACATCCTGAAAGTATCATTCTTAGCAGAAAACATCATTCATGCATTTAAAAGTGTATTTTTTTCATCCTTCTACTTGAATTTATCAGAAAACTAACAAATCCCACAAAAACATTCCTTCGTAATTATTATTCTTAGATACATCAAAAATACTATCGTGAACTTTTTCGGTAATTGAGTTTAGCATTATGCAAAATTATTTAATTTGACTTTTTCATTTATTTTTTTATGTAATTTGATATTAAAAGTATTATTAGTTGAATATGTTTCTTCTCAATTAAATATGCTAAAAGCGGCGTTTGTTGAAGAATTCCGCATCTAATAATGTAGAATGAAACTCAAATGCGAGACATAATCAATATTAATATTTTATTTTTTTTAAAATGAAAAAAATAATATATACATATATTGTTAATTAAGATGTTAAATAGTTACAATTTTTTCTTGATTAATATCCATAAAAAAAAAATTAAACTCCGAGTCTTTTATATTTCTTTTTAAAATCGACCTATCACTCTCCATTATGACATTGTTCAAAAAATTTATTGATCTAAATACAATTTGACTTTGAAAAAGGTAAAGATAATTAAGTTTCAACTTCTTTCCGTTACTAAATGAGAAAATGAGCAGATCATGTATGCTCACACCTTTCAAACATTTCTTCTGTTTCAGTAAGTAATGATATCTAAGATTTTAAATATTTTTTAGGAACTTCTAATAACAGGTAATGAAATTATGCAGGAATTTTTTTTGTTGATAGTCACGTGAATTATTCATGTTTTTTATAGAACTCCTTTAGTTTTTTGACGATATCTAACAAAAGGATGAAAATTGTACTTGAAAGATGTTTTTTGCTAAAAATAGTACTTTAAGGATATAGTTTAATTTTGGGATATAGTTTAAAGATGTTTTTGACCAAAAATTTCAAAAGACTATTTTTCTTTCTTAAACTCTATATCAAATTGATCAAACTATATTAAATAAATTGGGGCGGAGGGGAGTAATTAGATAGTGTATATTAAATTCATGATATTACACCATGAGTATATACAAATTAGACTCAACAACCACCTCAACTTTATAAGGAAGCAAATAACACCTAGATCAACTTATAAGATTGTTCTTCTATCTTTTATGGACTAGCTAGAACTAGGAAGTAGCTAAAATTGTGATAACAAGTTGTTGAAAGGTAGATTCATCACAAGGAAGAAGAATTCTATTTCTATTATGAAAACCATATTCTTCTGCAGCCTTATCAAGCATGTTTTGGAACAATGGATTCTTCAAGTAAGATGTAGGAACAACAAACCTTGTCATTTCCTTGCCTACATACACCACAAAGTGCCCTTTTGGAGCTCTTCTTTTATCAGCTTCAACTTCTACTCTCTTTTGCATTCCCAATAAGGAAAAAAATGAATAAATTTGATAGTAAATTATTAGTCTAAGGATAGGAGGAATTAATAATGAGATGTATGTATATACATAGAGAAAGTTGAGAAATGTGCCCATAATGTTGTACTAGAAGATAAGGTAATAAGTACATATATACAAGTGAAGGAATGAAGCCAAAACGTGGAGTACTTATCGATCTAGTTGTTAATGACCATGCAAAGTTTGATTGAGTACTGAGAAGAAAGGGAAACAATAGAGTGGGGTGGAGTCTAGGTTTGCTACAACTTAGTGGTGATGGAAGAAAAAACTATTGCCATACCATTCAACAGTTTTATCTATAAAAAGATATGTAAATTATCTTTCAATTCAGCGCGAATTATTATGAAACTATTGGTATATATCTTCGCTTTTGCAACATGAGTGAAATATATGTTTTTAACTTCTCTTAATTTTTTATTAAGAGTATCATGCTCTTAGAAGAGTTTGTGATCACTTGTTATGTCATGAGACAGATCAGAGATATATATATATATTTAATTAGTCGGAAAAAATGATATTTTTGAGACTTTTAAGTTTTAATATTTCAAAATAAAAACTAAGGTGAAAGAATTTAAATTTTTGCTTCTCAAGTTAGATGACCGACAACAACGTCTAATTTCTTTTATGACACATGGGGAAGAGATAAATAACCATGCAATGTATAATTGATTAGAACTTTTCACCATTAGTATATTTTTGTTGTAGAGGTAATATTTGATCTTGATCTCTTTATATATATATTATATATCAAAAGAATATACACGTTACCCTCTATATAAGGATGGCTAGAATATGAGATAGAATAGCATGAAAGAACTCTAATAGAAATTAAGTTCCACAAAAATTATTGTCTACACATGCATATAATTAGACTTGATATTGTAATATTGATCTATATTCTTCCTATTGTATTATATAGCTTCATAATAATAAATTAATTTTGTGTTCATATTATGTATAGATTATTTAAAATATCGTTAAGTTGATGAGGAGAGATCAACTTAACTTAACGATATTATAAATAATCTCTATAAAATATGGGCACACAAAAAATTGATTTATTGTTATGAAACTATATAATACAATAAGAATAATATAGTAGGGAAAATAGAGAACGACTTATTATTTCTCTTGAAAGGGAACCCTTTATTTAAGGGTAAAACTAACTTGATCCCTAAATAGAATTCTTAACTTTTCTCATAAGACTCCACGTAATAAACCTTTCACTAAAATATAAATATGTTTATAAGAATTATAATGTACTCATTGACTAAGCCTATGTGTAGGAGACAAAAAATGCAAGTTGCATGGATCTAGGGTAGGGGTGAGCAGTATATTCCTCTATGGTACTTGACCTGAATATCCTCTTTAATATTTCACTACAAGCCAAGGAAGGACAATGATTAAATAAAAGAGAACCAAACTAGAAACAGAAACTAGATAGCTAACTGTGGAAGCTAACAGAAATAGATCAATTTGGTTAGTCTATGAGAGTGAGGAGTTGTGATTTGTTTAAGTGCTTGTAGGCCATCTCATCCAACTGCCACTACAACAGAAACAACTTTTAGCGCCATTAAATGTTGACATTAATAAAGAGTGTTAATTGCAGCTAAAAATACATATTTAGTGACAATTAAGATCATTTTTTATGTAGTGTACCCAAAGCCATATAACATCCATGGTTTCTTAAAGGCTATGCCTTCCAGTCCAGTTTACAGATAAAATGATGAATTTTTCAATTTTTTGGATGTTTTTTGTTCACTTATATATAAAACTATGTCCAAAGACTGTCCAGCTAGAGATACTTCTTCTGCATACAAGCATGTTTGTTGTTTCCAGAGACAGGTCTAACGAGAATGTCCATCGGTCTAAATATACTAAGGAATCCTCGTCCATGAATATGACCCCATGTGCTGCTAGATTCTTCTTTCTGAAGCAAATAAGGATCCACATAAACGAGTCACTTCTTATCTAAGACCAGAAGAAAAAGTGAAAAAGTTGTTATAAGTTGTATATCAATAAGAAACTCGAATCCATTTGTTACTGAACATCTTTCAACATAAGATAAGTCCAGTACAATTTGGAAAAGTGCTAAATTATTGGAACTGTTGATGTACAATGATAAGAGTTGTAACTTTAAACACAGCATTCTGTAACAACTTAAATCGCAAACGCTGAATTCTGCCATTAGTTTCGCATCATCCTCTTGGACCTCTCGTATATTGATCAGACTTTCGTTTTGTTTCCTTCGCCCAAAGTGCAAAATACTTGGACTAAAGTAAAGTGCATCCTCTCATGTTAAGAAATCATCTGTACCCTCTTAAAATCGAATCTGAATCCATTCTGCCCAATTAACATTCCATAACTAGCCCTCCCCACCACTTTCTTATTTCAAGTTCTATTGAAGTAGAGAGTATTGGTCATATATATACAACATTATCATTTCATTTATCTAAGGATACAAACAATTACAGTGCATCTAAGTGTTTGACAATCCACACGCTATCCCTTACTATTTCGTAAAAAAAAAAAAAAACTACTCTCTCCATTTTATTGGGAAAACGCGGACAAGCACAAAAATATATATGATAAAAGTAATGGAAATAAAATGGGAAAATAATGACACCAAAAATTTTACGTGGAAACCCTTCTAAATAAGGGAAAAAACAACGGGCCAAGAGTAGCAACTGATATTACTATAGTAAGGAATTTTACACTGTGTAGTCACGAATACAATACACAAAGTGACTACTTCACACTCAAAAGGAACAACACTCTTTTGATTTCCACCTTACTAAAATATCGCTCACACTCTATTTTTCTTCACAGACTATTTTTCTTATATAGTCAATGGAATACCTCACTTTGCTCTCAAAGTGGTTTTCTCTCTAGCTTTGGTGTGTTCTACAAATGAGCAAGAATGCACTATTTATAGAAGGATAAAACCATGCCTATGTCACTAATGACATATGTAAATATAGCAAAGTAAAAAATGGTTGCGAATCTTACCAATTTGTCAACCACCAAATCTTTTATTTTCAACTCCAATTACTATTCCTTTTTAACAATTGCTTGTAGCAATTGAATAGCAAAAGTTGACCAAAAAATGGGATGGATTCAACAAATCTCCCCCTCCAGTCCCATTTACTGGAAGAAGGTATCTTCATCTTCTTTAGAGAGAGCTCATACCCACAAGTTCTTTGCATAACTCAAACTTGTCTTTCGGTATCGTCTTGGTTAGCATATCTGCAGGATTTTCACTTGTATGAATCTTTTTTATGTAAAATGATCACTCTCCACTTTCTCACGAATCCAATGATATCTGACGTCTATATGTTTTGTCCTTGCATGGTACATGGAGTTCTTGCTCAAGTCTATTGCACTCTGGTTGTCACAATAGATAATGTACGTCATCTGATTCAAACCAAGCTCTTGAACAAAATCACTTTATCCATATCATCTCATTGCCGGCTTCAGTAGCCGCAATATACTCAGCTTCAGTTGTAGAAGTGAAACACACTTCTGCAACTTTGACTGCCATGATATAACTCCCCCTGAAAAAATAAACAAATATCCAATAGTGGATTTTCTGTTATCAAGGTCGTCTGCCATATCAGCATCTGTATAGCCTTTCAAGATTGAATTTGATGCTCCAAAACACAAACATTCATCTCAGCTTCCTCTAAGATACATGAGTATCCACTTCACAGCTTCCCAATGCTCTTTTTCTGGATTGTCAAGAAATCTGCTGATAACACCAACTGTGAGCAATACCAGGTCTAGTACACACCATTGCATACATCAGACTTCCGACGACGGGGGAATATAAAACTTTGACCATGTTCTCTTTTTCCTCCCTAGTTGTAGGACACATCTTCTTGCTCAACTTCATATGACCAGCAAGAAGTGTACTAACAGGCTTAGCATTCTTCATATTGAAGCGCTCCAGTACACGTTCTATGTACTTCTTCTGTGACAAATAAATCTTCCTTTCATCTCTAAGACGAGTAATTCTCATGCCCAAAATTTGTTTGGCATGACACAAGTCTTTCATAGAAAAAGACTTACACAACTCTTTCTTTAGTTCGTCAATCTTGAAAGTATTCTTGCCCACAATCAACATATCATCCACATACAACAGGAGGAGGATAAAATCATTGTCAGAATTTTTTTGTACAAATACGCAATGATCTGAAGAAGTCTTCTTATAACCTTGCTCCCCTATAACATATTCAAACTTCTTGTTCCACTATCTTGGAGCTTGTTTTAGGCCATAAAGACTCTTTTTGAGTTTGCATACAAAATTTTCTTTGCCTTCTACTTTGAAGCCCTTAGGTTGTTCCGTATAAATCTCTTCTTCTAGGTCACCGTGAAGGAAAGTCGTCTTCACATCCATCTGCTCAATCTCTAAATTAAGACTAGCAGCCAAACCTAGAACTGTGCAAATCGAGGACATTTTCACAACAGGAGAAAATATTTCGTCAAAGTCAATACCCTTCCTTTGACCAAATCTCTTAACAACCAATCTAGCTTTGTACCCGGGCTTCAAGTTGTGTTCTTCAACTTTAACTTTGAACACCCACCTGTTCTTCAAAGCTCTCATGCCCTTGGGCAATTTTACCAACTCATAAGTGTGGTTCTCATGCAGAGACTTCATCTCATCTTGCATGGCTTCAATCCATTTATCCTTGTGCTCATCTTCCATGGCCTCCTCATAACATTCATGTTCTCCCCCATCAGTGAGTAACACATACTCATTGGGTGAATAACGAGAGAAAGAAAACAACTATCTTGTGGACATCCGAAGCGGAATATTTGATTCTCCACAACTTCATGAGCAACAAGATCATCAATAACAATATCATTGTTATTATCAACATCAACATGTTAATTCGATACATGATTCTGGGCATCACCATGATTATCAAGCCCAACAACATCATGCACACTTGTGTGAGGAACGTCATCATGATGAACTATACCATCAAAACTTGAAGATTTTACCTTATCCGCTTTGTCAATATCTTCAATTATTTGATTCTCCATGAAAATAATATCACGGCTTCTCACAAGTTTATTTTCAATTGGATCATATAGCCTGTAACCGAATTCATCAAGGTCATATCCAATGAAGATGCACTGCCTTGTCTTGGCATCTAACTTTGACCTCTCATCTTTTGGCACATGTACAAAAGCTTTGCAACCAAATACTCTCAAATGGTCATAGGAAACATCCTTTCCATACCAAACACTATTTGGTGCATCACTTTGCAAAGCAACAACAGGAGATAAATTAATAACATGTGCAGCGATCAATAAAGCATCACCCCAAAATGAGTTCGACAACTTTGCTTCAGAAAGCAAACATCTAAATCTTTCCATCAAGGTCCTGTTCATCCTCTCAGCCAAACCATTAAGCTGAGTAGTCTTGGGAGGAGCCTTCTGGTGTCTAATACATTGATGCTTGCAGTATTCGTCAAATGGTCTACAATATTCACCACCATTATCAGTATGAATGCATTTCAGTTTCTTTCAAGTTTCTCTTTCAACTAAAGCCTGAAACTGCTTGAAGACACATAACACTTGGTATTTAGTCTTCAAAACATAGACCCAAAGTTTTCTCGAGCAATCATCAATAAAAGTGACAAAGTAGAGTGCATCACCTAATGTTTTTGTCTTCATTGGACCACATAAATCAGAGTGCACTAACTCAAGCAACTCTGTCTTTCTCGAAGGAGGGTAGGACTTAAAGGAAACTCTATTTTGTTTGCCTGCCAAGCAGTGCTCACACTTTTCTAATTTAGCACTTTGAAAATTTGACAATAATTTCTTCTTGTCTAGAACATTAAGTCCTTTCTCGCTGATGTGGTTAAGCCTCTTGTGCCATAATGTTGAAGAGCTATTGCTCTCAACCGCATTCACCATACCAACACAAGCATAGGTCGTAGTCCAGTATAAACCACGACGTTTGTTACCACGAGCCACAACCAAGAAGCCCTTAATGAGCTTCCATTTTCCATCACCGTTGGTACTAATATATCCTTCATCATCTAAAACACCAACATAAATCAGGTGTAGACGAACATCAGGAGCATGTTTCATATTGTTCAAAACTAGTTTAGTTCCAACACTAGTTTCCAAACAAGTTGTACCAGTACCAACCACCCTAGAAACAATCTCATTACCCATACTCAAGATTCCAAAATCACCAAGTGTATAGGAAGAGAAATTTCCTTCCTTGATGTCACATGAGATGCGACACCAATGTCCACAACCCAGCTTGACTCATCATAAATAATATTTATCATATCCGCATCAAAAAACAGTAACAAGATCTTCGATGACAACGGTGTCTAGGCAATTTTCATTGCCATCTTCTTTAGTTTCCTCTTTGTTTTTGTTTTCCCTCTTCAATTTCCTGCAGAACTTATTTGTGTGCCCTTTCATGCCACAATGATAGCACTCAATATCCTTAAGTCTGCCTCTGGATTTTCTCCTATTTTGTTCTCTATGCTGAGAATCACGAGTTTTGTTTCTCCCCTTAGGCCAGTTATCAGGACATCTGACGAAGAAGAACCTTAAGTTTTTTTCTCATCTCTTCGTTCAAGACACTACTCTTGGCGGAATCCATAGAGATCACACCATCCATAGCAGAATTTGATAATGAAGTTCTAAATGTTTCCCAAGAGTCTGGTAGGGAACCAAGTAGAAGCAAGCCTTTAATTTCTTCATCAAATTTGATGCCCATAGCAGATAATTGGTTCATGATCCCTGAAAATTATTTAGATGGTCTTTCATCGGAGAACCATCATGATATTTTAAACTCAACATATGTTTTATTAAGAACATTTTGTTGTTTCCAGTCTTCCGAGCATACAAACTTTCAAGATGCTCCCAAAGGGTTCGAGCATGTGTCTCCCCATAAATATGGTTCAACACATTATCGTCGATCCATTGCCTAATGAATCCACAAACCTGTCTGTGCAACAGATTCCACTCTTCATCTGTTTTGTCATCAGGCTTTACAGTGGTAAATACTGGTTTATAAAAATTCTTAACATAAAGCAGATCTTCCATTTTTCTCTTCCAAATGACATCATTAACATCATTCAAAGTAACCATTCTACTTGTGTTGGCTTCCATTGTTTCCCCCCAATAATATTGTTATCGCAAATCAAAGTAAATCTTTTATGATGTGAAAGTTTAGACTGTGATGCAACCACATAGCATACTCACATAAAACCTTGGCTCTGATACCAGTTTGTTGGAAAAACTCGTACAAGCACAAAAATATATATGGTAAAAGTAATTGAAATAAAATGGAAAATAATGACACCAAGAATTTTACGTGGAAACCCTTCTAAATAAGGGGAAAAACTACGGGCCAAGAGGAGCAACTGATATTACTATAGTAAGTAATTTTACACTGTGTAGTCACGAATACAATACACAAAATGACTACTTCACACTAAAAAGGAACAACACTCTTTTGGTTTCCACCTTATTAAATCGCTCACACTCTATTTTTATTCACATACTATTTTTTTATATAGTCAATGGAATACCTCACTTGCTCTCAAAGTGGTTTTTCTCTCTAGCTTTGGTGTGTTCTACAAATGAGCAAGAACGCTCTATTTATAGAAGGATAAAACCATTTCTATGTCACTAATAACATAGGTCAATATAACAAAGTAAAAAATGGTTGCAAATCTTACCAATTTGCCAACTACCAAATCTTTTATTTTCAACTCCAATTATTATTCCTTTTTAACAATTGCTTGTAGCAATTGAATAACAAAAGTTAACCAAAAAATGGGATGGATTCAACACTCATCAAATTTGAGTGTACAACATCCATGCTTGTTACAATAGTTTAGTAATGAGTGGCAAAAGACTAAAATATTCTTTAAGTGGCTTCATTTACAGCAATAATGCTCAGTGTAGCATTGAAAACTCTAGACTTGCTATTTAGTCAACGGCTTAACTGCTTAGATTTTTTCATTTATGCGAAGAATGTTCTTAATTTTCAACATGTTGAAGCACTACCTAAACAACTCATGATACCCAACGAGAGCATTCTATGGAATTTATACCTTGCAATTTCACAATCATTCTGTGCAACATAGAATTAAAATTTTAAAAGTCCACAGGACTGTAGAACCAGTGATCTTCCCTGCCTAACAATTATTCAGAGAATCCTGTTTTGGGCTAAACCATACTACATTACTTCTATTGTTGTATTTTTTTATTTGTTGTGACAAGGGAAACTCGCAGTCACTACTACCCTTTGACCGAGCGCTCCTATATGGTGTATTTCAACAGGCTAATGCTAAATAGTCAGCAAATGCTACCCCTAGGATTAATTAACATACAAAAATGGACTAATAACAGAGTAAAGATAGAATCACACTACTACACAAGTGTTTTAAGATTTCAATTGAAAGCAAGGAAACATACACCAATTTTTTTGTTAATGATACGATTACCAGCAGGGGTTGAAGATCCAGAAAAGAATAGTGACATTTGGTTATACATAAAAACGCTGTGGAGTATGAGAAAGATCGAATTTCTTATTATACTCGACGGGGATTTCTCTGTATAACAGAATGGTAAGGGCCAACATAAGCAATAGGGTTTTGTGTGCAGAGGATTTATAAGCAAAGGAGAGAAAACACCCAAAATATAACACAGAATATCAAAAACAAACTAAACTCCCCAAAATTATTAGTTTTGTCCTCAAATTATTGATAACTTTGAAAGAATATCTGTCTAGTTGATTAACTGAATTTAAATACAGCAATGATCATGTCACATGCATGAAATACACCCAAATTTTGACACCACTAGTTATGTCATATAACAATTAGGAGTGTATCTATTATTTAAGTTGAGTTAGTCAAGTGGAAGGGTGTTTTTGAAGTTGTCAATAGTTTGAGGATGAAACAATAATTCATGTCAAGTTTAGGAGTATTTTCAATAAAAATATAAAGAGATCGATTGAACAATTTGGCGTTGATTGTGAGATGAGCTAATTGACATGAATTTGAACAGGCCGAGGGCCTCCAAAAGTTACTTGGATCGAAATAAGTTAGGTTGAAATGCATTTAATATCAAATATGAAAAAATTGTGTGATTAGGTAAACATGTATATATATATATATATATATATATATATATATATATTTCACATATAACTACTTAAAAAATAATTAATTACTCTCCATAGATATAGTTTGTAATTATATTTTATATCTGCATGTTATATAGAGGAGAGAGGCGAGCGAGACTAGGAGAGAGAGGGGGAAAAGAGTGGGAGAAAGGTAAATTGTATATGTATATTGGTTAGATAATTGTATATTATACATATGTAATTATATATATGGCAAGAGAGATTGGTAGAGAGAGGAGAGAGGCAAGCGAGACTGGGAGAGAAAGAGGAGAGAGGTGAGCGAGATCGAGAGAGGGAGGAAAGAGGTGAGTGAGAGAGTGGGAGAGAGGTGAATTGTATATGTATATAATTGTATATAACTGTATATACATATATATTTGTATAAATGGCAGCGAGATTGGGAGAGGGAGGAGAGAGGCGAGCGAGATTGAGAGAGGGAGGAGAGAGGTGAGCAATATCGAGAGAGGGAGGAGAGAGGTGAGCGAGAGAGGGGAGAGAGTGGGAGAGAGGTGAATTGTATATGTATATAATTGTATATAACTGTATTATACATATATATGTGTAAATGGCAGCGAGATTGGGAGAGTGAGGAGAGAGGCGAGCGAGATTGAGAGAGGAAGGAGAGAGGGCAGAGAGTGGGAGAGAGGTGAATTATATATGTATATAGGCTAACAAATTGTATTATACATATTTATTTGTATATCCTGGCGAATTATACATATACAAACAAGACTAATTATACAAACTCGAAGTCAGCCCACATAATTAATGTATAATGTTAGTCGTGAGAGGTAATTATAGTAAACTATAGCTATAATGAGTAATTAAATAATATAAGTTTGCTTATCCACGTAATTTTTTCTATATATAATACATCATTATAGTTTGAAATAATTATAATTTGTAGTTAAAGTTAGGAATTTGTAGTTACTTTCTCTCACCTATCTTTTGCTCTCCCTCAAGTGCACTCTCGTTCACCTCTCTTCTCTGTGCCCCTCTCTAGCGCCTCTCTGTTCCTTCTCAATCTCAATACAAATACAACTTATATTAATCATTTATATAAATACAAATATTAATAGTTAGTTATATATTAATGATAACAATCAATTATATATGTACAATGATAAGTGTTAATTATACATATCTCTTTTACAAAATACAAATACACAACATTTCTGATACAACTTTGATACAAATGATAACAATCAATTATACAAATGTAAATGTTGAACTTGATCCAACATTGATACAATTGTATTGTCACGAGTCAAAATACACCCTCAACATGACATGACGTATATTATCCCGAAAGACCCAACAAGCCACTTGACATAAGACGTACCAGAAGTACAATAAGGGCGAATAGGCAATATAAGTCTTATGTCATATAAGGAATCTGAACATAAATGTGTAAAAATAATTGTGTCTCACGTAGCGGTTCTAACATTATAGAAATGGTTGGGGCGTATATCATACAAGTGTGAAACCCCAAACGACCATAAAAATAATAGAAGTGTCTGATTTTTCACTCAAACCATGAGGACTCACCACTCAAAGTGATGAAAGATGAGCAATCCTGGTCTAAGCACGTCCAAGAGGTAGCCGAATATGGTTTTTTAATGAAATAAGAGATGAAGTAATTGAAATTTTGTGATGAAGAATGTATAATTATTAGAGAATTTTAATAATTAATTAGTATTAAACATTGTTAGCAAAAGAAAAGTAATTTATAAAGAAAAGAAAACAAAAAAATTATTAAAAAAAATCGATGACGATGATGTGGCGGCGAGTGTATTACACCACATCTATGAGAGTGGTGTTACATATCTCAGGATGGCATTAAATTTACTTTTGAATAGTAAAGATGTGTAAGAGGTGTGAAATAGATCATCATGATTATTTAAGCGTGTAAGTGACTATAGATATAAATTTAGAGGGTATTTATGCATGTTTCCTTATTACATTGATATTTTTTATACATAAGAAAGGTCGGAGATTGCTACAATACAAAGAAAGCTAAATAAAAAGAATCAGAAGATTATTACAAAAGATAAAGAAATATTAACAAAATATTAAAAATCTAAAAGATTGCAAAATAAAAAAGAATAAAGGAAAGATATCCCCGAAATAATATTTCCTTCTTAATATTAAGCTATTAGCATGGAAGACGCTTGCATCGCACATCTTCTAAAACTAGTGTCAACTATAAGACGAACAACCTGCTACGACAATTTAAATAATCATTGCAATTTATCTTACTTCTTTTTCTTTCAAGTCACATTTGGCACAAACGTAAGAGTCGAGAGATCAGAGAAGTAATCAATAACTAATCCCTGGAAGCTATCTCAAATATTAAGCTATCTATTATTGTCCATTCAATACCACCCTAATCAGTAATTAATACACAATGTAAACTAACATAACACCAATGAAAACAAGAAGAAAAAGGAATTTACAAGTTACAATCAAATGTTGCTGGACTTTTCCAGCTACCAATGCACAACTTTATCTGCCTAGCTTGAGAAACACTGCAGCAAGCCTAATGCCAAAACATAGTCAAGACTCACCAGCACCACTTGTTTCCCGAAACAAATGTAACTATGTAGACATTGTTTATTTAACTGTATGAACCTGAACCACCAGCAGCACCAGCAGCACCAGCACCTGAAGCTTGATATCGTGAATGAAAATGAAGAGCAATAGACCCCGAGGATGCTAACATCACGAATGAGTCCTATTTTAGAGGCTTTATACCCTACACAGTAACATAACAAATTTTCAGCAGGAAAAGCATGTGATGCCACTACCATTGTTCAATTTAATATTGAAATCGGAACTTATGAAGTGTGTTGATGACTAGAAGTATAAATATATTATTCTTCAATTTTCAAGATTTGAAAGGGTACTAGATTTCATCAATGAAATAAAGTCTTCTTTTTATAACCATTGCGTGAGGCCAAGTTGTGTGCACCTCGACTAATTCACTGGTACCTGCTATCTCCCACCAACACAGGTACCGATAACTTTGTCCACTAAGACTTGGATAGATGGGAAGAAATCACCAAGTATTTTTGCCTCTGCTGGAATTTGAACTTGAAACCGCATGGTTCTCGACTCACTTGGTTTTGTAATAGAATCTTATGAAGTAGATACACTAAAAAGAACATTTTTATTCAATTACTAGATTTGTGGTTCCCATTTAACTTTTTTTCATCTTTCCAAGTTGGGTCACTTGAAGTAGATTCAACAGTTTACCTTCCTTTTATTTGGTGTGGTCATCCCTGTCTTCCACCTGTGAATCACAATTTCTCGGGCTTACTTTCCACCCAAGTCCCATATCTCCAACTTTAGCCTTCCTAACTTGGTTTGATCAGTAAGCGTCTACACAACCTTTTGAATGTGAGAGCACCTTGATTCACTCACCTATCTGCTTTATTCCCCTCAACTTTTCCATACACCCTTCTTGATCACCACCTTCCCTTACTGCTTTTGGTGCTGGAAAAATCAACATCCGCTGAATTTTATTAACACTCTATATTTGCCATTTCTCCACTTAGTGCAAACACCTAACATGTGTAGGAACCCTTTTATATCACATTCAAGGGTGAGAAATCAGTACTGGTCCCTCCCTCCCTTGTGTATGCGGCAACATATGGGGATTATGAGAATTGTTTATATGACTTAAGGTATTTGTGTGAAACTTGACTTTAATAAGAAGATTGATGAGGCACAATCTGTTATATGGCTTCTTACTCTCTACAATTTTTATTCAAAAAGATGCAGATTTCTCTCCTGTTCAAAGTTGTGATGAGTAATTCAAGTCTGTCTTAAAGTTGTATACAGATGTGAGAATTTTTCTCTGAGCAGGTTTGGACATTCCTTCACAGATAAGATTGCACCTAAATGTACTATACGAATTCTACCCAAAAAAATATATTACAATGCTATTAATTCTTGAAGTTTAGAGATTAGAGAATTTAAAAAGATTGCTGTGCAGGGATCTAATACTATGGCACAGTCAAACATTATGATGTAATGCCTGAGAACACAAGTATGACAAAGTCCAACTTTATGATATAATGCCAAAGGACATAAGGCTGATACCTAAGGCTGTTCTGATATAATGAACCTCTTTCTCATTCTATTCAAATCCTAACCATCAATAAGTCCTTACTCATCTTAAGAATCCCTTAAACCCCATAATTTGGCATTCATTTCAGCCTCTAAAGACAAAAAAACAGCCCCCAAGCGGTACTGTGTGACTCTCCAACATGAAAACAAGCTTAAGCAGTAAGATCTATTTCATGGAGGAGAAAGCTATACTGATATTTCAACTCCGCCTTACATGTCTTTCTTCCACTTTCAGGCTGATGTCCATATCTCTACAAGTGATTTAAACTGATGTTACACAAGAACGTTAAACTTTTGCATGAGCTGGAGATTATATAGATATACATGCAATTAATTAAATAAGAAACTAAGCTTCAACACTTGTGAGCTAAAATATCCATCTAAAGAATGCATCATACCTTGGATACTCTGAACTCATTCACAGCCATTCTGAGATTATCATCAGATAATAGCAACCTTGATAAAGCCCCTGTGCTCAACCTGTAAAAAAAGTTCAGCAAAATAAACGTACCCTGCTTCCCAATTGGGTGAGTCCAAGATATAAGGGATCTATGTAGGAAGCCTAACTTGTTAAACTGCCTTAGTTGAAACAAAGGATATATTGAATAACACAATCAAGCAGAGCAAGTTTAACTAACTTTACAAGAAAATGGAGTTCATTTCCACAAACCCTTACCCCAACTTTTTTGCAGCATCTGATACCGAACCCTCAACAGCAAAAAGTAGGTCCAGTAAAGCTTGCATTCCCTATGGATTAAAGAAGAATGACAATCAATAAAACATCACTACATTTGGCAGTAAGAAGTAATTTATATTAAGGACACGAAAAAATGAAAAACATACCAAAGCAAATTTAGGATTGTTTGGTCCAATTTGAGGGCCACAATTTGATCCCCTGATTGTTGATTTGGCAGGAAGAATTTGAAGCAGCTCTTGAGGAGGTGTATATGTATCAAGATCTATGTTGTTCCTAACTAGATGAAAATAAAGAAAGTATAAATAAATGGAAGCTTCTAGGAAAAGAGAGCCGCATCAACATCATGCTAAACCTAAAGTACTTAAACATATCCAAGGATGAAGACCAGTCCATTAACTCAACAACAAAGTGTATTCCCATAGAGTGAGGTTTGGGGAGGGTGGATTGTACCCAAACCTTACCTCTCTCTCAAAGGTGAGGTAGAGAGGCTATTTCCGATAGACCATTGGCTCAAGACAAAAACAGACTAGAAAAAGATGTAATTTAGTACAAGACACAATAGGTAATAACGAAACAACAGACAGTAGAACCAGTCCATTAACTACTTAGGAAAAAGAAACTTCACAGGAAAACCAAACTTCATAAGTTTTAGAACTCCCAAACTATGAAAAATGTGTCCAGTTTACACTTAGCGTCTTCTTGGTTTGCATTTTTTATTTTCAAATTTATAGATTTTCAAAGAAAGAAAGAGATCAAGTAGCTATTGATAAAATCTTCTGTAGCTTTTGACTTACAGATATCAGACTGTAAAAAGTACTTTAACCTACACAAACAAAATATTTGTAAATTAATTATTCAAGTTTCTTGATCAAACCAACATAGTTTTGGGTTTGAGGCATGGTTGACTAATTGATTGAAGTTAGTCAAATTCTTATTTGACATGGAATTAGCAAAGAGACCAAAAATAACAGAAGCTGCTTTTTCTTTACCATAGTTCAGTCAATTGAGAAATTCCCACAAATTTAGGGGTGGTTTCAGCTGTGACGCAGTTCTTTATTTTTTTATTAAGTAAGTTGTTGTATTTAAAAAACATCAAGAAGATGCATGAATGCTCAGATATGACACAGTTTTTGTACTTTCATATTATCTACGTATTCCATTATTTTAAACAGATTTTCACCGTTCATCTACTAGAAAACCCTGTCTCTTTCTTCTACTGCTGCTTCATATTGCTAATCACCCCCGATCTTCAAAACATTTTACTCTATTTTGTGCCAACTAAACCATAGAACTCAAGAAACTAAAGCCCGAAAGTTCTATTATCACGAAAGGAAATTTGCAATTAAACAAGCCAATTTCTCATGGTACCAAGAAATGGTCTGCATCATGATTAGGAAGGTAGGTCTGCATCATAACACCAATAAAAAGAAACAGATGATCTCTCATCAAGTCTCCTCTCTAGTTCCATGTATTTTATTTTTTTGGTGAAGTAATTAAATTGCATTAGAAAGGCATCAAGAAGAAGCAATGGTTACAACTAAAAAAAAAGTTGCTTCAAACATGAAAATAACATGAAGCTAATTGTGCAAAAACCTATAAAGCAGCCAAAAAGATAAACCCCCTTAAACCCTACTGTGCTAGAGTTAAGGAGCTAACAAAATCCAAAAAATCATCCATACTGTTTACAGGGGAGAGAAGGTGCCAATTATGAAGACTAACTAAGCACCTGGTCTTAATGGTGCTTATCGGAGTTGATATTCCATCAAAACATCTGCAGTTTCTCTCTTTCCAAATGCTCCAAAAAATTACTGTTGGGACCATCCTCCGAGTACTTTTTATGGTGTTGTCAACTCTCCTACATATCCAGCTAGCATAAGCATCTTTGATGGAGAGGGGCAAAACCCATTAGAGGCCAAACAATGAGAAGAAAAAATGACATATGCCGACTATTGTGGGGCAGTGCAAAAAAAGATGGTTGACACTCTCACTGTCTAGTTTACAGAAAAGACATTTGTTGATGAGAATGATGCCATTTTTCCTAAGGTTGTCTTGTAATAAACATGCCTTATGTAGGGTTGTCCATGCAAAACAGGAAATCTTAAGAGGTTGTTTGGTCCTCCAAATATGCTTCAAGGGAAAACTTCAACTATGCCAATCTGGGTGCACCAGTAGTCGTAGTTTTCCTTCACAGTGAAGATCCCTTCGTTGGAGCTTCCTCAAAGTAGTCTATCTGAGTTACAGTTTTCCAGTGTTTGTAGCAAGAGAAGAAGTTCATTAATTTCCCCGGTCCAGCAAATTCTTTCTAAAAATTGGACTCCAAATATCATAAACTCTGTATTGTGCCACTGTGGCTTCCTTGTTGGTGGCTATCTGGAACATCATAGGAAAAGACTCCTTCAAAATAGTACCCCTAATCCACTTGTCTAACCAGAATCTTATGTTGAGTCCATTCGACTTTCTGAAGAAACTCATCTTGGAAGCTACTTATGTGTTTCCAGACTCCCTCTCTAGTAGGTAGGTCTCCCTCTGCTATAGCTCCCTTCCTAGCTCTACAAAAACAACTTTTTATGGGTTCCACAACTAGTAGTCCTGGCACAACTCTGCTAACTCAACACTGCACTCCAAGATCATCACTTGATACAATTATACAGCCCAAACTCAAACCATTCTCAAACACAAAACTCAAAAGTGAATAAACATATACTACACAGCTGTTTATCATGCCGCAAACAACAGAGTTCAAGATAAAAATTTGTCTTATAAGGCAGTGGTTCTGGAAGAAACATTTTGGAACAGCAAAGAGTAGATGGTATACCTTTAAGTGCCAGTAACGCTCGCAATCGAGATAAAGCAGACGCACGATTCATGTGTTGGGATCTATCCTCCACAGCCTAAACAAAACCCAAACAAATAAAATTCCATTTCAAAATCAAAAAGGGTCATAAAAATCTACCAAATCATCAAAAACAAACCTGAGCAATAATCCCTGTTGGGCTATGCTTCAAACGCACGGCAGATTCACGCTTGTTGCGGTGCTGTCCACCGGGACCTGAAGCCTTGAAAGTACTCAATTCGCACTGCTTCATCAACTCCTCATCCGACATCAACAAGTACTCTCTTCCACCAATACCCGTATCAACACTTCCATTGCCATTGCTGGATGCATTGGTACTGTACTTAGCTGAAAATAACGACCCAAATTCTTGAAATTGCTCTCCAGCGGATACAGTAAACAATGACCCAATTTTCTTGTCAATTCTTGGAATTGAGTATGAAACTGAATTTGGGCGATAAAAAGAAGGTGTTAATATGGAGATGTTAGTTATAGTTTTAGGAAGATTTAGAAACGATTTGAAAATGGAACGAACCATATGGATTCTCAAAATTATCGTCCTTTCGAGTAGGAAGTAAGGTTGCGCATCAATTGTTTTTGTTTGGAGGACAACATAAAAGGAGGATTTGTCCATACCTTCATGCTTATTATTTCATAAAAAATTAAAGTTATGTACAAGTAACCTAAAGTTGTTCACATATTTCATTCAGATATCTATTCTAAAATTTATTTCAATTGAACATCTTTTTTACTAAAAAAGAATGTCTGTTGAACATATTTTGACAATTAAAAGTAAAAAAGAGAGTGTCCTACACTTATGTGGCATAATAGTTAATCAAAAAGACACATGTGACATTGGGCCCATAAAAACACTTAAAAATAAATCATATATTTATATAAAAGAGAACTCTAGATCTGCCTATGTGGCATCACCACAAGCTAAAATTTTCTTTTAAATTTATTTATTTACAAAAATAGTCTTCTCCTTTCTTGAAAATATGTGACTTTTATGAAAAAAATTGACTTTTTTGAACAGTTACGTCTTTTATGAAGACTTATCCAAAAAATAGTCATCTTCTTTCATGAAATGATGTGATTTTTATGAAAAGTTAAGACTTTTATGAATAGTTGCGACTTTAATAAAGAGTTCTAACTTTTATGAAAAGTTTTGACTTTTATGAAAAGTTGCGACTTTAATGAAGAGTTGCGACTTTTATGAAAAGTTGTGACTTTTATGAAAGGTTGTGACCTTTCGAAAGGGTTGCAACTTTTCCAAATAATCATAACATTTTCGATAAGGCACAATAAATATTTGATCACACTATCATTTATTTTCAATAAACAGAGGTATTTCCTCTTATTTTAAACCAACAAAAATTTTGAACCTCAATTTCTTTTTCTTCTTCTTCTTCACAATAATATATTTGTGTACATTGCTCAGGTTGAGTGGTTCAGTGACACCATTGCTTATGTTAGAGATTTTGGTATGTATTTTACCGTCATTGATTTATGTTTATGTAATTAAGGTTAAATGATTTTAAGATATAATAATTTTCATTTTCTTTTACATTATTAATTTTTTATGTAAGATAATATAGTGTTTTAGTTTTAGTGACCAATAGATTTTATGTATTATTAAATTCTCGCCGAAAGCGTGGGTATGTTGATTCTTTAGGTAAATATCAACCATGTTCATTCTTTATGTAAATTTAGACAAACTTTTTCCTTTACTTATAGGTCAAAGTCTCATATGTTTTCAAAAAAGAAAAATAAATGTACAATCAAAATCTAAGGTTTATTATTTTACTCAATAAAATACCTACTACGTTATATATTTTTCTTTACAACTGTTATTCAGGGCAACATGGATCTCCACCCTTCATCAATTGAGTAGTTTTTATTTTTAGTAAGTAGAAATCACTTTTTCGTGAGCGGAGTTTGGGATTGCAGTTAATCTGTCTCCAAATAATTGTTTTTGCAATGAAAATGTATGCAGGTTTTTATTAGTTATCACATTTATGACTCATCTACAAAGTAGTTTATATTTTTTTATCCTCTAATTTCAATTTAAAATGTACCCTAGAAACTCACAACTATTCCACTATATTACAATAGTGTTTTGAAATCGAAGAGTAAACTTGAGTTCATTACATGATTTGCTATAGGTCTGATTAAATTTATTCAATTTTCATTTTCAATTTTTTTTTTGCATTGCAACAAATTTTCTAGCTTTTAGGTGTTTCTGCTATAATCATTGATGCGTAAGTGTAGGAGACGAGAAGTGATTTTATTCCCTCCTGGGCAATGTTCTTTTTTGTAATTTTGCTTGCGAATCTAATATAATATGTTGATAATAATCAGCTTCAGCAAGAGGAAATCTCAACTTTTATAATAAGTATTCCAGAATGTATGTAATATAATTGTCATATGACACGGGGTATATCACATATATTTTGCGTTTTATTTGGCCATACAAGATACCTTTACTGTAAATGGTGTACTAAGTAAAAAACATAATCATCATGGATAAAATTAATAAGGATCATTACAAAGTCTATAAACATGCATACATAGTGAAAAAGGATATTTGGAGTTTCTCAATTTGCTTACTCTTGTATAACTTTAGCTCTAGTTTTTACTGTTGAAGCCTCATTGTATTGTGAAGGCAGATTGTTTTGGTTAACAAGTGATTTTGTAGTCCGTAGTTTGAGACTTGGAAAAGCATAAGATCGTTGTAGTCAGATGTAATTTGAGACAATCAAGTAAGATAACAAGCAAAAAGAAATGAAGGGCAAGAAAATAGTGGTTGGCATTTAAGCTAACATATTCACGGAATTTGAAGTAGTGCACTTGAACCTTTAAAATTTAAATGCATAGCGACATTGCATGAAGCTTGGCAATTTTACTATCCTCGAGTGAGGTATTGACTATTTACTTTGCATTATCTTTTACAATTGTAAGACATGTAAAAAAATGATATGTTATTTCTTCTTTGTCTAGTGTTGAAACGATGAAGGGTAGTTGAAATTTTTCTGTTCGTTTGCTCTTTTGTAGTCTTTGTTATAAATGAAATTTATACTGTTCGAATCTCATTAATTTGTGGGGGATTATTTTATATAACTAATTAATAATTGTTTAGTTTTGTTTTCATGTTTTTTTCCTATTTATGTTTCAAGTTCAAATAAAATTATAGTTATTCAATGTATATCTCTCTTCTCAAAACAGTTAAACCAAATAGACTAAGAATGTCACATATAGGCAAACTTTTGTAAATTAAAGATGTTTCATCCGATAGAGTAGTCATCATCATTTTCACGTATGCAACCACGCTCAAGCATTTGTGTAATAAATTAAGGACATTATTTCCAAATTCACTCATATCTAATATAGAGGAAGATAGCGAAAACATTTGAGGCAAATAAAGTATTTTAGTAAGTGAAAATAGAAAATACTTGCATTGTCAAAGTATTAATTGAAATATTTCTAACAAATAATTTTTCGGTTATATTTGAAAAAATTAAGATAGTCAGTGCTTTACCACATTTTAAAACATTCATTTTCTACTTAATAAAAAATTATATACATTACAAAAGTATCATTTTACAAGTGTGAGTGTTTAATTAGCATGGAGGAGATGAATTAATTTATAGATATAGAGACTCGAATTAGAGTATTTTTTAATTAAACATTTGAAGTCAAGCTTAAGTGTATGTCTATATATTATCCTGCAAAAAAATAATGACGGCAGGTGATAACATTCTCATATTCTATCAAATAAAGGTCACAAACATAATGCATATTGTATTGATGTTAAAATGCCTACTTTCATGGATCCAAATTAGTCACACCCAACATAAATAAACGTGTCTTTTATATTTCCTTAAAAATCACAAAGCTTTACATGTTTTGAATGTACTACTCGAAATCAAAAAAAAAGTAAAAATATATTTTGACTATGCAAATTAGTACCATCAACGATTTTGAAGGATTTGTTGAGATGTCAATTCAAATGGTCATATGTTATTTCAAGTTAATAGATAAAGTTTACCACCGCGTGAAGCGCGGTTAGTTTACCTAGTTGAAAAATAAAATAAACAAAAATTATGTTTTCACTAAAAAGATAATTAAAAAAACATTTCTTTTTCCTTGTCTTCTTCTTCCCAGAACATCCCACCCCATCCCTCCCCTGACATCCTTTCATCAATTCCCTTAGCACGAGACACAAAATCGAAGCATTTCGATAGTAATTTTGAATTCAATTTCTTTTCCTTTCAATTCAAAATTATATGAATTTGTTTTCCATCCATCCACTACCCTTTTCCTTGAATCTTATCATTATTGTAATTGGTATTTCTCTCGATCTCCTTATTTTTTAAAAATATTAATTTAGATTTGTTGATATTGTTTTTCTTCTATGTTGTGAGTTCTTTAGGATTTAAATTTTTTAACGATTTTAAAAAAAATAATTACAGAATCGTCGGGAAAAATGAAGTTTCGTCAAAATTATTTTTGATTCTATTTCTTACCACAATATCTTTAAATATTTTTTATGTCGGTGGTGGGTGGTGAAAGAAGGGGAAGAAAACTATGGCTTGAAAAATAAAAGGTGAAAAAAATAATCGGAGAAAGAATGGCGATGGAGGAAAGTTGGTAGCAATGGTGGTTAAGTTGAGTCAAATAAGAAGAGGAGATATTACTTTAATTTTTTTAAAAATAAATCTTTTTTTTAAAGTAAATGATGTCCTCCACGCTCTTTAGTGTGTGTATTACACACACAGTGTCATGTCAGCAAAAAATGTTTAATAGGCACAAAATTACTGCAATATAGGTTTTCAATAGGAAAAAGATTGAATTGAGGTGGCTAAATGAAATATGAGACAACTTAAAGGGTCTGTGTATTACTTAAGCCATCATAAAATGTATTATATTATTATAAGTTGAAGTCATTGGTGACCGCTTATCGCCGGCAGTCTGTTCAGGGTTCCAAACTCAACGATGGCAACTAAACACGAGATCTCACTTTACTTAAGATTAAAGATAGGGGCCGGGCGGGCTGTGAAGGCTCATTTAGTAGACAGCGAGCGAGCTGCAAGCACCTACTCCTATCAAAATGAAAAGCAGCAAGCGGAACTTGAACTTGAAGAAGCGGGCCTCTATCAGAGAAAGCCATTGCGCGCTAGCCCCTTATATAGGGTTCCAAACCTGCGCACCCCTAAACTACAAGCTTTCTTTGAAGCCCCTACAACATGGGATATTTGAAGAATCCCCTTTCTACAAACCTTTCTGGAGAGGTTGAGGGACGGATAAAGCAACTAAGGCAGGATATCATTGTTATAAGCCTCCTTCACTGCATTAGATTAGTTCCCTATTGATCGTGTCTTCGGAGGGTTGGAGAAGCGTTAAAGACTCCTTTAGAAAAGAACTCCTTGCCTTCTTTACGCCTTACATGCGGCAACAATCGCATAAATCAAAGTAGAGGTCACAAGATGACCTAAAGTCCAGAAAAAAACCACTCTCTCCCGGGAGTGCTTTCGAGAACACATGCACCGCATATTGCATCCCCTAAATTTGACACAATTTTTCACTCTTACATTTTAACGGGAGGATTTTTATTTTAAACACCTTACATAGGATGTTACTTTAACACTTTTTGCACAAACTTCTATAGACCATAGGTGCGTGCAACACAATCTTTCTACGTGGATTAACTGACTTATTATATGATGCCAACTCTTAAACCTATTTACATGTAATTTTTATTCAAAGTAAAAGATAAATTAAAGCGGTAAAAGACAAATTAAACTTATACCCTTTGTTGATCTTTCAATTTCTTTCTTTCATACGATTTCATTCTTCTTCGATGAAAACCCTAGGTAAATGTCTTTTCCCTTCATGTAATTGCTTTGTTTTTCCTTTGATTCGTTGTTTGTAATAACCATTGTTGTGTAGTTTGTGTCACCATTTTCAGGTTTAAGGTTATATTGACGAGGTATCATGTGACGTTGGAGAAATTGAAGAAAGTATTTTTATTTTCTACCACTGTTTTCTTGAAGAAGGTATATTTTGTTGTTGATTTTACTTTATTTTCATTTTTAATCAAGGTTTTGTCCTAACTATTGCTAATAAAGTAAGTTTTTTTTTTTGAGTATTTCCTTTTGTTGGGGATCTCCTTGTCAGGATATGGACAACTATATTTTAACTTGTTTTCATCATGGGGTTGTGTGTTGTTTCAAATCCTAAACCTACTTACCATCGAGAAGTAGATGTATTTGGTGCCGGTGTAGATAAAGATCATTTGATCTTGTCGAGTTTCTTTCCTAGACTAAAGACCTTGGGTATAAAAATGTGAAGGAATTTTACTGTGAAGATGCTGATGAATTAGTTCAAGTTACTTATGATACTCAATTATTAGAATTTGTGAAAGACTTCGTAGATGATGATGAGTTTTATGTTTATGTGGTATGAAGTTGATAAATTGGAAGAATTGTCTATCTTTTATCATGGTTTGATCATGTTGATGAATATGTGGGTATAAATATTAAGGGAATTGTGGAGAATGATTCAGATTTGAATGGAATTGATACAGAATTGTCCGGAGGTGATACAAATCAGAATGGAGTTGAATTAAATTTGCCTAATAATGACACAGATGAAGATGCTATTCCATATGAAGATAATTCAGACGTTGACAAAAATTTGAGATCCCTTAGGGGTGAAAGGATAAACAAAAGTAATCCTAATCTTAGGAAGAAAAGAGATATGAAGAATAAAATGGTAATCGAAGAAGTACCAATATGTGAGGCTAGTGTGGACACATACTTTGAAGATATAGGAATGAATAAGGACATACATATTGACAGATTGGGAGGAGATAAGAAGTATATTCATAGCTCAAAATGTGATAGTGGTGCTAATTGAGGTGTTGATCTACCAGGAAGAAGAAAGAGCAAAAAGGTCAGGTATGATGATGAATGTACTATTGTTATTTTTAAGCTTAGAATGATTTATTAGAATGCTGAGAAATTTAGAAAGGCTTTGGCAAAATAAGTTGAAAAAAAATCAGGTTAAGTTAAGGCCTAATGAAGCTCATAGAATGATAGCTAAATGTAAATGAAAAATGCAAATGGTTATGCTATGGTGTTATAGATAAGAATTTTGATAACTTTATGATTAAAAATTACCATCCTGTACGCAAGTGTTTATCATTAATTAAGAACAAAATGTGTACAACTAAGTTTCTAGCAAGTAGTTTAAGGATGAAATAACTAAACGATCATATTTGAGGATTTGAGAAATACAAGAATTATGCAGGAAGGAGTTCAGACTGCATGTGGGTAGAACAATTTGTTACAAGGCAAAGATGATGTTTCTTAGAGAAAATATGGGTGACTAAAATATGGAATTTGCAAGGTTATGTGATTATGCTGAAGTTATAAAACAAACTAATCCTGGTAATTTTGTTTGGTAAGGATGGATAGAAAAATTGTACCAAGAAAGAATTTGTTTATGTACTTCTATGTATGCTTGGATTCATTGAAGAATGGGTGAAATGAAGGATATAGAAGAATAATTGAATTTGATGGATGTTACTTAAAGGGTGCTGGTAAGGGTGAACTTCTTGTAGCAGTTAAAAGGAATGGAAATAATTAGATGTTTCCAATAGCCTGGCAGTTGTGGACAACGAGACTAAACATAGCTGGAGTTTCTTTATCAACTACTTGAAAGAGAACGTGCAATTCAGTACTGAAAAAGGTCTTACTGTAATGTCTAATATGCAAAAGTTAATTGTTTATTACTTTGATAATTGTAGATATGTAGAAATAGATTTTCTTTCTTGAATTGTATTTTATTGTAGGGTGTTCAAGCGGCTGTTGGTGAACTGCTACAAAATATTGAAGTTAGAATGTGTACTAGACACATCTGGTCTAATTGGAGTAATACATGAAAGGGAGAGGAAAGAAGAAAACAATTCTAGAGATGTTCCAAGGCAACCTTTGAAGTGAAGTACAATGAGAAGTTTCACAAAATGAGCAGACTTGGTAATGAAATTAATAAAGATTTATTGCATTGTCCATGAGTGTCATGAGTCAGAGCATTCCAAATGTGATGCAGTTGAAAATAACATGTATGAAACCTTAAACTTGTGAATCTTATCATGTAGACACAAATCTATAACCATGTTGGAGGAAATTAGGAGAAAATTAATGACTAGAACTGTGGAATGATCAAATTTACTGACACCTAGATATGTGATATTGCACCTATGGCTAGACTCATGTTGGAGGAGAAGAAGGAAAAATCTAGGGCATGCAAGGTGTTTTAGAATGCTGATGTTGAGTTTGAGATTGGAGAAGGACAGTATAGACATACAATCAACTTGACTAATATAGTTTGTAGCTGGAGAACTTGACAATTGAGAGGCATTCCATGTCAATTGTAACACCCCGAAAATTCAATGACCTAGACTAGATCTTCACCTAATGAATAATATTTAAAATGGTGTTTCTAGACCTAAACTAATATAATTAACTTGATTAGGAAGTATTAGAGCCTAAACGGTCAAGGAACGACCATGACGTTCGAAACTAGTGAAATTTAATTAGTAGACGTCCTTAAGTCTTGTGAAGATTTGGGAGTGTAGTATGAAGTCTAATACTTATAAAATAATTTAAATAGGTAAAATAATGTTTATAGGGTCAAAACGTTCAGTTGCGACCACCCAAAGATTCCTTGAGAATGGCCCAAGTGTTGGCAAAAAGGCTGCCAAAGCAGCCTGCAGAACAACCCTTTTGAGGGTTCCTGCGCGTCGCACAACGCATACTCAAAGGGAAAAAATTGTCTTGCAATGCGGGTTGTCACAACCTCTCTGCCTCAAATTGGATTCCAGAAAAAAGATTTGGAGGTGCGTGCAGCCATGTCCCAGATTCGGTCGCGTCGTTTTAAAGTATAGTTGGCTTCACAGAAAGGTCTAATTAAGTGAAGGGTCTTTTGGATATTTTAGGGCAGGGGTATATATTGATTTTAGGTCAGTTTTTATTCATTTTTACCCACCCAAATCAATTCCCCAAATTGAAATCAAAATCACTCTCACTTCTCTCTAAATTATCTCTCTAGTCAACCTCCATTGAAGAGAATTGGAAGCTTGAAGAAGAAGGTCAATCTTCCAAGTTTTCTAATAAAATTCGTGGAATAAATTCTTTCACTGTTGGGACTCCTTTCCCCAAGAGGTTCATTCAAAGATGATTGTAAATCCTCCAAAAATCAAGATTCTTCTCTACACATGGGTCTCCTTCTAAACCTAAAATTGGTGATCAATTATGATGAATAATGATTACGGAAAGGGTCATATTTGCCCTTGTATTCTTAGAAAAGAGTCATATTTATCAGTCGTCATACTTTTTTGATATATTTGCACTTACCATCCAACTTTAGGCACATATGTGCCCTTGTACAGTTGAGTATTGTATCACCATTTTTATTAATCTATGTGGCGCCATGTGTATATATTTTATTATAATTAAAATTTTATTTTCTATTTAGTGAATTATCCGACCAATTTAGTAAAATCCGATCCAGTCAAAATAAAGACCCATTAACCCGATTCTAATACCCATTATCCCTAATTTCTATGTCCTAATTTCTATACCCATCAGCAACACTTCAAAGAGAAAAGCCATTCACCTTAGAGGTCATTCCGACTACTTTGTCTATGACTAGGATGTGGTCTACAACATGTCTAATGGCATAAAGAGAAGAAGGAATAAATGATTGGCTTCTGCTCGACCATTTTTCTTATGGTGACTAAAGTTTGAAATGAGATAATCTCAAACCTATTTGTTCTTTTGTGAATTTTTAATTATCAGTAGCTAATACTAGTCACTTGGACATAGACAAAAGAACCTGCCGATGTATTGCATATGCTGTTAGTACTCCATAGCATAACACATTAGCTTCCTTGCTTGGGATTCTGCATACAGAACATTAACAGTTCAGTTGTTTTCCCTGTCATAAGTTTTAGAAAGCAATTGGAGTCTTTTTTCCGAACTTATCAGACAAAAATTGTTGGAAGCGATATATTTTTGATTACCTTTCATGTTGCTTGTTTTCAGTTATATTTCATTTATAGTTTCATATGCTAAATATGACTGATAGTCCCTAAAACATGTATTTGTAGGGAGAGGACATTCACGATATCTCTAGATTAGTTAACGTGTTTGGGATTGCTAAATAATGTTCTCTCATGATGTTGGGTTTGGTGATGAAAGAAATTTCTTATCCTAGAACCTATGAGTTATGAACATGTTATACGAGGGGTTAAACTCCTAAGACCTATGTTACGAATTAATGTTAAAAAAAAACTTAAAGACACATCGAAAAGGAAATTTAGATTAGCATCGAGTGAACTTGACAATGAGAGGTGTCTCTTCACAAGAGGGAAGGTAGATTCATTAATGTTCTAATGAGGTGGAAACTACAACGCGAATTAGCATAAAGAAAGTTTCTAGTAACAATCTCCTAGTTCATTAACTATGTGCCCTCATAGGAAGACTAGCTAATGGATCCAACTAAATGCTACGATTATGTATGAGTTCTACCTTGGCAAGTAGAACACCTTCTTTTAATATGGAGTTTTATGACAGCTCTCATGGTCTATCGTCGGTTATGGTGAATGTTCCCGAAAGTAAAATGAATGAATGAAATTAATAAGATGGACACTAACTAGGATGACTTAAGGGGTGCTACTTAGTGTAGGTAAAAGTATGAGATTTACTTATACATTGCACAAGTGGACCTTGAAGGGAGTCTTAGGAGGGGTTCTATGTACTTATATTATGAATGAAATGCATAATGTTGGTTTTATACAATTTTGTCTTATATGATGATGACGTCACTTGATGTATATGATATTAGTCTAAGTTGCTATATATGATGTTGACTATACTTGTTATGATGTTATATGAGGTAAAGGCATTGCTTATGGTTTCTTTGTTAGTCTACTTGGTTTATGTGGGGGTTATGGGATTTCACATGAACATTGCACTAGTTGGATTGGATTGATATTATGAGTAAGGTTTTGCTATGCTTTGATGAAATGAACTCTAAAACATGAAATGTGATCGTGACCCCAACATGCTATTTTTTCTTTGTACCATATAGAACAGGAACCCACTTATGGAGCATAGGTATAGGAATCATTTCATTCCACCAATTTCAAATATGAAAATGTGCCTAAAACTAACAATTCAAGGATTGAGCCTACTGAATCTAAACAAATATCCGATAGACCTCCAAGAAATAGAAGAAAGAGTAAAGATGAACCAAGAAAGAAGTATGGAAAGATGTCCAAACAAAGGGTGAAAATTACTTGTTCCAAGTGTAAACAACAATGCCACAACAAGAAATATTGCAAGGTAAAATAATTTATTATTTGTTTGTGCCTTTTTAAAATTCTTGTTGAATGTTATGAACAAATTTTATGCTTGATATTTAGGTTGGTGTCCATACTTCACAGTCAGCTAGCCACAGTTCACAATTTACTGTTGGACAAAGTTCAGAAGGAAGTAGTCATCCTGAATCAACAAGCTCCTATAAAACCTGGACCAACAAGATTCAACCAACCTTGATCAAGCTCCTACCAACCTGGACCAATAACATCAAGCAATCATGTTTCTTTAACAATAGTTTGTGGTGATAGCCGTAGAGTTAACAGGACAAGTAAAACTGCAAAAACACGACAATCACCACCATTTATGGATACAAGTATTCCTGTTACAAGAGGAATAACCAGTCAACTGCCTCCAATGACAAGATAAACTGTTGGACAAAAAAGAGGAGGAGTTGCAACTGGAGAAAATTCTGCAAAAGGGGATCAAAGAGTTCAACTATTGGCGAATCAAGTAATGTTGAATTTGACATCTACACAAGTGCAAGTGGAACACAAATATTAAACATAAGTTTGTCACAAATTAAATGAATGCAAGTTTATATATTAATTTTGGTTTTTTCTTTAAAAAAAAAATATGAGACTTCAAGTCAAAGATTCTACCAACAGGTTCAAGTTATAAAGATGCAACTTAACGGGTATATACCTGGCTTTAAGCCTAGAGGCTTGAGATGGAAAAACAAGGATGTTGTCATCGCTTCCCAATTGCTGTAAATGAAGAACAAAAAGAAGAAGTAACACCAACTTAGAATTTTGGTTGATTTTGGGCCCTTATTTTGCTGTCTTATATTTTCGGAGTATGCTAGCTTTATTTTTGTACTAGTAAACACTTTTTTGAAGGTTGTATGTAGCTTTTGATTATGCTACTTTATTTTAGGGTCTTATTTTGATACACCATTTTGAAGGTTGTAGCATTGAATGTTATGTAGCATAATGCTAACTTTGAGCTCACTATGGAGCATGCTATGTAACTATCTACGTTTGTGTAATTTGGGTGTTACATTATGACGAATATGACCAATTGTGTAATTTGACTATTTGCATTTGGTGTTACATTGTGAGAATGAATTTGAGATTTGTATGTACACAAAAAAAAACTATTTTATTGCAATGACAACATAAGATTTCATTGAATCTAAAATTCACATTTACATCGAATATTTACAGCAACAAAAATATCAAAATACTACTAGACCAAACACCAAATACTACTAGACCGGTCACGATATACAACATCAAAATACTACTAGACCGAACACCTAAAGAGCACTAACAATTAGGCTTCAATTTCCATATTTCAAACATCACCAACCTATTAGCAACGACACTAACAATAAATATATTTCGTGCTCACTTTAATTTTTCATTAAAAGCATTGACTTTCTTCAACAATTCCTACATTACCCTGTTTGCTTGTGAAGGGTGTCGATCTTCATACCAAAGAAAATAGTCACAACCACCCATCTTCTATAAAATCAATCGAAAAGAATTAGACGCCAATAATGTCACGACTGGAATCTAGACCCCAGACGAGACCGGCGTCGTTGACCTCTCAGAGGTCGCAGACAAGCCTACTTACGTCATTCTTACTTTACATAGGTTAATTTTAGCGAAAAATTTGAAACTTTTCATTTCTAAACATTACTTACTAAACTTTTCTAATACATTCGTAATTCGTTCAACATCAACCATCTAAACATTAAGAGATAATCAAATGAAAGAAATAGTTCAATAACATAATCGTATAATTGCCAAAATGGCATCCATACATAGTCTGAATAAAATAAGAAAGAAACGCTAGTGGAACATACTCCACTAGCTCAACTCCTAAACTAAGCTAGAACATAAACAGTAGCATCCTCGAAAGCATGAGGACCTACCAAAAATCGGATGAATGCTGGACGTCCGGATAACTGCAGCGATGATCCTGTAGCTCTACCGTCCACCTGTGCCTGCACCTAAAATAGTAGAGTTTGTATAGGGTTAGTACACACTTGTACTAAGTATGGGTATATGCAAGCACACACCAAGGACATGCATGAGAAAGAATAGCTCTTTCCTAACAACATGATTTTTGGACGTCAAGTCAGTGGACTTGCCAAATTGAGATTAGGAAAGTTTCCTTATTTGGATTAGGAAAGTAAATGATCTTTCCAAATTTGGATTAGAAAAGTCAGTGAGCTTTCCAAATTTGGAATAGGAAAGTTATGCCATGAGAGTAACATGCATCATCATACTTATCATATTTCACACATCACATAACATTTTACACATATCACATATCATATTGCATATAGCACATAACATCTTTCATATCATTCATTCATATGCCATGAGACCTTGGAATCATGGACTTGACATTAAGATATCCCAGAAATGAGGGCTCAACATATGGGACCTCAACTATGGAATCTTCATTAGCAAACACAGAGTCTGCTTCATTCATTCATACGTACTTCATTTCATTTCGTTCATAGTCCAGTATAACCACTGGTTATACCTAGGATGTAGTTTAAGACTTTCATTAGGTTCGTTGTGCAATGACCAAGAATGACCTAATGTCATTACTTGAATCTAACTCACCTTTTGATTATCCTATCCTAACACCTTTGGTATCATTCATTTCATTGTGTGCATCATTTCAGGCTGGCCTCATTCATTCATTGGGAACTTTAACTTTAACCGACATAGATCATGTGAGCATCATAAAATCCAGTGTCTCCCCCACACCAGAAAAGAGGTGGAATCACCGGCCAAAGTGATCCAATAACATGCTAGCGTACATGGGAATTTACCGCGCCAGATCCCTATATTGGCCAGTATAGGTCAAAGACTAGGAGATATAAGGAGACCCCATACCCGGCATGCCGACAGTTCATCTCATGAGAGTTACGTTGAACCTCCGCCCTTACCCGAAAGAAGGCCATCACCCGCTCAATAGCTAGTCTACTCGGTGCTCAGTATAAAGTTCCATTACATTCAATCTCATACGTTCATGGAAGCTGGCTTCTAGTATGAGGACATCATAGCTCATTAGATGATTTCAATCTCATCATTCATATTGAGTGTGTTAAGCTCAATACTCTCATTAGAGTGTTCATAGAGACTGGTCTCTTCATTATTTACACTCTCATACTGAGTACGTATTGGTAATATTTACTTAGGCTCATTTGAGATTGCTCTCATCATTTACATTAGCCTCTTATCATGTTGTCACCCACATTCATCATCATTAGCATTTGCTTTCATAGTATTCACGCTCTTATTACGTGAATGTTCATTTCATCATATGCCAATGCACTTGCCATTTGGTGTATTTCACACCCTTACTTAACCCTTCTAGGGTTTCATTATTTCATTGTTCATTTCATCATATGCCAATGCACTTGGCCATTTGGTGTGTTTCACACCCTTACTTAACCCTTCTAGGGTTTCATTGTTCATTTCATCATTTCATTGTTCATCTCATCATATGCCGATGTACTTGGCCATTTAGTGTATTTACACTCATACTTAACCCTTCTAGGGTTCATCATTTCATTTCATACATCTTAGGTTCACTTACTTTTGAACGTATGTTAGACTTATGTGTCTATACATACAAGCCATGAGGCTTCATTCGTAGTTCGTTAAGTGATTCTTACATTCATAAGATTACATAGTACAAGACTTATGTATCTTGTATTTATGCCAAGATCTTGAATTTGATCTAAGTGGGTGGCATTATTCTTGGACGTTTGTTCACGTATGACTTATGTATCAATACGGAAGTTTGGGCAAGGAAACCCAAGTCTTGAATCAATTGAATGTCATTTACATTTTTAATGGATTTCATTCTAATATTCATAACATTTTAACTCTAAGTCAAATCACAATATTTACATTAAAGGCTTACTTTTCTAATTAAAATCTCTCTTGCATTGGCCGATGGGTTGTGGGTTCAAGCCCCCACAACCCCATTTCGTTTTTCTTTTATTAGTTTCGGCCTATGGGAGACTTTGGGACCCGAGGTCGAGTCCCCTCAGCCACACTACAATTCTCCTTTATTTTCCTTTCCCTTCCATTCGCTTAAGGCTGAGAGGTTGTGGGTTCGATCGCCACTCTCCACATTTATTTTCTCCTTTATTTTTCTCCTAACTCTCTCATCCATTCAAGAGGTTGGGGGTTCAATCCCCACTCTCCTCATTTATTTTTCTCCTTTATTTTTCTCCTAACTTTCTCATCCATTCAAGAGGTTGGGGGTTCAATCCCCACTCTCCACATTTAATTTTTCTCACCTTATTTCACTGATTTTTAACATGGTGAGGTCACGGGTTCGATCCTCAATTACCTCACTTATTTTTCTTCATTTTTCATAGCTTATTAAAGAACTTTACTTGGCTGAAATTAACCAACAATGTGCTGGAATTTTGAGATACATTTTTCAGCTTCTTTTTTATCAACATTTAGAGTTAATTCTTAGGGCATTTCGTGAATCATTTAGCTAATAGTTTTTCACTCAAATCAGCCACTTTATACTTCATAGGAACATCACGATTAATACAAGTTTGTGCACGTGAAATACAACCATAAAACAAGTCATTTTCATACTTCAATCCGTGTTCAAAGTCACAACTACACATTGCACACACATAAACACATATTTCGGAAAGCATAGGTTATCATTTGTACGATTCCAAATACACATTCATGAACATATTCATCACGAAAAAACACATTACATGCCTAATATCTACCAGCAGACATACCAACCTACAACCATCAATAGGAGCTAGTGACAGGGACATGAAACGGGGAAACAATCCTAGTTTTCGGATTAGAATCGACTGAATCCTAGGGGTCTCTTGGGAAAGGGACCAAGAGTAAGAAAACCCATACCTTGTTTTCTTGTTAAATGTCCAGAATGCTGCCCAAGAAACTCCTCCACAAATCAGTCCAAACGCCCACACTCACACCTCACCCGACTAGCGTAGTATGTTCTGCTTTAACGTTATCGGATTGCTTCTTCTTTGTGGTTTCTCTCTTTCAAGTTTTTGATGAACTTTTGCCTTTACTTTATTTTCCTTTTGCTGCTTGTTTTCTCACGTTTTCAGCCAAGAAAGAAAAGAGTGAAAAAGAGAGAGAAGTCGTGCAAAGAGAGTGGGGAAAATGGGAGATAGAAGTCTAGTGTAGGTAGGACTTTGTGGGTTTGAATTAGTCAATTTATTAATTAATAAAAATTAATAAAAAATCTGATTTCTTTCTCCTAAATCAGATATTACTAATTATTTATTAAAACTAAATTAACACATTAAAATAAAAGCAAATTAAATCTTGCTCTTAGTGGGGTTCGAACCCGGGTGACCCCATTTTGCGAAAATGGGTCACTTCGGGTTGCCCCACCCGAATTTTATTATTTTTTTGAACTTAATTAATTTAATAATTAATTACTCAGGGTAATTACAATATTACCCTTGGCCTGGAAAAGACCATTTTACCCTTGGACCCTCAAAACTTAAGATTTCTTCTTTTGAGTCTGGTAAAAACTATTTCGATTAAATCTTCATTTTCGCGTGCCTCACATGGTTGGTTCCAACCTTTCCAAGCTCAATTAACTCCCCAAGTTAGTTGGCTTGGTCGTAGTAAGGGTTCTGAGGTCTGGTTCTACGCGTATCAATACGTGGGGACCTTGGTCTAATCGCAAGCATTCTTGAAAAACCTAAGTCTTGATCCTATTCATTTTTAGGGTTGTTACAAATAATTATTCATCTAATTTGCTTTAAAAAAATAAGAGAAACAAAGAATTTTACCTTTAAAATTCTACGAGTAAAAAAACTACGCCCTGAATTTGATTGTGTCCATGAAGTATTTAGTAGTGCTTTATTACCACTCCTACAATATCGACCTTCACCCGCAGATGCCATGAAATAATTGGAGAAGCTCGACATGAAAGTATTAAAGAAAGGCTGAAGGAGAGAGAAATTGGAAAAGAATTAGGGTACAATTGGAGATAAAATAATATAAATAGATGATGTGGAGTAATATTACCGTTGGGGACGCCACATCAGACGAAATTTTGATGTTTATGCGCCTTGAATCAGTGAAAATCATGTGACACTCCAGTTGTGCAAAAAGTGTTAAAGTGACACATTGGGACCATACATTAGGTGTTTAGAATGAAAATCCTTTAGTTGACGTGTCTAAGTGAAAGATTGTGCCAAGTTTAGAGGGTCACCGATGAGTTACCTCTTATTTTAATAAATATAATGTATGAATAGATTGTATCATCGTTCTTAACAATATTATATATTCATATTTTAAATGATAAACCTATATATATATATATATATATATATATATATATATATATATATATATATATATATATATATATATATATATATTGAGTATTAGCATGTATTAAGAGGAGGGATAAAAAATACAATATAATATTACATAACAAATAAAGACAAGATAAGAAAAATATATATTAAGGCAATGATATGATCACATTAAAATCAATTGTTATATAAAATTAATCTTTTTATAGTTACCTAATGATGAAGTTAAACAATACAATAAAAATTAAGTAACAATCAAACAAACATTATAATAAAACTAATAATCTATATATCTATATATATCTATATAATAGGAGAGGTGATAGCGCCCATGTGTCAGCGCCACAATTAATATCTAATTTTAGCTTTTAAATTATTAATTAATTTGTTTTTTGATAAATAAAAGAAGTTACTATTTTAAAAGATAAGTTAGAATTAATTTTAAATTAATAGAAATTGTTTGTTTTTAAAAAAAAAATAAAAAACACGTTTGCATATGGTGGTTACATCCTTAAATTTTGAGTTTTTAAAAAGATAATTAAACTGATTGTGTTATGAATTAATTAAAAATTAATGATGTGTAATTAGCTTGAATAATTATCTACTTTTTAAATTTTTAAAAATTATTTTAATCAATTTAAAAAATTAACGTAGTGCAACTGTGAATTATAAAGCATTATCAAATTTTGTTGAACCATCAAATATTATCCTTTTAAATATATTAATTTAAAAAATATTAAGCCTAATTTTGTGGAACTATCTAGCATTATCTGAAAAATATATATTTAAATTAAAATGTATATATTTAATAAATAGTTTTTAAATTAATTAAAAATTTATGATGTGTAATTAATTTGAATTATTATCTACTATTTTATTTTTAAAAATTATTTTAAATCAATTTCAAAAATTAAAGTGCAAGTGAATTATAAAGCATTATCTAATCTTATGAAACCATCAAATATTATCCTTTTAAAATATATTAGTTTAAAAAAATTATGATTAATTTCGTGAAACTATATATATATTTTAAATTTCAAATAACATGCCATTTTCTAAAAAAAAAAAAAGACAAAAAATATAAAATAAAATATAAAAAATAACGTGACTACGTGTTAAACATACCTAAACACTAAAACTAAAAAAGGTCATCAATCTACGTACAAAATCTATTTAAAATAAATTAATTTATACACATTTTAAAAAAGTAATCAATTAAAACAAGAGCATTTTAATAACTACTCAACAATCGTTCACTTTACAAGGAAACTTCAACTACATTAATAAACTGCATCTTTAAATGGAGTATTATATATAGAACTTCTTTCACTAATAAATTTTTATTGTTCTCTACCATTCGAAAATATACATGATTATACAATTTTAACACAATTTTAAAAATTACAATCAAATCAATGCAATGAAATTTGCTAGCCCTTGTATGAAGAAAAGGTAATATTCATATAAATATTTTTTATTTAGACAATAATAATTATCATAGTATAATTAGTTTATAAACATCATTCCATCTCTTTATTCATTAGTTTATTTTATTTTATATAATCCTTCGAATTCATATTTTTAGAAATTTTATTTAATATTTTATATATAAATTGTGATGATCGTAGTATAACATATTGTGTCACATATTTTTTTTCTTTGATCACTATGATAATATGAACTCGACAAGGAGTAAACAAGTAATATATTTTGAGTTTGTTTATTTGATGCTTAAGTTTTAATTAGTGGAGTAATTAGTACGTTGATTTTATTTTTTGATACTTTCTAATTAGTTGAGTTGATGATTTTCCAATTTTTAAAAAAGATGAAATAAAAAAAATTACATTACGTACAATGAAATTTGATTTGTCACACCCGACATTTTTTTTCAAAAATTTAAATAATAGCAAATAAAATTTAGGAAAATGAGCATATTTTTTAATAAAGAAATTATACTTTACAAATAATAGTGAACAACTTAAAAAATATCATGGCAAATTGAGAATTTGTTAATATAAAAAAAATACTACTAAAAACAAAATTTAAACATAAACAAAAAGCGAATTGTAAAATAATTACTAAAATAAATTAAATTAAATTTAAAAACAATGAATCTTTTGTGTGTAGATTGGGGAAGAGGTATTAAATTTAAAATAAAATAATCACTTAAATATTTTGTGTATTTTGCTTTAGTGATTGGTAAAATACGAAAATTAAGATTGGGTCTTTTAATTAAAATATCAACACGTATTAATTACTTTTTTTTTCTAAAAAATAATAATTTAATCTTAGCACCAGATAAAATAATAATGAATACAAATTGAGTAATATAGTAACAAGCATATACAATTTAAATAGCTTTAAAAATATTATAAAATAATCTAAATTATTATTTCAAGTTATATGTAATTCTATGTAATCTTAATAGAGATTAAAGGGTAAATTAGGAGATGAAACATAATTAATGTAATATGTTTTGAATTGAAATATTATAAGTGTAAACTCATTTTTTATGAAACTAAGAAGCAATTACTGTATATACACTCAAAATTATTAAATATTTGATTATCTTTTGCTTACAAGTCATTTTTAAAATATACATTACTAAATGCGTCTTATTAGTTATTTCAAATGAATACAAATTGAGTAATATAGTAACAAGCATATACAATTTAAATAGCTTTAAAAATATTATAAAATAATCTCAATTTTTATTTCAAGTTATATAGAATTCTATGTTATCTTAATAGCGATTAAAGGGTAAATTAGGAGATGAAACATAATTAATATAATATATTTTGGATTGAAATATTTTAAGTGTAAACTCATCTTTTATGAAAATAAGAAGCAATTACTGTATATTCATTCAAATTATTAAATATTTGATTATCTTTTGCTTACAAGTCATTTTTAAAATATACATTACAAAATGCGTCTTATTAGTTATTTCAGATGAATACAAATTGAGTAATATAATAACAAGCATATACAATTTAAATAGCTTTGAAAATATTATAAAATAATCTCAATTTTTATTCGAAGTTATATGGAATTCTATGTTATCTTAATAGAGATTAAAGGGTAAATTAGGAGATGAAACATAATTAATGTAATATGTTTTGGATTGAAATATTATAAGTGTAAACTCATCTTTTATGAAAATAAGAAGCAATTATTGTATATACACTCAAAATTATTAAATATTTGATTATCTTTTGCTTACAAGTCATTTTTAAAATATACATTACTAAATGCGTCTTATTAGTTATTAATGAATACAAATTGAGTAATATAGTAACAAGCATATACAATTTAAATAGCTTTAAAAATATTATAAAATAATCTTAATTTTTATTTCAAGTTATATAGAATTCTATGTTATCTTAATAGAGTTTAAAGGGTAAAATAGGAGATGAAACATAATTAGTGTAATATGTTTTGGATTGAAATATTATAAGTGAAAACTCATCTTTTATGAAAATAAGAAGCAATTACTGTATATTCATTCAAAATTATTAAATATTTGATTATCTTTTGCTTACAAGTCATTTTTAAAATAAATTACTAAATGCGTCTTATTAGTTATTTCAAATGAATACAAATTGGGTAATATAGTAACAAGCATATACAATTTAAATAGCTTTAAAAATATTATAAAATAATCTCAATTTTCTTTTCAAGTTATATAGAATTCTATGTTATCTTAATAGCGATTAAAGGGTAAATTAGGAGATGAAACATAATTAATATAATATATTTTGGATTGAAATATTTTAAGTGTAAACTCATCTTTTATGAAAATAAGAAGCAATTACTGTATATTCATTCAAATTATTAAATATTTGATTATCTTTTGCTTACAAGTCATTTTTAAAATATACATTACAAAATGCGTCTTATTAGTTATTTCAGATGAATACAAATTGAGTAATATAATAACAAGCATATACAATTTAAATAGCTTTGAAAATATTATAAAATAATCTCAATTTTTATTCGAAGTTATATGGAATTCTATGTTATCTTAATAGAGATTAAAGGGTAAATTAGGAGATGAAACATAATTAATGTAATATGTTTTGGATTGAAATATTATAAGTGTAAACTCATCTTTTATGAAAATAAGAAGCAATTATTGTATATACACTCAAAATTATTAAATATTTGATTATCTTTTGCTTACAAGTCATTTTTAAAATATACATTACTAAATGCGTCTTATTAGTTATTAATGAATACAAATTGAGTAATATAGTAACAAGCATATACAATTTAAATAGTTTTAAAAATATTATAAAATAATCTTAATTTTTATTTCAAGTTATATAGAATTCTATGTTATCTTAATAGAGTTTAAAGGGTAAAATAGGAGATGAAACATAATTAGTGTAATATGTTTTGGATTGAAATATTATAAGTGAAAACTCATCTTTTATGAAAATAAGAAGCAATAAATATTTGATTATCTTTTGCTTACAAGTCATTTTTAAAATAAATTACTAAATGCGTCTTATTAGTTATTTCAAATGAATACAAATTGGGTAATATAGTAACAAGCATATACAATTTAAATAGCTTTAAAAATATTATAAAATAATCTCAATTTTCTTTTCAAGTTATATAGAATTCTATGTTATCTTAATAGACATTAAAGGGTAAATTAGGAGATGAAACATAATTAATGTAATATGTTTTGGATTGAAATATTTTAAGTGTAAACTCATCTTTTATGAAAATAAGAAGCAATTACTATATAGACACTCAAAATTATTAAATATTTGATTATCTTTTGCTTACAAGTCATTAAAATATATATTACTAAATGCGTCTTATTAGTTATTTCAAATGAATACAAATTGAGTAATATAGTAACAAGCATATACAATTTAAATAGCTTTAAAAATATTATAAAATAATCTCAATTTTTATTTCAAGTTATATAGAATTCTATGTTATCTTAATAGAGTTTAAAGGGTAAATTAGGAGATGAAACATAGTTAATGTAATATGTTTTGGATTGAAATATTATAAGTGTAAACTCATCTTTTATGAAAATAAGAAGCAATTACTGTATATACACTCAAAATTATTAAATATTTGATTATCTTTTGCTTACAAGTCATTTTTAAAATATACATTACTAAATGTGTCTTATTAGTTATTTCAATCTAAAACATAATCATATTTTAAAATATCTGCGCAACGCGCGGGTACATATACTAATATAATATAATACCCGGCTAACAACCATCCCAAAAAGTTGTAAGTTACATGTTTAAATTTTTCATGTTAATAGAAAACATCTTACATCTCCAAGTACTCATTTTTGGCCAAATCTATAGAATGACTGCACTGAAATTAATTCTAGAATAATAGTATGATAAATTAGCTAAAATACAGGGACTTGCAAGTATATTTTTTAAAGTTTTTCTTTTGATGTCGCTAATAATCTTTCTACTTTAATTTGTTTGACCTTTTATCATTTTTTTATTTTAATTTTTCACATAATATGTTTAAGGTCATAGAATAAAAATAAAATTTTTATATTTGACTAGTGTTTTAAAAGGCTAGGGCGTGAGGCGAGACATTTTATGCAGTACAGAACGAGATGTAAGCTTCGAGACACGGGGCGTAAGGCTTATGAATCTACGGTGCATAATCTCATATATATTCAACTTTATAATTTTATTACTAGAAAAATAAGCAAATTTATAACTTTCAATTAATTTATAAATAAATTTAATAAATAACCTATGATATATAAGAAAAATTATGATTTTTGTTTAAGAAATGTATTATTAACCAATAATGAAGAAAAAAAGTATTACAATTACTATTTGAAAAATATCATTACGCTAATAATAATAAATATGATTTAAAACAAAAAAAAAGTGAAAGAAAATAAAAAAAATAACACTCAAGGCGTACGTTTTTAAGCTCGGGGCTTTACGTTTTTGTGCTTGGAGCTTATGCCCCAAATTCTAGGACCTATTCCCTATGAATCTACGTCTTCAATTTGTGCCCCAGAGCGTTCTTTGGTACACCCACCCCAAGACTTACTCGGGACTCGCCCCCCAAAAATTATTTTTATGCCACAAAATTCAAAAGTATTCTTTACTTTTTTAAAACTTTATTTTTCATCAAAATAGCCCAAACAAATTAAAAGAGTAAGTATTTATTTTGTTTGTGTATTTTTGCGAGGTCAAATTATTTTTAAGAAATTGGCAAGAGCTTCTAATTTTGGCCAAGTAAATGAGGTTTAGTCAAAATAATGAAGCTTAATCTATGAATGTTATTTTATTTCTCAAATTTGGCTTGAAAATATGATCCAAAAAAGTCAAAGAATTTTAAGAAGTTAAATAATGTTATCATTTTTATTTAAAAATGTCAGGTTGATAAAAACAAAAAAATCAACATCTATGCTTCAGCTTAAGGAAAGTGTTAGAGATCAATTTACAATTGCACAATATTGTGTATATATCTATTATATAGAAGAGTCATGATGAGGACGACCAATGACAATCTTTTATATATATATATATATATATATATATATATATATATATATATATATATATATATATAAATATATATATACTAGATAAGCTTAGCACGGCCGATTTGGTTTGTTGATAGAAAATATGAAGTTTCGCATAACCATTGAACATTTTTTTTTGAAAATTTTGAACAGAATTGTTGATAGAAAATCATCTTTAATATATTTCTCCTTTAAGAATGCATATGATATTTAGCATGTACTACAATGAAGGTATTCATTTCTATTTTGCAGGTTTTACTAATTACTCGTTACTTGTACAATCATTGTCACTTTGTCAGTGAAAGATACAAACATTCACAAAAATGAATATTGTTTACATACTAAATAGTGACCACTTTGGTTTTATACAAATACAACACACAATTCACAAGTGTCTACATCATAATTTTAACAAAGTATATTATCTAATATGTATTTGTGATTTACCTCTTTCACCTATTTTTATTTTTTATTTAAATAGTTCTAACCGAGTATGTATAATTAGCGATTATAAGAGATTGACTGAAGTATCTAGCTCTATCAATATGGATCATAGAAGAGAGTTTTTTTCTTCCTTCCACTGTTCCACACAGAAGGATAAACTAAGGATGATCATGTAAGTTATTGTACAAATATATTTTTTCAACATACCAATGCAGTTTTACATGCCACACCATAGGCACAGAGACACATTTCACAATCATTGAACACTAAAAAATCAAAATCTTGTTCTGGCAGCGTAGTACATGAGATTTGTGTGGGTTATCCAAATTCAGCTATATATGTCACATTGTATGATCTAGATTTTCACCGGCACAAGCTTTGTCTCCGGTGCATCAAATCAAGGAAAGTATTGCAAGTTAATAAGTAGACTATATAATATGTTATTTCAAGTATTTCGAATGCATATATTGTGTTTCTAACCTTCTACTATCTCTTTGAGGAGTAGGCGACACACTTTTTGTTTCTTCCTTCCTTCAATAGGAAAGAGAGATGTTGAGCAATAGAGAAATATTAATCAATTCGGCAAAAGCATGATTTCTCTCTATACAAAATAAAACGATCGGTATAGTTGTCAGATCATCTGAAATTTTGAGTAGACACTTTGTAGTTGAAGAGTGAACAGTAGTTCACCAGCAAATTGTCAAAATTGAGCACCCAATTAAGATCTATGAACATGATATCAATACTAATATGATGAGAAAGCACTGAAATGTGTTATTTCTAATTCAACGATATCTTTGTGTGAAGAACTTTGATAGCCAGAGTTTGATATGTTTGTTTGGTTGTCATGGACATTGTACAATTTATGTCTATAATGTCAAGCTCAAACAGACAATTGCAATGACAACAAAAGTTATATATAAGACACTGCTTATCGCACAAGATGATGAAAACCAAGATAACTCATATGATTTGTAAGGGTTATGTAAGGAAAAAGAGAACCATAATGTTGTCTTATTAAGTAGACTATGGTAAAAAACTCAAATTAGGTTTTGTACCCATGGAGATACATTGTCGATTAAATGAAAATACGGAGATATATCCAAAAAAATTGCTCAATTTCATGATAACCATATGGAAAGACATAACAGAGGATTAACGTCACCCGTTTGTTTCAACAGCTTCCCAAGAAAGGCCCCGAGATATGTAACTTATACATCTTAGTTAAACAAATCAATTTCAAAGAAAGTAAACAACGTAAGTTGTCCTATATTAACACAAATATATAATTTTATACGTACGTCAATTTAGAGGTTATCATTGTTGGGTTTTATTTGCCCTGATTTCTTACCATAAATAGGTTTTCCTTTTAGGAAAAGGTTTTGGATTGACTAGTCATTTTCTTGTAGGAAAAGGTTTAGGACTCTATAAATAGAGGCATGTTCCTTCTAACTTAATCAGCATTCACAATGTAGTCTTAATGACTTTGAGAGTTTTGGTTAGGGGGAGAATTTATGGGTCACAAGCTTGATACGTTATCACTTGTGTGAACCTCCCATGTATTCTGAGTGAATTGGTTGAGGTTGTTTCCCTCTGTATTTTGTACTATCATATTTATAGTGGATTGCTCATCTCCTTTGTGGACGTAGGTCGATTGACCGAATCACGTTAAATATTTGTGTCTTTTGGTATATTTCTCGTTGTCTTCTTACTCGTGGTCTTTCGAGGTTTGCATTGCCAGCTTCCGCGTTTACACCTGCTTTTTTTTTCGATCCTAACAAGTGGTATCAGAGCCAGATTCAATGATGGAGTCAGGTTCAATGGTTCGATAATCGATGATTGAACCAGGTTCGAAAGAGGTGTTTATCTTGGCGGGTGTAATTCTAGCCGCAATCTTTTTGACAGTAATGAAGATTTTTGTTGGAGAAATTGTTTCAGAGAGGTTCTCTGTGTTGAGACATAAATTTTGCAAAGGAGATTATGGAGAGGAGAAGCAAGTTGTTGAAGATTAAGTGAAGAAGGTGGACAAATTTATTTTGTCAGAAATTCAGGTCAAGGGGGAGATTTGTTGGGTTTTATTTGCCCTGATTTCTTACCATAAATAGGTTTTCCTTTTAGGAAAAGGTTTTGGATTGACTAGTCATTTTCTTGTAGGAAAAGGTTTAGGACTCTATAAATAGAGGCATGTTCCTTCTAACTTAATCAGCATTCACAATGTAGTCTTAATGACTTTGAGAGTTTTGGTTAGGGGGAGAATTTATGGGTCACAAGCTTGATACGTTATCACTTGTGTGAACCTCCCATGTATTCTGAGTGAATTGGTTGAGGTTGTTTCCCTCTGTATTTTGTACTCTCATATTTATAGTGGATTGCTCATCTCCTTTGTGGACGTATGTCGATTGACCGAATCACGTTAAATATTTGTGTCTTTTGGTATATTTCTCGTTGTCTTCTTACTCGTGGTCTTTCGAGGTTTGCATTGCCAGCTTCCGCGTTTACACCTGCTTAATTTGCGGTCCTAACAATCATATTTTCAACACATTAATATCACTTTGAGTAACAAAGTAAGAACATCATATCTTCGATAGCTACTGATTAATTCATAACTACAAGTATGTTCCAAAGTAAAGAAAAAATTGTCTGTTAATTTTGGGGAGAAGCTACATTAAGAGCCTGTTTGGATGGGCTTAAAAGAGTAGCTTTTAAAAAGTACTTTTGAAAGTGCTGAAACTTATTTTTAAAATAAGTAGTTATGTGTTTGGATAAAAGTCCTGAAGTTGAAAAAAAAAGTTGTTGATGTGTTTGGAAAATAAGTGTTGATAAACACTTTTTTTAATCAAAATGTCTGAAATACCCTTAAAAGCTGTTAATATGATAAAAGTTGATTAATTTAATAATGATAATAATATATAATATATAATATAAAATAATCATAATAATAATAATAATAATAATAAAATAATATGAAAATAATAATAATATATAATACATAATATATAATAATAATAATAATATATAATAATAATAAAGAATAATAAAATAAATAATAATAATAATAATAAAATAAAATATTAATAATAATAATAATAATAATAATAATATAATAATAATAAAATAATAATAATAATAATAATAATAAATAATTAAATATAAATAATAATATAATAATATAACAATATGAAAATAATAATAATAATAATAATAATAAATAATAATAATAAAATAAATAATAATAATAATGATAATAATATATTAAATATTAATAATAATAAATAATAGTAATAATAATATATAATAATAATAATAAAATAATATGAAAATAATAATAATAATAATATAATAATAATAATAATATATAATAATCTATAATATATAATAATAATAATAAATAATGATAAAATAAATAAAAATAATAATAAAAATAATAAAATATTAATAATAATAATAATATATAATAATAATATATAATAATAATAATAAAGAGTAATAATAATAAAATAATAAAATATTAATAATAATAATAATAATAATAATAATAAATAATAATAATAATAATAAAGAATAATAAAATAAATAATAATAATAGTAAAAGTAATAAAATATTATTATTAATAATAATATATAATAATTATAATAATAATATATAATAATAATAATAAAGAGTAATAATAATAAAATGATAAAATATTAATAATACTAATACTAATACTAATAATAATAACAAATAATAATAATAATAAAAATAAAAATAAAAATAATAGAAATAAGGGCAAAAAGGTAAAATATTTGGTCAATTTAAAAGAGCTTTTAAGCTAAAAAAAAAAAGCACCCCTTCCCCAGCTTTTAACTTTTGGCTTAAAATAAGTTTTTTTTTAAACTTAAAATAGGTCATTTTGAGAATTGCCAAACACTTAAATAAGTCAAAAACCAACTTTTAAGTCAGTTTGACCAGCTTTTAAGATAATTCAAACAGTCTCTAAATAGGCAGATTTCAATTGTTATTTTTTTATAAATCTAGAAAATTTTCATGAGTAATAACTGATAGCAAAAACAGATTCAAGAAGCAAAAATTGAGAAAGAGAGGCAGTAAACGTGGAAAGAAATTTGCTTGACTGATATTCTTCAATGTTGCTACTGCAGTCTTTTTATAAAAAAATAAAAAAATCTACTTAGACTAAAAATAGGGAATTAGCTTACAAAGCTTTCTCCTGAAAACTAGACAACAACCCACATATAAAAAACAACTTCGTAAAGACCAGGACAAACCTATCAGATAGGAGTCTTATTTACTACCAACTGTTAACTAACATGACTCTTTTAAAACTAACATCCTCCCTTAAACTGAAAGCTCTCATACTTCAGTTTAACTTCAACTTCTTGAAATCTTCCATAGTTCCAATTTCAATCAACCTCCTCAAATTTTGGAAAGAAAACAACCTGAGAGGCTTGGTGAAGATATTTGCCAGTTGGTCTTCACTTCGACAATATTTCAACTCTATTGTTCCTTCATCGTTGAGATCTCGCAAAAAATAATACTTCATGTCTATGTGCTTGCTCCTTCCATGTAGCACAGGATTTTTTGATAGCTTGATGGCTGAGTTGTCGCAGAAAATTGTAGTTGCTCTTTCTTGTTTGAATTGTAGTTCTTCAATAATTCTTCTTAACCAAACAACTTGACAAGCATAAGCTGTAGCAGCAACAAATTCCGCTTCAGTACTATATAAAGTGACAATCTTTTGCTTCCTGGAAGACCACGAAACAGCCCCCGTGCCTAGCATAAAAACATAACCAGAAGTGCTCTTTCTGTCGTCTTGATCTCCTGCGTAGTCGTTGTCCGTAAAGCCAATCAAATCTGACTTTTCTCCTTTCTGGTAGAAAATGCCAAAATCTTTCGTTCCGTATAAGTAGCGAAGAATTCTCTTCGTTGTTAACAAATGCATCTCCGTTGGACTCTCCATATATCTACTCACAAGACTTACTGCATACATAATGTCGGGTCTTGTGGCAGTTAGGTACATTAAACTGCCCACAATTTATTTGTAAAGCATGCTATCCACCTTCTTTCCTCTTCCATCTTTGTTTAGTTTTAAGCCAAACTCACCTGGTGTGTTGGTGGGATTACAGTTCAGCATCTTGAACCTGTCTAAAAGTTTTAGCGCATGCTTCTTTTGGAAAATAAATATCCCATCATCAGATTGCACCACTTCTAACCCAAGAAAGTAATGCATATTATCAAGATCAGACATCTCGAATTCATCCATCATAGACTTCTTGAATTGCGCAAACATGGCACTATCGTTCCAGTATATATAAGATCATCAACATATAAGCATATAATAAGCATTTTTACATCATCCCCAATCTTCACAAAATGTGTATGCTCATATGGACACTTTTGAAAACCTATTTTCAGAAAATAAGCCTCAATGCGACTATACCAAGCTCGGGAGCTTGTTTTAGTCCATAAAGAGTCTTCTTTAAGCGATAAACTTTATGCTCATTTCCAACCTTAACATAACAAGGAGGTTGTTCGATAAATACCTCTTCCTCCAAATATCCATGTAGAAAAGCTGATTTGATATCCAACTGTAAGAAAGACCATGAATTTTGCGCCGCCAATGCAATTACCATTCTGATGGTATCATGCCTTGCAACTGAAGCATAGACTTCAGTGTAGTCCACACCGTACTCTTGCTTGTATCCCTTAGCCACCAATCGCGCCTTATATTTGTCAATTTCGCCATTTTCCTTCAGTTTCGTCTTGTAGACTCACTTGACGCCAATGATTTTCTGCTTCTCAGGAAGATCAATAAGCTTCCAAGTATCGTTCCTCTCAATAGCTTCAATTTCATCGCCTTTCTCCATTTTTCTTCTCTAACAACACTCTCAAAAGTTGTAGGATCGCAGTCTGCAAACAATGCAAAATGAGTAATTGTATCATCATTTACCTCAATTCCCATTACCTCATAGTCTGACATCCATGCAGGCCTTCTTCGAGTACGTCGAAGTGACTGAGCTGCTGAATCAGTTTCTTGCAAAACTGCTGGAAAATTACCACCAGGTGTTTCTTTAATTTCAGCGGTTGTAGGAGCATAATTTTTTGAATTTCCAGGTATTAAGGCCGGATCTTCGAGTTCATTCTCAAATAGGACTGGGGTAGGCTGCTGCATATTCCAATTCCAAGTAGTTTCTTCATCAAAAACAACATCTCGACTAATCACAATCTTTTCTGTTTGTGGATTAAATAACTTATATGCCTTGGATGTTTCACTAACACCAAGAAATACAAATTTTTCACTTTTATCATCGAGCTTCTTCCTTTTCTCATCTAGGACATGTGCATATGCAATGCACCCAAAAATTCGAAAGTGATCTACATCAGACCTTCTTCCACTCCACGCCTCCTCTGGAGTCATGTTCTTAACTGAAAATGCAGGACTTTTGTTCAAGAGGTGAATGCTTCAAGTTATCGCTTCTGGCCAAAAACTCTTTTTCATTCTTCCATTTGCCACCAAACTCCGAACCATATTAAGGATGGTTCTATTTTTCCTCTTTGGTACACCATTTTGTTGTGGTGTATAAGCTGTTGTAAGCTCTTTTCTAATGCCATCAGATTCACAAAAATCATCAAAAACTTTAGAGCAATACTCGCCATCACGATCCGTCCGAAGAGTCTTGATTTTTTTTTCTGTCTCATTTTCTACATGAACCTTGAAGATTTTAAATACTTTAAAAGCCTAAGATTTTTCATGTAAAAAATATACCCAAGTTTTTTGTGAAAAATCATCAGTAAACGTAATAAAGTATTGTTTACCTCCATTAGAAACTGGTTTGATTGGGCCACAAATGTCTGAATGTATTAGCTCCAAAACATCATTGGCTCTCCACGACTTTCCTTTTGGAAAGTGAGAACGATATTGTTTGCAAACAACACATTCTTGACAAACTTGCGATGGAATTGTAATTTCAGGAAGACCTATCACTACATTTTTTTGTTGGAGAACTTTTAATCCCCCAAAATCCAAATGACCATATCTAAAATGCCATAACCATAACGGATCTCTAACTTCTGCTTTCAAACAACAATGACTATTTTTTATCTTCAACGAAAATAACCTGTTTGAACTCATTTTCACAACAGCAATAGCTCCTCTAGTAGGATTATAAATCTCACATGCACCTTTCTCAATAATTATAACATATCCTTTTTCTTGCAATTGACCAACACTTAGCAGATTGCTTTTCAAAGCAGGAACATATAACACATTTGAGATTGTTTCTTCAAAATCATTCTTGGTTCTAATCTTAATATCACCCTTTCCAATTGCACTCACACTAGAAGAATCGCCAAAACTAATTGTTGAACGGAAGTCTTCATTCAAAGAAGAAAAAGAAGACTTACTTCCACACATGTGATTGCTGCAGCCCGTATCCAAATACCAAACGTTTTGTTTAGGTTCCTTCTCTCCTTGGACTGTCATCAACAATGTCTCAACTTCGTTACTTTCATCAAAATTTGACTTCTCATCCTTGTCATTAGGCAGCCTGGTATAACATTCAGACTTATAATGACCAAATGTATGACATCGATAGCGTTCTACTTTGGATTTGTCAAAATTCCTTCCTCTGCCTTTACCATGGTCATCATTGGCTCTAAAATTTCTACTTCCGTCTTTGTTGCCTTCATCTTTATATCCTCGATCTCCTCTTCCTCTTCCTCTACCTCTACCCCTTCCTCTAAAATTTGAGCAACGAATATTAGTAGAAGCCTTCAAAGCCTGATCTTCGGAAGATGAATTGCGGTTCATTTTTTGCTCATGTACCAATAAGGAACTTTGCAACTCGTCAAGTGATAACTCGTTTATATCTTTTGACTCCTCAATGGAGAAAACGACATAGTCATACTTCGACGTCAGTGAGCGCAATATTTTTTCCACAATTGTGACATCAGTAATTTTTTCACCATGAAATCGCATTTTGTTGCTAATCTCCATTGTTCTAGTGCAGTAACTCATTACAGACTCTCTTTCATTCATCTGCAACGTCTCGAAATCTCTTCTCAAGGCTTGAAGCTGTGCACGCTTCACTCTAGCAGTACCTTGATACTTTTTCTTCATCGAATCCCAAATATCCTTAGAAGTTTCTTTGCAAAGAATAGTTTCTAGGATGGGAAGATCGATAGCTTGAAAAAGATAGTTCTTTGCCTTCAAATCTTTCAACTTTCTTGCTTCGAACTCCGCCTTCTGAACATTCGTTAACGCTTCGCCTTCCGCCGGAGCTACGATGTTAGGAAAAATACTAAAATATTGATATTAGATTGGAATTATAAAGTAGTAAAGAACTTATCACAAAAACTGTGTCGTGGCAAGCCACTGCCTTGAAAGCGATTTCGGCTCGACTCCGGTGCAAATCGCTGCAGCCGGTCGCTCCCCAAGGTTCCACAGTTACTCTCAAACACGTGCACTCGTGGCTAAGAGTTTGGAGGTTGCTCAAAACCAATTGCCCAAAAAATATTCTAAGGATAAGAAGAGGGAGGAAAATGTTTTTCTCTTCTTTTTATTTATGTTGGTAGTGTATTTTAATATGTTCCCCAAAGCCTCTTCTTATATAGGATTGCAAGAGAGGGAGTTGAAAAATAGAAGAGTTTAATTTTCAGAAACGTACTGCCAAGGTTAATGGCAATAAAGGCCATTACATCACTTGGTTTTTGGAAGGATGTATCTTCTCATTTGAAACGTAATTTGTATTTGTCTTGTTGCATTACATTTAGTTAATAAAGTTAGAGTAATTAACTCAACATTAATTAACTCAAAAATCCCCCACTAATGCAAAGACAAATTAAAGGGTAAGAAGAAATTTTGGACAAAAGGAAGGAACATGTACTTAAGTGTCAATATCTTTCAATTTGAATTGACACGTAGTGTTATGAGGCAACAACTTATTATCCACAAAGTGAAGTACTCTTGAACTGAGCGGATATGAATTGAGACCCTCATAACACATATCATATCCTTAAATTTTAAGCAACCTCCGCGATACAAATAAAGTGCTTTTATGGTCATGCATACACACCTTGGGTCTTATGAGTGCTCTAGAAAGACGACCCAAGTCTTTCATAAAAGGCGACCACACCTTTACACTCACGTAGGTGACTCAATCAAGTCTATCTCAAATAGACCACCTTACGGCTATAGAATCATTAAGAGCAAAATAAGCTCAACCTTATAAAACACTGCCTCACGCCATAGGGATGGAAAATATGGTGTATATTGAGGGCCAACAGGTCCACCACATTACCTCAATCAATGGGCTTTATCCCTATCCCCCTCGACGTTTCAAGGATTATTTTCCTTGTCAAACCCTTGGTCATAGGATCCGCCAAATTTCTTTCGGACCTTACATATTCCAAGGAAATAACACTCAGTTTCAACAACTGTTTAACTGCACCATGTCTGATGCGAATGTGTCTCTTTTTTTCCATTGTACACACTATTTTTAGTGATTCCAATTGTTGCCTGTGAGTCACAATGAAGAGAAACTGGTGAAGCTTGTCTTCCCCACAAAGGCATATCTGCCAAAAGATTTCTCAGCCACTCAGCTTCTTGCGCTGCCAACTCGAGAGCAATGAATTCTGATTCCATGGTAGAACATGCTATACAAGTTTGTTTGGACCACGAAATAGCACCTGCACCCAAAGTAAACACATAGCCACTAGTGGAGCTAACTTCATCATTGTCAGTTACCCAGTTTGCATCACAAAAACCTTCTAAAACAGCAGGAAATTTGTTAAAATGCAAACACCAATTCATAGTACCTCTCAAATACCTTAGCAACCGATAAAGAGCATTCCAGTGTTCACTACTGGGATTATGAGTATATCTACTCAATCTACTAACAGCATAAGCAATATCAGGCCGAGTATAGTTCATGAGAAACATTACACTCCCAATTATTTTAGCATATTCAGTTTGAGAAACACTAGATTCTTTATTCTTTTTCAAGTGTATGCTAGGATCATAAGGAGTTCTCACTGGAACTACATCAAAACAATCGAACTTTTTCAACATTTTTTCAATGTAATGAGACTGACACAAAGAGAAACCATTAGCTGTTCTTTTGATTTTAACTCCCAAAATCACATCTGCTTCACCAAGGTCTTTCATTTCAAATTTAGAAGACAAAAAATTCTTAGTGTCATTAATAACATTCACATTAGGACCAAAAATTAACATGTCATCTACATATAAACATATAATGACACAGTCTGAACCTATCATCTTAGAATAAACACATGTATCAGATGAATTTACAACAAAGTCATTATCCATCAATGTGATATTAAATTTTTCATACCATTGCTTAGGTGCTTGTTTTAGTCCATACAAGGACTTTCTCAGTTTGCATACTTTATCCTCTTGTCCTGGAACCACAAAACCCTCAGGTTGAGTCATATAGATCTCTTCCTCTAAATCACCATTTAGAAATGATGTTTTAACATCCATTTGATGTACCACTAAATCATGAATAGCGGCTAAAGCAATAAGAGTTCTAATGGTCACTATTTTAGTCACAGGAAAATAAGTATCAAAGTAATCAACACCTTTCTTTTGGTTAAAACCCCTAATCACAAGTCTAGCCTTATATTTATCAATTGTACCATCAAGTCTCAATTTCTTCTTAAATATCCACTTGCTACTTATGGGCTTACAACCTTCAGGTAAATCATACAAGTCCCAAGTGTGATTAGAAACTATAGAGTCTAATTCGCTTTTAATAGCCGCTTTCCAAAATATAACATCTATTGATCTCATTGCTTCATCATAAGTCTTAGGATCTTCTTCTATTAAATAGATAGACACTAATTCGTCATTTAAAATATTCATATCAAAATTTTCAGTTAAGAAAGTAGTGATAAAATCAGGATCAAAACTTGTCTCAATTCTACGTCTCTTACTCCTTCTAAGTTCATTTGCATGCTCATTAGAAATAACTCTAGAAAAAGGTACAACATGAGAATTAATTGACATAGACGTAGAAGCATTATTTTGCACATCACTCGGCACATTATTTTTCAAAGGAAAAATATGCTCAAAAAATTCTGCATCTCTAGATTCACAAATAGAATGATCATTTAAAGACATAAATCTATATGCAGCACTATTTTGAGCATAACCAATAAAGACAGTATCAGAAGTCTTAGAACCAACATTTACTTGTTTAAAAGCAGGTAGACCAACCTTAGCCAAACACCCCCACACTTTCAGAAATTTCAAGTTAGGAGCAAACCCTTTCCACAACTCATATGAGGTCTTGTCTAACTTCTTATGCGGAACTCTATTAAGAATATAACATGCAGACAAGAATGCTTCTCCCCACATATTATCAAATAGACCAGAGCTTAAAAGCATAGAGTTCATCATTTCTTTAAGAGTTCTATTTTTCCGTTCGACTACACCATTTTGTTGGGGAGTATATGGAGCACTAACCTCATGTATAATACCATTTTTCTCACAAAAATCTTCTAGAGTTTTAGTACTATATTCACCACCCCTATCAGATCTAAACCTCTTGATTTTCCTGTCTAATTGATTTTCCACTTCTGCTTTGAATTTCAAAAATATGCTTTCAGCCTCATCTTTAGACTTAAGAATATATACCTTAGTGTATCTAGAAAAGTCATCAACAAAAGTAATGTAATACTTTTTTCCACCTTTGCTAACAGTGTTCTTGAAATCTGCTAAATCTGAATGTATTAGTTCAAGTAATTCAGTCTTTCTACTAATAGCATATTTGAAAGGTTTCTTGGCATGCTTTGCTTCTACACACACAAGACATTTAGAAAAATCATCAGTTTTTATCATAGGAATTAATTCATTTTTCTGAGTTTTTTAATAGAAGCGGTATTGACATGACCTAGTCTACCATGCCACAAATTGATAGACTCAGCAATATAAGCATAATTTGAAATACTTTCATTATTGACAATCTCTTGAACAATGTTCAGTACAAATAATCCTCCACTAAGATATCCCTTCCCAACAAAGTCTCCTCCGCGAGAAATAATTACATTATCAGCTTAAAAAATAAGTTTAAGGCCTACTTTGTTGAGAAGTGCTCCGAAAACTAAGTTTCTACGGAGGGAGGGAACATACAAAACATTGTTCAAGGATAATGTCTTTCCAGAAGTTAATTTAAGCAAAATTTTTCCTTTACCCATTACTACAACAGTAGTGGAGTTACCCATATATACACACTCTCCATCAGTAGACTCCTCAAAGTCATGGAATAACTCTTTATTGCCACAGAAATGCCTTGACGCGCCTGTGTCTAGCACCCAGTCAATTTTGTTTGCCACCAGATTTGCCTCAACAATTACAGCAGCAATCACTTCATTACTCTCAGCAAGATTGGCTTGGACATCACTTTGTCCTTCCTTCTTTGAGTCTTGCCCTTTTCTTTGATAGCACCTGACAGCTCTATGACCAACTTTTTCACAAACAAAACAAGAGCCCTTAAATTTTTGAATTTGACTCTCCGGTTTGTTGAATTGATTTTTCTTCTTTATAAGTTCCTTTTTTGAGACTTTCTTCTGTTTGCCTTTGAACCTGTCTTTCACAACAGTACCAGAAGATTCAACAAGATTAGCTTTAGAAGAATTAAGAGAAAGTTCTTCCATCTTATTTTTGAGACGATTCGCCTCTTCAGTCCTCATGTGACTAATAAGTTCTCGGAGGGTTAAATTTTTTTTCTTATGTTTTAATTGATTTCTATAATCACTCCAAGATGGTGGAAATTTTTCAAGAGAACATTAGCCTGAAATATCTCACATATCTTCATGTCCTCGTTGAGAACATCAGCAGTCAAGTTCTTATATTCGTGAACTTGTTCCATTATTGGCTTATTATCAACCATTTGGAATTTAATCCATTGACGACAACATATTTTTCTTTCCTGCATCATCAGCACCATATTTCTTTTCCAAACTATCCCATATTTCTTTGGCAGATTTATAATTTAAAAATAAATCAAATAAAGGGTTAGTCATATGATTTAGTCCTCTAACAATTTTGTTATCCGTTTCAAACTTCTTTTTAACAACATCATCAACAGTTATAACATTGCTAGAATCATTAGTAGTGTTAGAACCATTCATAGAAGATTCTTTAAATAAAACATAATCAACTTCTAATTGTTCAAAGAAAATTAAAAGTTTTTGTGACCATCGCTTAAAATTATTTCCATCCAAAGGCTCAAGTTTTGATAAATCATTAAAAGTTTTGTTCAAAGAAATAGCCATTATCAATATTGTATGTTAGTAAATCGCTTTCAAATTGTTAGGAAAATACTACAATATTGATATTAGATTGGAATTATAAAGTAGTAAAGAACTTATCACAAAAACTGTGTCGTGGCAAGCCACTGCCTTGAAAGCGATTTTGGCTCGACTCCGGTGAAAATCGCTGCAGCCGATCGCTCCCCAAGGTTCCACAGTTACTCTCAAACACGTGCACTCGTGACTAAGAGTTTGGAGGTTGCTCAAAACCAATTGCCCAAAAAATATTCAAAGGATAAGAAGAGGGAGGAAAATGTTTTTCTCTTCTTTTTATTTATGTTGGTAGTGTATTTTAATATGTTCCCCAAAGCCTCTTCTTATATAGGATTGCAAGAGAGGGAGTTGAAAAATAGAAGAGTTTAATTTTCAGAAACGTACTGCCAAGGTTAATGGCAATAAAGGCCATTACATCACTTTGGTTTTTGGAAGGATGTATCTTCTCATTTGAAACGTAATTTGCATTTGTCTTGTTGCATTACGTTTAGTTAATAAAGTTAGAGTAATTAACTCAACATTAATTAACTCAACATACGATTCCGTCCTCGACAATTGGCCAATATTCCTTTGACCGCAAGAAGTTCTCCATCAGCATACTCCAATGGTCATAGTGACCATCAAAACGCGGAATAGCTGCTTGAACGTAATTGCTCTCTGAAGCCATAAGCTAGTAATATTTCTCTCTGTTTTTTTTTTGGATATCACTTGGCTCTGATGCCACTGATAGCAAAAACAGATTCAAGAAGCAAAAATAGAGAAAGAGAGGCAGTAAACGTGAAAAGAAATTTGCTTGACTGATATTCTTCAATGCTGCTACTACAGTCTTGTTATAATAAAATAAAAAAATAGACTTAGACTAAAAATTAGGAATTAGCTTACAAAGCTTTCTCCTGAAAACTAGACAACAATCCACGTATAATAAAAAACTTTCTAAAGACCAGGACAAACCTATCAGATAGGAGTCTTATTTACTATCAACTCTTAACTAACAGGACTCTTTTAAAACTAACAATAACACCGATGAAGAGTTCTTGAAGGTGATCTCTTTCTAAATTCAAATAGATTTTAGGAACTTTTACATTATAGAAAGAAAAGTTTTGCTTTTATGACTGAATTTCTTTTCCCATATGCCAAATCGGTTATCAAAAAGAGTACTCATGAGGAAAAAGAGCAAATTTTCTACATATTCGGATATTCTATTGATTTTAATTCTCAATATCGTATTCAAAAGGTGAATCCATAATTTTTATATTGGTAGTAGTGGAAACAACCTAAGCATTTCCAATCTATACAAGATGGTTATACACATCATTTTTTGTATCATACACTACACAACTCCCAAAACAACGGTGAGGAACTCTCCCCTACGCCTTCTACAAATTCATCTCTAGATACACGAGTTCAAACTCCATAACAAAATGAATAACTTTTGTACAGTCAAAGACTAACAATAACTTGTAAACAACCAATTATACCAAGAAATCCAGTAATTCATACGAACAACATTCAAAGATCGAAATTTGATACACAATAAATAAATAAATTTTCATCTATTATATGGATTAGAAGATTTAGAAAATGATAAAGAAGTTAAATGTCGTAGAATTTATCAAATTCAAGAGAAGAATAATTTTTTTTTACAAATAACTTACCTGAAATTGAAAGAACCCAAACAACAGACAAAGTTAAAACCTACAACTTGACAAGCCAGAAGATAAGCTTTTTGATAGCAGGTTGTACCTATCATGTTTATTTAAAGCATGAATAGAAATTTTCAGAGAAAGACATTTTTGCACTTGTTTGAGATGTTTTGTCACGTGGAAAGAAATTAGGGAACAAGTACAATAAAATTAAATATGGTGTAAATAAATATATCATATTCTGTTAACCACACTTTAAAGATAATTCCAAGTCTGCTAAAAACGAGTGTATCATTTTCTCATTTTTGTTTTCCATTCACACTTTCTTAACAATAATTTTCCTTAAACAACATATTTATTTTACCTCTTTTACTTCTCATTTCATCCTATATATTAATAATTATAATTTACCTATAAAAAAAAAGTCAGGCAATTCATTGTTTCATTGAACAAACCACAAAGTAATCGACTTTTTTTATTAAAAAACAATATAAGTTAATTAAAAATAAAAATATAGATACAAAGAAAGTTGGATAATTCTTATGAATTTTCATTAACAATATATTGCGAATTCGGATTGATTTTTTTAAATCTTCTTTTCCTTTTTTTAAAAACTGGACTAAAAGAGAAAACCATCGAATGTAGATGTGTTGTAAGCTTTGAAGGAAAAGTAACATATAGAAATTTAAAAGAAAAAACATACCTTTGTTTGGTTGAACGGAAAGAGATGAAATTGAAGAGAGTTTGTTGAACACAAGAGATTAATGGAAGCTCCTGCCTCCTTTGCAAGGGAGGAAGTGAGATTTGGAGGTTATATAAAATGAAATTATTATTTTACCCTTACATAGCAATATTTTTTTCTAAAATGTCATTGGTTTGCCTAGACTTGGCGTTTAGTAATTTTTTAATTTGTGGATCTGAGGCAGCCACATAATTAGTACAAAATATCTTGAATGAAAGAAAGGCTAACTCAGCCACATAATTAGTACAGAATATCTTGAATGAAAGAAAGGCTAACTCGTGGTTTTTTTAAACCACACCATTTGCCCTTTAAAATGAACATATTTAAAATATTGCCAGTGATCGTTCATGTAGTGGCTCTTCTATATAGTAGTAATATATATATATATATATATATACATAGAAGTTTCAGAAGTACAAATACTACGATAAATACATCATTAGAATTTCTCTGATACTCATTTGACGATGCTCCCTAAATAGATAAAAGTTCTAGAAGTAGAAATACTTTGATAAAAAGACATCAAAATTTCTGTCATGCTCAATTGACGATGCGCCCTAATAGACGAGCACGAGCGGCAAGTCTAAAATTGTTGTAAGCTTTATTACAGAACACCATTGTTGCAAAACAGAGACATTATTGAATTCATAAATCATACTCAACAACCGTAAATTGACATTCATTTTCTAAATGTCTCAGAGATTTCAATGGTAGTTCAATTTGGTATTCTCTAGTTTGACCTATTCCAAAAACCTAAATTTTGGTGCAATCTAAAGAAACTTGTATAATGAGTTGTTTGTACTCACAGTAGCCTTTAAGGTCTTATGAAATTAAACCTACCTTTGTTCCCAATGTTTATGCTTCATTTGATGATATTCTTGCGGAAAAATCATTGAAGACATTTCTCATAGGAATATATTATGCATGAGGACACATTAGATAGAAGTGTTGGACGATATTGGAACACCACAAAAACTCTTTTAGCTTGAGCAGTGCCAACGACACTGTTTCCAACCAAAAGTTAGTACGGTACCAATCATGTATTTTTTTCATGAGACTCACATTAAAAATATAGATTTCTGAATTAGTTGGTTGAGAAAGATGATCACGGGCTAATGTAATTTGTTAAATGAGAACTTACCATGAATAGGATTGCAATTAGAAAAATCACCGACGCCATACATTTGGTATTGAATGAGAACTTGACATGAATTGTTTAGTTAGTTCAAACGACTATGTATATCCTTTATTATTTAAATTACTGGTTATATAATATTTAACATACCCACAAATTCATCACAATAAAAGGTGATCACTAATCCATGTTCATGAGAAGAAAAATGTATGCCGGGGAAAAGAAGTGGACTTGACATGTCTAAAAAGTTGTTACCAAGGAGAACTAAAAAGTTGTCCACGTTAACATCATCACTAGTGTAATCCTGCCTCAACAGAAAGTACGTGTGATACATGAGTAAAACAATGATGAAAAACATCTACTTTAACAACTCCTTTGTTGTATTGGTGCTCTCTTCGTTGTAAGAAATGTCATCATATGTGAAGACAATTCACATTTTCATCATTGAGACCACCTTGTATCAACAACTGACATGTCACATACATCCTGAACAAAAGTATAGGTCGACAAGGCTTATCAATTAATGCATATGAGAAAAGAAAAAAATAGTCAAAACACTCCATAATAGTTAATCAATAAAAAAAAAAAAGGAAAATATTGTCATAGCAAATTTCTTACAAACTGATTTGTTTTTAACTTGGTTGTCTTAATTGATGGGTTTCACAAGCTTGGAAAGCTACCACCAAACTTGTATTTGGTAAAATCATAGTGATCACAGACATCATTGAATTCATCTATAGTTGGAAAAAAAAATAATAATAATGAACCAACCAGATGCAGCCAGTGGCGGATCCAGGATTTTCGTTCAGGATGTTCGAAAAATAAAAATATTGTTGATGGGATTCAAACCTGGGGCATGTAGCTTAATATTCAGGGATCTTACTATTGAGCCATCTAATTTTAATTGTTATTGAGGGGGTTCAAAATATATACATCTACAAAAATTCAAAAAATTTACCTTATATATATCGTGTATTTTTTTGCCGAGGGTGTTCGGGTGAACACCCTGGACCCAATGTGGGTCCGCCCCTGGATGCAGCTAACCAAATACACATATTCAAGTTTCAAAATTACTAAAACCAACTAGTGAACTAAAAAACTACAACTCTCCTAAAACTATTTATTATTACTTTCCAGTAATTTATATACCACAAGAACTTTGTTAATTAGTAGAACTCTAAAAATATGGAGTACTTCTATCTGATAAGGCAAAAGACAGTAACATGGCTTTTTAATGGTTTAGTAGTTGAAGGAACATATCTTTAACAAAACTAAAAAATAAGTTATAGAAGCTAATGTCAATAATTAAATAAGTGAACCAATGAAATAGTACACGGAAATATCAATAATGTCATAACATGAACATTGGGATGCCAAAAAAAATTAATCCTCTGTATCCTTGGGACAAAGGAAATTATATATTCACACCCTCAACATTAGTATCCATTTTATAGATTATTTTGCAGGTGACTATGCCCACAACATTTATCAACAAAATTTCCAAAATATAATGAATTTGGAATAAACTCCTACCACAAAATGATAAATCATATGTTAGTTGTCCCATTTATGGTATATTGTAGGCCAAGTGCTTAGACTCACGCGCTACGAAGAATAGTTATACATTCAAAGCAACATTCATGTAGTACAAAAGAAAATAATAAGAGTGCCTTCAAGGTTTACGAGAATCATGATACTCAACCATATTGCTTCATTCTTTTAAAATCAAAACTAAGCCAAACCAGTCCATTCATTGTTTATAATTAGAACTCGATTGATCAACTGAATCACTTTTTTTCCCATTCCAGTTCAACTTCAAGGCACTGTGAAGATTAATTTAGATAAATATTTTTACCAAGCTTTAGAAAAATATATGAGAACTATGTCACAACTATATTGCTTTACAGTAGAATGAAATATTGTACCCAAACAATGAATTGATAGAAATTAAAAGTCCACATATCTTACTATCTTTTTCTAATTGATAATTTTTTTTCCTTTTTAATAAAAAACAAACAGAAATTAAACAAGGTTCAATTTTATATCGTCTCTCCAAAATTCTTATGCTAGAATATTCTACCATCTAGCTCCATGATGGTAAACAATTGTAATTTTCACTCGCACAAAAAAGGAAAGATGCAATCTTTACTATCTGTCAATATTTACAAGTCCTCTGGATATCATTTGTCACACTGTTTACTGTTGGAGAAATCAAAGGCACAAAAGACCAATAAACAACATCAACAATAACATATTTAGTGAATTCACACACAAAAAAAAACCAATAAATTATAAATAAAAGAAAGACGAAGAAATTTTTTGCAGACATCAAAGAAAAATGTGTCAAAGTTCAATTCTCAAGAGAAATCCAATTTGGAGCAAATAACGTGAAACTACTTACTTTTAGCTGAAAGAATTAGTAAGAAGGAGAGGAATTGGACCTATGAAAATAAAAACTCACATACTATTTGTACCACAAAAAGAAACAAGAGTGTTAAATTTGTGTATATATCTATATATAATCAGTATCCTTCAAATTAAAATATACGATATGAATAATTTAGAGAATACACGAAAACATTCCAGCCATCAATAGAAAACTATAATAGCATAGGCTAAACAAACATCCTCAACAGAAATAATAATTTCCTATTGGAACAAGAGTGGATGCAATCGAACCTAGAAGATTGGAGTGAATGAAAACAAAGGCACTACTCTACCTGTGGCTATCTATGTAACTTATGTATGTTGGAACATTTGGTTCTACAGAAGCATTTATCATAAAAGTTAGAGATATGTGGCAATGTGAGAAAAGAGATACCAATATTTTATCTCTTAATATAACTATTCACCTTCTATTGTAGAGTCATTGAAACAATATGAAAAAACTTATATCTCAATCATGGTGCTTGAATAAATCAATAATCTCATAAAATTTTGAGGTTTCAGAATTGAATAGTGTATATATAATCAATGAAAGAGTAAAAATGTGTATTAAGTTGAGTCAAGAAAGAAATATATACGTGCAATTTCTATAGTTTCATAGAACATTGAAGAGTTTCTTTGTCTTTCACCTTGTTTATAAGAGATTATTGGAAAGAACATATTGGAAATTAGTTAGTCGTTGTTTTCATTTAGTTAGTTATTTTCTATTTAGTTAGTTACATTGGTTAATGTGTAGTAACTAATTTCTGTTTTTAGGATATATATATATATATTGAGTTGTACCCTTTGTAATACAGATGTAATATGTGAAAATTCAATTTGAATAAAAGTTTTCTCTCAATCAGCTCTTCTTCCAAATTTGTACATGGTATCAGAGCCGTGAGTCTACAAAGATCAGATTCACGATCCTCTCGTTTCCGCCATTGTTGAGCTTGAGAACCATGGTATCAACATCAGAAGAAGTCGTCACAAGTTCGAGTTCAGGTGTTTCGGCAGATACTCTTGAAGGAATTGAGAAGAATCGCAATCATCCTCTGTACTTACACCCTTCGGATACTCTGGGTAGTGTATTAACTTCAGTTCAACTCACAGGAACTGAAAACTACTCGTTATGAAGCAGATCGTTGATGATCAATCTGCGTGCAAAGAGCAAAGTAGGCTTTGTACTTGGATCTTGTCGAAAATCAGATTACAAGCCTAAATTAGGGGAACTGTTTTATCGAAAAAGAGAATTTTTATAAGTTTTTGACTTTTTAGAGTCGCCACTTAATTTTTTAAGGAAAATCAAGAAAACTAGTATTTTCAAAAGACTTAAACAGATAAAATCATTTGAAAATATTTCGGGGGGGTTTCGGGGATTCACATTAATGTTTTAGGAAGGTGTTAAGCACCTAAAACATCTGCTTAATGCAGTTACCAACAACTAACTATTTGGCTAAAAATTGTTTCTAACTTGACTTGAAAAATATTTAGAAATAGAGAGTTAAAATACCAACTTAGTTTTTTTGATCACTTCGTTTTGCAAAATTATTTTTAATTTTTAAGTTGATAAAACATCTACGACATTTCCGGGGATTTGGATTTTTTCTAACTTTTAAACTAAACGACAATTAAAGCAATTAAATATTTGAAAGCAAATAAAGAGAGAGGGAAAGAGACTTGGGTCCAAATCCGGGTTTCTGTCCACCTTGACCGAAATTTTGGACCCACCTGTTTTGGGTTTTGACCCATTTTGACTTTTTCGGTTTTCGACCCATTTTTTTCCTTTCGTACCTGTCCTAAACTAAACAGATAATAAATAATAAATGCGGAAATATAAAAGACGACAAGGGTTTAGGCCCATTACAAAATAAATAAAAATAAAATAGAAAAATATATTAAAAAAAAAAGTCTTCTAATCCAACTTCTTTGACTTCTTCAATCTGCTCATCCTCTTATAATTTGACTCGAACGAAGGGATTTGAGCCTTTATGGCTCATCTCGAGGAGGGAAAGAGAGTGAGTTTTTAACGAACTCAGGCGGATTTTGCATGCCACGAAGAACAAAAGCGAAAATTAGTACTTAAATATTAATATCTTTGAATCATATCTTAAAGATGATTAACCAATCACAAAAGAACGAATGTATCTAAGAAATTACAACTTAACACCTTAGCTAAGATAAATAAGTAAATAGATTGGATAAGAGAAGGTTGACGCCATTAATTTTATCTAAAAGAAATATAGTAGACAACAATAACACTAAAAAATGTAACAATTCACTTAAGCTGGCAGGCAAATTTAAATACATTAAGCACATGAATGACCATGGCATTTTCCTTAACTACATGAATAGCAAGCCTACTTCCATTGAATATTATCTATAAAGATAGGACCGAAAGGAACATGGGTAAAAACGCATACAAAAAGCTTTATGAACACCAATTTTGATTGGGAAGCAGATGGCCAAACCAAGAAACATATGTATAAGGAGATTGTCTAAATTAATTTGTCATGAGCAAAACATCGAGTATTGAGCCACGGATTCGCATTTGTCCACATACTACGCTATCCTAAACTTACACATTCACTTAATGAGAAATATGACAATATAAATTCAAAACAAAATTGATGGCATGAGAAGGGAAAGGCTGGGATAGGCAAAGAGAAAATGATGTCTTTGGTGGATATCAATATTGGACAGTTTCAAGAAAATAAACAAAACAAAACGTAAAAACGAGGCCTCAATACAAACTACTGCACTCCCTCAAAGTTAGTCATGCCTAGTCTTAAGCTCTCAAGGCAGTAAGGAGATGGCAGATTGTATACTCAAAACAGGCCTTCTCAAATTTAGGCAAACAAATAAAGTCTCCAACTCTACGCTTTTCTAAAGGAAACAAAAAAAAAAAAAAAAAAAAAAAAAAAAAAAAACTAAATTGAAATGAATATCAGAATGAAAGACGGCCACGTTACTGAGCTTTGAACACTAAAACCTATCAATGCTACATTGATATATATATATATGCCAAACACTAAACGATATATTCTTGACTATTTACATTAAACTCTAGAGCTCAAGGTATCAGGTAGAATTCGAAAACAATAATCGGAAATACATAATGATTAACTTGTTAGATGCAAGAAAAGATATGCTAAAAACACGTCGCTGGCTTGAACTTATTCGAAGTTATGTAAAAAACTCTATGAGATACCAATGGCTTAGAAATCTAAGAGGACAAACAGGTTTCAACCACTCTTTCGAAAGAAATAAAAAAAATTCCAGTATGTGCAAGACAAAAGACATATTTAGTAATAGACCCACAACAAGTAGACGAGCAAAGTCCCAACAGGATCCTGGTGAACTATCGACATAAGATTACTAGATATACAGATAGCATTCAAGCAACCGACAACAAAGATGAATTCTATGACATCAAGCTAACACGACAAGGACCTATAACAGTGAATCGGAACCAAAAGATAAAGACGATTAAAACTACGAGCGAGCGATAAGAAGCAAAATTAAACAACTAGTGCATTCAGAGATCAAAACCAAACGAACAGTAATCCATTTCAAACCAAAGCGAGATAGAGATCCGACTAGTTGAAGGGATACAAAATCAACTTAATGAATATAACAACCAACATATTCGACAGGAACAGTAAATCGAAGGAGGACGAAAATCATTCAAAATGAAGAGAACAAGAAAAATCAACGAAAGGTTCGGTTCAACGATCAGAAAGCCAACCCAAACGATTTGAAACAGTAAAAACAATAAAAGTAGAAATTAAAAAAAAAAGCTTACCTTTTGGGAGGCAGCAAATGGGACAGCGACGAGCTGAAAGTTAGCGAGCTTCCGGGACCTTGAAGTCGACCTCCGATTTGGGCAGTCGAACTCAAGAATTCAGACCAAATTTGGACACAGTAACTGTTTCTCTTTCAATTCAAAATGACTCCCTAATTCTTGAACCTAAAGTGGTATGCAAAAATATATAAACTAAACTCTGTATCTCCCTCTTCCTACAACGTAGACCTTTCCGAGTAGTTTTCTTCTTCTTTTTTTTTTTTAAAATTCCCAGAGGTGAAAAAAAAGACCACCTCTTAGATGAAGAACATGAGAATATATATATAGTAGAAGATTTAGGTTTCCAGCAAAAGGAAAGATGGACGAAAACGCGTGCTCTGTATAGCTGCCACTGCGAACTGCAACGGAAGGAGAAAACGACAAGCTCATAGTGTACTGCCTTCCGTCTATCTCCGTTTGGAGTCGTTGCTGCTGCTCGTCACGCGTGAGGAAAGGTGAGACGCGTAGGAGCCTCCTACGCGTGATTGTCGTTGTAACGCCGTGAGGATGCTTTCAATGTTGCCAAACTTTCGTTGCCAGCTGCTGCATATTCTCCTTGTGAAGAAGAAACATCTGGGTCGGGCTATGAGGGAATGGGCTGGGATTAATTTGAAAATGGGGGGGCCCAAAACATTTTCTTTTAAATGAGCTGAAGACATTAAGAAAGTGACCATGCAAATTTCAGTTGTAGCCATTTAGAGTTAACAATTTAGCCAAATTGATTGATTCGGCTAAAAGAATAAATAAGAGGAATTATTCTAAATTAATTTACAAGCTTCTTGATTTCAACGGAATGAGATAATTAACTTAACAATATTGAATAACTCGATGCTATAAATAATTTAAAATAAACTAATTTAGTTGAACATTTACATTAATGTAAAATCTTTTCGACACGATTTTCAAATATGTATGAAATACACCAATTGTTTATAAAAATCATATAAAATGCCCTTTTTACTAACTATAATTTATACCAGTCGGCTAAGATCGCTAAAATGACTTTGAAAAGTATTCGAATTTTACAAAACTAATTATTCTCAATCGTTTGGGAATTAAGAAGCTCGTGAATTAATATATATCAGGGAAAGTCAAAATTGGGTGTCAACAACTGTCCCTCATTTTACTTGAATTGATGTAAGAAATACGAGGAAAATGAAATTGACCAAGCCAATTTTGACCGACCCCATATTCATCTTTAAGAAAAGGATTTTGTACGGAGTTTGGGAATTATGGCCGAGGCCCGGAAATGGGTTTCCTACATATCTCAGGCTATATGAGAATTCAGGCCACTTGTAGTTCAATAAGCTTGATTTAACGCACGATTTGAGAAAATTCAAAAGTCATCTCGATACTGGATTATGAAGGGATCGAAATGCTCGGAAATAGAATTTTGGAGCAAATTTTGGAGTACAGCCGAGTTTTCAACATTGAGCTCGCCTACATATGCTTAAACCTTAGGAATCAGGCTGTTTGTAGTTCGACTCGATCGGTTGAAAAGGAAATCTATTATGTTAGATAACCTTTGGTTTCGAACAATAGACAAATTAAATGAGTATGAAAAAGAGGCTTGTAACCTCTTAGCCATGAACGTGGAGCTCTTCACATCCATAGGTAAGAACTTACGAGGGCATAATTTCCAAAACTCTTGGTGCATTGTCACTCAGATTGGAAACTTGCTTCCAGTAAACCAAAAAATCCGGATGCGAAACCGAAACTGATAAAGCTAAGAAAAAACCCACATGCCTTCAGATAGGGGTGTGGTTTGATTGCGGTGGAAGTCGCTCCTCTGCTCGTGTCCTAAGAGTTTGACACTCCTCTTTGGACTATGTCCCAGTTTGCTGCTAAGAAAAAGTTCCACGTTGTGTTGCATCCCTTTTGATGTCGTCCGCACCTGTGGTATGTTTTGGAGAATTCATCCTTTCGGATGCTCTCGACAAAGACCGAGATAAAACTCGTCAGCATAAAAAATGCAATTTAAATGGGAGACAGTGTCTTTTACCGTGTTGACACTTAATTGTACTCCTCGACATCTGACGTCAACTCGATTGGTTTGACGTAAAGCAAATAAAGCTTATGTCTTGTGTTTGCGATACAATCTTCAATGTACTCTTGATTTGATGTCAAAATAGATAAATGCTGATGTAGTGTTGATATTTCTTTTGATGTCAATGCACTCTTCATGCTGATGTCAACATAAATGAAAAATGATGCAGTGCTGATGCTTCTCTTGATGTCGATGTGTTCTTCATGTTGTTTACTCTTATCATGAATAAAAGAGTGCAGTTGATGCCAATAAGTGATTATTCTTCTTCAAATGCACGACTTCTACTCTGGTAGTGCATGATTACTTGCGGGGTATGAATATCTTCCCGCGATGCATAAATTTTGCGAGGGATGTAATCTTCTTGCGATGCATAAGTTCCGCAAGGTATGAAGTCTTCTTGCGATATATAAACTTTTTGCGAGGGATGAAATCTTCTCGCGATGTATAAACTTTTGCGAGGGATGGAATCTTCTTGCGATGTATAAATTTGCGAGGGATGAAATCTTCTCGCGATGTATAAATCTTCTCGTGATGTATAAAATTTTTGCGAGGGATGAAATCTTCTCGCGGTGCATAAATTCCGCAAGGTGAAATCTTCTTGCGATGATTATGTATTAACTCGCGATGCATGATCTTCCGCGATGCATGAATATTGACTCGCGATGCATGATCTTCCGCGATGCATGAATATTGACTCGCGATGCATGAATATGACTCGCGATGCATGATCTTCCACGATGCATGAATATTGACTCGCGATGCATGATCTTTCGCGATGCATGATCTTTCGCGATGCATGAGTATTGACTTGCGATGCATGATCTTTTGCGATGCATGAATATTGACTGGCGATGCATGATCTTCTTCTGAATAATCATATCGTCTTGATTGACGATAATGGTAAACTGACTTCCAGATAGTATATCGTCTTGATCGGCAACAATATAAATGACCCCTCTGGATAATGTATCATCCTGATCGATGATAAAATAAATAAACTCTTCGGGTAATATATAATATCATATCTGCAAATGGCGTTCTTTACGGAAACCATAAACTCTTTCTTGAGATTTTGCTTGATTCACCTTTGAATCTAACTGGACGTTCCTTACAAACATCATGTTGTCGGAAATTGACTGAAATAAATATATCATATTCCCAAGTCTCCGCCATAAGCGATATAACATGATTCCTGCAATCCAGGAAAACTATTGATTTTGGGGAGAGTTTCCTCCTCCCTTGACTTCTCCATATTTATCGATCGGAGGAATCTGCTGATTTCTGAGCAATATCATAAGCCTGCATCCACAGAAAAATCGTTAGTTTTTAAAACGGAATGATCTGTGTCGATTCTTCAGTTGTCTGCTCTTTGTCCTGCTATCTCCAATTGATCTTCCTGATCTCCCAACTCTTGATAGATAAGACAAACATTTCATGCCAAAACAAATGAAACATAAAAGGAAAATCTTTAGAAAAAATAAATTTTCGAGAAGTAATTTTGAAAAAAGGTCACTGCCAAGTGTCATGTCACGTCGGGCGTAGTGAACTTATTTGAGTCTGATGACTGGAGGTATATCTGATTATTCGCTGGGGAGTATTCAAAGTCGCTCCAATTTGTCGACGACAACCAAGTTGAAATTTTGAGGTCATCCTCAAAATTTCTGTCCCAATTACAAATTTTGGTTTGTACGACTGTCGGTATGTAAATCTTGGAATTTTCGATATCCTCTCAAAACTTTTGTCCCAGTTGCAAATCTTGAAGTATCTTCAGTCTTGACTTGCTGAGGAAAAACCTCCTTCTTGAAAATTTTTGGGATCCTCTCAAAAATTCTGTCCCAGTTTCTATTGTAAAGAGGAATAGAAATCTTACGGGAATATGACCGAACCCTTGTGGCGCCTACGTATCCCGTTGAGGCAGGAATCAGGTCAAATGTAGTTCCCCTCAAAGGTTAACAATAATAAGAAATTACAAAGAAAACCGACCGAGGCCGACATAGGCCGCCTACGTATCTCATTCTTGAGAATTCAGGTCGAACGTAGTTCAAAATACAAAGAATTATTTAAAGGGGATAAAGGGGTGACCGAGGCCGACATAGCCCGCCTACGTATCTCATTTTTGAGAATTCAGGTCAGACGTAGTTCATTACAAAGGGGATAAAATTTAAATAAAGCAAATACAATCAAAATAGAATAATTACTAGTAAATGACAGAAAACACAAGCTGAACTTTACACATAGTATCTCTTGACAGCATCTGAGTTGATCGGTTTCGGCCAAGCGGTACCATCCATCTCCGACAGGACCAAAGCACCCCCAAATAATACTTTGCGAACCATGTAGGCCCTTGCCAATTTGGTGCGAATTTTCCTTTGTACTCTTCTTGATGAGGAAAAATGCGCTTAAGGACCAACTGACCAATTTCAAAAAATCTAGCTCTGACCCTCTTGTGGAAAGCCCGAATCATTCTCTGTCGATATAGTTGACCATGACAAACGACAATCATTCTCTTTTCGTCAATCAAAGTTAACTTGCTAACCCATTCAGCATTACTCAACTCAGCTTCTTGGATAATTCTCAAGGAGGGTATCTCAACTTCGGCAGGTATGACTGCTTCTGTTCCATACACTAGCAAGTATGGAGTAGCTCCAGTAGAAGTTCTGACAGTCGTTCGATAACCCAACAAAGCATATGGCAGCATCTCGTGCCAACCTTGGTGATTATCAATCATTTTCCTCAGAATCTTCTTGATATTCTTATTTGCAGCCTCTACAGCTCCATTCATTTAAGGACGATAAGCGGTCGAGTTTCGGTGAGTAATCTTAAATTGTTCACATATCTCTCTCATCAAGTGACTGTTGAGATTTGCACCGTTGTCAGTAATAACGGATTCTGGTACTCCAAATCTGCATATCAAATTATTGCGAACAAAATCAGCTACGACTTTCTTGGTCACGGACTTGTATGAAGCTGCTTCCACCCACTTGGTGAAGTAATCAATAGCAACCAAGATATATCTATGTCCATTGGAAGCGGCTGGCTCTATCGAACCGATGACATCCATGCCCCAAGCTACAAACGGCCAAGGTGAACTCATAGCATTAAGTTCGTGAGGCGGCACTCGTATCAAATCACCGTGCACTTGACATTTATGACACTTCTGCACAAACTTGCAACAATCATTCTCTATAGTCATCCAGAAATAACCGGCTCGAAGGATTTTTCATGCTAAAGTGAGCCCATTCATATGCGTTTCACACACTCCAGCATGTATTTGTTCAATAAGCTTCGCGGCTTCAACAACATCGACACATCTTAGAGACTCAAATCTGGAGTTCTCTTATAAAGGACTTCTCCGCTTAGAAAGAAGTTGAGAGCCATGCGGCGTATCGACTTCTTTTGGTTGGATGTTGCATCTTCAGGATAAGTTCCAGACCCCAAATACTTCTTTATATCAAAATACCATGGCAAACCATCTGGTTCTGCTTCAACATGTGAACAATGGACTGGATGTTCTTTCAACTCAATATCCAAAGGATCAATATAATCAGTATCTGGATGTTTGATCATTGACGCAATGGTGGCAAGAGCATCGGCCAACTCATTCTGTATTCTGGGAGTATGCCTGAACTCGATCTTGCGAAATCTCTTGCACAACTTCTGTACATACTATACGTACGGTATAATCTTTGGGTTCTTCACGGCTCACTCTTCTTGAACTTGATGAATCAACAAGTCTGAATCTCCAATGACGAGCAACTCGTAGACATTCATGTCGATGGCCATTTTTAAACCAAGGATACAAGCTTCGTACTCAGCCATGTTATTCGTGCAATTAAATCGGAGCTTAGCTGCCATGGGATAGTGCTGACCAGATTTTGACACTAAGACCGCCCCGATGCCTTTCCCTTGATAATTTGCCGCTCCATCAAAAAATAATCTCCAAACAGGATATGCTTCAGAAATATCTTCACCCACAAATGATACTTCTTCATCATGAAAATAAGTCTTGAGTGGTTTATACTCTTCATCAACAGGATTCTCCGCAAGATGATCAGCCAAGGCCTGTGCCTTTATTGCCTTCTGAGTCACATACACAATATCAAATTCACTCAACAGCATTTGCCACTTAGCTAACTTTCCTGTTGGCATGGCCTTCTGAAAAATGTACTTCAACGGATCCATCCTGGAAATAAGGTATGTAGTATATGAAGACAAGTAATGTCTCAACTTCTGGGCAAGCCAAGTCAAAGCACAACATGTTCTCTCCAACAGAGTGTAACGAGACTCGTATGGAGTAAACTTCTTGCTTATGTAATAGATAGCCCTTTCCTTCTTTCCTGTCTTGTCGTGTTGACCGAGCACGCATCCGAATGCACTATCTGAGATGGACAAATACAGCAACAAAGGACTCTCTTCTCGCGGAGGAACCAGTACTGGCGAATTTGACAAATAGTTCTTGATAGCATCAAAAGCAGTCTGACACTCTTCAGTCCACTTCGTCGGAGCATCTTTCTTCAACATCTTGAAGATAGGCTCACATACCATGGTTGATTGAGCTATGAATCGACTAATGTAGTTCAACCTCCCTAAGAAACTCATCACCTCTTTTTTCGTCTTCGGCGGAGGTAACTCTTGAATTGCTTTAATTTTAGAAGGATCGAGCTCTATACCCCTTCTACTGACTATAAATCCCAACAACATGCCGGCTGGAACTCCAAAAGCGCATTTGGCGGGATTTAACTTCAAGTTGTAACGACGCAAATGATCAAAGAACTTCCTCAGATGTGTCAAGTGGTTCGAACTCTCGCGGGACTTGATTATGACGTCATCCACATATACCTCAATCTCCTTATGAATCATGTCGTGAAATATGGTCGTCATAGCCCTCATATAAGTAGCGCCAGCATTCTTGAGGCCAAACGGCATCACTCTGTAATGATATACACCCCAAGGTGTAATAAAAGTTGTCTTTTCTGCATCTTCCTCGTCCATCAGGATCTGATGATAACCTGCATAACAATCAACAAATGACTGCATTTCATGCTTAGCACAGTTGTCAATCAGAATATGAATGTTTGGCAACGGAAAGTTATCCTTAGGGCTAGCTTTGTTGAGATCTCTGTAGTCGACACAAATTCTGATTTTTCCCATCTTTTTTGGCGACCGGAACAACATTCGCCAACCAAGTCGGATATTGTGTCACCTCTACCAATCGAGACTCAATCTGCTTGGTGATCTCTTCTTTAATCTTTAAACTCAACTCAGGCTTGAACTTCTGAGTTTTTTGCTTCACCGGCTCGAACCCTGGATTAATCAGTAATTTGTGAGACACAACATCGATACTCAGTCCCTGCATGTCACTAACTTCCCAAACGAACACATCAATGTACTCATCAAGCAAGTGAATCAGGCCTTTCCTTTGATCCTCACTCAAGTGAATACTGATTTTAACCTCTTTGACACACTCTTGGTCGCCCAGGTTTACCGTTTCAGTTTCCTCTAAATTTGGTTTATACTGATTTTCAAATTGACGAAATTCCTTGGCAACATACTCTGGTTCCTCACTTTCCTCTTCGTAATAATCAACCTCGTCATCACCTGCCTCATTTTGTTCATTCAGCTTGTGACACGACATGACATTGGCAGGTTTAAAACTTACCTCACTGAAACCATAAATAAACGAAGTTAGAAAATCAAAGCATGACAGATGATTAAATAAACAAATTTAAAGATAAAAGAGGCTTTCATAAAAATGGAAAAACGATGCAAACTCTGGCCATGGCAGAACCATATTGCCTTTTTGAACATCACGACGGGAATTTAAAGTTCAAACAATTAAAAAGAAAATGCAAAATGGTGGGTCTCGGGCCTCTTCCGGACTACCACCGATTTAAACATGCATAAAACGATGCCTTTCTACCAAGGAGTTCGGGAGATCAGGATGGGCGTGGAGGTCCAGTTCTACAACGTCTCTCCGGGCTCAGCATCACGGAATCCTGTCAGCTCGACCTCTTCTTCAATAATAGCATCTATCTCTTTAAAAAGGCCACAGATTCCTTCCCCCAGGTCCTCCTCCTCGGCATGCTCACGAACTGGGAATGATTGATATAGATGAGGGATTGGTTTCGCCAATGCTTGATCATTCTTCTTTTTCATCTTCTCATCGTCATCTGTGGGGACATACCCCAATCCATCTTTCGCCCCCTTGGCAGGAACTTGAATGGGCTCAACAATTCCTCGGGAATTCCTTCCCAACCCAAAACCTGGTTCAAAACCATTTTGCAGCATCACAGTGGCTATCATCTTATACACGGCATGCATAGGAGGCTCTGGGGACAAATCCTCACCAGTGGCATTTACCAGCTCCACAGTATAGAAATCGGTACCTCGAGACACTTCATCAATAATCGGCGCCTGTCTACCGGAGCGATTCCCTTCATCATGAATAACCAACTCTTCATTTCTCCAAACGAACTTCATCATCTGATGCAAAGTAGAAGGCACAGCTCCATACATATGAATGAAAGGCCTTCCCAGAAGAAGGTTGTAGCTTGTATCAATATCTAAGACTTGGAACTGCGCGCTGAATTCTGCCGGACCCATTTGGATGACCAGATTCACCGCTCCCAAGGTATCTCTTTGGACCCCATCAAAAGCCCTCACGTTGACTTGGTTTTGCTCCAACTTCCCCAAGTCAAAACGTAACTGCTTCAGTGTCGACAATGGAAAAATATTCAAACCGGACCCATCATCCACCAAGACGCGATTTATGACCTTTTCACGACAGACCACAGTGATGTACAACGCCTTGTTGTGCGACTTCCCTTCGAAAGGCAACTCATCATCACAGAAGCTGATGCGATGTCCTCGAATAACCTGGTGGATCATGGCGGCCACATTATCGCTGCTTGTGCCCGCGGGCATATATGTATCATCGAGTGCTTTCATCAGAGCCTTGTCTGTGTGATTGAGAACTCATCAACAGGGCCCAAACAGAAATCTGGGCAGGAGTTTTCTCTAAATGTTTGACGATAGAATAGTCCTTCGGCTGCATTCTCCTCCAAAACTCCTCTGCTTCTCCTTCGCTTATTGGCCTTTTGGCCTGATCCTGCTTTTGGCCTCCGAGAGCAAGCTCGTCAGGAGTGTAACATCTTCCGGATCTGGTCATGCCTTGAGCAGCAGCAGTTTCAATAACGAACTTAGGCTTGACAAGAGCTTTTGATGGCACCAAGGCAACAACCTTTGCGGGTGTCAATATAACAAACTCTTTTTTCTCTTTGATAGTTAATGAAGCCACAGATCTTTCCAACTCGTGAGGGACCATTGGAGTTATCATCTTCGTCACACACCCATCGTCGTCTGTCTCTATCATATTCACGTTGCCGCCTCCATGATTCGGCAATGGGTTGGTGTTGACATTTGGTGCCGCTGGCTGGAGAGAGACTATATCTTGGTCAATCAGATCCTGAATTTTATGCTTGAGGTTGATACAATCCTCAGTATCATGCCCAACACTGTTGGAATGATAAGCACATCTCTGATCAGGCCTGTAGAATCTTGAATTGACATCCACGGGTTTGGGCCCTACAGGGTGGATGTATCCGACCGCAGCCAGTCGCTCGTACAGCTTTGTTCGACTTTCTACGAGCGCGGTGAAATTCCTTGCAGGTTTCTTCTCGAACCGAGGTCGAGGGGGATCATAACTTCCTTGTGGGGGAGGCGTCTATTGATAACCTCGGTTGTTCGAACGCGGAACTTGATTTCTGGGATATGGATTTGTTTGGTAGTTTGGCAATGGAGCTTGGTAATTTGGAGGGGAATTTTGGTATAGTGGAGCTTGAACTTGATAAACAGGAAGGGGTGATCTGTAGCTCGACTGCACGTTAGCACAGCTAACTCCATTGAAGCCAAAACTCAAGGAAGAGCTTGGGTTGGAGATTTGAGTGGTGATTCTTCATCAAATTGGAGGATTAACATCATTGACGTATGATTTTTGATCCTTGAAACTCTATTCATCAAGGAGCCCAAATTTAAAGAAGTTTTCTAAAGTTTTCATAGTTGAATTGTCCTATTTCATGATCTATCCATGGGTTCTTGTATTAAAGGTTTTTAATCATTGAATATTGATTGAATTGTTGTTATTTAGATGATTTTAACTCAATTAACCTATGAACCCTAGTTTTTGACTACTTTATGGGTTACTTGATATGGACTTAATGCTTATGAATTCTAGTGTAATTTTCTATGAGCTATCTAATGATGTAAGAATTGTATTCAATTCACGTCTAATTGGTCTTAGATTGATAAATTATATTGAATTGACTTAGATTCATTGAGTATTATAGTTTTTGTATTGAATTGATGTTCATGACCATGGGTAAGGGTCTTATGGTATTGAATTGGATGATTTAGACATGAATTGAAGTGGAAAGAATGGATTGGTGGTACACTGCCTTAATTTTTTTTATTTTAAGTATTATTTCTTTTGAATTATGTTGTGATTGGTATGAACCACTTATGGTGGCGGTGTTATGTGATTGATGTGGCCTTGTCGGCGTTATTTTAAGTATTATGATGATCATGGCCTTGTCGGCAAACTACTTGAAGTAATGTGATGATTTGTGTAGTTGATTATGTGAAGTATGATCATATCTACCTATATGTGAAGTAATGTGAAAGTATGTGTTTCTTCTATTGATGTTATTTATGTGATCGTGTTAAACTATGACTATGTGTTCTTGTGTGTAGTCTTAGAGTTGATGCATGGTGGTTCCTAATTGACTATATGAGTCTATGATGGTTATATTGATGATGATATAGTAGTGTATAGGATGACTTAAAGATGATAATAGTTGTTCCCATGTGCTTCTAGAATGACATGTAATATGTGCTAAAGTGATGTAATGACGTGTCTTGTTTAGGTAGACTTAATGTCCCTCTTCTTGATGTATATATGAATGTGAACATGTGATGTCTTGACTTAGGATGCCAAAGCCTCTTAGTATTGAATGTATGAATGATATGTGAGACCTTGAATGATGATAATAGGGTCCTTTAAGTGAAATCTTGAACCTAGTGGTAAGGTTATGAAACTTGAAGTCGAAAGTCGTAATGGTATCCTTCTTGTAGTGAATGATGGACTTAAGGTTGGTTGGCTGGAACGGCATCATATCAATCCTTAGGAAAGTCATTATGAGCTTCTTTTCGCCATTGTAAGGAAGCCCTAGGGGACCTCTTTGGTAGGGTAAATATAATTGGGTTATGAACTTGATATGGAACCCTTTTGTATGAACCTTTAATGTGAATTAATCTATGAGAACAAAAGCTAGCACCGAGTGAGTATGGCAAGGGAAGTAGTTCTAGTTAAAGGATGAGGCTAGAATACAAAGTAAGCCCTTCATATTCCTTAACCATGTGCCTACATGTGATGTGTACAAGTTCTACCATTGGCAAGTAGAACAACCTCATCGGAGTAGGATAGAACTCCGGATTCCATGTTTTGCTACCATGCTCTATGTCGATTATTGCCTATTCTCATTATGTGGGATACCTATTATCAATAGAGAAGTTCTATGAAGTTTAGGTGGTGGTATGGGACGCTATCTAGACATTGCACAATAGGCTTTGAAGATGTTAGTGAGAGTCCCTAGGTCTTCTCCAAGACCATTAGTTGAATGTCCTTATGTGATGAATGACTCTTAAATGAACTAATGAAATAATGTCTTAAGTTAAGAAAGCATGTAAATGAAGAGTACCTAATCTAAGGGGACTTAAAGATTCCTTAGTTAAAGTGTGAAGGGGGCATAAGGGATGATCTCTTCATGTCTTATCTATGGAAGTCTTGAGAATGACTCTAGTTAGGGAAGTTGATTGATTCTTTAGGCATGATCTAAACCTAGGAAGTCTTAAGGATTATTTAGGTAACTTTGAAGAGAGTGTATGGACGTTCTCTTCTAGGAGTACTTAAGTTTGTTTTTTTGATAGCCTTGGTAAAGAGAATGTCATATCTTATATGTTCATGTGTTTGATGTACTGTAAGTGTTTATGTGGCTCATTATAAGTAGTCTTGAGGATCGTTTAGGCATATTTAGAGAGGGCGTATGGACGGCCTCTCTTTGTGTTGCTTAGGTGAGTCTTAAGATAGTTTTTAGTGGGATAATTACATGCTAGAAGATGTCTTAAGTGAAGGTAAGCAACTTCACTGTACCAGTGAAGGAATTCACTGTACAGTGAGTTGAGGTCACTGTAATGTGTCTCTTAAAAATGGTCTAAATTGATTAAGTGATTTCTTATGTGTTTCTAAGGTGTTAAATGTTGCTCTTATGATTATATTATGATATTTAAATGAAAAGATGCATATTTTCAATAAATGTCCGTTTTCATGATTTTTATGCATTATGCCATACTTAGTACATATTGTTGTACTAATTCCATATTTGTCTCTATCTCTATATTGGTTGGTAGATGAGGAGAATTGGAAAGTAAGACTTGGATCGTAGCGTCGTTCAAGGGAAGTTGAAGTATGTCCTCATTTGACTCGAGGGCATAGATGTCTTCTATTTCTCTTATTGAAGTATTGTAATATACTTAGTAGTACTATATTCTATTGTGTATGGGTCGTGTCCCAAGTACTCTTGTGTCTAAGATTTGATGAAATGAGACTTAGTATTTCCTATGAGTTTTATATGAAAGAGTTTTTAAAGACTATGAAAATGTTTGTGAAAAGTTTTAATTTCGCACTACTTTTCACTGTATATGCGATGAACAATACGAAAGGGCTTGTATAAGACCTCCGAGAGGTCGAGTACGCCGGTTGCACTCTGAGAGTGTCATATCTTCTAGGGTGTGGTCTCGGGATGGCGAAATACATTAATTTGATTCGCGAGATACACTAATATGATGCACGAGATACACTATTTTAATGCGCGAGGTACATTTTATACATGATACATTAATCTGATGTGTGAGTTACATTAATTTGATGCACAAAATACACCAATCTGATGCGCGAGGTACATTTTATACATGATGCGGGATATACATTAATGTGATGCGCAAAAATGAGGGATTTTGCAAATTTGTAAAACTTATAGGGGATAAAAATAATGAGTAAACGAAAAGGTGAAATTTCCGTAATTAATCCTATTTTTATACATGGTGAAAATTATCAAAATTATTTCTAATTTTTTATTATATAATTTTTATTAAATAAATACTAAATCTTCTTGACAAAAGTATAAAAACTATTCTAAAATAAAATATTTTGATCAAATTTTGTTCCGATAAAAAATAAAATTGTACATGATGTATTTGGTACGAAGGAAAATATTTTTCAATTTTCTCATGGTTGACTTAAATATTTTGAAAATTATTTTAAATTTCATTTTTTCACGTATCCACCCTGTTAATTGTTTTTTGAAACCAAATTTTTAAATCATTTTACGCCAACCCCCACTCCCCCCACGCCACCCAATTTTGTAAAAAAATTTTATGCCACCTCTATCCCCACCCATCCCGGTCACCCCGTCAATTTAATTTTTTTAAAAAGTATTTTTGAAAAATATTTCAGGATCGAAAGTCTAGGTCAAGTGTTGTGTCAGATCTCAGGGTCGAATTTTGGAACGATTGTCGGGAATGTGTCCTAGTTCGAGTGTCATGGTCGAGTCTTAGTTCTATTATGGGGGTTGATTTTGGCCCAAAAATTATTTTTTACGGGATAATTTCTATTTTTTAGTCTCAAGTCAAAACTGAAAGATATTTTATGAAAAATGTTTTTCATTCACCAACCAAACATTAAAAAAAATTTATAAAATATTTTTCACTCACCAACGAGAAAATAAGTTAGAAATCCACTTGTTTCCGAAAAAATATTTTCCTTCGTACCAAACACACCCTCATAGTGACTATATTTATACATCTTTGAGATCCTGTAGGGGTGTTGCTTTAAATTATATTTCATCCTTTCGATTATTTTTCATTTTATAGGGTACTTTAGAAATTATAAATCACCACCGGTTTTTTCCAACTCCGGTTTGTTCCTGCCCATTATTATTCTTGTTTTTATTTTTAATTTGGTACTATATTTTATTTTTCTTGTGTTGTAGTTGAGAATCCACCAAATAAATCGGGCCCATTATTATTCTTGTTTTTATTTTTAATTTGGTACTATATTTTATTTTTCTTGTGTTGTAGTTGAGAATCCACCAAATAAATCGGAATGAATATGTTCTTTCATGTTTGGTTAATCAATTGTGATTTTTATTCAATATATTTTGATGGGTTTTTATCTTTCTTTAGATCTATTCGTTTTTTGAACTTCTCTATTGATTTGCTTGATTGAATTGTTAAATCCCCACCCTATCCAAGAGAAAATAAAAAGAAAAGTTTTATCGAACCAAATATGTTTGCATAAAGAGGAAAAAAGGAACTTTTTGGGCCAATGACGTGTAGATAAAATTGTTAGGCTTATTAGGTAGCATGACCGAAAGATTGCAGGTTCATTGCTGATCAGGTCCATCGCTGAACAGGTCTGTTTACAATCCGATTTCGAAAATTAAATGGTTTCGAAGTCGATTTTGCAACTTTGGCAAATTTTATTAAGTTTTTTGGAATAAATGAGTAATTTTGGGAGTCGCCACTTACTTTTTAGGAAAAAATAAGAAAACCATTTTAAAGGAATTTTTTCATAGAAAATATTTAAATAAAACCAAAGTTTTGGATAAGAGTTTAAATAATTCTCTAAGGAAGGGTTTAGGCATCTTAGAGAATCCGCTAACACACGGTTGACCGACGAATTTAAGAGTATGACTAATTTTTAAAAGAAAACTTAAATTACTTGAAATATCTTATTATTTTTGAAAATGAGGAATTTTTTGATACTTATACATTCGTATTACCCCAAATAATAAAATAATTCCAATGTTAAAGTGTCAAATAAAATTGTTACCTAACAATTTATCCGAGTCATGTTTTTGAGTTGAATAATCAACACAATCACTTTGGTGTGGATTTGAAAGCTACACACTAACTATGAAAGAATATGGATAATTCTCAAGTTAGTCCAAGAGCTTAAAGTTGCTTAACTTGAAAGAGTTTTGAAATTTAAATATTTAAAGTAAACAACTAACGAAATGGAAGAGTATTTAAAAAATCTCCAAAGAATTCATCTAAGCTAATGAAAAAAAAGTCAATAAAAGTTGGCATTTCTAAAACAAGTTAAGAGCATAAATCAAGATAATAAATAATAAGTATCTAGGCCCTTGGCCTAAATGCTCTTTGCTGCTGCCCCTGTTTAAATTGGACTTTTGAAGGTCCAAAAATTCTCGATGTTCAGCCTTAAAAGGCTGCTACTGCTGCTTCATTAAGTACAGGTTTTTAACCTCATTTCACTCCTCGTTCTTCTGCCATTCAGGGGTTTCTTCTGCTGCTGGTCATTTTACCAAGCTTTTAAGTAAAAAATACTCTAATTTCAGCCCTTTAGGACTGTTATACTTTGCTACTAAGTTGCTGCCTTTGGTTGGGATTTTAACCCAACAATATTAGCTATATTTTGAGACTTGAAAGAGGATGACTCGAAGAGAATCGAATGCAAAGGGATCGGGAGTCCAAGTGGACCCAAACAAGAAAGTGTTCGTACAAAGGAAAAGAAGAAAGAATTAGTAACTAATCAAGAAGGGGGTTGATACTAATTTAACATGTAAGCAACGAAAACAAGGAGTACAACTTCCAATCTTATTACATTTTACCTCATATGCAAAACAGAAGTCAACATAATCAGAATTTAATGTAAGCAAGCAGTTGGTGAGCAACTAAGTGGAATAAATACACAATCACAAGCTTATTGGAAAAAATTTCAGAGACAACAACATCAACAAATAGATAAAAAGAACAATAGCAGCTAATAAACTGATGCAAAGTATGTTGAGTATTTCGCTTTATTAGAAATAGCAACTTAAACAAGCTCAAAATCACTAGCGATATACAATAAAGGACTGCACAAACTTCTGCCAAATAAAGTCAATCTATTACACTAGATATCCAGGGGCGGATGTACCTTCAACCAAGGGGGTTCATTCGAACCCCCATCGTCGAAAAATTACACTATATATACACGATTAAATTTTAAATATATATGTGTATATATATCATTGAACCCCTTGAATATACACCAAAGGCATAACTCAGTGGTGTTGGGGGTTCAAGAATTTGCTCTGAGGCACGCAAGGTTGCAAGTTCAAACCCAGATGGAGGCAATTTTTTATCAGCTTACATTTTATGCGTTTTAATTATTTTTTTAAATAATAATGGAATCAGAAATTGCTTTTTTTAAAATAATAATGGAATCAGAAAACGATTTTAGTTCCAAAAAATTAAAACCATGATAGAAAATTTAGGATTTATTAGTTTAATTCCTAATTACAAAGTTAAATATTAAAAACCTTTTTCTTCTTTTAGGATTTTTCCACGTTTTATTTTTCATCGTCTCTTCTTCCTTGCCATTGCCCGTTGGGCGCTTGCTGCTGCTTGTTGCTTTTGTTGGATCGCTTGTTATTGAAAACTTGATCAATTTAAGTTTTTAGATATATTAATTTTTTTATCCAACCAATTTATATCCGATCCGACGCATTTGTTTGTGGATATTATTTATGTGATTAATTTATTTATTTTGAACCCACTTGATGAAAACCCTCCCTCCGCCACTGTAGATAGCTAGTGTTCAACACGACGTCTCAAATAGAACAATATATATATATATATATATATATATATATATATATATATATATATATATATATATATATATATATATAACAATCAAATTTGAACTTACGAATTTGTCGAATCAATGTACGAATTTAGGATCTATAGCTCAAAGGAGTGACATGAGGATCTAAGGGATTTAGGAGCAACCAAAGAGAAATTGAATCAAAATTCAACTTCATCTAGAGCTCGACTAGGCCTAGGATCAACTCATGATTCCCGAACCAATTAAGATCCTTAACATATCATTTTAGACCATTCAAAATGAAAACAAGGCAGAACACATAAGCGGCCCATGAACTTGCACGCTTTTTCCGTTTAGACACCTTAACAAGAGCTCCTTCATATTGAACACTTAAACCACTCAAAAAGTGTATCTATCAAACACACCTGGCTGACTCGTCACCTGTCGTTTGAAGCATGCCTTTTGAGCGCCTGAAGTGAGAAAAAAAAGGCTGATGTGTCTGATTTGACATACTTAACGGTACAATTTTTCCCCTTTTATTTATCCAACCTAAATTCTTCCCTTTTTTTATTTCTAACCTCTTTCTTCTCCATATCTCACCATTGTTGCTGCTGGGGATCAAAAAAAAATTTTCATTCATTTTCTTTACAGCGAATTAAATATCCAATTTGTCGATTTCAACTTCTTCTGTTGCAAATATGTTTTGTCGATGTGGGGTTAATGCTGAATTGAAAACCTCATGGACACAACTTAATACAGGATGTCGATTTTTTTTGCTGCAAAAACACAAAGGTAAGATTTTTATTATTATTCAAATCTAGTTAAATAAATCGCTGTCAATCGCTAATTATAATTTAATTATTTTAATAATTGTGTAGAGAAGAGGTGGATGCGATTATTTTTGATGGTACGATGATGATCTACCGCCTCAAGCAAAAAAGATCATATGGGGCCTATTGAAAAGAATCAAATCATATGAACAAGAGAGGAAGCGGGCAACAAAAATCAGGATCATATGTGTTATTGCACTCGTGATTTTCGCTATATGGCAATATTTATGTTAGTAGGCTTAGAGTGATTGTATTAGTAGTCTTGTGTTTCTGTTGTACTTATGTTAGACTAAGGAATGGAGATAAGTTGTTCATTAATCTATCATATTTTTCTTGTTTATTCACCTCTATTGTATTGTCTTATTTCTATTCCTCTTATTCACCTCCAAACGATAATAACCATATCAAGTGAACAACACAACAATAAGCTCCAAACAAGCATGAATGATAGACAAAAAATTCTTTGCATTTCCTTGCAAGAAAATCCACAGTTAAACCATTAGTTATAATTTACATAAAAAACATATTAAAGCAGTCTCAGTATTGTTTCCTGCTTGCATTACAGATTAAAAATAAAACAACCCCCAAGAGTACATAAAAAACACCCAAAACACATTAAAGTAGTCACACCCATGTTCTTGGTTTTGTTGCACTAGACATTTGCAGATCCACCCTTTTGGACTTGCGTTGTAATTGTGAAGTAGTGACAACATCTTTACCCTTCCATTTCAGTCCACGAGGCTTATAACCAATATCAATGTTTGTTGGTGCTGCACACTGAAAACAACTGGAGTAACAACTTTTTCACCTGTTGTAGCAGGCTGTATACAGGAAACTAAAATTAAGTGCCTATTATCAAAGTAGGTAGATTATAAATAATTAAAGTTGGTTATACTCTTACATTTAATATTTGTCTGACACTTGTATCATCAATGTAGATGCCAAATCCCACAGTCTTAGGCCTTTTGTTTCCTCCTGTTGATGTTGATTCTCCTTCTCTTCCCATAACTCTTCCTGCTTGTTGCCCTTTTATAACAGTTGAAGTATCATTACCTCCTCTCCCCCTACCTTTTCCCCTGCCTCTTCCCCTGCCTCTTCCAGCTTGTTGAACTCTTCAAACAGTTGAAGTATCATCACAAATAGAAGTTGATTGTTGGCCTGAACTGACATGTTGTGATGGTCTCCAGGTTGGTGGTTGGCTAGAACATAAAGGTTGCCTTGAGGTTAGAGGCTGACTTGAGCTAGCAGGTTGGCTTGATCTTGCAAGTTGGCTTGAGCTTTGAGGCTGACTTGAGCTAGCAGGTTGACTTGAGCTTTGAGGCTGACTTGAGCTTGCAGGTTGGCTTTGAGGCTGACTTGAGCTAGCAGGTTGACTTGAGCTTTGAGGCTGACTTGAGCTTGCAGGTTGGCTTGACCTTCCAAGTCCAGGTTGGGTTGAGCTTCCAGGCTGACCCAATTCAGAGGATTTAATACTGTAAATAAGATGAAGAAAAATTGTAATACATTTTATTTATTTAATTGAAGTAATCAAAGGTTGGCTTGAGTATTACCACATATTTGCAGGCTTTATTATTGTGGCCTTGTTGATGACACTTGGAGCAAGTCATTTTTACACCTCTCCTAGATAACTTCTCATACTTCTTTCTTGGCTCATCCCTTGACTTTCTTCTGGATTTTGGTGGTATGCCTGGCATTTGTTTTGGTTCAGGAGGCTCAATCACTATATCACTACTGTGAGGCCACAATTTCATGTTAGGTATTGACTGGATAAAGTAATTATAAGCCTTCGTGAAAGTATCTTTTTTGTACCATGTACAACATGATCTTTAGGGTCTTGGACTGCATGTTGATATGCCAAAACAGCATGTTGACATGGTATGCCTCTCAACTGCCAGGTTCTACAAGTACATGTCTTTTTTGTGATATCAACAATATGCTTATAATGACCCTCTAAAATTTCATATCCAAATTGACCATTGAACCTAACTTGACAATATCTAGCATAATCTTTGGTTTCTTCAAGTACTAAACTAGCCATATGAGAAATTTCTGATATTCAAGTGTCAACAAATTTTCTCATCTCCACATTTCTATCCATTATCTTATATCTAATCTCCTCTAACATGGTGATAATTGATTTATGCCTAACTGCTAATATCCAAGAGTTAAATGTCTCACATATATTATTCTCAACAATATCACACTTAGCATGCTCCTTAAAATATGCTTTACACCATGCCTTTCTTTCATAATGTAACAAGTCCCCACAAATGTTCTTATTACCAAGTTTAGCAAGTTTGTTTATTTCATTTTGAAATTTTACCTCAAAATTTGATTTTGCACATCTCCAAATTGTTTTCTTCTTTCTTCTCCTCTCCAGGTCTTCTGCCAATTGGACCAAATGTGTCTAGCACACATCCTCTGCTCACAATCTGGCAGCAACTCCATTATGGCTGCTACAAGACCCTACATATCATAATACTTGAAATTTATGAGTAGTAATAATTAAATAAATAACAATGAGATCAAAATAAATAAAATTAACATTAAACTAACCTTTTACATATCAGACATCACAGTCAATCCATGTCCAGTGCCTAAGTTTAGATCTTGTATCAAGAAATTGATGAAGAAACTCCAACTGTGCTTTGTTTCTTGATTAACAACTGCCCAATCAATTGGAAACATTTGTTGATTTCCATTCCTACCAACTGCAACCAATAATTCACCCTTGCAAGCACCCTTCAGAAAACATCCATCAAACCCAATGATTTTTCTACATCCTTCCAACTAACCTTTCCTTAATGCATCAAACAAACATAAAAGTAAGCAAATAAATTTTTTCCTGGAGTGGATTCTCTGTCTGTCCTCACCCAACATAAACTACCAGGATTAGTTTGTTTTATCATGTCTGCATAATCACACAACCTTGCAAACCCCATCTTTCAATCACCCATAAACTCCTTAAGAATCATCAATTTTGCCCTATAACAAAGAGTTCTTCCAACATACAATCTTGTCTCCTTCCTTACCAACTCTTGAATTTCCCACAACTTTATATGAGGTTGAGAAACTATTTTGTCCCTAAACTTATTTGAAATAAAGTTAGATGTACACAACTTGTTCTTGGTTGTGGTAGGACACTGATGAACATGATAGTAGTTCTTAACAATAAAGTCACCAGAGTCTTTGTCTAGACTAGCATACAACAACCATTTGCATTTCTTATGTTGACATTTAATTCTAACTCTATATTTTTCATTAGGCCTCAATTTTAACTTGACTTTATATTCCACAACATACTCTGCTACAACCTTTCTAAATTCTATAGCATTTTAAAATACCATACCAAGCTCAAATATAACAACTACACAATCAGGATCAAATCTAACCTTTTTACTTTTTCTTATAGCTGGTAAATCAACACCTTACACAGCTTCATGATCTAATTCATCCCTACTATCATCACTATCCAGTTCTGAACTATCAATATATTGTTTATCTTCTCCCAATCTTCCTACATACCTAGCAGTTTTGTTCCTTCCAATGACTTCAAATCCCCTATCAACACCAGCGACTCTAACAATTATTTCCTCTGTAGGAATTGGTTTTTTCCCCTGCAATTTGGTTCTCCTTTCATTTCTAAGATTTCTCAACTCTTCATCAATCTCTGAGTCATCTTCATCTGGAATAAAATACTCTTGTGAATCATCACTGCAATCCCAATAAGTTTCAACACCTTAAAGATATGATGCATCATTTACACCAACTTCAATATTAATATTCTCAGATTGGGCAGCTTGTTGTAACTCTTCATCCACAACAACTTCAATATCAATATTCTCAGATTGAGCAGCTCTTTGTTGGTACCTTCATCCATATTAATATTATGTGAGTTTTCTACCCCATCCTTATTAACACTTTCACCAATTGTTGGCCCACAAAGATAACATGTAGGGACCCCATCTTTAACAACATCTACCTCATCCACAACATGTTCAACATACAAGTCCAAAAAGTCACCATCACCTAGGTCTTCTATAAGCTTTAGTAAACTGAAATCATTATCCACTAAGACAAAGTTATTGCTTGTAGGGTCTTTAAAATAAAACCCACCCACACTAACATACCCCAGATCTCTAGTATAAAAAAGCAATTCCATTAAGTAAAAGTGGTCTTTATCGATATCTACATATTCCACTTCACTTTCCCCTACGTAAGTGAGACCTTCACCAGATGTGTCCTTCACAAATTTACCCCCATGGTGAAAACGAGTTAGTATAATAATATCCATAAGATTCCCTGGAAAAAATTCAAATAAAGCCGACAAATTACTGACAAAGAAACCCTAAAACAATCAAACTTTATTCATATGTGTACAAAACATTATCACAGTACTAACATACAAAAATTGACGCTACATTTAAAGGGTAAACTGCAACAATAGTCATGGAGTTTCGAAAATGAACTTACTTCTCAAGATTTTGACAGCACAAAATCTCCTAGCTTTCTTGAATCAGCCGTAGAACACAACAACAACAGTTATTTTCTTCAATCGAGTACGCCGTAGGAAGAATACATGAAGATTAGAGAGATGACTGCAAGGTTTCCTTAGAGAATCGACCATATTGAGAGGGAATCATGAATGAATTCTAGGGTTTTTTCAAAAATGAATTTTGGGGATTTAGGGGAATGACTGAGGGGTTGGGTGTGGGTTGGGTGTTTTACCACGTAGATTAGATTTTTCCACGTAGGAGGTGTGTATGTCACGCGCTCTATCTTAAAATAAATGCCTCAAACGACAGGTGACAAGTCAGCCAGGTGTGTTTGATAGGTATACTTTTTGAGTGGTTTAAGTGTTCAATAGGAAGGAGCTCTTGTTAAGGTGTCTAAACGGAAAAAGCGTGCAAGTTCAAAGGGCCGCTTATGTGTTCTGCCTAAAAACAAACATGTAGCTAGTGATCATCTCATGTTAAACAATCAATTTGACCAAAAAAAGAGCTCATTCAAGATGAGAAAAGCTCTACTCAAAACATTAGAATTCATCAAACCTTTATACCAACAAATTGATTAATTATACCTCAGTACCATTAACCACAATGACATCAAATAATAACTACAAAATAGAGGGGGCATATGGAAAGAGGCCGGTAGTACATAGCCTTTAAGAACAATGAACAAATGTGCTATTGCATCTTGAAAAGGCAACCAACTTATTGAGTTGAGGATAAATATAAATCTCTACATGACAAACTTAAATATAAAGGTGTAAATATATTATTAAACAAGCTAAATTATCTAAGAAAAAAAAATAGTAAGGCATATTACTTAAAGAATTCAACAAGACAAAGCAAAATAATGGAAACAAGATTGGCCTAGGTTGACAATAAACACATTTATGTAGGCGATACAAAATTTCAAATAAACAGCAGGGGCGGGACTTGATTCAGATGACAACACAAATAGAACACCCAAAGAAGCTAAGGAGATTTATAACTACAACATATTAAAAACAAGCACAAAAGTAATATTATCAATTACTTAAATATCAAACCAAAGTCTAACCCATGAAAACTGAAGAAAAGCTGAGAACATATAAATATAAAACAAAGAAAAAGCTGGTAATTAAATAAAAAATAGCTAAGAAAGAATTTACCTGATTCTGGGCAACGAACTGGAATGCGACGAGTTGAGAAGATGACTTCATTTCTTCCACTCGAACAACCACCAAAACTTTAAACTAGTTTGAACTGAGAATTCCCAAACCTTATAGGGATACTACTCTCAAATCCAAAAAACCCTTCCTTTGAACAGTGAGAAGAAGGCCTATTTATAAGGGGGAAAAGGGGAAGAAAAAGGGTCTGGATCAATGTGGGAGAATTCCAAATTCAAAAATTCTAAGAGGATAAGGCTCAGGTGAGCTGGAGGGCATACAAATTTATACTATTTTCGAACGAAATTGAAAAAGGAAAAATGAAATTGGAATGAAAATACCGTCTGGAAACGTTTGGACTGTATCGCGGGTACAAAAGCTCGTGCCCTCCGCGTGACAAAACCAGATAAGCAAAAGGGAACCTTGGCGTCGTTGGTTGAATTCGCTGGAGATGAAGAAACAAGAGGGATGGGGGCGTGTAGGTTAGTTCTGTGTGTTCTTTCTGGAAAAGAAAAGAGTATGTGCACGCGTGAGGGAGAAGAGTACAAAGTATGAGTTTAAAGGGGAAATGGGTCGGGTTTAGAGCTGGGTCGGCTTGATGGGCTGTTGAATTGCATTTGCTGGAGTGGGTTTTCTGAAGGGAAAAGGTCTGGGAATAGTTTAGAATGGGATATAAGTGGGCCAAGTGAATTGCAATTGGTTGTTGAATTGTGAACCTAACCAAATTGAATTTACTTAGCCAACTCGACTAATAAATAAATAAGACGAATTAATATATTAATCAACGAACTTTCTAATCTTAACGAAATAAAATAATTAATCTAATTATAAACTAAAATAATTTAAAATTATAACCATAATTTAAACTAAACTAATTTAATAAATACTTACTAAAAATTAAAATCTTTTTGAGATGATTTTCGAAATGTTTATAAAATATGCTAAAAATTATATAAAACATATATATTACTTAAAAATTATAAAAGTGTTAAAAACTATTTAAAATATCTTTAAAATATTTTGATTTTTATAAAGTCAGTTATTTCAAGTCGTTTTGAAATTTAAGAAACTCGAAATTTAATTCCAATAATGGAGGGTCAAAATTGGGTGTCAACAAGGTCTATCACACACGCAAGCATACGTGGTTGACTAGTAATAAAGTGAATTAGTAGAGTATCGATCCCACGGGGATGTGTTGTTAACTATTTATTGAATACAAATTATTCTTTCAAGTCATTCCAAGAAGTGAGTATATCAAACTAATACTACAACTGCACTATGAAAGATGCAAGTAATAAAAATAAGGGGAGTTTGAGAGAGTGTGAGATCCTAGGGTTATGGTAGCTAGCAATTCTGTTGAGTTATCCATGAGAATTGACTGATTAATATGTAGTCTACTAATCACTGGGTTGATATTGCTATAGGCTCTCTCGAGTCCTTATTCACCTATTCAAATTAATCTTAATACATATATCCTTATGGAATTATCATTAATAAGACATATTTATATTTCCTATAGCTAACTAAGCAAGGCGAGTAGGTACATTTCCATTCTAAATGAGAATCCATTTCCCGATGCCCAGGTTCAAGAACAAGGCCTATCCAATCTTATATGCAATATATTATAATTGAAAACAAGCTTCAATAACTAAATCAATATAATCAAGTCAAGTACAACAATCATGTAGCACAAACCTAAGAACGAACAAATTACAAGTGGAGAGACAGAACAACACTGAGATCGATGTCGCTTGAGGTGTTGTTCTAGCCCTCATAGAATCTCCTTTTTTGTCGTTGGTGTTTGTGTCCTTTAAGCTAGTCTAATCCCCTGAATATGACCTAAAATTAGTGTACAAGGTGTATTTATAATGTGGACCGGGTATAAACTATGTACGACTCAAGCACATCTCCTAAACTAAAATGGACTGCAGAAGGGGCAAAAAATGATTTTGTGCGTTGTGCGGTGAGTGGCACTACGCACCAAATCAAAACTTCATAGACTTGAATTCTCTGAGATAGGACCAAAAGAAAAAAATGCATTGGTGCCCCACATGGGTTGGCGTATGGCACCCGAACCAGTCTAATTTTTTAGCTTTTTTGCTTTTCTTGGATGACGTTGTGCACGATTTGTCCAGTGACCTCCACAGTCCAGACTTGATCCAAATCATTTTTCTTCAACTTTTACTCAAACTTCTATGTTGTATCTGATCATTTTTAGCTTCATATTAGTCCATGTGTTCAATATCTAAGTTGCTTGAACTCTTCATTTTTGGTGCTACACCTATGTTGACACTACATGGGTGTGGGTGTGGGTGTAGGATCGTGTGTCAATTTGGTCAACCGATTATGAGTACTTTGAGCCAAAATCTATGGGGTAAGTTTGGACAATTTTAATGATTTCTGTAATCAATACAAAAATTAAGGTTAAATTGAAGAAAATTACATAGAAATTTCTCTGTCACTCCTCTTTTAATCTTCTTTTTGGATTATCAAGTTCTCCACATAATATCTCATTATTTAGGTTTTTGGATTCTATTTTTAGATATTTTAATTATTGTTAGGTGAATCCCCGCACCCGTATTATCCATTTCCTCAAATCTTAAAAGTTAGATGATAAAGGATTCGACCTTTAGATCCACACCTGTATCAAAATCATGTCCTTTCCATGCCTTATACTTCTACTCAGACTTGAGAGCCCGTTTTTGCCCAATTTAGCTCCAAATCATCTTTTGTTTTTGCAAAATCATCTTCTACACAACAACGTGTGAATTTTAAGTACAAAGTGACTAAAATTAACTTAAACACAAGTAAAGTGATCATATGTTAGGCAAAAGATAGCTAAGTAAACGTGTATCTAGCCTCGGATCAATTAATCATCAACTACGTTTCTGGGTGGGTTTTTCATTTAAATTAGTCATTTCTCTCCCAACATATTCTTGTGCTATTTATGGGGTCTTCTCTTAGGAGAAAGAGAATAACTTAGTCGGGGTTGGTGGCTAGCTTTAGTACATTTCAAGATAGCGAGTTGCATACTGCTTGTCGATACAACAAACTCAAATATGTATAATTTTGGTTTTAAAGGCATTTAGATGATTAAAAGTGTTGCAGGCCTTTAATAAGTAAATAAAAGTGTCACCTGTCTCGTAATTTATACTCTTCGGTGGGGCAGCTCGTGCAATTCAATATCGTATAAACGCTTGGCTTTGTCACCTATTTACTTTTTCCATGTTTGGCCAGGGTTGCAAAATGTCTCATCTTGGAATATCTTAAGCTTTTAGCTGTAAATATTCACACAATTTAACAAGGTGTTGTATTGACAATACTATAAGGCTCTGTGCCTTGTCTTGTAAGTCACATAAATTTGCAATGCCTAATTTAGTGACTAAACACTTGAACAATCATAAATTTATGTTGGCAATCATTTGTTCTAGCTATGATAATAAAAGGGGATATATTTTAGACCTCAAAATATTGAATCTGGCTACTTTCGAGTAACTATTCTCTTCATTTCCTCCAACATATTAGTATTTTTGCTTTGCCCCAACACTTTTTCCAGTCAGTTCTCTGTCTTCCATGCTTCCTACACCCCCGGACAGATGAGAATTCCTAGAATCCTTTCTTTTCCTCCCAAAATCTATTACAATGTAAACAAGTCCAACACCAATTCAAACCAAAGGTAGCATTTCCTTCATAAAGGTGGTAAAACAAGGATAGTGAAACGTTGAGTGTGAAAAGTAGATGATGAATTTCCATGGCTGACAGGTATGTAAGGAAAAATGGAAGTTGAGGATATCTATCCATTCAATGGAAATCCCTCAGGAACTCATATCTTCAATATAGCTAAACGTATCATTGTTAATCGCAAATCCATCTAGTGAGTGCAAATTCAAGCTTATCTGAGATTCTTAGTTCAAGTTGAGGCTCCTTCCTATCAATGAGATTTAGCTACAGAGACTTTTTGGCGAATCCTTCGCTTTTCATAATCAAGAAACCGCTGAAGGTGAGTGCCTCATGATATGGATAGTGACCTTACCACCTTACCCTTCTCCATTTTAATTAATATTGGACTTTTTTCTGTGGTAGAACTCAAAGCCATGATGTGCGCATAATTCACACATCATGTGTTGTGCTCTTACCACTAAACCAAAGCCCTTGGGGCTTTTTCCCTTTAATGTCATTTTATTAGTGACTTTTTCTTGTTCTTTTTAGTCCAAAGTAGAAAAAAATAGGGTTATCACCTAAGGAGAAACAAAATCAATGTTATAGAGCTTGTTGGAGGATTTATTTGTGGTGGACAACGGATTATACCTTGAGCAGCTCGATCTGTAAATATATTATACAACAACGATTGTGCCTTAGTCCCACACAAGTTGAGGTTGGCTTTATGAATCCTCATTTCTTCATTTAAGCTCACGTGTTTTTTCTTTTTTCTTTTGGGCTTAAATCGGAAAACTTTCATAATTAAAGTGCATCCATGGACCATGATCCAACACACATTAAAGGGAGGGGATTCTTTTCTGGCAGTGGAAAGGAGATGGAGAAAGAGAGAAACTTGTCTTTGAAATAATTTTGTTAGATGTGATTATAGAAGATAGAATTGAATATACTTTTATTAGAAGCATCTACTAAGAAAAGCATTGAAGCTCCAAACAATCCTTTTCAGGCTTCAGGCCAAATAAAGTTCATTGTACTCTCTCTATTTTTATCTTGAGCCCTTTAAGATGATAGAATGTTGGTATAATTAGCTGAAGAAAGATACAATGTCTGTGATATTTTACATTGAAGACCTTTGCACATAATTGCTTCAAGATCGTTTACTGCTGATCATCACTAACCTTCCAAGTTTAGGTCTTTGGTTTTGGTCAGGATTAGTCTATTAAGATGAATAGTAGTGTGTTAATATATCCCACTAAATCACTAAATTTTTAATCCGTTTGCTTCAAATGAACCATTCCAATATGAATGTTTTCCCCAAATGGTGAAAAATATGGCCCTACCAATAAATGGGGTTGTTAGAAATTAAAATTATATTCTCGAAAAGGTGATTATAAACACCGAAGTCTATGCATTGTTACCATACAAATATAATTTCTGACAACCTCTTTTGTCGGACTTGGTTCACATTTTCCACCATTTTGAAAAAAAGATTCTCCTCCAGACTCCACTTGTTTATTGCACAAGGTATGTACTTGTTGTTGTTTATAAACCAGATTATGTAATACTGATTAAAGAAAGAGCCAAAATATGGAATAATCAGTTCAAGTGCTATCCCATTGAAGCAAATTCACATAATTTCTTTTCCTTGTTTCTATCTGATATTTGAGAACTTGTCAAGTGAATTTGTAGTATCTTAGTGACCCTTAAAAATTATAGTTGTTTACAGGCAAATATATGCTTTTTCACCATACAAATATAATTTCTGACAATCCCATTTGTTGGAATTGGTTCACATTTTTTACCATTTTGGAAAAAAGATTTTTCCAAGACCCCACTTGTTAGATTACATGGGGTATGTTGTTGTTGATTTATAAACTATAATATGTAAATATTGTTTAAAGAATGAGCAAAAATATGGAACAATTAGTTCAAGTGCTATCTCATTGAACCAAATTCACAGAATTTCTTGGCCTTTTCAGTACATCTTCTGACATAAAGCATCATCTGATATTTGAGAACTTGTCAAGTGAATTTGTAATATCCTAGTGACCCGTAACATATCCTAGTGACCCGTAACAGTTCTAGTTATATTGACAGGTAAAATCCCATTTACAAACTAGTGGACCTAGCTTGTCGTTCTGGATGCATGAAAGTGATGCAATTTATCCAACTATAAGACAAGACCGCTCTTGAAACTTTGCTCATGAAAAATATTGAGATGAGCGGCAGAGAGGGATGTATATCGATAGCGTGAAATTTCACGAAGGGTATTCAAACTTTGGATAGTAATTTTTTTTTTCTTGATGATTGGATGCTCATAAAAAAAAATCGAACTACACAATATTTCACTAAAAGGCCGCTTAGGCCCGGTTTTAAAGCAAAAAAGGCAGGCACAAAATATAACAAATATGTAGACGTATGAATCGAACTTAAGCTAACTAGAACTTTGTGCACCACCCTTGCTGCCGAGATGCTGCTCTCTATTGTGTCAAACGATGGATTTGCAATTTTGGTTTCTTTATTTAGGAGATTAGGTCCAACTTTTTGTAGTTCAAAGGGTGCTCAAAATGCTTGATATATGAATGTTAAGTAATATTTGAGCCCTATATACAATGTAATTTTATAGCAAAAGGTGTTCGGTTAACCATACTTGCACACACACTGTAGCTCCGCCCCTGACTATGAATGTATGACAACTATGTGTTTTCATGTATATTTGTCCATATGTTTGCTAGAATTGTACCTTTAATAAAATGGGAAGAGTATATTGATGTAATTCTAACTGTGTCTAATTATCAACTAGGTTTTGTTCCCCAACCTTTGTGAGAACTGAGAAATTTAATAAGAATCATCCCTGCACTATGCTTTTGCCTCTTAAGTGCTAGCACTGATTTTATCAGACTAGCAACAAGGTCTATCGTACTTTGACTATCTTTTCATCTATATAGTGACGAATATACTTTTATTTTCATCTGGCCTCTCTTTAATTAAAATGGTTGCATCCCATGCATTGCATGAACTTTCAATACTGTTAATGGGCCTATGTTATTATTTTTCTTTTCCTTTGGTCCTTTGGAACTTCCCTCTGTTCAGATTTGAAGTTTAAAAACTCATCATCTCTGCATTGACTTTTTATAAGCAACCTTTCATTCAAGTTCCAAGTGGTTGATGCTTTTATACATCTCATTTTATATGTTTAAAAACATTATTATTTTGATAGTGAGCAGAGGAATCCATTCAACTAGCGTAACAAGAATGGGAGTGAGCAGAGGAATCCATTCAACTAGCGTAACAAGAATGGGAGGACATTGTTAACCGTCATGTGCATATTTCGATAGTGACAAAGTACTCTGACTAATTATAATTAAATCACTCAATGCAGAAAAGCCACTCGATCGAGACCATAACAATCTACAAGAAATCAAAATGGAATCAAGCTAAACAGGAAAGTGAGAATTGATCAAACATAGATCAATCAAGCACAAACCAAATCACAGTGCGAAAGGAAAGTGAATATTCGATAAATCACATCAAACATCACTAGCAAATCAAGGGATACACAAATGGGAGATCAAATCAAGAATCAAAATCAAGCCAAAATTCAAGACCTAAATCAGGGGAAAGAATTGATTTGTCATGCACATATCTGATATGGACATGACTCAGCAAATCAATCACAAGGCGAATCAAGGATATGATAGAAGATCCTTGATTCAAATACCCTTGGGTTTCTGACAAGAGCATCCCTATATAAACCTCCTCAACCGTTAGTGTGTAGTATGCATCTTCACTTGAACTTATTTGTAATCTTCTTTTGTCTTTGATAAAACTTTGTGCACAAGAGTGAACAATTGTAAAAGAAAAAGAAAGAGAAAGATTCTGAGAGTAGGTTATACAAGTAGAGGAAATATCAAGTACAGTAGGTCTAATCCACATATCAGACAGGATCGAAAGTATATCTCTTCTGTAAACCAAATTCATTCAAGCTCTTAAGGAAACCCTTGAAACCCAAGGGGACTGGACTAGGCACCACATCGGTGATTCGAACCAGTATAAAACTTTCAGTGTTCATTTAAATTTCCAGCATTTACTTTGCTATATTTTTCCTAGCCAATCTGCAGGAAAGTCGACTACCACTTACAGGCAGTCAACTAATTAACTATTTTTAATTCACCCCCCCTTATCTTTCAATTAGTATCAGAGCAGGTCTCATAGATTAAGTGTTTAACCATACGTGAGCAAAGATCAAATGGCACACTACCAAATTCCCGGCGCCTTACTCCAGGATGGACACTCATCACACAGACCACCTTACTTTAATGGGCAACACTATTCTCACTGGAAGGACAGATTTAGAATCTTTGTTTCCTCTAATGACCATCAAGCATGGATAGTTATCAAGAAAGGTCCAAAGCCTATTCCTGGATTAACTGAAAACGATGGCACTGAGAAACCCTTTGATCCTGAATCATTCGACATTACAAAGGAACAACAAGAGGTAATTCAAACTAACGCTAGAGCTATAAGTTTGCTATATTGTGCAGTGAGTGGAGCAGAATATGACAAGATATCAACCTGTGAAAATGCTAAAGAAATGTGGGACAAACTTGAAGTAACTTATGAAGGAACCACCAAAGTGAAGGAAGCAAGAATCAGCTCACTCGTGAATGAATATGAGCTATTCAAAATGGCAGATGACGAGAATGTAGAATCTATGTTCTCAAGATTCAGCAAAATCGTTTGTGAACTAAAATCACTTGGAATGGTCTACTGAAACTCTCTTCAAGTCAGTAAGCTGATCAGAAGCTTTCCCAAGGCATGGGAAACCAAGGCCGCCATCCTAGAAGATGGAGATCTTCAAAATATGACATATGATGAGCTTCGAGGAAATCTTATGGCATATGAACAAAATCATATAAATAGATACAACAACGATGACAAAAAGAAAAGTGTAGCATTCACTGCTGAAGCTACAGAAGCAAAAGATGAAGCAAATGAAGACCAAGACGAAGGAATGGCACTCATAACCCATGGAGTAAGACAAATGCTTAGACAAAGAAGACAAAGACCTCAACATGAGTTCAGAAGAAATGATGATCGTTGTTACTACTGCGGAGAACCAGGACACATTAAACAAAACTACCCAAAACGAAGAAGGAAAAGCAATCGAAGAAATGAAGATCCAAAGAGCCTTGGAGCATAGGAACAAGGAGAAACCACGGATGACGGTTATGACAAAATGACCAATCTATGTTTCATGGCACTAGGTCAAACAAACGAGGTAAGATCTTCAAACTGCACTAAATGCGATGATTTACAAAACTCTTTGGATATGGTTACCGATAAATTACAGAAAGTCAACGATGAATACAATAAACTCGCTCAGGAAAAGAAAGATTGGCAGATTCTTCTTGAAGCAAGTCAGATTGAAATTGACTTACTGACAGAAGAACTTGGTGAAGTAAAAATGCAATTGAATAGTATCAGAAATTCTCCTAGTGAAAGTTCTGTTCACTCAAACAGAATAATGACGCCTTCAAGTTCCAGATCAAATAAAAAATATCCCATCTCAAGCCCTGTCATTCTCTCTTCTAAAATCACTTGCTATACTTGTGGTCATATTGGTCACAAATCTTTTCAATGTAGGAAATTTTCCTCTGGGAAATGGATTTGGAGACCAAAAGCTATCAATCATCAAGGACCCAAAAATAATTGGATTCCTAAAAGAAACTAATCTCTCTATTTTGCAGGAGCAATCAAGGAAAACCTACAAAAAGGGAATGTGGGTACTTGATAGTGGATGCTCCAGACATATGTGTGGAAAGAAAGAAAATTTCAAAATCATAAAGAAGATAGATAGAGGATGTGTCAGATTTGGAGATAACGCAAAAGGAGAAGTAACAGGGATCGGAACAATCTCATTGAGTTCATCATGTGATCTTATCGAAGTTTACTTAGTTGAAGGACTTAAACATAGTCTTCTCAGCATCAGCCAATTATGTGATGCCGAATGTCAAGTGACCTTCAATACAGCAAACTGCATCATCAAGCATTCTGAAAAGCAACTAAATCTTATCGGAGGCCGTGTAAATAACATATACATTTTGAATAATGTAGACTTTCCATCTCTTACTTTTCTTTCTGCAGTTACAAGAGATCCATGGATATGGCACATAAAACTTGGACATGCAAGCATGCACGCTCTCGAAAAACTGTCAAGACTCGAGCTAGTCATCGGCTTACCCAAATTAAAGTTTGAAAAAGATCACATTTGTGATGCGTGCCAAATGGGTAAGCAAACTCGCTCTGCATTCAAAGGAAAAGATATTGTAAGTACCTCAAAACCTCTACAGCTTTTGCATATGGACTTGTTCGGTCCAACTCGCACAGCTAGCATTGGAGGTAAAAGATATGCTTTCGTAATTGTTGACGACTTTTCAAGGTTTACTTGGGTAGTTTTCTTAACTCATAAACATGAAGCCTCAACCAATTTTGAATCCTTCTGTAGAAAATTTCAAAGAGAAGCAGGTTATTTTATTACTACTATTTATAGTGATCATGGCGGAGAATTTGAAAATAAATCATTTGAAGACTTCTGTGCACAAAATGGCTATACTCAGAATTTTTCTGCACCAAGATCTCCTCAGCAAAATGGAGTAGTTGAACAAAAAAACAGATCCCTACAGGATGTAGCAAGGACCATGCTTCTTGACAGAAGTCTTCCTGATCACTTCTGGGCAGAGGTCGTTAGCACCGCCTGTCATATCCTAAACAGATGTCTAATCAGGCCAATCTTAAAGAAAACACCGTATGATTATGGAAAGGAAATAAGCCTAACATAAGCTACTTTCATCCTTTCGGCTGTAAGTGCTTCATTCACAATATAGGTAAGAACAATCTCGGAAGATTTAATCCGAGAAGTGATGAAGGTATTTTTCTAGGCTATGCACCCCTTAGCAGAGCCTTTAGAGTTTTCAATAAAAGAACTTTAAGCGTTGAAGAATCTGTTCATGTTGTGTTTGATGACACTAACCCCAGAATTCAGGAAAATGAAACTATTATTGATGAGGCTGCTGATCATCAAGCAACGACATCAAAAATCTCTCAGTCCTCAGAAGACACCATAAGGGATCCTGTTGAACCAAACACTGACGAGTCGACTACTGTGGAAACCGAGTCAACTACACCGACTGACAAAACCAATATTCCCAGAGAATGGAGATATAATGCAAACTATCCTGAGAATTTTATACTGGGAAAGCCCAATGATAAAATGCAGACAAGGTCATCACTCAAGAAACAGGCATCTGTGGCACTTATATCATAAATGGAGCCAAAGAAAATAAATGAAGCTATGGAGGATAAATCATGGGTAGAGGCAATGCAAGAAGAACTTGATCAATTCGAAAGAAACCAAGTATGGACACTCATGGAAAGACCACAAAATTGTTCTGTCATAGGAACAAAGTGGGTCTTTCGAAATAAACTAGATGAAAATGGGAAAGTAATCCGAAATAAGGCAAGACTAGTTGCTCAAGGCTACTCTCAACAAGAAGGTATTGACTATGATGAGACTATTGCTCCTGTAGCCAGGTTAGAATCCATTCGAATATTACTGGCATATGCATCTTTCAATCGCTTTAAACTTTTTTAAATGGATGTAAAAAGTGTCTTTTTAAATGGTTTTATAAAAGAAGAAGTTTTTGTTAAACAACCCCCAGGTTTTGAAAAACCCTCTTGTCCAGATCATGTTTATAAACTTTCAAAAGCTCTTTATGGCCTTAAACAAGCTCCAAAAGCTTGGTATGAAAGACTTAGCACTTTTCTACTCCAACATAAATTTCAAAGAGGAAAAATTGATACAACTCTTTTTATTCAAAGATCCGGCTCGTACATTCTTATTGTTCAGATTTATGTTGATGATATTATTTTTGGTAGCTCTAATCTGTCTCTTTGTGAGAATTTTGCAAGTCTTATGAAAGGAGAATTTGAAATAAGTCTCATGGGAGAACTCACATTCTTCCTTGGACTACAAATCAAGCAGTCTTTAACATGAACTTTTATTAACCAGTCAAAATACATAAAAGAACTCATAAAGAAATTTGGACTAGAGAAAAGAAAAGCGTTTGAAACTCCAATGAGCCCCTCCACATGCCTTGAAACAGACGCACCAGGAAAAGATGTAGATGAAAAAATATATCGAGGAATGATTGGATCTCTACTATATCTTACTGCAAGTCGACCAGACATAATGTTCAGCGTATGCAAATGTGCACGATTTCAAGTCGCTCCAAAAGAATCTCATCTCACTGCAGTAAAGCGTATCATCCGTTATTTAATAGGAACCACCGACATGGGCTTATGGTATCCTCACTCCCCTCACTTTGATTTAATTGGTTACTCAGATGCTGATTTTGCAGGAGACAAAAAGGACAGAAAAAGTACTAGTGGCACGTGTCAAATTTTGGGAAAATCTCTAATTTCCTGGCACAGCAAAAAGCAGACTTCAGTGGCCCTCTCTACTACTAAATCTGAATATCTTGCTATAGGAAGCTGTGGCACACAATTACTGTGGATGATTCATTAATTACTCGACTATGATTTATATTTTGAAGGTGTTCCTATTTAGTGTGATAACACCAGCGCTATCAGTCTATCAAAATACACTGTGCATCATTCCAGAGCTAAACACATCGACATTAAACACCATTTCATTCGCGATCATGTTGAAAATAGTGACTTTCTACTGGAATTTGTTGACTCCGAAAATCAACTGGCAGATATCTTCACAAAACCTTTACTTAAAGAAAGATTTTGTAGTCTACCTGAAAGGTTGGGTATAATTTCTCTTCCCTCTTAATTAAAGTTCCGTACTTTTACTTATATTCTTTGAAGATTGTATTTCCTTGTTAAGCGTGTTTTGACAGCCCCTTTTCCCTTAACCATCTCTTCACCTTTTTCTGCCTCCTCGTTTACCGTTCCCCTCGCCTTCTCTTTCCTTCATAAAACCCCCTCTTTTCTTTAACCTTCATCTATCCCCCTCTTCCTCTTCTCTCTGCATCATGACTAAGACTCGTTCCATGTCCTCTCTTAAAAACCCTTTCACCAGTTCCTCTCTTCCCCCAGATGTCCTCTCTATTTCTGATTCATCCGATGAACCGCAAGAATCCCCTCAACTTCCTGTAAAACGAAAACCTTCCATCTCCAGTTCAAAGAAAGGAAAGAAGATTAAATCCAGCACTCCCGTTACCTTCTCCTCCGACGACATGCATCGCTTATGGGGACCAGCTCACAAGAACAAGTATGATCGACTCAAAAACCGTCCTATTGTGTCTGGCCGTGTGGTAAAAACACTCAACTAGATGACTCAAACTGTCCAGTAAGCCCCTTTCTTAAAGCTCAGAAACTGTCATTATTTTTTACTCTCTGTGGTATTGAAGTTTTTGAAGAAGCCGTCAGACTGTTTTATGCTAATCTCCATCTCTCCAGCGACAGTGGAGAACTAGAAACCCTTGTCTTGGGAAATCGTCTGGTTATCAGTGAACCTTTGTTTACAGATGTATTTGGTATAAAATTTTTTGGTGTCATTCCTTACATGAATGGTTGTTGGCCTACTGATTTTGAAGTGACTCTGGAAGAGGCTAAGGCTTTTGTGGCCGAACCAAAATCCAATCTCTCTGACTTTGGTCCTTTGGCTCTCTGTTTTGAAAATCGTATTGTGGCTTATATTATTGCAACTACTTTACTTCCCAGGAAGGGATCCTTAAGTAACATCTCAAGTCGAGATGTATTTGTACTTTACTGCTTACTCAAAAAGTATAGGATCAACTGGGCACAATGGTTCAAAGAATACATGTGGGAAAGCTCTGAGGAGACAAACCCATCAGCAAGTTTACCATATGGACTGCTCATATCACGGATAGTTGTGGACCGCCTCATCGATCTATCTCTGTACAAACCCATTATCATAAACCCTACCTATGACTCCCTAACTTTTTCAAGTATGGGCTATGTCGAGGTAGGAAATAAATGGGTAAAGAAGGACTGTGTTCAAGAAAGAATGGAAGCAACAAAACCAACAAAAATTTCTGCAGACTCTGCAACTCTCTTACTCAAAGACTCTGAGGAACTCAAAACTCGTCTTGTGGCAGTGGAGCGTGGATTAGAGACACTCCATGATGCAGTTTAAAAGGTTTTTCATCTCCAAAAGGAGACCAGCATCGATGTCGATAAGCTTCGTATTTCCATGACATGTATAAAGCAGGAAGGAATTGCCACAGTCAACAAACTCATCCAACAAGTTGACCGACTTAAAGGGGGAGTCAACTCATCTAACAACGAACTGGTCATTTCCGTTCAGAATTCCTACTCCAGTCTCTCCAGAAATGTGGAACGCTTTTACCATTCCTTCAGTGAGAGAATCATCAACTCTCTCAAATACTTCTCGGGTGCAAAGGGTTAATTTATTCTTGCTCTTTTACTCTCTCTTTTGGACACTTTTTATGCAGGATATGTCCCTGTTTTATTTTGGACTGTATATTGAAGGCCTTTGACCTTCCTACTGACCTTATTATTATCTAATCGTTTATAATCGCGTTGCTTATCTTTTTGATTATGTCAAAGGGGGAGAATAAAATTACTTGTCTCAACATTCACTCAATTCAGGAGGAGCCTCGATTCAGGGGAGCCTCGGTTCAGGGGGAGTCTCACGTACATGGATAAATTCAGGGAAGTCATCTTTAATCTCTTATTGCTTCGCTCCTAAATTGAACCTAGTTGTCATTATCAAAAAGGGGAGATTGTTAACCGTCATGTGCATATTTCGATAATGACAAAGTACTCTCACTAACTATAATTAAATCACTCTGTGCAGAAAAGCCACTCGGTCGAGACTATGACAATCTACAAGAAATCAAAATGGAATCAAGCTAAACAGGAAAGTGAGAATTGATCAAACATAGATCAATCAAGCACAAACCAAATCACAGTGCGAAAGGAAAGTGAATATTCGATAAATCAGATCAAACATCACTAGCAAATCAAGGGATACACAAATGGGAGATCAAATCAAGAATAAAGATCAAGCCAAAATCCAAGACCTAAATCAGGGGAAAGAATTGATTTGTCATGCACATATCTGATATGGACATGACTCAGCAAATCAATCACAAGGCGAATCAAGGATATGATAGAAGATCCTTGATTGAAATACCCTTAGGTTTCTGACAAGAGCATCCTATATAAACCTCCTCAACCATTAGTGTGTAGTATGTATCTTCACTTGAACTTATTTGTAATCTTCTTTTGTCTTTGATAAAACTTTGTACACAAGAGTGAACAATTGTAAAAGAAAAAGAAAGAGAAAGATTCTGAGAGTAGGTTATACAAGTAGAGGAAGTATCAAGTACAGTAGGTCTGATCCACATATCAGACAGGACCGAAAGTATATCTCTTCTGTAAACCAAATTCATTCAAGCTCTTAAGGAAACCCTTGGAATCCAAGGGGACTGGACTAGGCACCACATCGATGATCCGAACCAGTATAAAACTTTCAGTGTTCATTTAAATTTCCAGCAATTTACTTTGCTATATTTTTCCTAACCAATCTGCAGGGAAGTCGACTACCACTTACAGGCAGTCAACTAATTAACTATTTTTAATTCACCCCCCCCCCCCTCTTATCTTTCAGACATGACCATGATGAGCCATTCTATCTTCATGCTAAGCACATGTACAACTTAGACAAAATGTCCAATATGAAGCTGAAGATGACCCTTGGTGTTTGGTATGCAATTGCCATTGGTATTATAGTCCCTGTTTATGCTGTCGTTTTCTAGCAAAAGAAAACTACTTCAGGTTAAATCAACTTCTTATTTGGGTCTCTTTCACAATAATACAGTTCAGTGTTTATCCTTGTGAAGTTCAAAGCCTATTGTTTCAAAGCTTTTATAGCTTTCAGTTTTAGTTTAGCTATACAATGGTGTTTGCTTTTTTTTTTTCAACGACAGGCGTTTGTGCCTGATTCTTAATATTTTCTGAAAACACCAACTCAATTGAAGTGTTTTGTTATCCCATGTACTACACATTTTTTGGAGTTTGATATCTTTTTTTCTGAATGACTTGATTTCATCTCTGCGTCGATGTTACGTTTTTAGTTTTATCTTTCAAAAACGCCTAAAGCAATACCCTTTTTGGTCAACCACTTGCAGAAAGTTTGCTAATTTCAGATTTTATTTGTCTATTCACACGACCTGCTACATCGTCTAAGATAATTACCTATAAATGAAAAAAGAATAATAAGGGGATACTGCATGAAATTACCTATTATTTGTTATCCCATGTGCAGTTTGATATATTTCTTTCTGAATGACTTGATTTCATCTCCGCGTCGATTTAACGTTTTTTGTTTTATCTTTCAAAAATATGTAAAACAATACCCTCTTTGATCAATCACATGCAGAATGTGTGTTAATTACATATTTAATTTGTATGTTCCCAGGTAGGTATGTGTAAATGACAAATGTTTATAAGATTTATTAATAAATGTAAGGACACGACCTGGCATATCATTTAGGATAATTACTAGTAAATGAGACACAATAATTAGAGGATATACTACATGGAATATATATTGTTTGTTATCTCATGTACTGCACATTTTTTACAGTTTGAAATCTTTCTTTTTGAATGAATTGATTTCATCTCCGCGTCGATTTAACGTTTTTTGTTTTATCTTTCAAAAATATGTAAAACAATACCCTCTTTGATCAATCACATGCAGAATGTGTGTTAATTACATATTTAATTTGTATGTTCCCAGGTAGGTATGTGTAAATGACAAATGTTTATAAGATTTATTAATAAATGTAAGGACACGACCTGGCATATCATTTAGGATAATTACTAGTAAATGAGACACAATAATTAGAGGATATACTACATGGAATATATATTGTTTGTTATCTCATGTACTGCACATTTTCTACAGTTTGAAATCTTTCTTTTTGAATGAATTGATTTCTTCTCTCCGTTGATTTTACCTTTTTAGTTTATCTTTCAAAAATACCTAAAGCAATACCTTCTTTGGTCAACCACAAGCATAAAGTGTGATAATTTCATAATTGATTTGTCTGTTCACATGTAGGTAGGTATAAATGACAAAATTTTATAAGGATTTTTTAACAATAAATGTAACGACACGACCTGATACATCGTCTAATATCCAGTAAATGAGATAAAATAATTAGGGATACTGCATGAAATATCTTATTTATTATCTCATGAACTGCAACTTTTCTACAGTTTGATATCTTTCTATCTGAATGACTTAATTTCATCTCTGAGTCGATTTTACGTTTTTAGTTTTGTCTTTAAAAATACCTAAAACAATAGCTTTTTTTTATCAATCACATGTAGAAAGTGTGCTAATTTCAGATTTGATTTGTATGATCACATGTAGTTAGGTGTAAATAACAAATGTTTATAAGAATTTTTTTAATGAATGTAACAACACGACCTGGTACATCGTCTAAGATAATTGTCAGTAAATGAGACAAAATAAATAAGGTATACTGCATGGAATATCTATTATTTGTTATCCCATGTGCTATTCATTTTCTGCAGTTTGATAACTTTCTTTCTAAATGACTTATCTCCGTTCATTTTATGTTTTTAGTTTTATCTTTTAAAAACACCTAAAACAATATCCTCTTTGATCAATCACGTGTGCTAATTTCATATTTGATTTGTCTGTGAACATGTAGGTAGGTGTAAATAACAAAATATTTATAATAAAAAATAAATAAATGTAATGACACGACCTGGTACATCGTTTAAAATAATTACCAACAAATGACACATAATAATTAGGGGATACTGCATGGAATATCTATTATTTGTTATCCCATGTACTACACATTTTCTGCAGTTTAATATCTTTCTATCTGAATGACTTGATTTCATATCTGCAATTTACGTTATTAGTTTATCTTCCAAAACACCTAAATTAATATCCGCTTTGATCAACAACATGCAGAAAGTGTACTAATTTGATATTTTATTTGTCTCATCACACGTAGTAAGTGTAAATGACAAATATTTATAAGAATATTTTAAAATAAATATAACGACATGACCTGATACGTTGTGTAAGATAATTACCCGTAAATGAGATAAAATAATTAGCGGACACTGCGTGGAATATCTATTTTTTGTTATCCCATTTACTACACATTTTCTGCAGTTTGATATCTTTCTTTTAGACTTGATTTCATCTCTGCATCAATTTTACATTTTTATCTTTCAAAAACACCTAAAGCAATACGCTCTTTGATCAACCACATGCAGAAAGTGTGCTAATTTCATATTTAATTTTTCTGTTCACGGGTAGGTAGGTATAAATCGAAAATGCTTATAAGAATATTTTAAATAAATATAACGACACGAATTGATACATCATCTAAGATTATTACGAGTAAATGAGATAAAATAATTAGGGAATACTTCATGGTATATGTATTATTTGTTAGAGTTTAACTACTATCCGCCAACGGTGGACAAGAAATTTACACAGACACCTCATTTTTAGAAATACGTAACTTTTTTTAATATAGTCAAATATTATTAATATTAAAATAAAAATAATAATAGAGTGTTACATGGTAACTTGGACTCTTAAATTAATTATAAAATTTATTTAGGATTCTTACTTGTCTTACCAAAAATAAAAAATTCTTTCAGCTTTCTTCATCCTATTCACGTTTTTCTCCAACAACTTACAATTGAAGCAAGCATACACCATTGAAGCAGTTTGAGACAATCACATCTGAAATTAGCATATTTTTCAGATCTGCATAAAATTACCTTAACTTTAATTTATCAAAATAAATGCTTACCATTGCTTTAAAAATAAATCTTAGTCAAAATTGACATAATTTATCAAAATAAACTCTTACCATTGTAGGATCCGCATTAAGAAATGTTTCCCTGCTATTGAATTCCTCTAAATCAAGCAAATAATTGAAACATGTGATTTAGTCAATGAATGCGCCTCTAAATTCTAAATTTATTGAAGTAGATTGAGAATTAAACATTGAACCATAAAATTACCTTACTCTCTTGTCCTTTTTTATGATTTTAGTTTCCCTTTTTATTTCTGTGAAGAGTTTCTTTTAACCTTCTAAGAACTTTCTAAACACACATGGAGGATCAAGCAAACTAAAAATTTTTCTTTGTTCACTTGAGTTCTGTTAGGAAATAAGCAGGTGTAACGCGGAATCTAGAAAAGCAAACCTCGAAAGATCACGAGCAAGAAGACAAATGAGAAATATACCAAAAGGCACAAAGATTTAACGTGGTTCGGTCAATCGACCTAAGTCCACAAAGGAGATGAGCAATCCACTATAAATATGAGAGTACAAAATACAGAGGGAAATAACCTCAACCAATTCACTCAGAATACATGGGAGGTTCACACAAGTGATAACCTATCAAGCTTGTGACCCACAATTTCTCCCCCTAACCAAAACTCTCAAAGCCAGTAAGACTACATTGTGAATGATGATTAAGTTAGAAGGAACATGCCCTATTTATAGAGTCATAAACATTTTCCTACCAGAAAAAAGATTACCCAATCCAAAACCTTTTCCTAAAAGGAAAACCTATTTATGGTAAGAAATCAGGGCAAATAAAACCCAACAAGTTCAAATTCATATTTGACTCGTTAACTTGACCATCACATACATTATCATTCACATCCTCGTATGAAAGTTCATAAAGTTCTTTACATACTTGCAACAATATTTGGTATGTAAATTTATAATGTTTTTCTGACTGAGTAACTCGTTCAGAAAATCCAAGAGAATGCATCATATTGTTATTAAATCATACGGTGAAAGACTTCAGATTATCCACAAGCGATTTTGCACTTGAAATGTCATTAACTTTTTTGTGGTTGCATACCTTGTCCATCGATCCAATAAATAACATGGTGGAAGTGTGTGAATCTGTTTCTTTATAAATATCATAAGCACATGTCTACATAAAATTCCCATGAACTCAAACTTATGACAAGAACAGGTAGCATTGTTCAATTCAAGAGTCAATCTAACAATATATCTCGGTGTTTATCTTTGAAACAAATGCACTTTATAGATATCTATGCCATCCTGAATCTCAATTTTTTCTTAAATAAAATTTTGAGATTGAATCAACTCATCTTGAAATTTTTGAAATATTTTTCTGCTATATATTTTGGCTGCTTCGTCCTTCATTGAATATAATATTTTCAAGATAGCCTTTGAATATTTGTCTTATAATCCTTCTCCCTTACGTTGTCATACCTAGCGTCAATAACTTTATCATATTGTGTCACAAATACACTCATTAGTGTACTATAGTTAAGATAATCTTTAAAGTATTTATTCATACTTTCACTTCTTTGAGTTGTTGACGTTCCAGCACAAAAAGTAGTTCGCACATATGCTGGAATCCATTTCTCGGGAATTGCATATATCCTATGCAACCAATCATATTCTTCTAAATTGTACATTTTTATTATATCAATCCAAGCAGTTTCAAATTCCTCGGGAGTCGATGTACAATGTAAACACTTACTAAACTCACTTTTGAAATGATCAAATTCATTAAAAACATGACTTAGATATTCAGAAATCTTCTTCTCAATGTGCCACATACAAAAATGGTGTGAACTATTTGGGAACACCTTAGCAACAACATTTGTTATTCAAACATCTTGATATGTGATTATTGTACGAGGGGAAATACAAAACATCGCCTCTTGCCAAGTGTGAAGTAACCACTCAAAATTTTCTTCTGTTTCATTCCAAAGAAGAGCACATACAAATAAAATAGATTGGGGATGGTTATTAACTTCGGTAAATGGAACAAAAGGCATCTTGTATTTGTTTGTCAAGTATGTAGGATCAAATAGGACGACATCTCTAAAATTCTTGTAAGCTATCCTAGACCTAGCATCCACCCAAAAACAATTAGCTAATTGACCCTCTACATCCATTTGTATTGCATAAAAGAATCTGAGGCTATCATATTGTCTCTTTTGAAAGTATTTCAACATCAATTGTGCATATCCTTTATGAAGGCAATTTTGCCTTTTAGTGCTCAAATAATTCTGAACAGCTCGTCCAGTTAGATTGGGATTCTCTAAGCCCCCTGCTTGAGTAATCAACACTGATGCAATTATACTCAATAAGATTCTTCTGAGCCTCTGATTTTTTTCTTTTTGATCGCAAGAATTTTTGACTATTGGGAGAAGCAAGTTTATGATTATGATTTGAGACAAGTCTAGTTATAACCACTTTTCTTCCTCTTTCTTTGACATACATATCATTAATTTTCACCCTTCTCTATTCTCATCTCGTTGCTTATTACTCTCAAGACTTTTTTTTGAATGGAATCATTCTTTTGAACAAACAAACTCTTAACCAATAATTGATTTATCTTTTCTTGATCTACTAATTTGATTTTTGTGCACGCTAAAATCATTACAACGAGCATAATTAAGATAAAATTTAAATTCAATATCAAGTGATTAAAATTTTATACGGATGTAAAACTCTCTTAATTCTTGATCACCTGATTGAGGAATAAAAGGTACAACTGTATTGATGTTGCTTTCCATATCCTCCAAGGATTCTTCAATACCTTCTGCATTTTGCTCTTCTAAATTATTTCAAAAGTGTCCTGCAATACAATTATTAGATACTAGACTGATAGGGTAATTAAGTTAACTTAAAAGTTTAAAATATTTTCCACGACTAATGTATTGAACTTTTCCAATTTGCTCAAAAGTTCTAAAATGTATTCTTTATTAATCATCGTCACCACAAAACATAAAATTCTTCATACATTGAAACAAGAAATTTTCTATGAAATAACGTTTAATTTGTTTTGATATATCGATTTTGAGTACTATTTAAATTAGAGTAAATATAGTGATATATGAATAAAAGTTCGTTTCAATTAATTTGTTGTGTTTTTGATTGAATGAGAAGAGAAAACTAAGCTTCTAAGCTTGAAGCAAGTGAAATACCTATCTAAACATTTTTTCATGTTGTGAGGAAGACTTAATAAGTTATGGAAAAGAATTGTGCGAGAAAAAAGTTATCATGATGATTCAAACTACTTCAATGGTGTATATTTGCTTCAATGGTACGTTGTTGGAGAAGCAGTGTGAATATGACAAGAAAGCTGAAAGAATTTTTTATTTCTGGTAAGACAAGTAAGAATCCTAAATAAATTTGTATAATTAATTTAGAGTCCAAATTACCATATAACACTCTTTTATTATTTTTATTTTAATATTAATAATATTTGAATATATTAAAAAAAAGTTAAGTATTTCTAAATATGAGGTGCCTCTGTAAATTTCTTGTCCATCGTCGGTGGATAGTAGTTAAACTCTATTTGTTATCCATGTACTGTACATTTTTCAGAATTCGTTATTTTTCTTTCTGAATGACTTGTTTTCATCTCTGCGTCGATTTTACGTTTATCTTTCAAAACACCTAAAACAATATTTCTTCGGACAATGTTTATAATAATTTTTTTAAATAATTGTAACGACACAACTTGGTACATCGGCTAAGATAATTACTAGTAAATGAGACAAATAATTGGAGATACTGTATGAAATATCTATTATTTGTTATCCATGTACCACACATTTTCTGCAGTTTGATATCTTTCTTTTTGAATGACTTGATTTCATATCTGCGTCGATTCTACATTTTTAATTTTATCTTTCCTCTTTGGTCAATCACATGCAGAATGTGAGCTAATTTTATATTTTATTTGTTTGTTCATAGCTAGGTCTAAATGACAAATATTTAAAAGAATTTTTTTAATAAATGTAACTATACGATCTGGTATTTCGTGTAAGATAATTACTAGAAATGAGACATAGTAATTAGGGGATATTGTGCTAGGGGCTGGTGCAATGCACCAGTTAAACACCCAATCAGACCCCCAATAAATGGAGGCCTGACGCGACGCACTAGTAGAACGCCTAATCAAAATTGGGGGTCCTGGCGCGACGCGCTAATTCAATGCCCAATCAGACCTCAATAAATGGGGGTTGGTGCGACACACCAATAGGATGCCCAATCAAACCCATTAAATTGTTCCTTCTTTGTTCTCTTCTAGTAGAATTAAGAAAGCTGCCTAGCTCTACCGACCCTATATAAATAATATTTTTGAATTCCATTAGGATTCAAATTTGTATTGGATACTAACTGGAGTCTGGATTCTCATTCTACCAGGAGTTAAACTCTTTCTAAAAAAATCTATAAATAGCTCTCACATTCTCATTTTCTGTGAACACATTCAGAGATCGTGAAATTCATCTTCTCAACGGAGAGATTCTTGTGCTAAGGTATATTTATTTTATTTATTTATTTATTTTGTGTGTGTGTCTTTCTCTTCAGAGACAAACATAAATAATACAAAATATAGAGCTTCAACGCACAAGAGTTTGAGGTGTGAGGGGATGTTTTTAACGTCCCGTCTTGAAGATCACTAACTTGAGGCTTTACCAAAATATTGTGTTTGACGTCTCCGCCTTGAAAAAAATATTACTTTAAAGTTGTTACAAGGTCCCAAATACTTAAGCATAAGGTGTGAAGGGATGTGTTTAACGTCCCCACGGTGGAGATCACCGACTTGAGGCTTTACTTGAATAATGTGTTTAACGTCCCCGCCTTGAGAAAAATTCCACTCTCAAGGCGTTACAAGGTCCCGAATACTAAGTCCCTGCCTTGAAAAAAAATACTATTCTCAAGCTGCTACAAGGTCCCGAATACTACGTTCCCGCCTTGAAAAGAATATTACTCTCATGGCGTTACAAGGTCCCGAATACTTCAGCATAAGGTGTGAAGGGATGTGTTTGACATCCCACCTTGAAGATCACTAACTTGAGGCTCTATTCTAATACTAAGTTTAACGTCCCCACTTTGAAAAAAAATGCTACTCTCAAGGCGTTACAAGGCCCCGAATACTTAAGCATAAGGTGTGAAGGGATGTGTTTAACGTCTCCGCCTTGAAAATACTATTCTCAATGCGTTACAAGGTCCTGAGTACTTAAGCATAAGGTCTGAAGGGATGTGTTTAACGTCCCAGCCTTGAAGATCATTACTTGAGGTTTTTCAAGATCCCTAATTTTTAAATTATTCGCCCCTTCTTAACTACCCTTTTTTCAAGTTTTATCTTCTTTCGTGCATCATCATAAATAAATATTAAGACTCTTTTTTTAGCAATTTGAACAATGGTTTTCTTAAAGGATTATACTTGCCCATCTTTTAAACTCAAATATCTCATCACTGGAACAGAGGGTAGTACGGTGGAGACTAAGTCTTTGGTCACAGATTCTTTTGTTGGTCGCGTTATGTTGATCCATGACCACAATTTAGAAACACGCTTCATATGAGAAGTTAGACATCCGAATAGGATCATAAATCTAATAAAGTCTTCAAAGAGTGGTATCTTGATAAATCAATTCCTTATCATACAAACATTGCAAGCACTCTTTCAAATTTAGGTCACCGCATGATTCCAAAGGAACTACGTTGGGGAGACAACATTGTGATTGAAGGTAAATATCACTGCATTCCGGGATACTGGAATGGACAGAAGATGTCTTAAGCAAAAATGGGAAAACTATAAACAATGCTTGTATTCGTGATGTTGTATTTGCTTCTCTTTTTACTTATGATCGGAACTCCAATATTATACAAGCCTTTTGTTAGGATTAGTGCTCTCAAACAAATACATTACTGACATCACGTGAGGAAACATCGATATCTCTTTGGGACTTGCATATTCTTGGTGGCTTGCTAATTAGCGGAGTCTCTTACGAAGAAGTGATACCAAACTCCATGGAACTTACAAGATTTGATAACAAGAGGGATAGATTTCTTCCTCGAACTTGTTCGTGTATGTTTGCTGCCTTTCATCATCTTAAAGAGGAAAATAATGATAACATGAGAGTCTCTTTTAATGAATGGATACAATTTTGGTTCAAGAAAGATCTCAAATATGATCTAGCTCCCCAAAAGAAAGAGAAGAAATATCGACACCGGTCATCTACTGATAATCCAACAAGGGAGATACCTACTGATATAAACACATGGTCAAGTACTCAAGAGATGGTATTTTCTAAGATTGGAGTGAAACACCTAAAATATGAGACTTATTTGACGGCCTTTTTGTCATGTTGGTTATGTGCCTTTGTATTTCCTTCTGAAGAAGGGAATTTCATCCGGCCTGAAATTTTCAAGATAGAAAGCATAATGACGAGCGGTAAAAGGGTTGGCCTTGCGGTTCCGGTCTTAGCAAGCATATATCATGGCTTAAATAAAATTTCAAATTCTTCACAATTAGACCATATTAGAGTATTTTTTCCCATACTCTATTTTTATGGTGTGTTTGCTTATTATCTCAAGACACACTATCCGCTTACTACTGGACCTTCTTTACCACGAATGGTGGTATATTCTGGGGAAGGTGCTGCAAAGTATTTTGACAAAGATGTGGCAAGAAAGAATATTCATCGGGGGGAAAAGATGATATGGAATGCAATCATGCTTAGTAGGTCTCACCCAACTTATTATATTGATGATGGAAAAGTACCAGAGTTAGAGCTAGCTTATTTTATGAGCCTTCATTTTAATTATCTTCCATTTAGGAAGGGAGGTCCCTTAGTCATCGAGCCATATAGTCCGCACCGATTAAGTCACCAATTTGGTTAGCGATACCAAGATAATGAGGAGATGGAGTTTGGTAGAGTGGAGGCTGACTTGGATAAACGGGAGATGGATTTTGGTAATTTGGGGGTGGATTTTGGTATAGTGGAGTTTGGACATTCGGATTAGTGGGGGTAGCATTTTGATAAAATGGAGGATTATTGGGATGACTAGCTTGCATGTAGCGATCTGGATAGGAATTTTGGGAAGGTTGAGGACGACCTCGGGAATACGATGAGCTTCTGGGGGCTTTCTTCCCTTCATATGAAACAGCAGAAATTTCTTCTCTTTTCTTCTTTAACAACCCTGAAGATCCGGGTGATGCGGCTACACGGGCTATCTTCCCTGTTTTCAAACCGTCTTCAATAGTCTCACCGATCTTCACTATTTCAGCAAACTTTGCTCCAACGAGCAACATAATTTTGTCATAATATTCGAGTTCTTGCACCCGCACGAACACTTCAACGATTTTCTTTTCAGACATGGGCGGCTTCACCCTCGCCGCTTCTTTCCTCCTAGGCAAATTCTCTATAGCTCTCAGTAGACTTCTGCTTCATCTTCTCCAAAGAGTAGCGATCGGGAACGATTTCTACATTATAAGCAAATCGTTCGATGAAGTCTTTTGACAGAGCATTCCAGCTGGGCCATTGTCGAGTTTCGTGCGAGGTGAACCATTCAAGAGCTTCTCCGCACAGACTTCGGCTGAAAAGCCGCATCAGCAAAGCTTCGTCCCTTCCAACTCCCACGAGCTGGTCACAGTAGGCTCTTAGATGGGCCATAGGGTTGCCTACTCCTCCGAAGGTATCAAACTTCGGGATCTTGAAACCTTCTGGAAGGTCCAGACTCGGGTGAATGCACAAATCTTCGTAGTTAAGTTCGGTAGCATCGGGGACGCATTGAAGCTCTTTCATAGCCTTCTTTATCTCCTCCTTTATGTCTACTTTTGCCTCTTCCTTCGCCCTCCACTCTCTTTCCTGTTCCTCATAGTGGTCCAACTCAAAACCGTGCACGTCGTGCTCAGCATGGACAGGGATTTGGAAAGTGGTTCTTTTAGGCAAGGGTGGAGCTATGGAAGGACTCTGGGCATTTTGAGCAGCTTGGTAATTTTGGGGGTAAGTCTGAGGATTGGTGTTCTGATTTAAATGATGGTGTGATTCCTGAGGATTAGAAGTGTTCTAATTCAGATTTTGACTTTGGTTTTGCGGTGGTGGAGCGGATTGAGGTTGGATATTTTGAAGATGAGAGGGCATTTGGGGGTGGTTATTCTGACGAGGTGGTGGAGTTTGATAAGATGCTGAAGCATACTGCGGATTTTGGGTAGTTAGGTCTATAGTAGGGGGATTCTGAGCGAGCGGCACGCTCTGAGATGGATCCACATTCGAGGAAGGAAAGTAGATAGGAGGTCTTCCTTCTGTAGTATTAACAGCAAAACTTGGTGGAGGCAGATCCGACCTTCTTTGCAATTCTACCCTCATCTCCGCGATCTGCTGCATCAATTGCAGAATTAACTTATTTTGGTCCGCTATGGTGGGTTGAGCCACCACAACATCAGTAAGACCAACTTCCTCGCTATTATCTCCCATAACTGTCTTTTCTTTGTCAGAATTTTGCCCTGGGAAGGAATCTGCGGGACCTTTTGATCTGGTGAAGTAAGGATGATCTGCCAGCTTAATCAACACAGATCAGTTCAAAATACCTGAAGAGGAAAACAACTCAAAGGCAGATTTGTCAATTTGGACTCCGAATACAAAACACATAATATCGCATATAGAGCAGGTAAACACACAAGTTGCTATGTTTGAGAAATATCTTCAACCCACGAGTAAGGACGAAACAGATTTTTTACAAGCAGGAATTTGCTTGCTCTTTTAGTTTGACACTATCTCAAAAAGGCCAAATTCCGTTGAGCTAAGGTCTTCTTGCAGTTGCTCTCTGACGTCCGTTGATCTGATCTTTGTATCCTCTTGTAATATGAAAAGGAAGAATGAATAACTTTAAAAGATAGGGGCCGGGCCTTGGTAGGCTGCCTACGTATCTCACAAGGAGAAGTCAGGCCCAACGTAGTTCGAATAGAAAATAAGACATTGATTTTTCATTCATTCATTCGCTTGGGATTACAAGGAAATTTAAAGACAATCAATGCTTAAAAATAAAATTAATGACTCCAGATCGGTCATTTCCTTCTCCTCATCATCTTAGCCACGGGGAACGATCTCAACTTGAATCTTTTCCATGCCAATGAGGGACTCGAGGTCATGACGAAAGTCGAGACACTTTTCAATATTATGGTCTGTGGCGTGATGATGATAGGGACAACGCTTTCGGATTTCGTGCTAAAGAGAATATTGAATGTCCACATTCTTGTAGTAATGGGTAAAGATGTCATTCTGAACTAAATCCGAGTATATTTCCCTCATTGTTTTCTTGAAAAGAGTGAATGAACAATGAAAGAATCTGGTCCTCTCTGTGACCGGTATGTCAAAACGTATTTCATCACATGCAAGGATGATGCCGTCACCCCAAGTATTAGGAGTGTTATCCATGCCGAATAAACAACGGACTGCATTTTTAAACTCAATACACTCTTCTATTGTATGTCCTTTCTCCCTTGGATGACATTCACACGTCTTGCGGAGATCTCCTAATCCTATTTGGGGGGACACTTTCTTAACGGGTCTCAGCAGGCCCCTAGACCGATAATGTTCAAAAACAAGAGCACACGAGATGACCTCTATTTTCTTCTGGCCTTCGTGCGGGTATGCCTCGAGAGAAATTTTGCTGTCTCCATTTGCCAGACGCCCCTCGAAAGAAGGTGGGCGGGCAAGTATCTCCTCATAACTTTCCTCCTCATAATTTCCTTCGTTGATTTCCTCTTCGGGGCTCTCAGGAGGAAATAGTGATTCGTACAGACGCTTTCCGCGCTGCTTTTGCATCTCGATCCTCTCTTCTTCACTTGGTTCAGCTTGAATACTCTTTCCTTTGTCCATAGCGGCGATTTTGCCTTTCCTGAGACAGTAAAGTACTTGTTTTAGGATTTGGGGTGTGAGAGGTGTCTTTTGAGTGAGAAACTTAAGACTCGGGAAATTTTGGTCGGAAATTTGTAATAGTGACTTGTTTGTATTTTGAAAATTTCTAAAAAAGAGTGGGTTTTCGATATCCTCATTCATAGCAACACAACACATAAGCAGTTAAATAACACATATATCGCGTCCTAAAACATACAGGGGGACCCTTTTGTGCCAAGGGTAGGCCTAGCGCATTTGAATGATGTACGCGTGAATTTGAACCAAATAAACAATTCCCCCCAAAATAAATTCACAAACGAATAATAATGTTCACAAAGGGGAAAAAGAGTAAAGGACAAAACATTAAAGACAAACCCACGCAGGGGCCATTTGAAAGTGCGATAAGGCAGGCCCACGCAGGGGCTAAAAACAACATAAATACATTAAAAAAAAACACAGGGGCGAAATCCTCTATGCTGTGCCTGATGGTCCTGCTCCGTCGCCGTCTCCCTGAGTCTTGTATTGCTGAAACATGTATTTTAGCATCAGCAAGAATCCTTCACCCAGGCGTCCCTTGTCTTCCAAGCTTTTGTATCGCATCTTCTCAATCTTCTCCTCGATCCAAGTATCGAAATCATCATAACTACGCCTCAATCTTTTTACCTCTTGAGTCGTCCTCTCAAAAATATCCTGGTTCTCGACAAATTTAGCGTATATTTCTTGAGCCTCTTTCTTTACCTCTTGTAGCTCAGCCACTGCCTTGGCTTCCTTGTTAGTCACGCTGCGAAAGCTGCGCGGGGTTGAGGAGGAGATAACTTGTATGTCTTTTTTCAGCCATTCTTTGTAACCCTCATCGTACCCAGCATTGAATCGGTCTGGAGCGATGGTAGTTTTATCCATCCACTCGGCACCTTTTCATTCTCTTAACAATTCAGTTGTGTCATGCACCCTATCATCTCCGATATCGTATACATAAGCGCCATAGTGCGCATCTTTAGGCATAGTTTGCCTTCTCCCAAACTGTCGTAAGACTCGAAAGGGTGCGTAAGGACGAATTCCTCGAATACCTGGCAGAGGAAGCACAATTTGTCTGCGGCTCTCTACAACGACTTCTTTGGAGATGAAGCGGTCAAGCATCCATTGGAGATCCTCTTCTCTCAATTCGGAGAAAATCTGAGCCTATCTTCCCCTTGTTCTCCGATTACCCATATTCCGCCAGTACAGCATGTCATTCAAATCTTTGAGGGTGTTCTTGTTGTCGAGAGTGTGTAGCTTCTGAGTCCCAACACCCTTTGCCAAGTGGCTGAGAATCCACCACTGAAGAAGTAGGTTGCATCCTTGGAAGTATCGATGCACTTCTTTGCATTTTCCTAAGGCTCGATACATATCTAACAAGATGACCGGAGCTATAGGGTAGTACCTCGTTATTCCTTGGTGAGTATACCCTTCGAACAAAGTGTGCGCGAGTGTTATTACTCGGATATTGATGCTCAGACTTGGACCATGTGGAAAGACCATCGTGCCCAACAAGCAAATGCTAGAGGACGAATTTCGTTCCACACTCTGTAGGAGATCTTGAACTCTCGGTTGTAGGTGGCGTAGAAGCTCGCATGTCCAAATCGGATGTATAGATCTCTAAATGCTATATGGAAATCTTGGCACCAGTAAGTAAAGTATTTCCCCAATCCGAGCCAATCCGCAATATTTTCTACAGAAGGCTTGTTAGGGATAAAAATATCTTCTTGTTTTCTTGCTCTCCTTTCTATCTAGTGCCTACCGTATCTATGCAATCTCGAATTTCCTCCAAAGTTGGGGTAATTTCGGCGATTCCGAATCGAAACATCATTCGTTGATTATCCCAATAGCCTGTAAGGACCTCAACTAATTCAGGCCAACCATTCATGTTGATCAATTCCGTCAGAGTGCCCACATATTTGTTGATAGTCCTTTTATGATCACCATCGAGATTGTCATGCCACATTTTGAGTTGGAGTGGCGCCGCTATGATCATGTCAAACTTTGGAAAACGGTCCATAACTACAAGACAGAAGCCAGTTAGGTTTACCCACCCCAAATTGGTTTTCAACACGTACATCATTCAAATGTCACATAAAATGATGTGTCGTGAGGTCGAAGACCTTAGACACGATTTTGGCGATTTTCTACTAAATGGACTTAATACACCTTGGTTATTAAGCCGTCTTAGGCTAATGCTTAATTTTCGATTTTGATTTCGCTCTAGCTTAGGCTTACTAGAATAGTTTTCAAGTTGACGGTTACCCGAGTCGGACAAACAATGGGGTGAAGCTATTAAACGACGTCGGATGACCGCATTCCAATTATTCGTTTGATACTTCCAAATGAAACTCTTGTGTATTTATGAAAGAAGCCGTGGAAAGCCACGTAACTTCCGTTTTCCTAATGCATACTATTTGCCGTTTGGCGAAAAAATGCCATGAAAGTGCAACAATTCAAAACTAAGATAAACTAAACAAGTAAACAATTTATCAGAAATAGCCAAATAATGTTAATTTTAAGATTAGAACCCTCCAATTCCCCAGCAGAGTCGCCATTTCTGTTATCGAAAAAGGGAATTTTTATAAGTTTTCGACTTTTTAAAGTCGCCACTTAATTTTTTAAGGAAAATCAAGAAAACTAGTATTTTCAAAAGACTTAAACAAATAAAATCATTTGAAAATATTTCGGGGGGGAGGAGGGTTCGGAGGTTCACATTAATGTTTTAGAAAGGTGTTAAGCACCTAAAACATCTGCTTAATGCAGTTATCCAACAACTAACTATTTGGCTAAAAATTGTTTCTAACTTGACTTGAAAAATATTTAGAAATAGAGAGTTAAAATACCAACTTAGTTTTAGATCACTTCGTTTTGTAAAATTATTTTTAATTTTTAAGTCGATAAAACATCTATGACATTTCCGAGAATTCGGATTTTTTCTAATTTTTAAACTAAACGACAATTAAAGCAATTAAATATTTGAAAGCAAATAAAGAGAGAGGGAAAGAGACTTGGGTCCAAATCCGGGTTTCTGTCCGCCTTGACCGGAATTTTGGACCCACCTGTTTTGGGTTTTGACCCATTTTGACTTTTTCGGGTTTTCGACCCATTTTTTTCCTTTCGTACCTGTCCTAAACTAAACAGATAATAAATAATAAATGCGGAAATATAAAAGACGACAAGGGCTTAGGCCCATTACAAAATAAACAAAAATAAAATAGAAAAATATATAAAAAAATAAGTCTTCTAATCCAACTTCTTTGACTTCTTCAATCTGCTCATCCTCTTATAATTTGACTCGAACGAAGGGATTTGAGCCTTTATGGCTCATCTCGAGGAGGGAAAGAGAGTGAGTTTTTAACGAACCCAGGCGGATTTTGCATGCCACGAAGAACAAAAGCGAAAATTAGTACTTAAATATTAATATCTTTGAATCATATCTTAAAGATGATTAACCAATCACAAAAGAACGAATGTATCTAAGAAATTACAACTTAACACCTTAGCTAAGATAAATAAGTAAATAGATTGGATAAGAGAAGGTTGACGCCATTAATTTTATCTAAAAGAAATATAGTAGACAACAATAACACTAAAAAATGTAACAATTCACTTAAGCTGGCAGGCAAATTTAAATACATTAAGCACATGAATGACCATGGCATTTTCCTTAACTACATGAATAGCAAGCCTACTTCCATTGAATATTATCTATAAAGATAGGACCGAAAGGAACATGGGTAAAAACGCATACAAAAAGCTTTATGAACACCAATTTTGATTGGGAAGCAGATGGCCAAACCAAGAAACATATGTATAAGGAGATTGTCTAAATTAATTTGTCATGAGCAAAACATCGAGTATTGAGCCACGGATTCGCATTTGTCCACATACTACGCTATCCTAAACTTACACATTCACTTAATGAGAAATATGACAATATAAATTCAAAACAAAATTGATGGCATGAGAAGGGAAAGGCTGGGATAGGCAAAGAGAAAATGATGTCTTTGGTGGATATCAATATTGGACAGTTTCAAGAAAATAAACAAAACAAAACGTAAAAACGAGGCCTCAATACAAACTACTGCACTCCCTCAAAGTTAGTCATGCCTAGTCTTAAGCTCTCAAGGCAGTAAGGAGATGGCAGATTGTATACTCAAAACAGGCCTTCTCAAATTTAGGCAAACAAATAAAGTCTCCAACTCTACGCTTTTCTAAAGGAAAAAAAAAAAAAAAAAAAAAAAAAAAAAAACTAAATTGAAATGAATATCAGAATGAAAGACGGCCACGTTACTGAGCTTTGAACACTAAAACCTATCAATGCTACATTGATATATATATATATGCCAAACACTAAACGATATATTCTTGACTATTTACATTAAACTCTAGAGCTCAAGGTATCAGGTAGAATTCGAAAACAATAATCGGAAATACATAATGATTAACTTGTTAGATGCAAGAAAAGATATGCTAAAAACACGTCGCTGGCTTGAACTTATTCGAAGTTATGTAAAAAACTCTATGAGATACCAATGGCTTAGAAATCTAAAAGGACAAACAGGTTTCAACCACTCTTTCGAAAGAAATAAAAAAAATTCCAGTATGTGCAAGACAAAAGACATATTTAGTAATAGACCCACAACAAGTAGACGAGCAAAGTCCCAACAGGATCCTGGTGAACTATCGACATAAGATTACTAGATATACAGATAGCATTCAAGCAACCGACAACAAAGATGAATTCTATGACATCAAGCTAACACGACAAGGACCTATAACAGTGAATCGGAACCAAAAGATAAAGACGATTAAAACTACGAGCGAGCGATAAGAAGCAAAATTAAACAACTAGTGCATTCAGAGATCAAAACCAAACGAACAGTAATCCATTTCAAACCAAAGCGAGATAGAGATCCGACTAGTTGAAGGGATACAAAATCAACTTAATGAATATAACAACCAACATATTCGACAGGAACAGTAAATCGAAGGAGGACGAAAATCATTCAAAATGAAGAGAACAAGAAAAATCAACGAAAGGTTCGGTTCAACGATCAGAAAGCCAACCCAAACGATTTGAAACAGTAAAAACAATAAAAGTAGAAATTAAAAAAAAAAGCTTACCTTTTGGGAGGCAGCAAATGGGACAGCGACGAGCTGAAAGTTAGCGAGCTTCCGGGACCTTGAAGTCGACCTCCGATTTGGGCAGTCGAACTCAAGAATTCAGACCAAATTTGGACACAGTAACTGTTTCTCTTTCAATTCAAAATGACTCCCTAATTCTTGAACCTAAAGTGGTATGCAAAAATATATAAACTAAACTCTGTATCTCCCTCTTCCTACAACGTAGACCTTTCCGAGTAGTTTTCTTCTTCTTTTTTTTTTTTAAAATTCCCAGAGGTGAAAAAAAAGACCACCTCTTAGATGAAGAACATGAGAATATATATATAGTAGAAGATTTAGGTTTCCAGCAAAAGGAAAGATGGACGAAAACGCGTGCTCTGTATAGCTGCCACTGCGAACTGCAACGGAAGGAGAAAACGACAAGCTCATAGTGTACTGCCTTCCGTCTATCTCCGTTTGGAGTCGTTGCTGCTGCTCGTCACGCGTGAGGAAAGGTGAGACGCGTAGGAGCCTCCTACGCGTGATTGTCGTTGTAACGCCGTGAGGATGCTTTCAATGTTGCCAAACTTTCGTTGCCAGCTGCTGCATATTCTCCTTGTGAAGAAGAAACATCTGGGTCGGGCTATGAGGGAATGGGCTGGGATTAATTTGAAAATGGGGGGGCCCAAAACATTTTCTTTTAAATGAGCTGAAGACATTAAGAAAGTGACCATGCAAATTTCAGTTGTAGCCATTTAGAGTTAACAATTTAGCCAAATTGATTGATTCGGCTAAAAGAATAAATAAGAGGAATTATTCTAAATTAATTTACAAGCTTCTTGATTTCAACGGAATGAGATAATTAACTTAACAATATTGAATAACTCGATGCTATAAATAATTTAAAATAAACTAATTTAGTTGAACATTTACATTAATGTAAAATCTTTTCGACACGATTTTCAAATATGTATGAAATACACCAATTGTTTATAAAAATCATATGAAATGCCCTTTTTACTAACTATAATTTATACCAGTCGGCTAAGATCGCTAAAATGACTTTGAAAAGTATTCGAATTTTACAAAACTAATTATTCTCAATCGTTTGGGAATTAAGAAGCTCGTGAATTAATATATATCAGGGAAAGTCAAAATTGGGTGTCAACAGGAACAATGGAAGAAGTGTAATGCTTTTGTGTTGGCTTGGATTATGAACACAGTTTCTAAGGAATTGTTGAGTGGGATTGTGTATGCATAAGATGTAGCCATGGTTTGGGCAGATCTGAATGAAAGGTTCAACAAGGTTGATGGTTCTAGAAGTTATCAGCTTCATCGAGAAATATGTACTCTTCATCAAGGTAATCTTACAGTATCAGGTTATTTCACAAAATTGAGACTGTTATGGGACGAATTTGATGCGTTGGTACCTCCTCCTACTTGTAATTGTGATAAATCAAGGATGTATGTAGATCATTTACAGTTTCTGCGACTTTTTGCTTTCTTGATGGGATTAAACGAAATGTATAGTCATGCAAGAAGCTAGATCTTGATATTGAATCCTCTTCCGAATGTAAACAAATCATATGCTATGATAACTTCTGATGAAAGTCAGCGTATGACTGCTGTAAATAGAGTTGGTGGAGATGTTCATGAGTCGATGGCATTATATTCTGAAAAAAGAAATGATTCTGTGATGCAATCTAATAAGGGAAAAAATGTTAGTGGTACTTATGATCCTATGGCAATGTATGTTGGACGAGGAAGTTATGGAAATACAGGAAATAGTAGCAATTTTAAACAAAAGAAGAATTGGCATTTGGTATGTGATTACTGTAAGTTGCATGGTCATACAAAGGATATATCTTTTAGATTGATTGGATATCCACCAGATTGGAAGTTCAAGAAGAAATTTGGGCCTGGTCAAGATTTGCCAAATGCAGGGAAAGCAAATCATGCATATGTTGATAGTCAGGGCGGAGATGAATTTGAGTATGTGCAGGGATTGAATAATAATTCAGGAAGTTTAGAACAAGCTGCAAAGATGGGGCAGAATGGACATGAGAATCAGCTAACACAACCTACTTTTACTCCAAATCAGTATAACAAGATTCTGCAGATGATAAACAGAGAAGATTCACAAGACTATATGGCAAATACTGCAGGTACTTATAAACGTTTATCTGTATGCAACACCAAAGCTAAAAGAAAAGATAATGAAGAGTGGATAATTGATTCTGGAGCGACTCGTCATATGACTTCTAAAGAAACAAGTTAGATTACTCTGTTTCTATACTAGATAAGCAGGTTCATCTACCTAATGGACAAGCAACATCAGTAACTCGAATTGGTAGCTGTAAAGTGTCAGTTGGTGACACATTGACGAATGTGTTAGTTGTTCCTGATTTTAAGTTTGATTTGTTATCAGTGTCACAGTTAACTAGACAGTTGAATTGTTCTGTGAATTTTTTCCCTGAGTTCTGTGTATTTCAGGACCTCTCAAATGAAAGGGTGAAGGGGATTGGTAAAGAGAGGAATGGTTTATACTATCTACCCAGTCAATTCCCAGAGAGAGTTGCACAGGATGAACAAAATGCATTGATGAGCAATATGGTTTTTAATTCAGAAGGCTTCAAGTGGCATAGTAGGCTAGGACATCCCTCCATGAAGGTATTGAAAAGCTTGTCCTTGATTAAAAGTGGGCCGGCGATAAGCCGGAGGAAGGTGAGGATGACAGACCTCTTCCCTCCGTTGCTTACCCAATGGACTGAAGATATAAATGAGTGTAATAATTGTCCAATTTGTCCTCTTGCAAAACAAACTAGGCATCCTTTTCCATTAAGCATGTCAAAGACCTTTGTCATTTTTGACTTACTTCATTTGGATGTATGGGGACCATATAAGAGTCCTACATATGCTGGTTATAGATATTTCTTAACAATTGTTGATGACTATTCTAGGATGACTTGGTTATTTTTGATGAAATTCAAAAGTGATGTTTTCCAGATATTACAGTGCTTCTTTGTCATGGTTCAGACTCAATTCAATAAAACTGTTAAGAAGATCAGGTCGGATAATGGGACTGGATTTTTTAATAATGAGTGTAAATCATTGTTTGAAAAATTGGGAGTCATTCATGAGAGTAGTTGTCCTCACACTCCACAACAAAATGGGGTAGTGGAGAGAAAACATAGACATATTCTTGAAGTAGCAAGAGCTCTAAGATTTCAAGGTTCTTTACCAATAAGATTCTGGGGAGAGTGTGTCATGGCAGCAGTATATCTAATTAATAGAATGCCAACTAGTGTTTTAAATGGACAGTCACCTTTTGCAATGTTTCATGGAATGCAGCATGATCTAAGTCACTTAAGAACAATTGGTTGTCTTTGTTATGCAACTAAACTTGTCAAGAATGACAAATTTTCAACTAGAGCTGATGTATGTGTGTTCATGGGATATTCTTCTACTAAGAAGGGTTATGTTATTTACAGTTTAAACCACCAGAAAATGTTGGTAAGTAGGGATGTTATTTTTAAAGAGGGAAGTGTTTCCATTTGCAACAAAGAAAAGGGACAAAGATGTGCCATTATTCAATCATCAATATATTACTACAGATTCTCAAGGTGTGGAGGATGTTATAACAGTCCAGGAACCAGCAGTGAATGATGATACCTTGGAGTTTACTGATACTAATGATCCTAACAATTTTGAAGAAGTTGCGTTAGAAGATAATTTGATACCTAATGTTCCAGTGGTTGCACCTATAGCAACAAGACATTCAGAGAGGTCAAGTAATCCTCCAGTTTGGTTAAAAGATTATGTTATAAATGTTTCTGATCACCCTTATTCCATGTCCAAATATATAGCATATGATCATCTGTCTACTGGATACCAATCTTTTCTTGGTCATTTTTCTGAAGAAGTGGAACCTAGCACTTATGAGGAAGCTGTGAAGGATCCTAGGTGGGTGGAAGCCATGGAACAAGAGATTAAAGCACTAGAGGATAATGGTACATGGCAGATCATGAAATTACCTGAAAGAAAATCTGTTATTGGTTGTAAGTGGGTATTCAAAATCAAATATAAAGCAGATGGGATGGTTGATAGATATAAAGCAAGGTTAGTTGCTAAAGGGTATAATCAAATTGAAGGGATTGAGTATCAGGAGACTTTTGCTCCTGTTGTGAAGATGGTTACTGTAAGAGCCATTATTGCTTTGGCAGCCATAGAGGTGTGGCCAATATTCCAAATGGATGTGTTTAATGCTTTTTTACAAGGTGATTTGTTTGAAGAAGTCTATATGGAATTGCCTAAAGGATTCAAGGGTGCAGAACAAAATTGTGTGTGCAAGCTAGTTAAGTCATTATATGGTCTTAAGCAAGCTTCAAGACAATGTAATGCTAAGCTCACTGAGGCATTGTGTGAATCTGGATACATACAAAGTCTTTTGGATTACTCATTGTTTACTAAGAAGAGTGATACATGGATGGTAATAGTTTTGGTTTATGTTGATGATTTGTTGATTACAGGTAGTGATCCTGTGTTAGTTCAGGCCACTAAGCAAGTGTTGCATAGTCACTTCAAGATGAAAGACCTAGGAGAACTGAAATATTTCTTAGGAATTGAATTCTGTAGATCAGAAAATGGTATAGTAATGAATCAGAGGAAGTATGCATTGGAACTAATTTCCGAGGCTGGTCTTGCAGGAGCACAACCTGTTTCTACTCCTTTGGAGTGTAATATAAAGCTCACATCAGTTGCATATGACACAAGCAATGTTGATCCTCTTTTTCTTGATATAAGTAGATACCAAAGGATGATTGGTAAATTGCTTTACTTGACTAATACTAGACCAGATATTGCATTTGCAGTCCAGAATCTGAGTCAATATATGCAACAACCTAAACATTCACATTGGAATGCTGCTTTGAGAGTGATTAAGTACATTAAAGGGAGTCCAGGTTTGGGGTTACTTATGAGTTCACACAAAGATACAAGGCTAACTGGATTTTGTGATGCTGATTGGGCTGCTTGCCTAAGTACTAGAAGGTCTATGACAGGTTATTTGTTGAAATTTGGTGACTCCCTTATCTCCTGGAAATCTAAGGAACAGAATACAGTATCTCGAAGCTCTGCTGAGGCAGAATATAGGAGTCTGGCAACCTTGACTACAGAGGTGGTTTGGGTAACTGGTTTGTTCAAAGAGTTATGTGTAAACTTGGAATCTTCAACCATAATACACTGTGATAGCAAAGCAGCTCTTCAGATTGCTGCTAATCCTGTGTTTCATGAGAGGACGAAGCACATCGAAATAGACTGTCACTTCATTTGTGAGAAGATATTACAAGGGATAATATGAACCAATTACATAAATTCCAAAGAGCAACAGGCAGATGTCTTGACAAAAGCTCTTGGAAGAACTCAACATGATTTTCTTTTATCCAATCTTGGATTATTGAATATCTTCAATACATCCAGCTTGAGGGGGAGTATTGAAAATTAGTTAGTCGTTGTTTTCATTTAGTTAGTTATTTTCTATTTTAGTTAGTTACATTGGTTAATGTGTAGTAACTAATTTCTGTTTTTAGGATATATATATATTGAGTTGTACCCTTTGTAATACAGATGTAATATGTGAAAATTCAGTTTGAATAAAAGTTTTCTCTCAATCAGCTCTTCTTCCAAATTTGTACAGAACATCAACGTTAATTCAACGGTGAAAACATACTCACATCTTTTATAATCTTTTATAGTATTATATCAGCTTTGCAACTATTATTTTTGGTCTCAAATTTAAAATATACACTAATAAATTAAAAGTGCAGAAAATCAGCCTACACGGAATGATTTCACATTGTTACAACTCCTCAAATTGAAAGAATTCTCTATGTTATAACAGACAAAATAATCCAGAACTTTTCAAATACAGACATTTCAACATAGAATAAGACTAATATTTACGCTGATTAAACACGAATGCCACTGATTTTTTTTCTTTTTTCATAGAGAAATCTACCACTTTATTTCTTTAGTTATTGAGATTCAACAATGAAATACATATTTTTTTAGGAATATTGAACAAAAAAAATAGGAATTCGACGAAGATTATATAAAATTGGGAGGAGAACAAAGAAATCGATTAAGATTTTACCGACATTGAAAAATCTATAAGTGTAGATGAAGATTCAAACAGAGATTTGACCTGCAGAGTAAAAATAGTCGATCAGAAGATGAAACCAAGGATTTATTTATTTGTCTAATTAAGTGAAAAACGCAGAATTTTTAGAAGATAAGCCAAAATTTAAAAGAATTAGATGAAAGATTAAACAAAAATTGACAGAAGAACTTTAAAAATGATGAAGAACTTATCTGAGATTGAAAATAAAAAAGAATATAAATAAAATTCAAGAAGCAATTGACATGAGATGAGTGAAACCTTCATACATTCTAGATTTTTAGCGAAACCCAATGGTGTAAATTAGACGAAGTAAAAATGAACAGACGTGCAGACTGAAACGTAATAGCTGTGAAGATAAAGAGGATAAAAAAGTTCTTGAGATATGAAAACTAAGAGACCATTCTTGAAAGCTTTAAAAAAAAGTGAAAGAGACATATATATGTTTCTAGATACATGTTGTCTGTGTGGGGGAAGTCTATGATATTTTCTTACTAGAGTGAAATGACGCTTTTGCCCTTGGTCATCTTCTAGAAATACTATATAGGAGAAAATCACTAAGGTACCCTTGGTCGTCCCACCTTTCATTCTTCTATATAGTATATAATATATATATATATATTATAGTAACTAGATAATTGAAGGCCCGTTTACGGGCCCAATATAATTAATCATCTTTACAATGAATATTATTAGATTTAATTAAACTCACATATTATTTTACTATAATTTTTAAAATTTCTAGAATTTACAAAAATTACAAAAATATCCTATCAGATACATCTCTCTCCCTTATTAGATACATTACTATCTTCTCTCGAATAAATACATATCCTCTATCGAATACATCTTCATCCCCTCTTGAATACATCTCTCTCCTCTCGGGTACATCCATACTCCCTCTCAAATACATCTCTCTCCTCGCGGGTACATCCATACTCCCTCTCAAATATAGCTCTCTCCTCTCAAATTCATCCGTGATCTATGTGTCTGCAAGTTTCATGAATAGCAATATATCATGACTGATGTATCTGCATGTTTGTTGATAAATCTAAATTTTTTTAATTCTAAGAATTTTTTTATAATTTGAAAAAGAGTAGAGATATAATGTAATTAACTCTTAAAATTATGAAAATTTATGTCATTTTAATTTTAATTTATGTAACATATTTTTCTCTGTGGTCAATTTCAAAAGAATGATGTGTTAATATATTTAATAACATTTTGACTTTAAAATACAGTAAAACCTCTATAAATTAATATTGGTAGGACCATAAAATTTATTATTTTATAGAGATATTATTTAATCGATAAATTAATATTTATTAATTTAAAGAATAGTTTGAGATTTGATGAAGGTTAATTTTGATAATATCAAAATCATTGCATCTTACTAATTTATGTACAATATTTATTGATTTCACATAGAAAATAGCATACATAAAGTGCAATGAATACATCAAAATCATTGTATCTTATTAATTTCAACGTTGTGATGTTATGATAATAAGAGCTTTCAAGATGTATTATCGAACATAATTTATCGTAGGATATTAGAAGGCTATGGAGTGGGACAAAATGATCCAACAAAGATCAATGTTTTGGATGCTATAAATTATTCATGTTTGAAAAATAAATGTTCAGCAAGAGACAATAGCAAATTATTTTCGATACTGTAAAAATCGTTCCGGAGATGCAATCTCAGAGAATATGAATGAACCTACTTGTGAAAACGTTATTCATGAACTTGAGGTCATCATTAATGATCTCGGTTGCCATAGTAAAATGGACGTGAATAAACTGTTGGATTATCTGAGTGAAAGTGATACTTGTTCAGAGGTCTAGAGTTAGAAGAAATTGTGGATACCATTGAAAAAACAATGTTGATGAGATGAATATGATATTGTACCTTTGCAACCAGATACACGTAAGGAATTACTTAGCACATCTAGAACTCTTCACAATTTTATGGTGCAGTTCGAAAAAACAACACCAATGCTCTTGGATGCAATAAGAGAAGTTAGAGATAACTTCAACTATATTTAAATTTTAAGAAGAATCAGAACAGAATATAATCATATTTCACTAAATTGTCTTAGATATATTTGTACTTTAAATAATTATTAATTTATGATATTAATGGAACCATATATTTATACAGGGGTCTTCTAAAAATATATTATCTTATTATTTTATCGAAATTAGTGATTTTTTCCATTGGCCCAAGTCGGGACCAAAGGAAAATATTATTTTAGAAAGATTATTAATTTATCGAGTATTAATTTATAGAGGTTTTACTGTATACATTTTATTCTTAGTAAGAAGATTTATAGTCATATGAACATCTATGGTTTATTTTAGACCACGAATTTTAAAAGGATTTTTTTTTTAAAAAAAAACTTCATTTTAAGTCAAATAAACATTACATAAATCGAAATGGAGTGAGTATAAACTTTAGTTAAGTTTTTTTAACAAAACTATTTTGTTGTTTAACAAAATTTAAAATGAAAATGTTAAATCTTTTTCACAATTATGTTTTATAGTTTGTTTTATCAATATCTAGTCGATAATAACCAAAATTTAATATAAATAAAATAATAAAGTAACTTAATTCTGAAATTCAAGTATTGATATTAATTGATAAAATATCTATTTATAGATTGCAAATCATTCATATTCTAATATTTAATATGCTTCTTACTCTCGAAGTATGACACTAATATATCATAATTCAAGATGGTAAAAAGTAGAAATCAAGACTAAAAAGTGCAACTCATTATTATATGAAGGTAAATCCGTAATTATCTACTGTGGAAGTTTCTTAAGTAAATATAATATAATTCTATGACAAATTAATTTTTGATCCAATATATTTATACTATTTCAAAGTTTATCCCGTTAATTAATTACATAATTTTTTAAACTACCATTATGCGGTCATTATTTATCAATTCTTAAATTATCAATTCTATATTCTTCCTTTTTTATCTCTTTAGAATTGTGTTATTTTTGTTTTCTTATTTAAGTCACAAATTTTAAAGATAAAATAAATATTATTTTGGAGTTAAAATAGGTTAGATAAAACTATATGAATACCTATGTTTAAATTTTTTTATATATAATTAAAAAGGAAATTACATACATGGAATTAAGATAAAATAAATATTATTTGGAGATAAAATAGGTTAAGTAAAACTATATGAATACTTATGTTTAAAAAATATTATATATAGCTACAAAGAAAATTACATACATGGAAGATTGTAGGATTATACTGAATATATTGTAGTAGTAATAAATATAGATGAACGATTTGATTTGTCAAGAATATAAAAGTAAAAATATTTTTCACATCATTATTACAATCAATCAAATACAAATTGATTTTTAAAAATAAAATAAAAATGAGTTTGTGGGCCATACATGAAATAAAACTTTTTGTGATTATTGAAAAGGAAAATTGGAATCTTCTAGAAATCTACTTTGATAATTAATCATACAATTATAAATTTAGAACTTTGCCCATATTAATGATTAAAATTACAAATTGACATTGGTCGCCCTCGTCATGACTCTAAAAATACTTAGAAAAGAGTTGCCACTTAATTTTTTTTAAAGAAATTAAAAAAACTTGATTTAAAAAGACTTTAACAGATTAAATCTTTATAAATTTAGAGAAAATGGGTAAGAGATTCTTATTTACGCTTCAAGAAGAATTTTAAGGCATTTGAAGCATCCGCTAACATGCGGTTATCCTACGACTTAGGTTAAGTATTTTTTGATTATTTTTTAGGAAAACAATTTGATATAAACATAATAATATTAATTTAAAATATTTGACTAACTTGAGAAAATAGTTAAAAGAATATTTTTTTTAATTTTAAGGAAATGGGTACTTAGTTGAAACATTTGAAATTTTTAGAAAATGAGATTCTTAATGAAATATTTAAATTTTAACAAATTAGATAATGAGACCTTAATTGAAATATTTAATTTTTAATTACAAGTGATTAAAATTTTAACAAAAACTATATTAATTAGAAATTATTCGAATCATTTTAGAAAAATATAATTTAAACTTAAACCATTTTAAATTGATTGGAGAGTAAACTGGGATAAAATTTTGAGAAAATGACTAAAGTAAGAAAATGAAAACATTTTTAAAGTTTATTTGAGAACACACATCTTAACTTAAAAAACGCTTTTAAACTAAGTAAAAATGCTATGTGATTTAATTAAAGAACATGTCTTTTTAAGAACAAATAAATTTAATTCAATTAATGACATAAAATCTTATTAGTAAAAAGAAGCACTAAAAGTAAACTAACATAACAAAAAATAACTCATCTTTTGGGGACTTCAATTAAGTTATTTAACGAAGCACATAAAGGGTTAGTGCAAATATAAATAGCAATAAGGAGGGTAATAAAAGAATTTGGGCTTAGACCCAACCTGTCAAACTAATAATGGGTTGAATAAGGTAAAATATGCCCATTTCTCTACTTAGCCCAAAAATCAACATATACATTGATTGTATTATATATCACTGTATTTTGGTCATTTTCCTTGTATATTGGACTGTATACTCAGTGTAGACAACCTAATTTAGTCCTCCAAACACCTGTATTAATTTTGGTCCTATTTACCGCACTCAAACCGTATATCAGTATATACTTCAATATACAAGTTGTGTATCAGCCTGTTTCGGCTTTTCGAAAAAAACTGTTTCACTTCTCTTTTATTGAAAATATAAGGATGACTCGGAGCGACTCAAGGACATGCAAGAGTGGAGTCCGAAGTGGATTCGAATGGAATTTCACATGTCAAAAGAAAACATAATATTAGTGTTACATTGATCAATACAAATAAGCAAATTATTAAATCAAACGACAATTAATTAAACATTTACCAAGTCAAAAACAAACAAGAACTTGCTAGTTATTTATTATAATTAATGATTTAGGGTGTGTTTGGTATGAAGGAAAATGTTTTTCATGAAAAATGTTTTCCTAGAAAATATTTTCCTGAAAAACAAGTAGATTTTGAACTTATTTTCTCATGTTTGGTTAGTGAGTAGAAAATATTTTCCAGAAATAATTTTTAGTGTTTGATTTATGAATGACAAATGTTTTTTGAGAAACATCTTTTATTTTTACTAGAGTAGAAAATAATTTATGAAATTGAAAATATTTTAGAAACAATTTTTTTTTTGGGGGGGGGGGGGCTGGGGGCTGTTGGGGGGGGGGCAGGGGTTAGGTGAAAAAATAAAATTTTGAATTTGAAAATATTTTTTAAAACTAAAATTATTATATTTTGGGGGGTGGTGGTAGGGGTGGGTAGGGGGGCTGCCGGGGGGAGGGAGGAGTTTTAAAAAAAAAATATTTTTAAAAACGAACTGAAATTTTGGGAGGGGATGGGGGGGGGGGGGCTGGCCAGTGGTAGGTGGGGGAGTTGGGCTCAGAGATCAGGTGAAAAATAAAATTTTGAAATTGAAAATATTTTAAAAATTGTTGTTTATGCCAAAAAAAATGTAATTTGAAGTTTGAGGAGAGTTTTGGAAAATGTTTTCCTTAATTTTTGAAGGGAAGTCATTTTCCTTAATTTTGAGGAAAAATGAGTTGATTTGGAAAATATTTTCCAAGATTTTTGTTCCAATCAAAATGAGAAAATTGGCTTCATACCAAACACACCCTTAGTGAAGCTACCGGAAAATTGCCTTAAACATCTAACAATCGGGCGAACAAATATTTAGCATAATAAAGTAACCTTGGTAGCATTTTCTTAATTTAAGCATTTCATTGTACCAAGTTAGGCACCAAACAAGAGGAAAAGGTTGGGACGCTTAATGTGTAGTCATGTACATTTAAATTTCAAAAATCCAACGACCCTTTTGACTCAACTAGTGAAACATTTTCAAATAAAATTACAAGGAAGTAAAGCAAGAATGACTGTAAAGATTTACTACCAACGAATGAGCACAAAGCTAATGATCTGTGTATATTCCAAGTGATAAGCCAAACTTTCAAAGAAGAAAACTCACATATTAAATCTAAATACTTAAACTAAACAGAATGAAGAGGAGCCAAAACTTGAGCTTAATGAAGAAGCTTCTAAGCTATTGATATGCTTTAAAGCAAAACTACAAAAAATGAAACTAGAAGAGTAACAGATGATCTAATTTACTACGTAATGAAAACAAAAACAGAAGGGTCCTAAGCATCCTTTATCTATTTAAACGGAAACTAAATAAGTGATAAAAATTAGAATAGAGATAACGGGATATTAACACATACTCGAGTATATTAATCTAAGTTATTGATATACAAAGCAATCACTTAAGCTCAGAGATTCCTAAAATAATACTATCGCCAACATTTAAGTATCACATTAGAATGGAATTTTAGTATTAAGAACTGAAATCGAAACGAAGGTACAAAAATGTTTGAAACAGAAAATTCAGGATGGTCTGATCAAATATACGAAATGTCTATTAACAAGAAATCGAAATCGATGAGACTTTAACATGCTTGAAAGCTAATTTGACAAACTATGCAGTACTAACATATTTCAAGAAAAATAAAACATGAAGGGCACCTAAGGACAGAGAAATAGAAATTCACACAAGATTCAGACAATCTTCATAACTAAAGAAAATAAATAGGAGGAAAATATTACCCCTTTGAGGGCAGCGAACAGAGACTCGACGAGCTTGAAAGAGAGCAACTTTTCACAGAAATTTGACCGAGAAGCAGACCAGGGTGTGTAAAGTAACTTCAGACGAAACCTTTCTCGGAACTTTAGAATTTGAAAATCATTTTTTTTTAAATTTCTTTGAGTGCAGAACAAGTTTTTGCCAAATAACTAAACTCAAAACCGTCCAAATACAAATTTTTCTTCCTCTCCTTAATAATTGGCTTATTTATAAGGAAAGTTGGAGTGATTTTGGGGGGGAAATCCGTTGGCAAATTCCAACATGAATTTGAATTTCTTCTGCCCTTTTTGAAGCAACAGTGAAGGGGATGGGAAAAGGTTGTGACATCCGCAAAAAGGGGAAAAAATGAGACGTGAGGGAGGCTGCTGCTGCAGGCGTACTGTTGCGCCGTTTCAGCAGCTACTGAGGTTGATGTATGCTGGAGAAAAGTCGTCGGGTATGGCTGTTATACGTTGGGTTCTCGTTATATTCACTGAGGAAGAAGACGCGAGTTGATCGGGTCGGGTCGGTTTTTTGGTATGTTATACACTGTTGATTAGGAATTATTGGGCTGAATCTTTTTGAATTGGAATACAAGAGAATGGGCTGATGTGAATTGGAATGAGCTGCTGAAGATAAGAAATTGGCGCAAATAAGAAAAAGGGTTAGATCGTTTAAGAAGTAGTCGTATTGAATTTATTTTAGATGAATAAATATCAATTAATTAACGAGCTTTTTAATCTTAACAAAATAAAATAATTAATTTTATTTGAACTAATTAAATAAAATAAAAACAAAAATAAAATAAACTATAAATTAGCTAAACCAACTAGTCAATATTTAAGTAAAACTGAGGCGATTTTCAAATATTTATCAAATATACATAATTATATATACATAATTATATGAAACATACATATTATTTAATATTATAAAAAATGATACCACTATTTAAAATAACTTGAAAACTATATTTATATATATTTTTTGAAATTTTATGAAATTAATTATTTTAAAATAGTTTGAAATTAAAGAAGCTCGATGATTAATTTATATATCAGATGACCAAAATTGGGTGTCAACAGCTGTCCCTCGTTTTACTTGGATTGATGAAAGAAATTCGAGGCAATGAAATTGACGAATCCAATTTTGACCGACCACATCTTCATTTGTAGGAAAGGGTTTTTGTACGGACTTTAGGAATTATGGTCGAACCCTGGAATTGGATTTCCAACAAATCTCAGGCTATATGAGAATTAAGGTCACTTGTAATTCAATACGTTTGATTTGACGCACGATTATAAAAGAATTCAAAAGTTATTCCGATATCGAATATTGAAGACATCAAAATGCTCGAGAATAAGATTTGATGGATGATGTGGGAATACAACCGAGTTTTCAATATTAAGCCCGCCTACATATCCTTAAATCTTAGGAATCAGACTCTTGTAGTTCGACTCGATCGGTTGAAAAGAAAATCTATTATGCTAGATAACCTTTGGTTTTGTAAGAGTGACAAGTAAGTCGAGTATGAAAAAGAGGCTTGCAAACTCTTAGCCATGAATGTGGAGCTCTTCATATCCATGAGCAAGAACTTACACGGACATAATTTCCAAAGCTCTTGGTGCATTGTCACTCAGATTGAAAAGTTACCTCCGGGTGAACACCAAAGAATTTCCAGATGCGAAACTGATACCGATAAACTTAAAGAGAAAACCACATGCCTTCTAATAGGGGTGTGGTTTGATTGTGGAGAAAGTTGCTCCTCAACTCGCGTCCTAATAGTCTCATACTCCTCTTCGGACTATGTCCCAGTTCGCTGCTAAGAAAAAAATTCACATTGTGCTGCATCCTTTTTGATGTCGTCCACACCTGTGGTTTTATTTGAGTATTCATTCTCTCGGATGCTCTCGACAAAGATATTGAGATAAACTCATTAGTGTAAAATATAATTTAAATGGAGAAATAACGTCATTTACCATGTCGGAGCTTAATTGTTCTCCTTGAATATTTTACATCAACTTCTTTCAGTTTGGCGTAAAGCAAATAAAGCATATATCTCATATTTGCAACATGACTCTTCTATGTACTCTTATTTTAATATCGAAGTAGTAAAATAGACTAATGTAATATATTGATGATTCTCTTGATGGTTTGAATATGATGGTCATCTCGGCAGTTTGAATATGAATGACACTTTCAGCAATTTGAAGATAAATCTCTTGGCGTTTTGAACATGATGGCCTTCTCGGAGGTTTGAATATGAACAACCCTCACAGAAATTTAAGTATGTAATAGACCTCTTGTCATTACAATATGAATGACCCTCTCGGCGATTTTGAATATGAATGGCCATTTTGGCAATTTTGAATATAATGCCCTTCTTGGCATTTTTATATGCAATGGTCCTTTTGGTAATTTAAATATGAATCACCCTCTCGGCAATTATGAATGACCCTTTTGGCGGCTTGAATATGATGGCCCTCTTGGCAGTTTGATTATGCAATGGCCCTCTCGGCGTTTGATATGAATGACCCTCTTGGCTTTTGAATATGATGACCCTCTCTACAATTTAATATGAATGACCCTCTGGGCTTTTGAATATGATGGCCCTCTTGGCAATTTGAATATAAATGACCCTTTTGGCGGCTTGAATATGATGACCCTCTGGGCAATTTAATATGAATGGCCTTCTCGGCAATTTGATATGAATGACCCTCTTGACAGTTTGAATATAAATGACCTTCTTGTCTTTGAATATAAATGCCCCTCTTGGCATTTTGATATGCAATTTCCCTTTGGCAATTTAAATATGAATGACCCTCTCGGCAGTTTGAGTAGGATGAATTTGACTATGAATGTCGTACTCTTTGGTCAAGAAGAGATGTTACACTCACTACCGGATATTTGATGATAGGTTCTCCTGAAATAATTGTTTGATAAATATATTATCTTTGATGATCTTATTTTACCCTGCATCCACAAAAAAATGTTAGTTTTGGAACACTGATCTGTGTTGATTTCTTCCGGTCGCCTTGCTTCTTGTCTCGCTATCTTTGGAAGTTTGGTTGACCCTAAGAATCGCAATAAACAAATGACAAGATCATATTTAAATTAAAATATTGGTTATGTATGAAGTATTTAGAAAAATAGTTTCAAAGAAAATCTCTGCCAATTAATTGTCACGACATGCACTACACGAACAAAACCCCTTTCCTCAGATTTTGTCTAGATAGGTAGCTTGCTGGATACTTTAGAACTTCTTAAGAGTATGTAACGTTGAGGCATTTGAAGATCACTTTGATGTTCTAAGTACCCTTAATGGAATTTTTGAGATCCTTCTAAAAAATTATGTCCTAGTTAGATGTCTTTAAACAAATATGATTGTAATCACGGAAGTCATGATATCTTGCAAATTATTGAGATTTTCTCCAATTGCACATTCCAACATGATATTTGACCCTTGTATGTAGGAAATAACTCTTCTTGTAGAATTTTTGAGATCCTTTAAAAAATTCTGTCCCAGTTTTCATTATGAACGGAAATGGGAATCTTATTGGGACCATGACCGAAACCTTGTGGCGCCTACGTATCCCGTTGAGGCAGGAATCAGGTCAAACGTAGTTCCTCTCTCGAGGACTGACATAATAGAAAGTTTTGATAAGGAAACGACCGAGGCCAACATAGGCCGCCTACGTATCTCATTCTTGAGAATTCAGGTCGAACGTAGTTCAAGTGCAAGTGGAGTGTTTCAAAACATAATGCGATAATGATTACAAGCAAACTGCAATTACAAGGAAATAAAGGAAAGAAGTATGAGCCTTCAAATGCAATATCTCTTGATGGCATCTGAATTGATAGCTTTTCGCCACACTCTACCGTCCATCTCTGGTAGAACAAGGCTCCTCTTGATAGTACTTTGTAGACAACATACGCTCCCTGCCAGTTAGGTGAGAATTTTCCTTTAATTTCATCTTGATGAGGGAAAATGTGTTTTTACACCAATTGGCCTACCTCAAATGTTCGTACTCTTACTTTCTTGTTGAAAGCATGAGTAATTCTCTGTTGATACAACTGGCCATGACAAACAACACTCATTCTTTTCTCATCAACCATTGTCAATTGCTCATATCGATCACGAACCCATTCGACATCGCTCAATCCAGCTTCCTGAATAATCCTCAACGATGGTATCTCAATTACAGCTGGTATCACTACCTCTATTCTGTATACTAACAGATACGGAGTTGCTCCAGTTGAGGTTCGAATTGTGGTGCGATAACCTATCAAGGCATAAGGCAAATTTTCATGCGAACATTTGTAGTTGTCAATCATTTTTCTCAATATTCTCTTGATGTTCTTATTGGAAGCTTCCACAACTCTATTTAATTGAGGACGATATGCAAATGAATTACGGTGGGTAATTTTTAATTGTTCACATATCTCTTTCATCAAGTGACTTTTGATATTTGCTCCATTGTCTGTGATGATAGACTCAGGAACTCCAAAACGATATATCAAATTATTGCAAACAAAATCGGCTACAACTTTCTTCGTCACAACTTTATAGGAAGCAACTTCGATCCATTTCGTGAAATAATCAATGGCGCCCAAAATGAACCTATGACCGTTGGAGGCATTAGGCTCAATTGGTCCAATAATATCCATGCCCCATGCTGAAAATGGCCAAGGGAACTCATTGCATTGAGCTCCTGAGGAGATACTTTGATCAGATCTCCATGTACCTGACATTTATGACATCTTCGGACAAATAGGACACAATCATTTCCCATAGTCATCCAGAAGTATCCCGCCCTTAAGATTTTCTTTGCTAATGTAAACCCATTCATGTGCGTCCAGCACACTCCAACGTGCACTTCTTCAAGCAATTTTATGGCTTCTACAGCATCCACACATCGCAGTAATCCCAGATCAGGAGTCCTCTTATAAAGAACATCCCCATTCAAAAAGATGTTGTTTGTCATTCTTCGGATTATTTTCTTTTAGCTACTTGTTGCTTTTTCGGGGTATTCTCCAGCTTCTAAGTACCTTTTTACATCGATATACCATGAATTTTCATCCGATTCTACTTTCACATGAAAACAATGTGTTGGTTGTTCTTTTAAACCTATCTCAAGTGGGTCATTGTAACTCTTTTCTGGGTGTTGTATCATGTATGATATGGTTGCGAGGGCATCAACAAACTTGTTCTGTATTCTAGGGGTGTGTCTAAACTCGGTCTTCCTAAATCTTTTGCATAACCTCCGTATCAATTGTACGTAAGGTAAGATTTTAGGATTCTTCACGGCCCACATCAACAAGTCTGAATCACCAATTATCAATAATTCTTGAACATTCATGTCAAGAGCCATCTTGATGCCAAGAATACAAGCTTCGTACTCAGCCATGCTTTCGTGTATCGAAATCTAAGCTTCGTTGTTGCTGGAAAATGTGCCCTGATTCATATATCAATACTGCTCCAATTCGTGATCCTCTAGAGTTAACTGCTCTATCAAATAACATTCTCCACCAAGGATATGATTCTAATATGTCTTACCCTACAAACAATACTTCTTCATCAGGGAAATACGTTTTATGCAGTTCATATCCTTCATCTACTGGGTTTTCAGCAAGGTGATCAGCCAAGGCTTGACCCTTAATTGCTTTCGAGTCATGTACGTAATGTCAAACTCACTCAAAAACATTTGCCACTTTTGCTAGCTTTTTTGTAGGCATTTCTTTCTGAAATATGTATTTGAGCGGGTCCATTATCGAAATGAGATGTATTGTATAAGCCGACAGACAATGTCACAATTTCTGAGCCACCTAAGTCAAAGCACAACAAGTTCTCTCTAAGAGGGCGTAACGAGCCTCATAGGATGTGAACTTCTTGCTCAAATAGTATATAATTCTCTATTTTTTTTCCGCTCTCATCATATTGTCCCACCACACACCCAAATGCATTGTCAGAGATGGAAAAGTACAATAGCAAAGGATTGCCTGCACGTGGTGGGACCAATACTGGTTGATTTGAAAGGTAACTCTTGATGGTGTGAAAAGCCTTCTGGCATTCTTCTATCCATTTGGTTAGCACATCCTTTCATAGCAACTTGAATATGGGCTCACATAGCACCGTTGATTGAGTTATGAATCGAATGATCTAATTCAGTCTCCCTAGAAAACTCATTACTTCCTTCTTAGTCTTTGGAGGAGGCAAGTCTTGAACTATCTTGATCTTAGAAGGATCAAGTTCGATACCTCTTATGTTAACTATGAATCCGAGTAACTTCCCTGCAGGTACTCCAAATGCATATTTGGCTGGGTTCAACTTCAAATTATATCTTCGTAACATGTCAAAGAACTTTTCCAGGTGCTTTAGATGATCCGAACTCTCGCGAGATTTTATGATGACATCGTCCACATACACCTCAATTTCTTTATGGCTCATATCATGAAAAATGGTGGTCATAGCTCTTATGTAAGTGGCTCCAGCATTCTAAAGGCCGAACGACATCACTTGATAATGGTAGACTCCCCAAGGCGTGATGAATGTTGTTTTCTCTGCATCTTCTTCATCCATTAAGATCTGGTGGTATCCCGCAAAAAAATCCACGAAAGATTGCAACTCATGTTTGGCACAATTATCAAAATGAGACAGAGGTGTTGCTAATTTATCAACAAGATAGTTATGAATACAACATACCATTTCTTTTCGTTTTGGCATTTCATTGCATAATAAAGCAACCATTTGAGCATAATCACCAGGATGAAAGCTCATTGATTTTAGGGCATCTGCAAAGTACGGTTTAACAATTGCAGCACAGTTATTTAGGACTTCCTCCACCAAGTATGATGCAATGGGTGAATCCATCTGGATAAAAGAAACCATTAGATTAGCAAAGTGAAAAAAGAAATATTCTAACAAAGAGGGTCATATGATATTTATTATTACCTGATTATAAATTTTGACCCTATCAAGAAGTTGTAGAAGCTCTACTGATATTTCATCACTGTCTTCTATGATCCGAGTCATGATTTCTTTCATCCAAGTGAATATATTATGAGGATGGTAGGGCCTTCATAGAAAATATAACATAAATATTATTATAACCAGCATCTTAGAGAAATATTATCTCTAGAATAACCTTATACTCATATACTGAGACAAAATGACATTGTTTACAATGTCAACAGTCTCCTACATGCTTAGGTGTGAGTATATGCAAGCAACTGAATAGCACGTATGCTTGAGCAGTGTTTCAATGCATAAGGGTATTTCAGATTAGCACCTTTCGGAGCTAGTCAGTGCCCACTGGAAGAGCTTTGTCCAAACGGTGTCGATAAAATTACTTTTAATGGATAAGCAGTTAAAAATACAAAACACACTGCAACATCCTTATGAAATGTATATTTCACCCAAATTTAATCTGAAGAAATAAACTAGAACTCTACATAACATTGAAGGATCAGAGAATATGTTGATGGCCTCGAGAAAAATTTTGAATATCCGATGATCAGCGTTTCGTTCTCCAGGTCCAATACCATCGCAGCAAACCTTACTTTAGCGAATATTTCTAGAACTCGAATCACTTTTCGTTAGCTGCGGCTAGTCACAACAACTAACTTTTTGAAAGTCATTATGGTTTGCCGGAGAATTTCCTCACAAGAAATTGGCAAGGGTTGAAAAAGAAAAAAAATATCCAAGTAAAAACAGAAAGACAAGTTAGAATGGTATAGTTTTACCTCCATTTGTCTATCATCATCGTAAGGGCAATTTATGGCATATATTCGAGAAGTTTCAGTGATAGACGAAATCACTGAAACTTTGACATCTTCACTCGTATGCCCCAATAGTTCATTCCTAACTAGTGCTTTCATTAAAGGTTGAATTTCACTTGTTGTCGAATCAAATGGTTCTTGACTAACCGTTTTCAGTAATGACTCAACTTCCTGACAAAAAAAAAGGAAAAAAAATTATCACTTTCATTTTCCAGTCCATGACTCAACTTTCTGACAAAAAAAGTAAATGAGAATTGTTGTTCAACTATAATGATTTTGGACTGGAAAATGGAAGTGATAATCTTTTTTTCCCTTTTATTTTCCAGAAAGTTGAGTCATTACTGAAAACGGTTAGTCAAGAACCATTTGATTCTATAACAAGTGCAATTCAACCTTTAATGAAAGCAGTAGTTAGGAATGAACTATTGGGGCATACGAGTGAAGATGTCAAAGTTTCAATGATTCTTGTATCATTGAAATTTCTCGAATATATGCCCCAAATCGCCCTTACGATGATGATAGACAAATGGAGGTAAAACTATACCATTCTAACTCATCTTTCTGTTTTTACTTGGATATTTTTTTTCCTTTTTTAACTCTTTCCAATTTCTTGTCAGTAAATTCTCCGACAAACCGTAATGACTTGCAAAAAGTTAGCTGTTGTGACTAGCCGTAGCTACCGAAAAGTGATTCGAGTTCTAGAAATATTCGCTAAAGTAAGGTTCGCTACGATGGTATTAGACCTCGAGAACGAAACACTAATCATCAAGATACTCAAAAACAAATTCGAGGTCATCAGGTATATTCTCTGATCCTTCAATGTTATGTAGAGTTCTAATTTGTTTCTTCAGATCAAATTTGGGTGAAATATAAATTTCATAAGGATGTTGCAGTGTGTTTTGTATTTGTAACTGCTTATCCATTAAAAGTAATTTTACCAACACCCTTTGGACAAAGCTCTGCCAGTGGGCACTGACTAGCTCCAAAAGGTGCTAATCTGAAATACCCTTATGCATTGAAACACTTCCCAACCGTGCGTGCTATTTAGTTGCTTGCATATACTCGCACCTAAGTATGTAGGAGACTGTTGACATTGTAAACCATGTCATTTTGACCCAGTATATGAGCATAAGGTTATTCTAGAGATAATATTTCTCTGAGATGATGGCTATAATAATATTTATGTTATATTTTCTATGAAGGCCCTACCATCCTCATAATATACTTGGATAAAAGAAATCATGACTCGGCTCATAAAAGGCAGTGATGAAATCTCAGTAGAGCCTCTACAACTTCTTCTTGATTGGGTCAAAATTGATAATCAGGTAATAATAAATCTCTTATGAACCTCTTTGTTAGAATATTTTTTTGTTACTTTTCTAATCCAATGATTTCTTTTATCTAGATGGATTCACCCATTGCATCATACTTGGTGGAGAAGTCCTAAACGACTGTGCTGCAATTGTTAAACCGTACTTTGCAGATGCCTTAAAATCAATGAGCTTTAAACCTTGTGATTATGCTCAAATGGTTGCTTTTTTATGCAATGAAATGCCAAAAGGAAAAGAAATGGTATGTTGTATTCATAACTATCTTGTTGATAAAATTAGCAGCACCTGTCTCATTAATGCAGTTTTGCTCCGTATAAATGCAAACCACATTATTAGTTCATTATGCTCTGGAATAAAATTGTTATCTTTCATAGTCTTATCCTAGTACAGTAATTATAATTAGTCACTGACAAATTGCACAGAAATTGGTATAGTTGTATGCAGTCAGATTTTGAAAAGCAACCAATATTGTGCAGTAACATCTAGAACCACAAGTAAGAGAAATATCTTTTTTGAAAAACTGAAGCTTATATTCCCAAAAAAGGGACAAGAATTCACAGTGAACCTAGGTTGAATGCGACTCTGCCAATACCTATCTCCTCTGATTGCTTACCTTTAACTCATTCACTAATCTTAGGTGTTCTTCAAGATCATATTTCCTTCGAGTAAGTTTATTTGAGCCAGATATTATAGCTTTGTTCTGCTTCTCATCTAGTGCATATGAGTACAAAAATAATAACTCTAAAATAATGTATAGAACAAAACATTAATCAAGTAAATTCAGTCACAGAGAAAAACAAATCATGCGTAGTACAAAAGATTTCTTCTCAAGTCCTTATTTCTCATTCAAGACTTGAGATTCCTGATCACACAGTGACAATGAAATGTTCTTAAGTTAAAGGTTGAACCATAAGCATGTTAACGCTGAAGTGAAAAGAAAAATGTGCAAAAGGCCAAAGGAAAATGGCACAACTGGCAAGATCAACATGTTCTCGAAGATATATAAGTTAAAGGTTGAACCATAAGCATGTTAACGCTGAAGTGAAAAGAAAAATGTGCAAAAGGCCAAAGGAAAATGGCACACCTGGCAAGATCAACATGTTCTCGAAGATATAGAATTTCTTCTTCTTGTGCTTTCGCATGTGAATACAGTTCCTGAACAAAAAATTATTCAGCAAATCAACAAAATGTAGTCTCCCTTCAAACTGAAAATTGTATTTTGTACAAATTTAGAAAAGCTACCATATTTTCACGATTTGCACAACTAAACTGAATACTGTATTCGTTGTTGAGAACCTTCCATGCTATGGCATGCTCATATGATATTGGCCTACCCATGATAGATACACATATTCCTGCTAGCAGATAGGCAAATCCCTAAAAACACAACAAAACAATTTGTAAAATTCTTCACTTACTACCTTTACGACATTTTCTTGTACCAATTGATAATTAACATATAGTTGATATTGTCGGGTATGTTGCAAAAATTGATGGGAAATAGAGGGAAAGAGAAGAACTTGAAAAGTTGAGAACTTGAATAGTTGGGAACTTGAAAAGTCTTCTTATGCTTTAATGAAAAGACATTTGTCCCTCATCGATGGTGGAAAGAAAAATAGGAGAGTTTAAATATAGAAACACTCCTATTAATTGTTAAAAGGGTTGGAAAGAGGGACCCCCCTCGCACCATCATCGTCGCTCGCTCGGCTTCGGCAAATGATCGATCGAGTTTGTTTTAATTATTTAATTAATTAAATTAAATGGCCAAAAAAAATTCTATTAATTAGTTGACGTATTCAGTTATTTAGTTGAAATTAACTGAAACGTTTCAATTTTTTTTTGTTGATTAACTCGACCCGACCCGACCCGACTCGGATCCGCGTGTTACCCGTTTTATTTAAACTTTTCTGTTTTATTTAAAATTCCCGCCATGACTGTTCTAAAAGGTTGTAACTTTCATGAACAGTCAATACCATTTGAAAGGTTGCAAACTTACATTAATGGTTGTGTGGATTCTGAAAGGGTTGCAACCTAGGTTCTTCTTGCCTATAAATACAAAATTCATTCTTCAGAATATTTGCTTACGAATTTTCTGAGTTTCTTCTTCTTCTTCTGCACAAAAAAAATTTTCGTGTACTTTCCTGCTGTTGATTGGTTCGCTTACACCAGAGTTTTTGGTATTTATACTCTGGTGATGGAGGTCATTTTACCTGGGAGGTTATATTCCAAATAAAATCTCGGATATTAGAGAGGAATAATTTTTCTTAAGGAGACATTGTGAGTTCAGTGGACTTGATATTTTCTTGTTAAAACTTTATTCACATTCTGGTACGTTTTACAGATTTCTTTTTAATTAAATTTCTGTGCATCTCTCTTACTCTTTTACTGCTTCTATAAATTTCAATTACTTCGTATTTCTGAACAATTTATTAGAACCAGTAATTTCTGGTTTTGTAACACAGATTGGAAACAGATACGTGGTCTAGCACTTGTGAATTCAAAATGAACTTGCTTGATGCTAAATACTGCAGTATCAAATTTTGTTCTGATATTTATTGGAACTTGTTTGTTTTTCATGTTTGCTAAGTTAGAAGGATGTATGTAATTAAAATATGATGGTAGCAGTCTAACCTGCTGCATGATCTTGGAGAACTCCGATAGGAGGACCTTACGACCAGCTTCATCTAGAATCTTATCAAGCATTATATCCTGAAGAACAAAGTGGTTTCAAGCATGTCAAGACCAGCCTGGTTGTACATCTAAAAACTGCAGATGCCTGCATTAAAAAAGTTCACTGACTAATTATGAATTGTTTCGTCTCTAGAAAGAATCATGGATAAATACTTAGTATTGATTAATTCGTGGTTCAGAACAAGTATAGAAGCAGTATACTGACATTCATTTTTACAGAGCAACACATTATTGCATCATTATGGTGCCACAGTTGTTTCAGAACAGCATCACCAGCTTGAGAATCAACTTGGAACAGGTCTCCTCCTGCATGCACCCTGAAATATAATCGGGAAATAGTTAGACCAGGTAAAACATTCAATGTCACTGCAAGTTCCATGCAAATAATCAGATATCAATTAGTCTCTGAAGTTCAAAGAACCAAGTATAACGAGGTCAAAAGTAATTCTTTTTCCTACTTCATTGCAATGACAGGTTGATTAGTGATATGAAGTTTTACATGTAACGATGCAAAATGGCACATCAATGATGTTTAAAACCCATACCTATAGCTTCGGAAAATCCACCTTGCTAAAGTGACAGCTCCAGGTGACCCAGGGAAGAATTTAGGTGTTAACTGAGAGCTGAGTCAAGAAGGTGCTATGGCCATTGCAACTCTCTGAACAGAGCCTACTACACTTCGTACATATTGGTGAGCCATTGCAGCTACATTATCCTGGTAGTGACATTTAGAAAAGCTACCATAGGTTGTACAGAAAATTGTACATAGGTAGTACATAATACAATTGTACAGAAAATTGTATTCTGTACAAATTTAGAAAAGCTACTGTAGGTTCATTTATCAATATCGACAAGGATTTGCACAACTGAAAATAGTGTTAAACACCGAAAAGAAACAAAACTGAAAAGTTCATCAAGCAGAGAACAACAAAAAGACTAGAGATATGAAAGTTTTCAATTCACATGGAATCCAAACCTGTAAGTAAAAATATTCACTTGATTCTTACCTCACCTTGACTATTGATCATGAAATAGAGAACTTTAAATCCTCTTCTTTAGCTAAATATAGAAGAAAGCAAAAATTACTATTATATACAGTTTTACACTAATCAAATCAATTCAAATTCTTGAAAAGTGAAATCCAAAGGTTGTCAAAGTAATGTTGACAGATAATACCAACATTGCAACAAAGAAATAAATTTAAAAGACATATCTGATCAGAAAGAGTAGATCAAGTTTTTTTCTAGATATTTTGTCAAACACTTTGTGGATCTAGTAAGTTTTCTTATCTTATAAACAAATTTAAACCAAATTATAAGAAAATTGAAGATAAATGCATATCCATTAGCTAATAGGCTGATAGCACATGCATGTATACATTACCAACGAGAAAGAGAGATCAAATAAGAAAAACATTCAAATTGAGATTCATCAATAGGTTGCTGAAATCAAGAAAATTAAAGAGAGAGATTAACAGTTGGAAGTAAAAGAGAGAGCAAACTGAAAGAATGAGAAATTGTTGATGCTTCAGATTGAATCCGACGTACGTAGCCATGGAAGGAGGCCTGCTGATGCTTGAGAGAAATGTGGTGAATCTAGCTATCGCTTCAGATGGAATGAAAAAAAGGGACGAGACATTTAGAATTGGGGACTGAAATTGAATTTGGGTAGAGAATGTTTGGGAATTTTATTTAATTGAAAGGAGTCTTGGTTGAATTTTTAACTTTTTAAGTAATTGTCATTAAAACTGAGACTAATTATCGATAAAGGGTCAACTTGTACCGGCAAAAGGTCAATTGTCATTAATTATTGACTTTAAAACATGATTTAGCGGCAATTATATTAATGCCGCTAAATAAGTGCCGCTAAATCCTTAATTTGTTGTAGTGAAAGATCATGGTGCACAAAGATCATGGTGCACAACTGATCGGCACTAAAATAAAAGTTTAATGGCCATTGGAGCAAGCGTAAGTTCTTTAAAATATTAATGTGAGGACTGCAACACCATTGTAAATTTAATGCACCCAATGATCCTGAACGCGCACTCTTTTGATGTAAAGTTAAGTTATTGAGTTTGTTCTTTAAAACATTGTGTTGCCTGCTAGGCTTTATGTGTAAGAATATCCTCCGTTGGCATACTTAAAAGTTTTTTAATTGATGGTATAGATCTAGACTCTAGTACTAGCATCGGTTTTATCCATAACTTTGTCTTCTACCTTGGCTCATTCGGTATTTCTTGAGTTATGTGGTACTTTATGATCCTTGATTATGTAAGAAGAGCTCAGAACTTGGAGACCCATGCCTCCACGTGATGGCAGTTGTAGGCAGAGTCACACTATCTCAAGCGACCTACTCTCATTATGGTTTAACCCCTATGTAATCTGGAAGTCATGTAGGACATGACAAAACCATTTCAAGCGACCTTCTCTCATTTTATCATTAACTTGCACCCTCTAGCGGATGTGGTCATTTTTAGTCTTATATAATTAGGCATGATTGCACATCCATCGTAGTATCGCATCTCTGCGACACTTATCTTGTGAATATATTGCACTTTAGATACCCTACATTCATTGTTGGACTTAAAATTATTATGTAAAGCTTATCTTCATCTATCACTTCATCCTTCTGGAACATCGAGAGTCTAGATATTTAAATTGTTTGCATTTAGGCACGTCCACCCAGCCTAGTCTCACGTCAATTTAGTTCTTCTCATGTTGACTAAACTTTAGAGTTTAGTGCATATATTTAGTCTTACTTTTACTCATCGTATTGGATCACAATTACAAACTTGTATACAAAAATTGAAAAGTTCAAAATTAAATGTATATCCGTCTTGATATAAAACTATTTCTATTTGAAATCTTGGATAAATGTGGATCGAAATGTGGTGGCATGTCAATTGAAGCAGTCGGTAGAATGTTATTGTCGGGTGTATTCGGGTGTATTCCTGCAGCACTTTAGTCATTATTCTACGGATTCTTCTTGTTTACGATGGCAAGCACTTCTTGAACTTGGTGCAATCATCTTTGCTCTAGATAACAAAGACACATACAAAGGAAGACAATGTGACAACACTTAGGCCAGATCTATGTATATATATTCTATGCCTTCTGAAATTATAAAGAACAACTTACAATATTACAAACTATCAATTGTTATTTTCCTAGAAATAATAGCAGTAAGAATGTTATGTTTTCTCCCAGGCCAACAAATAACACCACACATGAGTCTCCATCTTCATTTCTTAAGATATTCTCGAGATTTTGTGTCTGATAAAGGCATATTAAGTATACAAGAGCCTCATATCATTTCAAAATTAAATTCCTTTGTTCCCCTCTAATTTATATTACATCGAACGTCATTCCAATTTCTACTCTTAGAAGAATTCATAAGTATCAAACGTAATTCAAATTTTTACTGCTAGAAGAATTCACAGTTGGAGATTATAGATTCCCACAAGAAGAGTTTAGATGTTAGCATCATCTACTTTACATCTCGACATAACTACACATAATTGTTATTTAGGGTAATCAATGCCAAGATCATTCACAGTACCAACATGAGCATCAATTTTCAAACCGATATATGTCATCTTACAAATAGATTTGTTGATATTTAAGCATGCCGCAACATTCTAAAATAACTCGAACAGAACCTACCTTGGAGAATTATTGCACTTCATTTGTTGGCATTTAGGCTCAAACAGGAGTACATGGCGGAGTTGAAAAGCTGCTATTTGTTACATCTCTGATGAATAAATCATTAAGTGTCATCTCTCTGCTACGACTCACATCTCACAGTTTCAAAATGCAAAATTCAAATGGTAAAGGCCTAAACTCTCACATTCGCTTTCCTCAAATCAGAAGAGGAATCATCAATTGAATAGTTTGTTTACTGGTACAAAAATTATAGCAGAAATTCATCCTTAATGTGAATAGTTCATAATAGGTATTAAGAGGATTCATGGCTTATTGTTCTAGATTAGAAATACATATAATATTGGTTCACACCTGTTATGAACCAAGTCCAGCACAATGTAGATACTAATGTCATACAAGTTGTTATTGGGCTGACAAGGCTGACAAGAGCTATTGGGCCGAGAACGAGCAATAGGGTCAGGTTAATTTGGGATCCGGGTGAAGTTATGGGCATGAAGCGGTTCCATAAAAAAGGGTAGGATATGTGATTTAGAGATTATGCAAATTGTTGAAAAAATGTCTAGTCCTCTCATCCCCTTTCTTTGAATTCTACTTCTCATCTTCAATCTTCTTCTATCTTTAATTACTTGTTATTTTAATATTTCCATTGTAAGTCGGTAGTTTGATTATTACAACTAGAATCATAAGATTGTAATCGTGTTTTAGTGCTCTTATTAATATAGCGAGGATTTTGGTTTGTTACAACACCCTGAATAACAAAGAATATTCATAGCAAAACAGAAATCGAGAACTAAAGCGAAGATAATTAAGAAGATCAAGCACTAAAAGAATATGATGTAGTTCAGAAACGTATTTATAAATGACTATTTTTACAAAGATTTTTTAAAGCCATACAAGATTACAAAATCTGCGACATAGAAAAGGCTGAAAATAGGATAGACACTTTCATCTAACTTTCAATATGACTTTCTTTGATATTCCAGCTTAATACCAATGTATTCAAATTCACCTAGTAAACTTGAATACATTGTGTAAGATGATAAATGAAAGCATATAGTAGTCTATTAATATCAATGATGTTCCTGTTATTGGCACAATATACAATTATACTTGCAATCCTATTGGAATGTATAGTTATTCCAACAAAACCATATTAGCATCTTTAATAAAGTGGCCTATTAAAACAAAACCAGAGTTGTAGGCCTTTTTTCACTCCTGGAATTACGCTCAGTATGTCGTCATTGTGCTCTCCAATTGCCATGTAATTTTCTATGTATATCAACATAGTTGTAGCGATTTTCTATGTATATCAACATAGTTGTAGCGATTCAGAATACACCAACATAAGCCTTAAATTATGTCTTCATAAGATAATTGACTTGGTGAAATATTCAATGACAGACATTAATTCCTTCAAAGTTAGCATTCTTTTATCTTCAATATTTCCCAACGCATCACAAAGAAAATGCATTGCATCATCATCTGTTGAACAATGCTTTTAGGCTTCATAAGCCATCATTCTATAAGTCGATGCCTCATGCTGGTTCTGATTTTTAACCTCATACCACAAGAATCACATAAGTTTTTTCATACCTACCTTGGTTGCTACCTCACTCTACATAATAGGTGCTCCATATCTTACTATTTATGAGTTCTACAACACAACATATAAAAGGCCTGGTACATATTGAATTAAATTATGGAATTACCATCAGTAGGAATAACACTACCCTCTCAAACTCCACTCATGAAATTACACTGGATATGTTGTTATTTTTGTATTATGAATAGAAAATTTATTGCATAGTAAACTCTTCATCAAAATTGAAATCTAGAATAGAAACTTCATATGCCATATATTTAAATTAGACAAATTCTTATTGTTCCTACAACTGAATTTTTTTTCTTGGCCCACCACTAGTAAAATTTTCATGTGAGCATCCTATTCTGCAAGCCAAGATTTACTCAAATTAGCCGTTGCAACTTAATGTAAATATATTGAACAAAAAAAAAAGAACTTCTAAAATTTATAGCTTTGAGTTGAGGAAACCACACGTAAAACTACAGATTTTGCTTAACCTTGTTATGTGGACCACAAATGAGTATTTGTGATACTTAGTAAAGTTTAAAATCAGCTACTTCCAAAGAAGAGATAATTTGGTTACTATATCATAAAACAATCATTATTTCTAGCTACTAAATTTGATCTTTATTTTTCACACAGTTGAAACAATACTCATTTACAGTGATGAATCAGAGAATGTAACTAAGTAGAAGTAATACAAGGAAAGAGAATAGAGATTTTATGTCTCTAGACATAGATTTAATGTGTTAGACATAGCACGTAACAGACCAAAATAACCAATGAATTAAACGACTTACCTTGTACATTTAATCAATATGGGAAGGGCTGCAATATTGAATGTCCTTGTGAGTCCAAATGACAGAGTTGGAGGCATGGCAACCTTGAGGAACCACGATTCCCAGCGGCCATGTATCGATTAAAGCTCACAGTTGTGTTGGCGCTGAAGAAGGAGAATAGAAGGTTGTTCTGTTTAGGAGAATAGCCGATGATTCTACTTCTGTTTTGGAAAAGGGAGGATATTGTGGAAAGACAATTGACATTAGGAAGATAGCTTTCGCCTCTCAATGAACTTACTAAGGAGTGGACATAAAAAATAGTTCAAGCACTCAAGTATTAACACCAAATTACCTCGAATTGGATATGGACAGAATTTTGAACGACATATTTCAAAATTTGAAAAGAATTCTAAAGCAAGCAGAATTACAACCATAATCTGTTTTAACTAAGAGTTTAATGTACCCTTCAACTTCAACAAACATGAAATTCAACCATAAAAATGAAATTTTAACAAAAACTTGATAAGGCAAAGAAATAAAAATAATGCTGAAGATGGAAGGGAAAAAAAAACATAATATTTAGGAGAAAAAAAGAGGATACCTTGTTGGGTTATGATTGCAATTGGAATGAAAGTTCTTGATCGTTCTTGTCTTCTTGTTGATGTTTGTTTGGATCATGATTGGAGTTGGGGTTTGGAGAGATTTGTGAAGAAGAAGAGAAAAAGTGAGACGAAGAGAACATACTGGAATGGGAAAGAAAGAAGAGTTCGTGTTTGCTCTAATTCATTTTACCCTTGAATAATGGATATATTTACAGGTTTGCCTTTGGTCGTCCTCATCACATCTCTATATTATAGAAATATATATATATATATATATATATAATTTCGTTCATATATCTGTTGATCAGCTTAAGAGATTGAACAAGCTATATGGTGTGAGTTAGTTAAAGTGGTTAGAAATATTCTAGAAGCTTCTATAGTTAGTTAAGAAAGTAGTTACAATTCTATACTCTATAAATAGATATTGAACTACAATGTAACTTTAAATGGAACAGTAAACTCATTTTCATATATGAAAAAGTTCTCTTCTCTTCTCTTCTTTTTGGCTCTTCTCTCTGTACTTGTGTACATTCTCAACCTCCATTAATGGAGTTTTTATGGTATCAGGGCCATTGATCAAAGACTAGTTTCGCTGTAAATCGTACCACTAGGTGCTCAGAGTTCATCCCTATTCAAAGGAAACTCACAAGAAAGCATCAAAGGTTAAATTCAGCTGCAATCTTATTCTGCAAATGGCAATTGAATCAACTACTGAAGAAACAAGTACTGGAGTTACAACCATGGCATCCTTCCCCGTAATTGACCACAATCATCCCCTGTTTCTTCAACACACAGATACGCCAGGTAGCTCTCTGATCTCTCTTCAATTAACTGGATCTGAAAACTATGCATTATGGAGTAAATCGTTTAGGATTGGACTTGTAGGACGTAGCAAGTTAGGGTTTGTTGATGGAAGATTTCCTAATCTATGTTCGATCGAACCTGTGTTACATGATCAGTGGGAAATGTAATGTTGTAGTTTTATCTTGGATAATGAATGTTGTTCGACCTGGACTTCTCAGTTGTCTATGCATCTGATGCTCGTAAGGTATGGCTAGATCTGAGAGAAAGGTTTGATACAGTCAACAGATCTAGGATATTTCATTTACACAAAGAGATTCACACTCTTGCTCAAGGCACAATGACAATTGCTGATTACTTTTCCAAACTGAGGGATCTGTGGAATGAGTATGATGCTCTCATACCGTGTCCCTCATGTCCTTGTCCAGAATCGAGGAAGTTTGGTGAACATTGTGAGTACCAGAGACTTCTTCAGTTTCTTATGGGTCTGAATTGAGTCCTATTCACCACCTAGAAGTCAAATTCTTATGATAAGTCCTATACCTTCCTTGAACAAAGCTTATGCTCTGCTTATGGATCAAGAGTGTCAGAGAAATCTAGTGAATTCAAGTTTAATGAACTTAGGATCAGGTATAATTGAAGGCACAATCATGTACATCAATAGGAATTCAAACTCTCATATTGTTTCAAACACATTTAAAGGAGGCAGTTCTGGTGGAGGTTCTGTTAATATCTCTAGTTCATCTAGTAGTTACAACAGTAGTGGTGCAAGCTCATCTGGTAATTACAAGAATAGAAGGTATTTGTTGCAATGTGATCACTGTGGTCGTAGGGGTCATTCTAAGGAACAGTGTTACAAAATTGTTGGATATCCAACTGACTTTAAGTTAAAAAGAAAAGGACAGACTTTTGGAGCCTATGCTAATCGGGTTGATACACCTCTTAGTATTGGGTCAACTTCTTCAAATGCAGCTCAAACTTCTGGAGGATTTATCACTCAGGACCAGTATCAAAAAATTCTTCAGTTACTATCCAGGAATAGAACTGATAGCACAGTAGAATCTTCTGCCAAGGTGGCTTCTGTTGATGCATGTATACATACTTCTGCTCCTTTGTGTTCATATGATGCAGGTGAATGGGTAGTAGACACTGGAGCTACTCATTACATCACATCAAATCTTGACACATTAGACACGAGTACTGTATCTGTTCCTAATGCACATAATAAAGTGTATCTGCCTAATGGTAATACTACTGTTGTTTCTCATATTGGTAGCACATGTATGTTTACAAATCAGTCTGTGTCAAATGTATTATACCTACCTGACTTCAGAGTTAACTTGCTATCAGTGTCCAAGATCACTAAGGAGCTTAACTGCATGGTGGTATTTTATCCTGACTTCTGTGTGTTTCAGGATCTCTCAAATGGTCAGGTGAAGGGGATTGGTAAGGAACAACATGGACTTTACATACTAAAAGGAGGACCAACTCAAGCTCCAAAGAAGCTGGTGAATAGTAGTAGGAGTCTTAGTGAAAAACAATTTGTTAAGTCAAATGATGTACGTGTTTTTTCTGACTTAGTTGAGATATGGCACAAGAGGTTAGGACATGCACCTCTTGATATAATAAAGAGACATGAGTCTCTTAGGTCTTTAGCAGAACAAGATCAATCTCATTGCACCGTGTGTCCTGTTGCTAAGCACACAAAACTTCCATTTCCTTTAAGCTCTACTGTGTCTAGTTCTATCTTTGAATTGGTGCACTGTGATATCTGGGGACCCTACAGAGTTCCTACTTATAATGGAAAAAGGGTTTTTGTTATAGTTGTGGATGATTTTAGTCGTTATACTTGGATTTTTTTGATAAATTCCAAAGCTGACACTATAGTTGGTCTTGAACAGTTTCTTACTCAAATTAAAAATGTGTTCTCCACAAGTGTTAAAACATTGAGAACAGACAATGGCTCTGAGTTCTTGAGTCACAACTTTCAGTTTGTACTAAGTGAACTTGGCATTGTTCATCAATTATCTTGTGTGTATACCCCTCAACAGAATAGAGTAGTTGAGAGGAAACACAGGACCATTCTAAATATAGCTAGGGCCATCAGATTCCAGGCTGCTATCCCCCTCAAGTATTAGGGTGAATGTGTCTCTACTGCTGTCTATATTTTGAACAGGCTTCCTTCAAGGTTACTGGGGTTTAGTCTCCTTTTGAGAAACTCTATATGCATCCCTCATCATTGTCTCATCTCAAGGTGTTTGGATGTTTGTGTTATGCTGATTGTCCTAACGTATTGGACAAATTATCTTCTAGAGCCATATCTGCTGTGTTTATGGGATATTCTTCTAAACAGAAAGGTTACATCCTATTTGATCTACATGATCATTCTTTTTTCGTAAGAAGACATGTGACCTTCCATGAACACATATTTCCATTCAAGCATGTACGTGAATCATCTAATCCTATATTTCCAGTTCTGGATCTACTGCTACCCTCTACCGATAATGTGTGTGCAACACCTGCTGATGTTTGTTCTTCACCAACTGAAGGTTATGTCCATATTGAACCTTGTCCTGTATCTACAGTTCAGTCACCACAGGTTACTCTACCTATTCCCTCCAGAAAATCTACCAGAACTAGCAAGCCTCCTTTATGGCTGCAGGATTTTGTTACTCAACCCAAAGGCAATATATTTTCCTATCATCTTGCTGATCAGCTTACATATTCTCATCTATCTCAGCCCTATCAATATGTACTTCAAGCATACTCAGCTTTGTGTGAGCCTGTGTCTTTTCAACAAACTGCTGCTGATCCTGCTTGGGTTAAGGCAATGCAGTTGGAGATTGATGTCATAGAGAGAAATCACACATGGAGTATTGTGTATTTACCACCTAGTAAGAAGCCTATTGGGTGCAGGTGGATTTATAAAATCAAATACCTTTCCTCTGAGGCTGTTGAAAGGTTAAAAGCAAGGTTGGTTGCACAAGGGTTCAGTCAGAAAGAAGGTATTAATTACAGTGAGGTTTTTAGTCCTGTTGCTAAGATGGTGACTGTTAGATCTATTGTGGCTCTGGCAGCATCTAAGGGTTGGTATATCTATTAAATGGATGTTCATAATGCCTTTCTTAATGGTGATCTTCTTGAGGAGGTTTATATGGTTATTTCTAGTGGGTTTGGTAGACAGGGGGAGACTCACAAGGTCTGCAAACTACATAAGTCCTTATATGGACTTAAGCAGGCACCAAGGCAATGGAATATGAAGCGGACAGAAGTCTTGTTAGATATGGGTTTCAAGCAGAGTCATTATGACTACTCACTATATACTAAGCACACTGAAAATGACATTGTTGTGATATTGGTCTATGTAGATGATCTGCTTATAACTGGGAATAATCAACAGCTCTTATGCAAAACTAGATTGAATATTTAGCAAAAATTCAAAATGAAAGATTTGGCTGAGTTAAAGTTCTTTTTGGGTATTGAGTTCTCAAGGTCCAACCAAGGCATACTTATGTCACAGAGAAAGTATGCATTAGAAGTAATATCTGAGTCTGGCCTAAGGGGAGCAAAACCAGCATGTACACCTTTAGAGATGAATCAAAAGCTCACATCAGTTCAATATGATGAGCATATTAATGAAGCGGAAAAGGGCCTAAAATACCCTTAAAGTATTGGAAATGGTACAAAATTACCCTCCATCCACCTATTGGCTCCAAAATACCCTTCTCACCCACCTATTGGGTCCAAAATACCCTTGTCATCCACCTTTTGGTTCAAAATTGACCACTTATTTAACGGTTTTATATTTAAACTATTCAAATATTTTTTTAAATACGTGGTACGCAACTATATGTTATAATTTAACTTATTAGTATAATTTATAAATCAATCCACTACCCACCCATTACTAATTAAACCCCTCCAAATTAATACACCCGTCACATTATTAATGCAACAAGAAAAAAGCTACTGCCAATTGAGTGTTTTTAAAAATTTGAGGCGAAAATATCTATAGAAGTAAATTATCATATGTTAAGTGTCTAAATAAAAATTACCGATAAACTTAAAAGTCTGACTTACGTCTCAATTATGTGATGTTACTTCATAGTTAACTTTTTTTCAAAATAATATATTAAAGGTTTTAAAACAAATCATAAATATTTATAAAATTATATTTTAAAAAAGTGCATGAATTAATTCGAAATGTATTACTTCTTTACCTTTAATCATAAATTTTTAATTCAATCTTGAAAGAGAATCATATTGAAAGTGTCCTCCTAAATAAGCGGCTCAACCTATATTTCATTGGGGCTTCGATTCGGACTCAAATAATTTTGAATGTCATTTTCAGGAATCTATAATTTCATCGTGTTTTAGTAGTGTTTATGACAATTTTGATATTATAATTGGATTATTAATTGGGTGGAGTTTAGTTAGTAATGAGTGGGTAGTGGGTTGATTTATAAATTATATTAATAAATTAAATTATAACCAATAGTTGAACGCCAAGTATTTTAAAAAATATTTAAAGAGTTTAATTTTAAAATAATTAAAAAAGTGGTCAATTTTGAACCCAAAGGTGGATGACAAGGGTATTTTGGAGCCAATAGGTGGATGAAAAGGGCATTTTGGAGCCAATAGGTGGATGGAGGGTAATTTTGTACCATTTTTAATACTTCAAGGGTATTTTAGGCCCTTTTCCGTTAATGAAGGGATAGATGAAGGAGACATCATGTTAACTGACATTACAAAATATCAAAGACTGATGGGAAGGCTCTTATATCTTACTATGACAAGAGCAGATATTTCTTTCTTAGTACAAGTATTGAGCCAATTCATGCATTGTCCTAAACAGTCACACATGAATGCAGCTCTTAGAGTAGTTAGATACATCAAAGAAGCACCAGGCTTACGTTTGTTAATGCCTGCAGCAGACACTTCTAAACTCACAGCTTACTGTGACTCTGATTTGGGAGCATGTATGGAAACTAGGAGATCAGTTACAGGATACTTGGTTAAATTTGGAGAAGGACTTATTTCTTGGAAATCTAAGAAACAAGAAACAGTTTCAAGGAGCTCAGCTGAAGCTGAGTTCAGAAGCATGGCAGCATGTACAACTAAGTTAACTTGGTTGATAGGATTGTACAAAGAGTTGGGGGTCAAGATAACCACACCTGTGAATATGATTTGTGATAGCAAGGCAACCATTCAGATTGCAGCTAACCCCATTTTTCATGAAAGAACAAAACACTTTGATATTGATTGTCACTTCATTCGAGAAAGGATTTGCCAAGGCATGCTGAAAACTCAACACATAAACACAAAGGATCAACTAGCTGATCTATTAACCAAAAGTTTGAGTAAGATACAACACATTAGTTTGTTGAGCAAATTTGGAATGAAAAATGTGTTTCAACCATAAAGCTTGAGGGGGAGTGTTGATCAGCTTAAGAGATTGAACAAGCTATATGGTGTGAGTTAGTTAAAGTGGTTAGAAATATTCTAGAAGCTTCTATAGTTAGTTAAGAAAGTAGTTACAATTCTATAGTCTATAAATAGATATTGAACTACAATGTAACTTTACTTTTCAATGGAACAGTAAACTCTTTTTCATATATGAAAAATGTTCTCTTCTCTTCTCTTCTTTTTGGCTCTTCTCTCTGTACTTGTGTACATTCTCAACCTCCATTAATGGAGTTTTCAATATCTTGCAAGCTTAGTCAACTCGAGCGACTTGGATCATGATGAGCTTGAGAAATTCTTGCAGCTGTATATGTACTGGGCTGGGAAGAAATTTCTATGGTTTCTAATTGTCCAAGTCAGGAGAGAAATGTTATAGAAGAGAAAACACAGATGCCTCAAGCAGTCACCAATTATAGAGTTGTTAAACTCTAGTGTGCTATGTTTGGTCTAGTTCATAAATCAAGGGATGTTTTGAACAATATCTTGATTCTGTTGGTTAATATGCCAAATGTTCCTCGTGTTGCTGCCAATATTGTTTCTAAGATCGACAGAATTATATATGGAAGTTTGAGTGATATCATTAGTGCTTTACTCGTTTGGACATATATGAAATTATAACACATCTTTGTCATGTAATCTAGTGCAAAGGGATCAATGATCAGAAGGTAAGCAAGACTAATGAAGTCAATTCTGGAATCCTCCAAGCTGCCAACCAAATCTTGATACTGTTCATAAAGGTTTTCACCGGCAATAGCCAAGAAATTTATAATACTCCATGTTATATAATGAAGTTTACTGACATGAACCTTGACCACAAGGTTGTGAGCCAAGATAACTCTCTAAGGCGATATGGACTAGACTTGGTAAATAAGACCGATTCAGTTGATATTCTTTGGGCCAAGTAAAATGTTGGAGAGTTTTATATGGGATCTAGGTCCAATTAGCTATTGTTAAAAAGGACTAGAGATTAGAAAGAACAATTATGAAAATTATGTCCAAGCATTGACTTTCAGTTATCTCTCATCCTCTATCTGTGTTCAACTAACTCATCTCTTTTCAGCTACCTTCTTTTATGTTAATCTATCCTTAATTAGTGTGTTATTTCTTTCTTGTGTGTAAATATACATTGTAACTAGTATTCAGCGATAACAATATATGTATCAGTTTTTGTATTGAAAATGGGGTTTGTTTTAAAGATAATGGTGTAGTAAATAGTGAAGACAAATAAAATAGAGGTTAGATAGATTACAAAAAATAATAATGAAGGAACAAAGAGTATGATAATGAGAGCATAGGCAAAGGCCACCAACGTATGTTTTAATGCAACAATGAATAGAGGAAATAATGACTAATATGCAACAGTTTTTTAAAATATTAAAATGCCCCACACTAACAATTTTCCTTTTCTTATTTTCAAACAGAAAGCTGAAGAGAGTAATGCCATTTTGAGTAATTCTCCCACATTGGCACCTAAGAGAAATAAGGAGCAAGAGCAGTATTATTAATAATGAGCTGAGCTTACTTAAAAACATACTTACCTTTAATGCCACAGACTACATATAATCTCAGCGTTGTTTTCAGTATTCAATGCCACAGACTACATATAGTGCACTGGCAATTTATCATGGTGTGCCTCTGACCTTCCAATGTTGTAGGCTAATGTAGACGTAGGGGACTTTGGAATACGTCGGGAGCAGGAAGGGGAGACACCACATCTGATTGTGAAACTTCAGGGACAAAATTAACACCGTCAAAATGAACCTTTGAAGAATTAGCTAGAAGCCCCGACACCTCGCTGTTGGTTTGTTGGTGAAACACTGAGCAAATTTAACCTTAAAATGCGTCCAATCCAAAGTACACTGAAAGAAGGAAGCCAAGGTATGTGAATTACAACTCAGCCCGAAAAATCCATCTCTCTGGGTTGTCATTGCCACTGAATCTTAGGCAGAAACATTGCCGTCCTTGGAGTAAGATCGATGAAAGCACCAAACCCCAATTCTTCACTATATTAAGAAGAGAACTAAAACGCAATACAACTTTAGAATTGTGATTGAAATACTCAAACTACGGAAATTACAATGAAAATATTGAAATAACGAGTAATTAAAGATGGAAGAAGAATGAAGATGAGAAACTTAGATTCTAGACGAAGAGGAGAGAACAAACATTTTCTTCAATATGCATAAATTCTTCTTTCCAACTCATTTTCCCTTTTAACCAAATGCTAATTGGGCCTTGATCCCAAATAAAACATTATTTTACTTGGGTCAATCTCATTCACCACCTCTAACTCATAGGCCCTTATAGAGTTAGCTTGGTTCACAACAAATATGTGAAGACCCTTTAAACAAGTTTTGATTATTATTGCACTTCATATAAATGTTTATTTCGAGTGTATGGATCGATGTATGTTTGAGCTAAGGCATAAGAATACATTTATTTCAACTGTTCTCTAAATAGTTGTTGTTTCAGAGCTTGATTTTGATGCTTCTTGTATGTTTTTGATTCTTTGTTTGGATTTTGAATATGAGCATGTGTATTACATTACAGTGTTTGAATATAGGCTACCTTAATTTTTCTTTTCCTATTTCCAAAAAGAAAGTAAATGAAATTTTGAGTTATTCTCTCCCACATTAGCATCAAAGAGAAAATTGGAGCAAAAAATAGTAATATTAATAATGAGCTGAGCTTACTGGAAAACATACTTACCTGGATGGGGTCAATGGGCAATCAATAAGTCCCATGGCCTAGGATTGTGACCTCAATTGCACTTTGGAGGGGTGCTTGCCTAAGGTCGGCCCAAGTGGTCGAGCCTATGTCATAATTTGTTGCTATGGGGGCCTGCGTTCGCGCGGCCCCTGCCAATGATACTTCACAACTTTTCTCTTGATGATTTCCATGTTACTGGAATGAGAGGAAAAACATAAATGTATAAAGTTGAGGTTGAGATTCTGGTCTTTGTCGTACACAAGACAACAAATTTATATATAGATGAAGTTGGAGATAGAACAAGCTTTCTGGTCTTACTGCCTACACGAGTTTCTGTTGTTTCTGGAAAAACTTAATAACATGATTATACAAGTATAAATAATCTTATATCTTAACTTTCTAATAATAAAAGAAACATTATTTTTAAAAATATATTATTATCATACTAAACAAATTACCCCCTAAAAGAAAATAATCAATAAACTTACTAGTATTATAGTAAAAACATCACTCCATCATGAATAAAAATAAAATTGCTTTCAAATGGCTAAATAAAGACATAAAAAACATGAAGGCAACGATAAGTGAAAAAAGTAAAATTTCGTTATATTTTTTAAAAAAAAATGTCAGTACAAAAAAATGAAGATGTGATACTTAACTTGTTATTTGACTTACTCAATCTTCGTATTTCTATAAATTAAAAAATTATTTAGTATCATTCATTTATTCAAGAATTATGAGGGTCAACAATGTTAACTAGAAAATTTAACACATAATTGTGTAAGACATGTTAGAGGAGCCCCGAGTGTGTACAATCGGACGCTTAGGACGTAAGTCTTGCTAAACTAATGATGAAAAACTAGAAATAAAAGAATCTCCGAGATCTCTTCTGCACTTCCCCAAGGCATTCTTTGCGTAAGAAATGGACACTTGTAGAGAACTTTCTACCTTTACAAGGACTTACCTGATTATAATGTCTAATCTTATTATAACGGTGTTGCTTCAGAGGAAATACCTCTTATAGCGAGAATTGATTCATCTTCGTAGCAGCGTGCGCAAAATAGAAACTCAGAAATTCTCCATAAATTGTCCATTTCGCAACACTTTTAATCTTAACATTTTTATATTCGATATCAGAAGTTCTACTCACCTGAATTCGATTTCAAAAAATCCTATGGACTCCTTAACGTCTTAGAAACAAGAAAAACAATTCTACTTAGATGTTTTACCCAATCAGCCTTATCCTGAATTTTTCTTGACGTCATCTTGCTCATATTTTGTCCAAACATAGCCTAACATGAAATTTTCAATTCGCTACTTTCAAAATGTTCTTGTCCTATTTCTTTTAAAAGTAACTCACCCCTAATGATTAAAACATCGTTACAATAGATATCCATTTATCCATCGTTCATTTAAAAATGATCAATAGTAAAAAAGTGAGTTAAATCATGAAGGGAGTATTACTTGAATCCTCAAACAAGTGAGGTACTTATCCCTCATGTCAATTCCAATATTTCTAGTGGCTTCTTCAACGGTGCCCAAAATTCGATCTTTCTAATTAAGAATAATAACCAACTTCTTCTTGTACTGAAGGTCCTCATGCATCACCTCACTAAATTTACACTCCATATATTATACCTGGTCATACTTAAACTGAAACTTTTAGTCTCCAAAATTTACCGTCACATTTCTAACTTACAATTACATCAAATGTGCATCTTATTAATCAGTTCTATGTATCCACAAATAGCATACACTAAACTCTAAAGCTCTCATCTTAAATATCTCGTATCAATTCATCTATCATTAAAGACAAATGAAAATTGATTAAAACAAATATATTTAATTCAATATTAATCATAATAGATTTAAAATCAATCACAAATAAATTAAAGAGTATACCATAACCTAGTATAGCCATTATATATATAGCTTCCTTACCAAAAAATAACTGTACTCATTACCCAAATATTTAATCATTTCTAAGGAATATTAAATTAATGAAAATTTCTTACCGTGAATATTTTTTTTCAAAAAATTAATCATATTTATTGCTCAAATATTTAATTATATCTAAGAAATATAATAATTATTATTACCATGAATGTATTAAAGCAAAAACTAAAATTTAGTTGTGATATATTTAGATAATTATGATATTTGAATTAAATAATAACAATAATTAATTTAAAAAACTCATAAATAAATATTTAATCATAAAATAAATAAATTCATAACATCATCCAAATAAAAGTTTACGTCAAACTAAAGAGTAGAGGTAAAAAAACAAATATAGTAAAAGGAAATACCTAATTCACGATCTAAAATTTAATACCTATATGTATAACCATAATTTGTAAATTATATCTATGTAATCAACTCTTAATTTCTCAATTATGCCTCTATTTTGCTTAAAATTTAAAATCAAATCATACTATGTCGTCTTAATCAGAATAAAACGAACTCTTAATTTTCAATTAAGCATCGTTTACTGATATTTTGTTCTCACTTAAAAAAAAAAACGACAAATTTTACACCATTCCAAATTAATATAATTTGATTTGATATATGGTTCAAACTTAACTAACCAAAATCAAAACTAAAACCATAATGTGAACAAACTAAATAAAATATATATATATAATATTTCAAAATACGATTATATTTAGCATTTTTTTTTCATCACACACATATCACATACCAAAATATTAGAAAACAGAGAGAAACAGAGGATGAACAGAAAACAGAGTAACTCATAAAATCAAAGCTCTTCTCTAACAGAGCACTCTTTTCCTGGTTGTTTACTCTCAATAGACACAATTGAAGTCAAAATAGGTAGTTATGATTTTCTAAAAGTTTTAGTGCTGAATACTGACTTTGAAAAACTGACACAAAACAAAAGTAGAAGAGAAAGAGACGGGGCCTATCTCTAAACATCTATTTTTTCCTCCAAATTTTCTTACAATTAACGATTCTTTGCATGATTTCAAAAATTATATTGTAATTCAGATTCATCATGTATTTATTGAAGGTTATATATATATATATATATATATATATATATATATATATATATATACCAAATATTTAATATGATTCTAAAATATTCGGGACAATATTCTAATTTAGCTAAGCACAATCACACCACTGACATTGTGCAAGATAGGGGTGCACAAAATCGAACTGAAAATCGAACCAAATCGTAAAGCGAGTCAAGCCGAAAACCCCCCGATTAGTGGTTGGTTTGACTTAGTTTAGTGTTGAAAAAAACCGATTATATTTGGATTGGTTTGGTTTGAACTAAAAAAAAAAAAACCCGAGACCAAACCAACCCGACATTATATATAAAATCTTAAAATTTTATTTTACACATAAAAATATTTACTTTGATATAATTTTTAAATATTTCTTATACTTTTTCATAGTCTTTTAATATATTATTTCAAATTTGAAACTTAGAACTTTGGATGGTTCAATAAAGATTATAGTCCACATGTGCTGGAAATTATAATAAAACTTAAATCAAAATCAAATTAATACTAATGCTAAAAGGAAATCAATTTAACACTTAGAATGACAATACAATTGAATATTTGTTCTTTGATTTTACATTGGTTTAGACAATTGAAATACATAATCTAATTTTAATTTCCTTTAATATTTAGTCATGTAACCAATACTTATTAAACTTATTTTAGCATGATTTAGTACTTTCAAATTATGATCATTTTCATTATGACTTGTTAATCTGCAATATTTGTTTTATAATTTTTTTTATTATATATATATATATATAATAATAATAATAATAATAAACACCTTAGATAGTTGTATTTTGGTAGGACTGGAGAAATATTTGAATTACAAGTAAATTATATGTTTGTATGAATACTTTACCGGAAAAACCTGAAAGCTCGAAAAATCGAAAAACCCAAAAAATCCGAGGTCGAAAACTCCGAGTTTTATTGATTTGATTTGGTATATAGATTTAAAAATCCGACACAAATGGTTTGCTTTGATATTTGAAAAACCCGAACCAATCCGACCATGTACACCCCTAGTACAAGATATGATATAATATTGTGTTAGAATCTTGCTTGTACCTTTGTATATAAATAGTGGATAATTTATCAATTGTAAAGACAAAATAATACAGAATAGTGTTAAAATCTTTTTGGTCTCTGATTTTTGATTTGTTACATGGTATCAAGAGCCTAATTTTTTTTCTAGAAACTAGTTTAATTTGCTCCTTATTGTTGTTTGCTTTCTATCACCGAATATCTCTTGTCTTTCTAATGGAGTCACATTCTTACGACATTTTGTCTATCAAATTTGATGGATAAAAATTATCCGATATGAAATTTCATTTTCAGATCTTGTTCAAGGGAAAAACTTGTTTGGAATCTTGGATAGATCAACAACTGAGCCAAATGAAGATAATGAAAAACAAGTTTGAAACGCTAACAATGTTCTAGTAATTTCGTGGATCCTCAATTTTATACATGCAGATGTTGCACTCAGTCTGCGTCTCTTCAACTTGGCAGCAGAGATGTGGAAGCATCTCAAAAAGGTATATTCTCAATGCAATCATGCACATAATTTTGAGTGTGAACATACTCTTTTGGAATACAAACAATAAAGACATTCAGAGTTATTATTCGGGACTTATGGCAATCTAATCAGAACAGGACCAAAGCTTTGGAGGAAACCTTTCTTACAAAGGCTTCAAGGAAGTTATGTTGGAGAGGAAGAAGTCTTGAGTTTTTCAATTTCTCATGAAATTGAGACATGACTTTGAGCCTACTAGAGCTAACATTCTTAACAGAGAAACTCTTTCAAACATCGATGTAGTTTTTGGAGAACTCATTCGTGAGGAGATGCGCATCAATACTCTAGCATCCATGGATTCGTCCTACACAATTGACGCGGTTATATATACATCAAAAGGTACTCATAAATCATATACTCAGAGCTCAGTTCAAAAGTCTGGACCACAATGTTTTGATTGCAAAGAGTACGGTCATATTGCATCACATTGCAAGAAAAGAAACATATGTAATTATTGTAAGAAGTCTGTCCATATAATTTTAGAGTGAAATCGACGCCAAAACATGCGTCAAACCAAGAAAAAAGCTTATCAAGCGTCTGAAGCTTATGGGAGTAAAGCAGAGCTCACCATCTTCTTTGGATCTAAATACACTTCAAAAGATGATACAAGATTCAGTTGCTCTCCCCGGAGCTATTTCTAGTGCTCTCACTGTTGCCAATTCAAAAGTTTGGCATATAGATTTGACTATGTCTAATCATATGATAGGAGATATTCATAATTTACACTCTTTATCAACTCCATCAGAAAATTATCTTATTTTCACAACCAATGATGATACTTTACCTGCCTCTAAGATTGGAAAATCATCTTGCTTCACTAATATCCTTTTTGTCTCTAAACTTACTGTTAATATTATATCGGTTGGATAGTTGGTGGAACAAAATTATCTTGTTATTTTCTCATGTCTTGGTTGTGTTGTCCAGAATCAGGAGACAGGAAAGGTGTCCATGTCTGAAACACCTCACTATGCTTGTTATATGTATACCACTAAAGGAGACATCACTAACTCAAACAAATTGTGGTACTTCTGGCATCATCGTCTTGGACATCCATATGGTCAAAAACTTTTTTCCATGTTATAATATTGTCTTCATTTGAATAAGAAAGCATGAGTTTCATCATCAAAATTTCCTTGTGAAAATTGTTCTAAATCCAAAAGTCATAAACTGTCTTATGACTCTACTTTTGATTTGATTCACAATAATGTATGGGGTCCTTGCACTAATTTCATCTAGATTGGGGTATCAATATTTTATCTTATTAATTGATCATGTTTCTCGACATACATGGATATTCATTTTTAGAAACAAAAGTGAAGTTCCTATAATCATAAAATAATTTGTCACCTATGTTGAGACTCAGTTCAATAAACGAATAAAAAATTTTCAATCTGACTTAGGCGGGAAATACATGAAGTCAGAACACATAGATTTTTTCAAAGAGAGAGGCATTACTTTGCAACACTCTTATTCATACACAGCTGAGCAAAATGGATTTTAGAAAGAAAAATAGGCATGTTTTTGAAAACCACGTTAGCTCTTTTTGATACATCAAATGTTCCTAAAATATTTTGGGTTGAAGCCATCCAAACTTATGTCTATTTAATAAACAGATACACCATTACCATTAACAAAGATGATAGCCACATTACGTTCTTTTTTGGTAAGCTCCATGAATATTCTCATCTAAAAGTTTTTGATTGTGTGTGTTTTGTCCATTTAACTAAACATGAACATCATAAGTTATTTGCTATAGCTGAGGTGTATTTTCTTGGGTTATTATGATGTTTATAAGGACTATCTTTGTTATGATTCTTCTAGGCGACAATTGCGGATTTCCAAACATGTAATTTTCTTTGAGCACCTGTTTGCTTACCCTAGTATCACTTTAACAAAATCAAACTCTGTCACCTTTCTGTACAAGTTTGAGAATTAGCAGGAACAAAATTCCACATTTTCCAACAAAAACCCTAATGACATTACTGATAATCCAGGTCAATCAGATGCATTCCCTACATATAATTCATATAATAGTACTTTGTCACATATTTCTTTGAATACCTTTTTCACTGACTCACTTGACAACAATGATTATTGTGATGTTGAACCTGTAACAAGTGATCAATAAATTCTTCTATTTCTTCTCTTCGTCACTCTAAACTTAAAATATCTATCCTAAATCGATATGGATACTCTTCAGGTAGATACGATCGATCGTATGCCTTACTTGCTACTTTAAATTCTATTTTTGTCCCAACTACTTACCAATAGGCATCATGTCATGACTGCTGGAAAAAGGCAATGAAAGAGGAACTTTCAGTTTAGAAGAAAATCATACATGAGATTTGATATCCAAATTGGTTGAAGCTTCTGTTATAGGGAGCAAATGGATTTATTCTGTGAAAATGAAGTTTGATGGCACATTGAAAAGGTACAAAGCTCGACTAGTAGCTCAAGAATATAAAAAAGAATATGACTTAAATAATGAGGAGACTTTTGCTCCTGTTGCAAAAATGACAACAATTCCTGTGTTGCTCACTATAGCACCCATCAAATGGTGGAAACTTCATCAAATGAATGTGAAAAATGCATTTTTGCATAGTGAACTACATGAGGTTATATACATGAAGCCTCCTCCAAGTTACAACCAAGCTCAACCTGATATGGTTTGTCATCTTCGAAAATCTCTTTATGGTCTCAAGCAAGCACCACGTGCATGGTTTGAGAAGTTTTGATCCACCATCATAAATTCTCGATTTTCTCAATCTGTTTCTAATTATTCATTATTTACCTGGCACTCCGATACTAGGATGACAATTTTACTATTATATGTGGATGATATGATTATAACCGGCAATGATGAGAATGGAATTGTACAACTCAAGAATCTTCTTAATACAACTTTCAAAATGAAGGACCTTGACAGGTTAAAATTGTTATGCCATAATTTACTATATTTAAAAAATCACTTTTTAAAATATCCTAAGTATAAAAGAATTTAGAAAAATACTTAGAAAAAGAGTCGACACTTAATTTTTTAAAGAAATTAAGAAAACTTAATTTAAAAAAGACTTTAACAGATAAACCTTTAAAAATTAAGAGAAAATGGGTACGAGGTTCTCATTTACGCTTCAAGAAGGTTTTAAGGCATTTGAAGCGTCCGCTAACACACGGTTATCCTACGACTTAGGTTAAATATTTTTGACTATTTTTTTAGAAAAAGATTAATTTGAGAAAATAATTAAACAAAGCATAATTTTTCAATTTATTAAGAGGATATTAATTGAAATATTTGAATTAAATTACAAGGGATTAGAATTTTTTACGAAGTTAGGTTGATTAGAAATTTGTTTACTCATTCTTAAAAATAATAATTTGAACCAATTTGGTTAGTTAAAGTATGAAATTTTTTATTAAATTAATTGGAAAAATAAATAAAATTTTTGACTAAAGATTTTCAAATAAAGTACACGAGTTGATAAAAGGTTTTACTAACATAAAAAATGTAGTTCATCTTTTGGGGATTAATAATTCTAAAGTTAGAGTTAATAATAATAATAAAAATAACAATAATAATAATAAAGACAATTAAATAACAATAAAGAGAGGGAAAGAAGAATTTGGGGCTTTTGGGCCTATTTGTTGCTCAGAAACTTTGGGATGAAAGATGCTGATTTTTTGGACATTATATCAGTTTCCCTTTTTTTATACACAAGATGTATATCAGTGTATACAACTCATTTTCCTGCTTTTTGTGGCTTGTTTCAGCTTCCAATTTCTTCGGACGTTGATGCGGCTGACTTAAAGACGATCCACAACTCAAAGAAATGCAAGAAATGAGTTCAAAGTGAACTCGGATCGGTGTCGCATGTAAAAATAAAAATAAAATAAAAGTCACATAAGAATCTTATTCATCCAAACTAATTAAGATAACATATAATGACATTTTTAAAGTAATCAATTAAAGTGTACCCTACTGTATGCAAATAAGGATGATTTGTATGTAGACAAGACATATTTAATGATAATGAAAGAATACTTATACATTACAAAGAACTCAAAAGAGAGTGTGACTGTGTGAGATGAAAAAATAAAACTAGATTCGTGAACAAGATGTATGTGGCAGTGACCACATTATGCAAACCAGTATCAACCAACATACTAATAGCAACTAAGGACATGTTTACAAGCGCATCGGAATACCAAACAATAATTTAAGCCAAAGCTAAGAGGTAACTTCAATAATATTTATCTTTATGCATTCGTAGCTAACCAACAAATAAACATACAAAACTCGGAGATTTACCCGTGTGAGAGACAATCGAACTAGATTCAACTATTAATATCCTACCAAAGATTTAGAGGTAAAATCAAAGGAAATATTATATGAGAAACGACATAATTTCACTGAACTATTTAATGACTCTAAGTTAAGCCGCCTAAAAAGAGGAATACTTATGGCTTTGCTAAAATAACAAACATGAACTAATGAAATATATCAATCATGAATATGCTTAAAGGATAAGACCAAACTCCTTTTTTATGCAACAAAGCTACTACTATGTTAGATCTAATCACAAGAGAGAGAGCTTAGAGTTTCTTAAACATGATAACTAAGAGCAATAAATGACAAAAAGTGCATTCCTCAATGTGAGAGTAATCAAAGAGAAGTCCCAGAATAACCAGCAAATCATACCAGACTACTGGATTCAACATAAGTGATGGGAATTTCATTCTCAAAATATACCAAGCTAAAATGTGTCATACATAGCAAGATCAAAGTGAAACAAGATGCACATGCTACTATCAAACACTCCAATAGACTAAAACATCACCAATACAACGAACCAATATTCTATTTTTTATTATCAGTTTCGGAAACTAAATCCTCACCAAGCACACCGCCTTCAATATCAAGATAAAAACACAACAATGAGTATGAATTCACACAAACTATAACAATCCAACTATAAGCTAGGAAACTAAGAAACGAATAAGAGTGGAAATAAATTATCTCCTTCAGAGCAGCGAATAGGATGGACGAGCTTGAAGGAGCTTTCCACAACCACAAGTGTGATTCCGACGAAAGTTCTAATTTCGAACAGTATACCCAGAAATTTTAACTATATCAATACTGTCACTCCAACTTTTCCTTCTCTTTTTACTTGTAATTCCCGTTGCTCCCATATCTAACGGTAGAACTCCTCTTACTCTCTCCTTTTCTCATTCCCTGTTTTTTTCTTCTAAATTGTGACCCAAAAAGATGAATATATAGATGGAAATTAGGGGGAAACAGTTGGATTTTCAAATTTGAAAATCGAATTTGTTTACTTTTTTTGAGGCAACAGTGGGAGAGATGGACAAATTCGAAAAAGAAGAGAAAGGGATAGGATGCGGCTGCTGCAGGTCCGAATTTGCTGGGATTTTCTGGGTGCTCTGCAATTTCCGTTGCGATGAAGGAAAACTGAGTCGCTGGTCTCGTGAAGGAAGAAGAAAACGCAGGGGTGGGTCAGGTTTGCTGCATTGTATTGTTGTATGCATATTTGTATGTTGGGCTGGAAATTGTTACGCAGTTGGGCTGCTGAAATTTATTTGAGAAAGGGTGAAGTGGGCTGGAATTTTGAAAGGAAAAGGCCCAAAAATGGGTTCTTACAATTTTTTTAAACTGAGGTAAGGAAAGAGATGAGATTGGGATTTAAGAAATAGCCGAATTGAGTTAAATTGACAAATTCGACTAATCCCTAAATAAGATAATTTAATATTAATTAATTAACGAGTTTCTTAATCTTAACGAAATAAAATATTTAACTTAATTGCAAACTAATGATTCAAAATCATAACCATAATTTAAACTAAACTAATTTAATAAAATACTTACTAAAATTAAAGTCTTTTTGAGATGATTTTTGACATGTTTATAAAATATACTAATCATATACAAAATTATATAAAAGGATATATATTACTTAAAACTTATAAAATTAATTAAAAATAACTTGGAAATATTATTTAATTTTTTTTAATTATTTCAAATCCCTTGGAATATAGGAAGCTCGATGATTAATTTATATTGTAGAGGTCCAAAATTGGATGTTAGCAACTGTCTGTCGTTTCACTTGGATTGATGAAAGAAATTTGAGGCAAGTGAAATTGACTAATCCAATTTTGGCTAACGACCGCTTCATCTTTCATAACAAGGTTTTTTGGTACGGACTTCAGGAATTATGGTCGGGCCCTGAAAGTGGGTTTCCTACATATCTCATACTATATGAGAATGCAGGCCACTTGTAGTTCCATTAGCTCGATTTGACGCACAATTTTTGAAAAATTCAAAAGTCATCCCGATACTGAATTATGAAATGACCAAAATAATCGAGAATAAGATTTAAGAGAGAATGTTGGAATACATCTGAGTTTTCAACATTGATCCCGCCTACATATCCCTCAACTAAGGGAATTAGGCTGCTTGTATTTCAACTTGATCGGTTGAAAAGGAAATCTATTATGCTAGATAACCTTCGGTTCTGGAAGAGTGACAAGAAACCTCTTAACCAAGAATGTGGCGCGCTTCACACCCATAATTAAGAACTTACACAGACATAATTTCCAAAGTTCTTGGCACATTGTCACTCAGATTGGAAAGATGCTTCCAGTGGAGACAAAAAAATTCTGAATGCAAAACTAAAACCAGGAAACCTAAAGAAAATCCACATGCCTTCTGATAAAGGGTGTGGTTTGATTGTGGTGGAAGTTGCTCCTCTGATCGCGTCCTAAGAGTTTGACACTCCTCTTTGGACCATGTCCCAGTTCGCTGCTAAGAAAAAGTTCAACGTTGTACTGCATCCCTTTTGATGGCGTCCGCACCTGTTTTTTTTTTTGGAGAATTCATCATTTCGGATACTCTCGATAGAGATTGAGATAAAACTCATTAGCATAAAAATGCAATTCAAATGGGAGACAATGTCTTTTATTGTGTTGACACTAATTGCACTCCTTGAACATTTAACGTCAACTCCATTGGGTTTGACGTTAAGCAAATAACTTCTGTCTTATATTCGCAATATAATCTTCAATGTACCCTTCCTCTGATGTCAAATTAATAAAAAGACTGATGTAATATATTGATAGTCCTCCCGACGTGGTTGTTAACTCTTCTCTTGATGTAGTTCTCGCAAATGAAAATGGTGCAGCTGATGTTGATTTTTTTTATTTTATTATTATTTTTTAGAATGCATGAATTTTCCGCGATGCATGAGGATAATGCTTCTTTGAAAAATACAGGTGAAGCTTCCTAAATAATCGTAGCTAATGGTGACTTTTCCCGCGATGCATGACTTTTTTTTTGCTATGCATGAATTTTCTTTTTCCGATGCATTGCATTTTCCGCAATGCATGAATCTGGCAATGCGTTACTTCTCCCGCAATGCATAAATCATTTTTTTGCGATACATGACTTTTTCTGCGATGTATGAATATTTTCTAGTGATGCATGACTTTCTTTCTGGTAATGCATGACTTTTATCTGCAATGCATGAATCTTTTTCTTGCGATGCAATGAATCTTTTTCCTCGATGCATGACTTTTTCTCCGCGATGCATGACTTTTCTAGCGATGCATAAATCTTTCTCCTGCAATGCATGAATCTTTTTTCGATGCATGTATTTTCTCCGTGATGCATGAATCTTCTGATGATGATGCCTTTGGTACTGAACAAAGACAATGCTTCACCGAGCAGCATAGGTGATCTTCTAGGTATATTTTGGGTGGCGGTATCGTCCCACTAAACAATATAAGTATTGGTATCATCTCATTCGACAACATGATATAAATGACTCTCCGGGTAGTAATATTATCATGTCTGTTAATATGATGCATATAATGTCCTCTAAGTATCTTTAGTTGATGGAAACAGTAGAATGTCTTTCCTTGGGGTTTTCATTTGTTCCATCTCTAAACATAATTGCACGTTAATTATGGACTTCACTTGTTGGGAAGTGAATGAAATAATGTTATTCGTATTCCCAAATCTTTGATATAAGCAACATAAAATATTTCCTGCATCTACAGAAAAACTGTTAGTTTAAAAATGAACTGATCTGTGTCGATCTCTTCGGTTGTCTGCTCTTTGTCTTGCTATCTCCGATTGATTTCTCCGATCTCCCACCTCTTGATAAATAAGACAAAATATTTTTATGCAAAAAATGATTGAAACATGGAGGACAAGTTTTAAGGAAAACAAATCTTCAAAAAGTAGTATTTGGAAAAGGTCATTGCCAAGTGTCATGTCACGTTAGACTTAATGAACGCCTTGGAAGTTGATGTCTCAAGATATTTTTGATTACTTGTTGAAAAGTATTCAAAGCTACACTAAATTGCTGTTAAGCCCATGTTAAAATTTTGAGGTCATCCTTAAAATTTTTGTCCCAGGTAACTGTCTTGGCCTATACTAAACTGTTGATGAACAACATGGAATTTTTTAGATCTTCTCAAAAATTCTGTCCCACTTGCAAATCTCAAAATAACTTTAGTCTTGATTTTGTTTGGAGAGACCATCTTCTCAAAGTAATCTCTTCTGGAGAATTTTTTAGTTCCTCTCAAAATTCTGTGTCGGTTTCTATTGTAGAGGAAAATAGAAATCTTATTGGAAATGTGATCGAGTCGTTGTGACACCTACGTATCCCATTGAGGCAGGAATCAGGTCAAACATAATTCCCCCTCAAAGATTAACAAAAGTAAGGAATTTACAGAGAACCCGATGGAAACCGACATAGATCGCCTACGTATCTCATTTTTTAGAATTCAGATCAGACGTAGTTCATTACAAGACTGATATGGTTCTACACAAAATGATTACAAGAAAATAGAACAATTACAAGGAAATAACAGAAATACGAACTGAAGTTTCACACATAATATCTCTTGACAACATCTGAGTTGATCGGTTTTGGCCATTCGGTGCTATCCATCTCCGAAAGGATCAAAGCACCTCAAGATAATACCTTGCGAACCACGTAAGGTCCTTGCCAATTCGATGCAAATTTTCCTTTGTTTTCAACCCGATGAGAAAAAATACGCTTAAGGACCAAATGACCAATTTAAAAAATTCTGGCTTTGACTCTCTTGTGGAAAGCGCGAATCATTCTCTGTCGATATAGTTGACCATGATAAATGGCAACCATTATCTTCTCGTCAATCAATGTTAAATGATCAATTCTCTTGCGCACCCATTTAGTATTACTTAACTTAACTTCTTGGATGATTCTCAAGGATGGTATCTTAACTTCGGCAAGTATAACTGCTTCTATTACATATACTAGCAAGTATGGAGTAGCTCCAATCAACGTCTTAAAAGTCGTTCGATAGACCAATAAAGCATATGGCAGTATCTCATTCCATCCTCGGTGATTTTCAATCATTTTTCTTAAAATCTTCTTGATGTTCTTGTTGGCGACCTCCACAACTCCATTCATTTGAGGACGATAAGTGGTTGAGTTTTGGTGAGTAATCTTGAACTGCTTACATATATCTCTCATCAAGTGACTGTTGAGATTTGCACCATTATCACTAATGATGAATTTTGATACTCCGGACCTGCATATAAGATTGTTGCGAACAAAATCAGCTACAACTTTCTTGATCAACGACTTGTACGAAGCTCTTTCCACCCACTAGCTTGGTGAAGTAGTCAATGTCAACCAAAATGAATTTTTGTTTGTTAGAGGCGGATGACTCTATTGGGCCAATGACATACATGCCCAAAGCTACAAAGGGCCAAGGAGAACTCATAACATTGAGTTCGTGAGGGGACACTCGAATCAAATCCCCATGCACTTGATATTTATGACATTTTTGCACAAACTTGCAACAATCATGCTCTATAGTCATCCAGAAATAACCGGCACAAAGGATCTTCCTTGCTAGAGTAAGTCCATTCAGGTGCATAACGCAAATTCTAGTATGTATTTGTTCAAGAAACTTTGTAGCTTTAGCAGCACCAACGCATTTGAGAAGACCTAAATCTGGATATTCCTCCTATAAAGGATTTCCCCACTTAGAAAAAAATTGAGGTTCATACGGCGTATCAAGTTATTTTGGTTGAATGCTGCATTCTCAAGGTATGTCCGGTCTCTAAATGCTTCTTGATATCAAAATACCACGGCCGACCATCTAGTTCCGCTTCAACATGTGAACAATGGATTGTCTGTTCCTTTACCTCTATATCCAGAGGATCAATATAACTTGTATCTAGATGTTTTATAATTGAGACAATGGTGTCAAGAGCATCGACTAACACATTTTGTCTTGGGAGTGTGTCTGAATTCAATCTTACGAAACCTCCTACACAACTTTGTATATACTGCACATACGGTGTGATCTTCAGGTTCTTCACAACGCATTCTCCTTGAACCTGATGAATCAGCAGATCTGAATCTCCAAACTAGCAACTTATGGACATTCATGTCTATCGCCATCTTCAACCCAAGAATACAAGCTTTATATTCAGTCATGTTGTTCATGCAATTAAATCGGTGTTTAGCCACCATAGGATAGTGCTGACCAGATTCTTACACTAAAACCGCTCCAATACCTTTTCCTTGGTGATTTGACGCTGCATCAAAGAATACTCTCCAACCAGGGTACGCTTCATAAATAACTTCACCCATAAATGCTACCTCTTCGTAGGGGAAATAAGTCTTGAGCGGTTCATACTCTTCATCGACTGGATTCTCTGTAAGATGATCAGCCAAGGTTTTTGCTTTTATCACCTTCTGGGTCACATACACAAGATCAAATTCACTCAAAAACATTTGCCATTTATCCAACTTTCCGGTTGGCATTATTTTCTGAAAAATGTACTTCAAGGGGTCCATCCTGAAAATGAGATATGTGGTATACAGAGACAAATAATGTCTCAACTTCTGAGCGATCTAAGTCAAAGCATAACATGTTCTCTCCAAGAGAGTGTAGCTAGCCTCATATGGAGTGAATTTCTTGCTGAAGTAATAAATGGTTCGCTCCTTCTTGCCTGTCTCGTCATGTTGACTAAGAACGCACCCAAATGCGTTATCTAAGACAAAAAAATATAGCAACAATGGACTCCCTTCTCGTGGAGTAACCAACACTAGTGGATTAGACAAATAATCCTTGATGGCATCAAAAACAGTTTGACATTCTCCGGTCCATTTTGTCAATGCATATTTCTTCAATAACTTGAAGATAGGATCACACACCACGGTGGATTGAGATATGAACCGACTAATGTAGTTCAACCTTTCTAAGAATATCATCACTTCTTTCTTCATTTTCGGAAGAGGTAACTCTTGGATTGCCTTGATCTTGGAAGGGTCAAGCTCAATTCCCCTTCTGCTGACTATAAAAATCCCAACAGCTTGCCAGTTGGCACCCCAAATTTGGCAGGATTTAACTTCAAGTTGTATCGACGCAGACGATCAAAGAACTTCCTTAAATGAGTCAAGTGGTCCAAACTCTCGCAGGACTTAATTATGACACCATCTACATACACCTCAATTTCTTTGTGAATCATGTCATGAAAGATGGTTGTCATAGCCCTCATATAATTAGCACCAACATTTTTAAGACCAAACGGCATCACCCTATAATGATATACATCCCAAGGCGTGTGATGTACCGTGGTTTCACGGTATTTTCAATGTTTTTTCCTTAAGTTTAGTGTGTGTCTAAGGCCTTTTTGTAGTAATTTTAATATATTTTTATCTGTGTTTGCAGAAAAGCTGTCCAAAATAGAAATGTAGAAGACTGTGCTGAAATCAGTGCAGAAGTGATGACCTACGAAGCCATCGACGGTCCGTAGGTGGTGATTGTCGACTGGAGGTTCACACATTTGGAAGCAACTCGGGGAAATCTAACTAAGTGTGGGGCTACAGAAGGATCGAAGGACCATCCTGTCAAATCATCGTTTCTAACAGAAAGTAGTCCTAGTACCCGACTTGAAGAAATCACTAAGTATGGAAGAACGGAGGCATCGACGGACCGTAAGTGAGATGACGGACAGTGTTGGTGGTCCGTCGATTGTAACAGAAAGGATACAAAAGTGAAGGTCGAAGAAAAAGTGAAGTGTGGACCGACGGAGGCTGTCGACGGTCCGTCGTTCCATTGACGGACCGTCAGTTGGGTCATTGACTGAAGACGCATTTTGGACAGATTTTTTCCTTATTTAAAACTCCTTGTAATTTAGGACTTTATTATTATAAATAGGGTTAAAACCTCATTTTTGGGTTTAGACTTTTTACTAATTTTCATACTCTTGTTATTGGAAGTTGAACTTTGGATTTTGGGAATTACTTCAAGTTTCCGGAATCGATTCTTACAATATTTTCGTTAATTCAAGTTATATTTGTGGATTTTCTTCAAACTTGTCAAAGTAAGTACATGAATTCTTGTTTAACAACCATGAATTGTGTATTTCTAAGCATGGGTAACTAAATCCACAACTAGGGTTGTGGGAACTATGGGTAATTAACAAGATAAAACTAGCTAAATAACAATTCTGAAATAGGTTCTTGCATGTATTGATAATTTTTTCGTTTAGAATTCTTTTTAACGAGTGCACGCGTTAGAACTTGCCATATTTATACTTGCCGGAACAAGGGGGTAGTTAATAGGAAAAGAATTATCAAGATAGATTTAGTATACACTATCTAATAGGCTAGTGTCAATTGGTGCGAAGTAGTAACTTAGCCATACATTGAATATGATGCTTAATATGAGGTAAGGGTAAGGGTTAGTAATTCAACACACGTAGCCGGACCAAGGTACGGGGTGAAATTCGCTAGTTGCCGTACCAAGGAATTAGAGATACATAGCAAGACACTAGGAAAGAGTTGTTATAGCTAGGATTATCGCGTTATGAACCTATGGAGAACACTTACACCCTAGTTTCTCTCATCACTTGATAAACACTAAAGTTTTAATCTTGCTACTTGTTTACTTAGAAATAATTGGACATTTTTGTTACACAAAACCCCTCTTTTTTATTTAACTGTTTTCGGAAAGGACTTGACTAAATAGACATATTTGTAGATTAAAGTTAAGTCTAAACCATATTTCTCGTGGGACAAACCCCAACCTAACAATTGGGTTCTTTACTTGATATGACCGCTTATACTTTTTTAGGAAAGTATAATTTGAGCGTATCAGCGTGATGAAGGTTTTCTTCTCTGCATCTTTCTCATCCATCATGATCTAGTGATAACCCGCATAACAGTCGACAAACGACTACATTTCATGCTTAGCACAATTATCAATGACAATGTGGATCTTTGGCAATGAAAAATTATCTTTTGGGCTTGCTTTGTTGAGATCTCTGTAGTCAATACAAATTTTGATCTTCCCATCTTTCTTGGAAACCGAGACAATGTTGTCCAACCAAGTCGGATACTGCATCACTTCCACTATTTGAAACTTGATCTGTTTGGTAATCTCTTATTTGATCTTTAAACTTTACTCAGGCTTGAACTTCCGAGTCTTTTGTTTTATTGTACTGAATCCTGGATTAATCTGCAACTTATGAGACACTCTATTCATACTCAACTCTAGCATATCTCTGTAAGCCCAGACAAATACATTAATGTATTCTCTAAGAAAATGAATCAGGTCCCTTCATTGAGTTTCGGTCAGATGGACACTGATTCCGACTTCTTTGACACACTCATCGTCTCCAAGATTCACTGTCTCAATTTCTTCCAAATTCGGCTTGTGTTGATTCTCAAACTGTCGAAAATCTTCAGCAACATATTCCGGTACCTCACTTTATCCTTCATATTCTTTATATTCATCATCACTTGCCTCATTTTGTTTATTCGGCTCATGACATGACATGACATTGACAGGTTTTAAATTAATATTACTGAAATCATAAATAAACAAAGTTAGGCAAGTAAAATATAACAAATAAGCTAATAAATAAATTTTTGATAAAAGAGGCTTACATTTAAATTGAGAAACAAGTGTAAACTTTGGCCATGACGAAGGGATATTTTGCCTTTTTAAACATCACAAGGGAATTTCAAAACTTGACATTTAAAAACTCCAAAAATGGTGGTCTCGAGCCTCTTCCGAACTACCATCGATTTTCAAAACAAGCATAAATATATGTCATTTCTACCAAGATGATCGGGGGATCAAAAGCGACGTGGAGGTCCAGTTCTGCAATTTCTCCCCTGGTTTGGTATCACAGATGTCGGATGTCTCGACCTCATCCTCCATGACCGCATCAATTTCTTCAAAAATGTCAAGACTCCTTCCCAATGGCCATCATCGTCGGTATACTTTCAAACTGGAAATGATTGGTACGGATGAGGAATTGGCCTAACCAATGCTTGATCAACATTGTTTCTCTTTGTCGCTGCTTCATCATCTGTGGGGACATACCCCAAACCAAAGTTTGTTCCTTTGGCAGGAATTTGGATAGGCTCGATAATTCCCTGGAAATTCTTTCCCAATCCAAAACATGGTTCGAACCCACTCTGAAGCATCATAGTAATAATCATTCTGTATACAAAAGGCAAAGGGGTTTGTGGATCCAAATCATCACCAGTGGCATTTACCAGCTGCACTGTGTGGAAATCATAGCCTCGAGAAACTTCATTGACGATCGACACATACCCATTGGAATGACTTCCTTCACCATGAATAACCAACTCGTGCTTCTTCCAAACAAATTTCATTAGTTAGTGAAGGGTAGAAGGCACAGCCCCAACCATGTGGATGAACGACCTCCCCAAAAGCAGGTTGTAACTGGTGTTGATGTCCAACACCTGGAACTCCACACTGAACTATGCAGGACCCACCTAAAAATTCAAGTTCACTGTCCTCAATGTGGCTGTTTGAACCCTATCGAAATCCCTCACATTGACTTGGTTTTGGTGAAGTTTCCCCAAGTCAAAATTTAGTTGCCTCAAAGTCGACAGTGGGAAAATATTGAGACCACATTCATTATCGACCAAGATGCGATTTATAACCTTGTCTCGACATGCAATGGTGACATGTAGAGCTTTGTTGTGCATCTTCCCTTCAAAGGGTAGCTCTTTATCACAGAAACTGATCTGGTGTCCTCGGATGACCTGGTTTATCATAGCTGCTACATTGTCATTACTGGTTCTCAGTAGCACATACCTATCATCCAAAGCCTTCATAAAGGCTTGCTTATGTAGCTGCGAACTCGTCAACAAGGCCTATAAAGAAATCTGAGTCGGAGTCTTCTCCAAATGCTTCACAATCGAATAATCTTTTGGCTGCATTTTTCTCCAGAACTCCTCAATCTCAGCCGTACTTATTGGTCTCTTCGTTCTGTCCTTCTGTTCCCCCATAGAGCCAATTTTTCCGGTGTGTAACATCTACCAGATCGGTTCATGCCTTGAGCGGAAGGAGTTTCAATCACAAACTTTGGTTGGGCAAGAGTCTCTCTTGGTACCAAGGCAACAACCTTCTCGGGTGTTAGAATCACAAACTCTTTCTTCTCTCTAATGCTCAATGAAGCTACAACCCTTTCGAGTTTGTCATAAGCGATCGGAACTATTGACTTTGTCATGCTCTAATTATCATATGTCTCTATTATATTGATACTGACACTTTCATGATTTGGTAAAGGATTACTACTGACATTGGGCGCGATTGTTTGGAGAGATACCATATTTTGGTCAATCAAGTGTTGAATTTTTACTTTAGGTTGATACAGTCCTCCGTATCGTGTCCAACATCGTTGGAGTGATATGCGCACCTCTGATCAGGCCTGTAAAACCTTGAGTTAGTGTCAACCTGCTTGAACCCCATTGGATGAATTAATCCTACTGCAGTCAACCGCTCGAAGAGCTGGGTCCGACTCTCAATGAGAGGAGTAAAGTCTCGAGCTGGTTTTTCTCAAATCTCAGACAAGAATCATAGTTGCCTTGTTCGGGATGAGGCATCTAACAATAATTTGCAGAATTTGGGCGAGGAGCTTGGTATATGAGATAGAAGTTGGTTGGGTGATTTGGTTGTGGATCTTGGTAAGTGGAAGGATTATTTTTGTATTGCGGAGTTAGAGTTTGGTAGTTTGACTGGACATTCACATAGGTTGGATTGGGATTGCGGTAATGGGAAGGTGGGGTCTGGTATATTTGGGGAGGAGTCTGGTAAACAGTGGGAGTATTCTGGTAAAAACGGGGAGGGGCATTTTGATAACTGGGGGATAGGTATTTCGATAATCAACCTGCGCATAACAAGCCGTGTGTGAACGCTAGAAAGGTCGATAACAACCTTGGCATGATGAGGATTTCCTAGGGGTCTTTTTTTCCTCATAAAAGATGGAAGACACATCTTCTCTTTTCTTCTTTAACAAACTCGAAGATCCGAGCGAGGCAGCAACGCGGGCAATCTTCCCGATTCTCAATCCATCTTCGATATTTCACCTACTTTGATTATCTCAACAAATTTTGCTCCACGAGCAACATGATCCTGTCATAATACTCGGGCTCTTGAATCCGCACAAATACTTCGATGATCTTCTTCTGATACAGGAGGTCGAAATCTTGCCGCCTCCTTTCTCCATCTGTATGCAAATTCACGATAGCTTTTAGTTGTTTTCTGTCTAATCTTCTCTAACGAATATCAATCAGGAAACTAAACCTCAAAACTCTAGTCCTACAATCAATAGAAGCGAAACTAGCATGTAACCAATCCATACCCAAAATGATATCAAAATCAAGCATATCTAGTTCAACTAGATCCACATGAGAAACTTTATTGGGCAAAGTGATAGGACAATTTCGATAGACTCTTTTTGCTACCATTGACTCACCCATAAGAGTAGACACCACAAAAGGTTCATGCGAAACATCGGGTAAAGTATCAAACTTTTTAGCTGCTAAGGGTGTAACAAAAGACAAAATAGCACCCGGGTCAAGCAAAGCATACACATCAAAAGAAAATATTCGTAACATACCGGTCACCACATCGGGTGAGGCCTCTTGGTCACCCCTAGAACGAAGAGCATATAGGCGATTCTTCTTTGGTGCTTCACTTGCCCCACTTGCTTGGTTTTGATCATTTTTGTATCGGTTCTTTATGTTAGGGCAGTCCCTAACTTTGTGACCACTTTTCCCACAACTAAAGCAATTTCCTTTTCCAATCAAGCATTCACCATAATGTTCCTTTCCACATTTGAGATCATTTTACATGCTTTTAGACAAGATATAATGCGACCTCTAGGAGGAATTTCCGAAACCAATTCTTGGCCTCTTACAATGTGATAAAGACAACCCTTTGAGATCATTTTACATGCTTTTAGACAAGATATAATGCGACCTCTAGTAATAGAATTCCCACCTTTCCACTCAATAATGCAAGCTCTAAGCATATCCTCAAGGGTTTGAATAGTGCGTTCCGCTTGACCATCCATTTGAGGATGAAAAGTGGTACTCAATTTCACCTTTGTACCCAAACCTTCTTGGAATGACCTCCAAAATCTATACGTGAATTGTGCACCCCAATCCGAAAATGATGGATAACGGAATACCATGGCGACACACAGACTCATCTATGAAGATCTTTGCATAATCCTCCGCCGAATAAGTGGATTTGACGGGAATAAAATGAGCGGACTTAGTCAACCTATCAACAATCACCCATATAGAATCATATGACTTTTGAGTCCGAGGCAACCCTACTACAAAGTCCCTATTAATGTCCTCCTATTTCCAAGTAGGAATTGGGATCTCTTGTAGTAAGCCACCCGGCTTTTGATGTTCCGCCTTTACTTGGCAATTCGGACACTTAGCAAAAAATTCCGCTATGTCCTTCTTCAAACCTTCCCACCAATATATATCTCGAAGGTCATGGTACATCTTAGTCGAACCCGGATGAATGGAGTAGTGGGATCCATGAGCTTCTTCAAGGATCCGATCCCTCATCCCATCTACATTGAGAAGACACAATCTCCCTTGGTACCTCAACACACCATCCCCCTAAGGATAATGACTCATTCAACTTGCCAAGAACCGATTCTTTCAACTCCATCAATAGTTGATCAAGGTGTTGTTTGGACTTCACCTCAACCACCAATGATGACTCGGAGCTATGATGAACCGTGGCACCACCATTAGGAGAACTCTCCAATCGCACCCCCAATCTAGCCAACCTATGAACATCTTTCACTAGGTCTCTTTTGGCTTCATCTATGTGCGACACACTACCCATAGTCATATGACTTAGAGCATCTGCAACTACATTGGCCTTGCCGGGATGATATAGGACACTCATATCATAGTCTTTCAATAATTCGAACCACCTTCTTTGCCAGAGATTCAACTCCTTTTGAGTAAACACATATTGGAGACTCTTATGATCAGTGAAAACATCAACACGAACACTATACAAGTAATGCCTTCATCTTTTCAAAGCAAACACCACGGCCGCTAACTCAATGTCATGAGTGGGATAGTTTCTCTCATGCACCTTAAGTTGCCTCGAAGCATAGGCACTCACCGTCCCATTTTGCATAATCACACACCCCAAACCTACACGATATGCATCACAATATACAACAAACCCCTTTGAACCTTCCGATAAAGTCAACACCGGAGCTAAAGTAAGCATATCTTTCAATAATTGGAAACTCTTCTGACAAGCCTCAGACCACTGAAACTTTTTACACTTTTGAGTCAATGTAGTCAAAGGAGAGGCAATGGATGCAAAGCCATCCACAAACCTTCGATAGTAACCCGCTAGACCCAAGAAACTCCTAATGTCAGTCGGAGTCAAAGGTCTAGGCCAATTTCTCACCACATCCGTCTTCCTTGGGTCTACCTCAACTCCCTTACTAGAGATGATATGCCCAAGAAACGCCACCGACCTTAACCAAAACTCACATTTACTATATTTGGCAAATAATTGATGCTCTTTAAGGGTTTGTAATACCACCCTCAAATGACCCATGTGATCACCCTCATTTTTAGAATATACCAAAATGTCATCAATAAACACAATAACGAATGAATCAAGGTAACTTCAGAATACCCTATTCATTAGGTCCATGAACGCCGCCGGAGCATTAGTGAGACCAAAGGACATAACAAGAAACTCATAGTGGCCCAAAAGGCCGTCTTTGGTACATCCTTACCTCTCACCCTTAGTTTGTAATACTCCGACCTCAAGTCAATTTTGGAGAAGTAGCTTGCCCCTTGGAGTTGATCAAATAAATCATCAATCCGCGGGAGAGGATACTTGTTCTTGATTGTGACTTTGTTGAGTTGGCGATAATCAATACACACTCTCAAGGACCCATCTTTCTTCTTCACGAACAATACCGGAGCACCCCATAGAGAAATGCTAGGCCTTATAAAGCCCTTGTCTAGCAAATCTTTAAGTTATGCCTTCAACTCCTTCAATTCAGCCGGAGCCATTCGATATGGGGGATTTGAAATGGGATTCGTTTCTAGTAGCAAATCGATACCAAAATCAATTTCCCGTTCGGGAGGAACACCAGGAAGGTCATTAGGGAAAACCTCCAGAAATTCACTCACTACGGGGATCGACTCGATAGGAGGAATTTCCGAAACCAATTCTTGGACTCTTACAATGTGATAAAGACAACCCTTTGAGATCATTTTACATGTTTTTAGACAAGATATAATGCGACCTCTAGGAATAGAATTCCCACCCTTCCACTCAATAACGGGTTCATTGGGAAACTAAACCTCACAACTCTAGTCCTACAATCAATAGAAGCGAAACTAGCATGTAACCAATCCATACCCAAAATGGTATCAAAATCAAGCATATCTTGTTCAACTAGATCCACATGAGAAACTCTATTGGGCAAAGTGATAGGACAATTTCGATAGACTCTTTTTGCTATCATTGACTCACCCATCGGAGTAGACACCACAAAAGGTTCATGCAAAACATCGGATAAAGTATCAAACTTTTTAGCTACTAAGGGGGTAACAAAAGACAAAGTAGCACCCGGGTCAAGCAAAGCATACACATCAAAAGAAAATATTCGTAACATACCGGTCACCACATCAGGTGAGGCCTCTTGGTCACCCCTAGAATGAAGAGCATATAGGCGATTTTTCTTTGGTGCTTCACTTGCCCCACTTACTTGGTTTTGATCATTTTTGTATCGGTTCTTTATGTTAGGGCAGTCCCTAACTTTGTGACCACTCTTACCACAACTAAATCCCGTTCCAATCAAGCATTCACCATAATGTTCCTTTCCACATTTTGCACACTTAGGCTTCTCATTAGATGAATTTCCACCCTTCCCTTTTTAAACTCTCGGCCTAGGGGCCTTCTTATCCCTAGCCTTGGGAAATTTGGATGGAACTTGATTTGAGAACCTCTTCTACTAGGCTTGTTTTGAATCCCAAGCCTATCTCTTGTAGTTCCAATCTCAAAAGATCTTGCCCTTTTTGAATCCTTATCCTTCCTTTTTTCTCTATCCTCATCAACCCTCCTAGCATGCACCATAAGAAGGGCAATATTCGTATTATCATGAAGCATAGCTGAATGACATTCTTCTTGCAAGTCATCCGATACGCCCGTCACAAAGTGACTCATCTCATCTCTAGGATCGGAGACCAAGGAAGGAGCATATTTGTCCAATTGAATAAACTTTAAAGAGTAATCATGAACACTCATACCTCCTTGGCGGAGGTTGATGAATTCCACCACCTTAGCTTCTCTCATCTCCCTTACGAAAAACCGATCAAGGAAGACCCTCTTGAAGATCTCCCAAGTCACCGGCCCATCTCGATGTGGCCTGTTATCTCTCCATTACATATACCAAGTTTGAGCCACATCCTTGAGTTGGTATGAGTCCAACTCGGCATTCTCATTTGAAGACAACCTCATAGCACATAGTATCTTGTAAACCTCACCAATAAATTCTTGAGGGTCTTCATCAACCTTAGACCCCTAAAAGATAGGAGGATTCATTCGAGTGAAGTCCCTAAGTCGGGAAGCCATAGTTTGTTCATGAAACCTAGGTGCAGCCTCTTGATTGGCGTGGGCAGTCATAGCTTGGGATTGAACCATTGCGGCTTGAGCTTGAGTAGTCATGGCTTAGGCCATTTGAACAAGAATAGTCCTCATCTGAGCCTCTGTCATAGGTGGAGGATTAGCCGGAGCCTGATCATCAACAAAAACCTCCTCAAGAGGAGGAACTTGGGCACCACGGGGAGGAGCCCCCGCATAAGCAATATCCTCCTCAAGTCTCCTAGTCGCATTCCTCCGAGTATTCATCTCCTATAACAAAAATACAAGGTTTAGATAAAATCATATAAGAAGTACACTCTCGATGCATGATAATGGATTCCCAAAATGAGAGCGATTCCTAAGCATCAAATAAGTTCCTATTCATAAGTGTGGCGCGCTTCACAATTATGAATACAAACCTACATAGACGTGGTTGAGAGAGACGTCAACATCAAGGATATTCAACCTCATGCTCTGATACCAAGTTTCTCACATCCGGGTTTACCCCCTAGATGTAACCGGCGGCGGCGTCCTCTTTGAGGACTAAGACTAGCCTCTTAGTCTTATATCATTGCATTCATCGATTAAAAATACGGAAGAATAAGACTTTTTAATTATATCTAATCGGAGGTTTACATAGACCTCTACATACACATAATAATATTAATATCGAGTATACATAGACTCGTTCGTATAAGAAGATTACTTAGTATTCTACTTTTATTTCATACATATATATAAGATAGAATTAGAGTCATAAAATCCGTCTCATCTCATAAACCATCTAATAAGGACAATCTCAACATGGGCATAGCCCTACAACAATAAAAGTAAGCCGCATATAGGCTTTATACAATTCAAATGAAAGATAGAGTCAATGTGAAAGTCATAATATCTAACTAAATCCGTAGGGAGAATATCGGCATCATCCTCGGAAAAATGAGGACCTACCACTTGGATGATAATAATATCCAAGTCTTCCTCTCAATCGCCTCGAATCAAACTTCAATGACCGGAACCTAAAATATTTGGGAAAAAAGGAGAAAATGGGGTTAGTACGCCACATGTACTCAGTATGAGACCATATGCACATATACCATCAAAGCTTGCTAAAAAGAGACATTTAATGAAGTCATGTCATTTACCTCTTAAAGGACTTATACAAAAATCAGCATCTTAAACAATCCTTTAAACATACTAAACAAGTTAATTAAGTCATATGCATATCAACATACTTAAGCCCATAATCTCATAAGACTCTATCATCAAGTAATAACATCACAAGCATGAATAAGAGTAACTCATGTATATAGCAAAGCAAAACAACCAATAACAATCCTTATAAAGCCACAAGTACAATGACCAAGCAAAGCCCCATAACCCTACTTAATCAAGTACCTTCTAAAGATCATAATTAGTAATTCACTTCACATAGCATAGTCTTCAATCTCATAGGATATTCCTTCTTTAATAATAATAACCCATTCCATGTTCATAAGCATCTTATTTAACATATAAAGTCATTTACATACATAATATTAACTTCTCAAAGCTCCTATCAAGGCAAACTAGTGCAAGGCATAGGTAGAGTCTCATACCCCTACCTAGGCTAAAGTTAACCCATCAAGTCACTTTAATTAGTTTATACTTCATTCTTCATTTCTAGTTTAGGGAACTATTGCCTTAACCGACATAGACCACCTGAGTTAATGTGGAATCCGGTGGCATGAAACCTTACACCGATGGAAGGTGATCTACCGGCCAAGGTAGAACCTAATACAAACATAGCTTTCTAGGTGGATCCACTAGCTAGTATCCTATGGTGGCAACATAGTTCAAGAACTAGGAGATAGGTATTCCCTCTTTATACCATGTGGTAATTGGGCCTCTTCTCATGGGAATCCCTCGGATGGCATATCCCAAAAACAAGGAAAGTTAACATCACATGGGCAACTCTAGAGTGAACCTTTCCTCTCCTTGGAAAGTCATCACCTCCCATTGACAAGTTCACTCGGTGCTAAGCTAATTCCCTTTCATTGAAATGCCTTTTAGTCTTATTACAATCATAAGCTTAGTTTAGGTCATAGGGTCTAACCTTTGTATATTCATCATCATCGCTCAATAAGAATTGCATGAGAAACAGTCCTTTCATCACAATTCATATAAGTGAGGTTAAAACTTTTCATATCACATCGTAGTAGGGCACATTAATACACATCACCATCCTTATAACATGTACACCCTAAGCAACCTCACAACCAAAGCATAAGACATTTCAATTAAATCATCATACCATCCTATCACCCTAAACAAGGTATACTCCAACACAACATCATGACTTGATCACAATTACCCAAAATTGAAGTAAGAAATAGGATAGTCAAGACTTACCAACACTCCTCTATAGTTCATCATAAGGGCCTTACCATCAACCCCCAACTCAACCCAATTTGAGTTATCACCCCAATATAATCCAATAACCAACATGATGATGAAGTTAGAAGAGTCACTGTAACATAATTCAACACTAAACTAAAGCTTGAAAACATGATATATAAGTCTATCTTCGTAACCTAGATCAATACTCCAAGAATTAGCATAAAAGACTACAATTCCTCACAATAGGTTTATATCAGTGTAATAACAACAATTAAGGATGATTTAACCAATAATAAAGTCAATTGAATCAAACCCAACATAATTCATATCAAGATCAAACCTAGGGTTAGGGGTTAAGAGTCAAAATCTACAATCTAGATCAAAACCCTCTCAATTCATCCTAATCAAGTTACAATACATGATTATCTACTCATTATATCATAAAGAAAGTATAAACAACTCAATTCATAACATCAATTTCGTAATTGATTGAAACCCATATGAAAACTCAACTTTTGGAAAACTTTTGAAGGAACCCTTTGAGGAAAGAAGTCTCAAAGGTGAAGAGATCCCATACCTTAACGTTTTGATGAGAAATTGATGATGAATCGACCCTTTTTACATCCCCCAATTCACCTCCTAGACTTAGCTTCAATGGAGTCTTCCAATAAAGAGAGAAAGAAGAGAGAAGGTAGAGTAAATTTGTTTTTGGGTTGTGTTTAGATTAAATGAGGTTAGGGACTTTATAGGGTGACTAACTAACTTAATTAGACCCCCATTAATCCATTAATTAACCACCTAAACTTACAAATAATTAAATGAACTTAATTCAAAACGTGCAGGGAATTGCAGACCCCATCGATGAGACCACGATCGACGGATTATTGGTCCATCGACGGGCAGGCCTGCCTGCGTGCTGCACAACCGTAAGCTCGGTCAGAGACTTGTGTAGGAGGAGGATCTCTCTATTTTTCTAAGTGTGGGACGACGGTGGCATCGATGCCCCGTTGATCCACACACGGACCGTCCTCTTGGTCGTCGACTGCACACTGCCAGGCAGTGTTGTCCCCAAACTTCAAGGGTCCTTGGTTGGTCCTTGAGGAGTCGTATCCGGATGTTTCGACTACAAAACACCTTTAACACATGATATACATATCTTAACCAAGTTTGTATAATTCCGACTCTTAAAACTAGTCAAATAATCTAGGACACAATAACACCTATTTGAACCAACTTTTGGACGTCATGGGTGTTCTTGGACGTTTTAGTTTCCTAACTTCCCAAATGACCTATATTCATCAAAATAGACTTAGAAACAGTACTTAGACTTCATGGCATCTCGGTTAGGCTTTACAATACGTCTTGAATTTTAAAATGTTACACAGCTAGACCACTATTTTATCTCATGTGAGGTAAGCCATTCCAAAGCTTCTCTTCTTAAACTTTGGCTAAAGAGTCAGATTAACAAGGCTTTGTTCCTGCCAACTCCTACGAGATGGTCGCAATAGGACCTCAGGTGCGCTAAGGGATTCCCCGTTCCTTCAAAAATGCTAAATTTTGGCACCTTAAACACTTCTAGGAGGTCCAGATTTGGATGAATGCATAGATCCTCATAACTTAATCTGATGACTTCAGGAATGCAGTGCAACTATTTCATAGCCTTTCGAATTTCTTTCTTTATATCTAGTTTGGCAGCCCCTTCCTTTCATCTCCACTCCCTCTCTCGCTCTTCATAGTGGTCAAGGTTAGAACATTTAGCGTACGGCTCATTTGGGACTGAGATTTAGAAGGTGGTTGTCTGGGGCAGAGGTAGAGCAATTTGGGCATTTTGAGGGGCTTGATAGTTTTGAGGGGAATTCTGGGGATGGTATGCTGATTTTTGCGATGGAGAGAGGTGTGTGGGTTGTTAATGTTTTGGTTTTGAAGGGCATTTTGTGGAGGAGGTGGCGCTTGGGGTTGGTACTTTGAGGGGGAGGTGGTGTTTGGTAAGAGGCAGAGGCATAATGGGCATTTTGGGTGGTTAGGTCGATGATCGAGGGATTTTGAATATGATTGGAGGGTGGGTTTTGAGCCTGATCCACATTTGAAGGAGGAAGGTGAAGTGGAGGCCTTCCGTCAGTTGGAGCATTGAAAGCAAAAATCAGAGCAGGCAAATCTTGTTTTCTCTCCATCTCGGCCCTCATCTCAGTGATCTGTTGCATTAACTGCATGATTAGTTCATTCTGATTGATAATGGCGGGCTGAGCCACGACAACATCAGTAAGGCCGGTTTTTTCGTTCTTATCGCCCATTGCTGCTTTTCCCTTTAGTGAACTTTGACTGTGAAAGAAATCAGTAAGGCCTTTTGATCTTGTAAAATAAGAGTGTTCAGCCAGCTTATCGACACAGATCAGTTCTAACTACCTGTAGAGAAGAATAACTTAAAAGACATATATGTTAGTTTTTTTTCTAATGAGATATGCAAATAAGATGATATGAAAATAAACACACCAGTGTCATTTTGCTCAAGCAGATTAATCTACAAAAATATTTTGGGTGAATAAGAGGACTCAATTGAGAAGAAATTTTTCAGTAATTGAATTGGGAAGGTCGTCTTGCATAGAATCCCGCTAATTTCTTTGTAGGTGAAACTTTTCAAAATCATTCACTAATAAGGGAGGATAAAATTTGAAAAGTTAGGGATCACACCTTAAGTAGGATGCATATGTATTCATCAAGGAAATCAGGCTTGGTGTAATTCGAGTTCTAGCAAGTCAACTTTCCTCAGACGGACGAATGGAAATTTAGTAAAAGGTTTATATATTTCTGAGAACTTGGGCAATACTTCAAGAGTAATTTGGGCGAAGTTTATTGTTGTGGCTTTAATATACGCTTAGAGTGTTCTAAAAAACAAGAGTGGATTAATTCTACCTTAGACAAAATGACACATCACAAACAAATAGTTTATATCGCGTCCTAAACTTGTGGCCTTTTTATGCTAGAGGTAGGCCTAAACGTCAAACATAACGTGGTTATGATAAATTGATCCAATTCACTATTTTGTGACAACTCGAGTTTGGAAAACAAAGACCCCCAAGTTTTTATTTAATCGAACTCACTATGTCAAAATTAGGTTTTGATCCGTCTATCATTGTCACGTTACACAAAATATGCTTTTGGTTGTTGGTCGTGAAACCCGTCATCATAAAGGCGGACTTCTTAAATGTGGAATTGATACGCATGATCAGTCCACCTAAGGTATATGCATGTATGACTTAAATTGAAGGGCGACTTAGCTCTATCTTATGTTTCTATGATTTGGTTTACTAGACACAAGCTTTTCAAGTGAACAACTCGAGTGAGGAGGCTACGCGGTTATACAAAAAAAGATCCAGACACCCCGCACATATGGCAACTCTCCTAAATTTGGGAATTCTGAAAGAAGTTTGTGGAAGCGCAAAGCACACCTCGCGTGTACGTGTGATAGTATAAATTTCCAAGAAGTGGAGAAATATAAACGGGATGACAGTTTATAAAGCAGTAACAAATAAGCAATTTATATAAAGCGTTAACAAATAAACAGTTTATATATCATATAAGCATGATAAACAAAACATTAGACTTGTATAATAACACAAGCAAATAAAATGAAACAAGCAAATGTTAACAACTCAAATATTAAACTAAGTCTGTTATGGTTAGAACCTATTAAGTCCCCAGTGGAGTCGTCATTTCTGTTATGCCGTAATTTATCTGTCTTTAGAAAAACCACTTCTTGAAATGTCATAAGTATAAAACAATTTAGAAAAATACTTAGAAAAAGAGTCGCCACTAAATTTTTTAAAGAAATTAAGAAAACTTAATTTTAAAAAGATTATAACATATAAACCTTTAAAAATTCAGAGAAAATGGGTACGAGGTTCTCATTTACGCTTCAAGGTTTTTAAGGCATTTGAAGCGTCCGCTTGCACGTGGTTATCCTACGACTTAGGTTAAATATAAATGGTTGATTTTAGAAAATAATTAAGTACTATATTCATATTATCATTTATACATATACAATTACTTGTATATGTATATAATTATTACTTTAAAATTTGGTACAAATTAAACAATTTATATTCAATTTTTTTTACATTGTATATAAATTTATATATATTAAAGAGTTCAGTTTTCCAGAAACAAGTTTGTATGGTTTTTCTATCGCTATAGAATTCTTTTTTAAGCAAATATTTAAGCAAGTTGTTGATATGTATAATGCAAAACAACAATAATTTATATATAATAAGATGATACTCGTTCTAAACTTAATGACTCGCCTCTGAGCTTATGAATGATGTTGGGATAATTAAAAAGGTAATTATCAAGTCCTGCTTACAGTTGCACCCAGTGCAACTAATTCTATATTTGTGAAAATGAAATAAAAAAAAAGGAACAACAAACTTGCAACTGCTGCAACTATAGGTTGGGCTTGACAAAACAAATGAAGAAAGAAAGAAGCTACTACTATTACGATCTCAAACTTCTTTATAAGGTGTTTCCATAAAGAAAACCCTAGATAGGGGCATTATTGTAATTTTATGGGAAAATGGTCAAAAATACCCCTCAACTTTGATTTATTGTTTGATTTTACCCTCACCATTAGAATGAAGTTAAATTTATCCCCAGTTACTAATTTCACCAAAAATACCCATCATTAGACGAAATCCCCAAAATTGACCCAAATTGAACCAATTATCCGATTTTTTTTGTTAAAAAATAATCATATTCTCTATTTTCAACTCAATGACCCAAACCATCTAGAATAGCCTGGTACCAATTAGATGGGTCAAGTTATTTTTAAAAAAAAATAGGTAATTGGGTTAATTGAGTCAATTTTGGGGATTCTGTCTAATGAAGGGGTAATTATTTTGAAATTAGTAACCAGAGGAGTAAATTTAACTTTATTTTAACGGCAAAAATAAAGTCAAACAATAAATCAAAATTGAGGAGTATTTTTGATCATTTTCTCAAATTCCATCATCTAACCCAACTATGAGGAAAGAAACAAATCCAGCTGTCCCACTCAAAATTTATCATTTTTATATTTAATTATATTTTGAAAAGTGAGAATTTTGAAAATTGAGGCATACCAATGGGGTATTAATTACTAGTAATTCTACTACTGGAGTATTAAATGTAGCGCACCTGTTGAAAAGAATATTTAAAGACATAAATCAAAAGTGTTATGAAACTATAGAATAAGGATAAGAACGTAAAGAGAATAGAAGACTTATTATTTCTCTTGATGGATGATTTACAATGAAGAGGAGCTCTCTATTTATAGGAGAAATATAACTTGGTCCCCAAGTAGGACTCTTAACCATAACTTTAAAGGACTCCACATAAATGACATTCACTATAATATAAATACTTTATAACACTCCCCCTGAATGTCTAATTCATAGATGATGTGCCTCGTAAAAAACCTTACTTAAAAAAACTTTAAAAGAAAAGAAAAACTCTAGTAAAGGAAAAGAGTACACATGTCTATTAATACGCATCTAAGCTGCCTTATTAAAAACCTTACAAAGAAAACCCAGTTAAATAAAATCTCATAAGGGAAAAAGAGTACAACGTGTATTAACTCTCCCTAATGAGAACATCAATCCAGAGACTTGAATCCTCGCATTCCAAGATTATGCACCATCTTCTTGAAAGTTGCAATTGGTAAAGACTTGGTGAATCGATCAGCCACATTGTCACTTGAAAGAATCTGTTGCACATTTATATCAACATTCTTTTGAAGTTCATGTGTATAGAAAATCTTTGGTGAAATGTGCTTTGTTCTATCTCCTTTTATGAATCCTCCCTTAAGTTGTGCTATGCATGCTGCATTATCTTCATATAAGGTGGTGGGTACTTTATCACACTTTAAACCATATTTCTCTCGAATGAGATGTATCATAGACCTTAACCACACACATTCTCTACTTGATTCATGAATAACTATTATTTCAGCATGATTAGATGAAGTGGCTATGATGGACTGCTTTGTAGGTCTCTAAGATATGACAGTCCCCCCACGTATAAACACATAGCCTGTTTGGGATCGATCTTTGTGTGGATCAGATAAATATCCCGCATCAGCATAACCAACAAGATTGGGGCTACAATTATTAGAATAAAATAAGCACATATCAGTTGTCCCTTTAAGATATCGCAAAATATGTTTGATCCCATTCCAATGTTTCCTAGTAGGAGCAGAACTATACCTTGCGAACAAATTAACAACAAAAGCTATATCAGACCTTGTAGTATTAGCAATATACATTAGTACACCAATTGCACTAAGATATGGTATTTCAAAACTAAGAATTTCCTCATCCTTTTCTTGAGGTCGGAATGAATCTTTATTCACATCAAGTGAACGAATAGCCATCGGAGTACTTAATGGATGCGCTCCATCCATACAAAATCTTTTCAACACTTTTTCTGTGTAGGCAGATTGATGAACAAAAATACCATTTGTCAAATGCTCAATTCGCAATCAAGACATAATTTTGTCCTTCCCAGATCTTTCATCTCAAATTCGTTTTTTAAATAATCTATTGCCTTTTGAATCTCCATTGGAGTTCCAATAAGATTTATGTCATCAACACAAACAGCAAGTACAACAAATTTCTATATTGTTTTTTTTATAAAGACACATGGACAAATTGCATTATTTGTATAACCTTTCTTAATTAAATACTCACTAAGACGGTTATACTACATACATCCAGATTGTTTCAAACCATATAATAATCTTTACAATTAAACTGAATATATTTCTCGAGATTTTGAATTACATAATTTAGGCATCGCAAATTCTTCAGGAATTTTCATGTATATCTCATTATCAAATGATCCATAAAGGTAGGTTGTGACCACATCCATCAAATGCATTTCAAGTTGCTCATAGAATGTGAAACTAATGAGATAACACAATGTTATTGCACCCATAACAGGTGAGTCTGTCTCTTCATAATTGACGCCAGGACTTTGAGAAAATTCTCGTGCCACAAGGCGTGCTTTATACCTTTGTATTTTATTTTTCGCATAAAAATCCATTTTCAACCAACATATTTAATACCATTAGGTGTTTGAACTATAGGTCCAAAAATTCACGCTTGACAAGTGAATTCAACTCTGATTGAATTGCTTCTTGTCATTTTGACAAATCATTGCTTTGTCGACATTCTATAACATATTGAAGTTCAAGATCCTCATTATCTTGCATGATATTTGTTGCAACATTATATGCAAAGACATAATCAATCACTATTTCTGATCGATTCAGATTACTTTCAACATCTCTTAAATTTATGGATAGTTCATTATTTCCTTGAGTTTCAAGTTCATTGATTCTTTCATGAATATCATAATTATTCAAATTTTGAACTTTTATATGAGATTCTTTCATAGTGTCATATTGACATTTAATCTTTCTTTTTTTTAGGATTTTGATCCTTAGAACCCAATGGTCTACCACGCTTTAGGCGTTCTTTTGACTCATTAGCTATGACACTCGTGGATGGTCCTATAGGGACATCAATTCGAATTGGGACATTCTCTGCAGGAATATGTGATTTAGTAATTCTTTTCAAATCTGTAAATGCGTCTGACATTTGATTTGCAATTTTCTGCATATGAATAATCTTTTGTACTTCTTGCTCACAAGTAGAAGAATATGGATCAAGATGAGACAACGATAAATTTTTCACAAAATTTCTCATTTTATTTCACTATTCTCTCCCCCTAATTTTGGGAAAACTATCTCATCAAACCCACAATCTGCAAATCGAGCAGTAAACATGTCTCCAGTTAATGGTTCAATATAGCGAATAATGGAAGGTGACTCAAACTCAACATATATTCCTAACCTTCTTTTAGGGCCCATCTTAGTGCGGTATGGTGGTGCCACAGGCACATGTACAACACATCCAAAAATTCTTAGATGGGATATATTAGGCTCTTGACCCATAACCAATTGCAATGGAGAAATCTTATGATAATTTGTAGGTCTGAGACGAATAAGTATTTTTAGCATGCAAAATTGCATATCCCCATACAGAAGTGGGCAACCTAGTTTTCATAAGCAATGGTCTTGCTATTAATTGCAGACGTTTAATTAATGACTCAATGAGATCATTCTGAGTATGGACATGAGCAACAGAGTGTTCAAACTCTTATCCCAATTGTTAAACAATAATCATTAAATGATTGGGATGAAAACTCTGTAGCATTATCAAGACGAATGGACTGAATCTGATTATCAGGAAAGTGTGTCCTTAACCTTATTATTTGTGCCAACAATTTGCAAATGCCAAATTACGAAATGACAATAGGCAGACATGAGACCATCTAGAAGAAGCATCTATTAGAACCATAAAGTATCTAAATGACCCACTAGGTGGGTGAATAGGTTCACAAATATCCCCATGTATACGTAGGGGACTCAATATCAACTTTTGTTGGTGATGGTCCCACAATTAACTTGCCTTGATAACAAGCAGTACAAGAAAATTCACCATTTAAAAGAACTTTTAGGTCCTTTAATGGATGTCCATTCAAATTTTCTATAATTCCTCTCATCATTATAGACCCAGGATGTCCCAGACGATCATGCCAAAGTACAAATGTATTGGAATCAATAAATTTCTTATTTGCTGTAAATGTGCCTCAATTGTACTAATTTTTGTCCAATACAAGCCAGAAGATAAAGCAGGAAACTTGTCTATAACAGATGTATGCCCAGAGACATTCTTGGTGATACTAAGATATTCAAGATTTATTTCATCCATTAATTGGATATGATAACCATTTTCACAGATATCTTTAAAACTCAACAAGTTTCTCTTAGATTTTGGAGAAAACATAGCATTATTAATAATGAGTTTAGTTCCCTTGGGCAAAATTACAATGACTCTTCCAAAGCCCTCAATCATATTAGTACTACCGAAAATTCTAGTAACATTTATTTTGTCCATACTTAAATGAGAAAAATATTTCTTATTTTTTTAATATCGTATGTGTTGTACCAGAATCAATCAAGCAAATGTCTTCATATTTCGATAATATGTTTTTAGAATTATCCATATCTTCTCATGAAATGACATACACAAAATAAATATATATTAAATATTAGTATTGTCAAAAGGGTACAATATATTCAATGTAATAAACTAATAATTAAATATTAGAAGTTGAACCTTTAAGTATTGCTTCCTCTAGTCAATAACGAGTTGTTAGAAAAAAATAAAATAATAATTATTTAACCTTAATTAATAACAGACTGCATGTTTTTAACATTAGATCAAGTTAAAGACCTAATATTATACAAACACATGATAAATCCTAGTTAATAACAGACTGCATGTTTTAAACATTAGATAAAGTTAAAGACCTAATATAATACAAACACATGATAAAGTAAAGTATTTGACTAACACTATTATATTATAATCATATAAATAAATCAGTGAAATATATTATCTAATTAAGATGGAACAAACTAATGAACTACAAGAATATGACTAAACTAATTTAAAATACTAATACTCATGTAAACCACAATCATTACATGAAATTTATTAATAACTTCTACCAAAAAAAAAAAAATAATAATAAAAAAATCAATCTTCCATGTTCACAGAACCATCACCAATTAAAGGATCTATCTTTCCTTCAGGATGTGCGAAGAAATATGTTACATCCAAGTGCGTGATATCAACTTGATTTTCAGAGATAAAATTTCCCTCAGGATTTTTCTCTTTCTTCTTTAGCGATTCTTGATAAAGCTCAACCAAGTGTTTGAGAGTACGACAATCACATGCAAAATGACCTCTTCCACCACATCAAAAATAACCTTCCCTAGTTGTTTCACGTTTCTCATCCTTTCTTTTTTCCTTTTGATTGTGATTCTTATTTGATGAATGATTAACACCAGGAAAAGAATTACGTTCTTGACCATAATCACGACCATGACCATGATCACGATTAGGGCCGCGACCTTTTCCACGCCTAGCATGGTGGACGTACGCCTCATTCACTTCAGGAAGTGGTTTAGATCCAGTAGGCCGATTCTCATGATTTTTCAATAATAAATCATTATTTTGCTCAGCCACAAGAAAATGAGAAATTAGTTCAGAATACTTTTTGAAACCTTTCTCTCGGTATTGTTGCTGCAAGAGCACATTCGAGGCATGGAAAGTGGAGAACGTCTTTCCATCATATCAATCTCACTAACCGTTTCTCCACATAATTTCAATTGAGAAGTGATCTGAACATGACAGAATTATACTCATGTATAGACTTAAAGTGTTGTAGTCTTAGATGCATCCAATCATATCGTGCCTTTGGATGTATGATCATCTTCAAGTGGTCAAATCTTTCTTTAGCTTTTTCCACAAAATAAGTGGATCCTTAACTATCAGATTTTCGATTTTCAGAATCTCATCAAGATGATGACGCAAGAATATCATTGCTCGTGCACAATATTGCTTTGATGCCTTATTTTCTTCTTTTATGGTGTGTCCAAGACCCATTGCATCAAGGTGGATTTCAGCATCCAACACCCATGAGAGGTAGTTCCTGCCCGAACTTTGAAGGGCACTGAACTCTAGTTTTGTAAGATTGTCCATTAAAATTAAAAACAAAAGAATAAATAATACCTTTATTAATTCTTCAAATCTAACCTTCACTTTTGAGAAAGTAGAGTCTCGTGTTGATAACATGTTATTAAACTATAGAATAATAAGAAGAAAGTAGAGAGAATAAAAGACTTATTATTTCTCTTGATGGATGATTTACAATGAAGAGGAACTTTCTATTTATAGGGTAAATATAACTTGGTCCCCAAGTAGAACTCTTAACCATATCCTAAAAGGACTCCACATGATAGACATTCACTATAATACAAATACTTTATAACAAAAAGTTATTTTTTACTATTATTTTTTTTGATTTTTTAAGACCAGTATATTAGAAAATATAAAGTAGTTAGTCAAATGCATCATTATATAAACATTGCAAATATTCTCTTCGTTTAATAATAGTCGGTCATTATTAAATTGACACATGAATTAAAAAATAATAAATAATAGAATAAATTTTACCAAATCTTTCTTATTAAGTATAAGTCATTTAAACATTAAAATGTAAATAGACATAAAATGGTAATTATTGAATTATAAACTAGGCAAATATTATTAAATTTCTCAAAATAGTATAGTGAACAAGTAAAAAATTAAATTTATTACGATAATAAAGCAAATGGCCAAACACCAAAATTTTCAAAAAAAGATAATAACTATTTTCTCAATTTCAAATTTGTTCATTTACTCCTTTTTAATTCATTTATAATATATACATGTTTCCTATGTTTGAAAACTTTTACAAAAAAATATTTAAAATTATTAGATTCAAACGTTTCCATTATTTATTTTTTAAAATCTTGCAAATGCCGTTGCTATCTGGCATAGTAATATCACGTGAGTGCCTGTCCTAACAAGTATTTTGTTTTAAATGGTCTACTCATTTCTTTTCCCTACAAATGCTCACACATTTCAAAGGATGCACTTAGTTTCTTTCAATAAAGGGAAAAGAGTGTAATATACCCCTCAATTTTGTCATTTGAAGTTGATTTATTTCTCGTTATGAAAGTGACTCATATATGCTCTTACCGTTATACAAACGGCTTACATATACTCCTGCCTTTACAAAATAAGTTCACATATACCCTTCATTTAACGGAAGTTAAAAAATTAGTTTTAAATTTATATTTTTTACTTTTATTTGTTTTTAAAATTATTTAGGGGTATATATGATTCTTCTATATTGTAATGTGATTTTTATATTCGAAGAAAAAATTTGGTCATCTACAATAAGTTTTACAAGAATATTAGTGAAATATAAATAAATTTGATTATCAAAATAATAATTCTAAATTAGTCGTTGACACAAAAAAAATTCAAAAAAAATATGTTTGACGAAGATTAAATTTACTCATATGGGAATATATTTTTTGGAAAAAAATAATAACAAATTAGATTAATTTTTTTCTTCATTTCCGTTAGAGGAAAAGGGTATATGTGAGCCATTTGTTTATAAGTAGGGGTATATGAGTCACTTTCATAACAAGGAGTATATCAACTCTAAATGACAAAGTTGAGGGGTATATCATACTCTTTTCCCTTGAATAAAAGAGAGACCTTACTGATTTCAACATTATTTCATCAAAAATGAAAAAAAAATGTTACTATCTCCGTTCATTTTTATTTGTAATATTATGTTTTCGAAAGTTAATTTGATTAATATTCAAAGTTAAATTAGATTACATTAATTTGATATTTTAAACAAAAAATTAAATATTCATGAACCATACGAAAAGTAATATAAATTGCAAGTTTTTACAAATCAATATGATGAAAGATTACATATTAAAATGTTAGTAAAAGTTTTTAAGTTTGACTCTAAAAAAGTATGACAATTAAAAGTGGATGATGGGAGTATATTAATTGAATGGGTAATGCTAAATAACTAGAAAATTAGGTGAGAAAATTAAAAAGTCCATAATGTTCTTTTTATTTAAAAATAAATTGTTATTTTTTCTATTTTTAATTAAAAGGCATTAAAGTTAAAGGGGGTAAAAATGTTCAAAAAGGTAAAATAAAATAGTGTAAAATATGTTATTTTAATTTTCTGGTCAAAAAGCTTTTTCCTAGCTGAATTTATGAGGCAATGCATGCACACACATTAAGAAAAACATTCAAGAATATAATTTGAATCAGAATTTCACCATTGTCTATTGTGAAATCATAAATGTAACTTTATAAGTAGTGTAATCTATCTCTTAGAAAATATAGAACTTCAATAAATAAAAGGGCAAATATAAAAAAAATATCTAACATCCATCTTAAATTATAAACAATAAAAAAAGCCTAAAGAATTCACTTAATATGAAATAGAGAAAATATCATACAACATAATATTGGTAAAAATATTATACATAATATGTCAATTTTGTATTAAAATGTATATCATAAAAGACGTTTGTATACAAAGATGGGCAAAAATATATCATCGTATTATGAAGAGATAAGTATAAAAAACATACCTAAACTATTCACTTTTTTTTTTGAGTTTCATACCTAAACTATCACTGTTTAGTTTGAGAAACACACCTCAATGGAGTGTGTTATGCACTCCTTCTTTTGTTTGAAAAAACCTTAACATATGACATTCCACAGATAAATATTTTACCTAGATAAAAATTAAATAATAAAATATTAATATTAATTAAAAATTAATGATGAAAGTATTACTACCCATAAAAATTAAAGGCAAACTTATTCATTAACCCCCTGAACTTGAAGCTTTTTATTCAGTGTACACCTAAACTTTATTTCGTTTTAATTACCCCCCTGAACTTACTTATTCATCCAACACGTACACCTTTTCTGACCGATCACTACGACCGTGTCTACACGCGCACGACACCTAGATAAATATTTTGCCACCTAGATAAATATTTTGCTATCTAGATAATTAAAACTTCGGGACCAAATTCAAACCTTCACAATTCACATCGATTAAAACTTCTCAAAGAAGCTTCTCCGCTTTGCTCTAAACCTCTTTGCTTTTATCTAAACCTCTCACGAGTAGATTTGGGAAGTGTAATCGACGAAGTAACGAGTAGATTTGGGCCAGTTGCAGTTCTGGAGTAAAGGCTTGCTAGATTTCGTGAAGTGTTTAGTCGATTGGTGTAGATTGATCGATTTTCTTTGGATCTTGTCTGAAATTGTTAACAAGTAAGTGATTATCCACTCGATTTCGTGAAGGCTTGATGTATTGTTGTCTGTTTACTTTACTTTTTCATTCATATTTTTCCTTATCTTTCGTTTAAGGTTTCGCCATGATTTGACTAGGGTTTCGCCATAGTTTCCGATTGAGTTTCCAATAAGGGGTCTGATAGTTTTCAACTAGAATTTTCACTTAATGAATGTATTATTATGAATTTTTTCACCTTATTCATGCATGAGCATTAAGGTTTCTGATAATCAGTTTAAAAAATTAAGGCTTTTTAGTAAAATTAAGGTTCTAAGTATTAGGGTTTCTGGTATTGTTAAATGGTGGGGTATTTTCTAATTTGTTTAAGTATATTGTGTGGGATGCCTATTGTATGTTGATGAGTAATACGTCTACTATACTAAGTACCAATTGTTGCTTCTGTTTTGGTGTTATTGTCTATGCTTCGGTTTTGTTGCTTGCATTGTACAATATACTGATTGTTATTGTGGTTATAGGTTGACACTATGGCTACTAAGTACCTCAATTTAAGGTTCAAATTTTGGGGTATCTTGGTGAGTGAGGTAGGTCCAGTATATGTTGGGGGTAGGAATGAATATGTAGAGAATGTGGATGAAGATCATTTATCAATTCCTGAACTTGCAGATTATGCTAAGTCTTTTGGGATTAGTAAGTTAGGAAAATATATGCAACTCCATCTCTAGGGGGTGATTTGGTGGAATTGAAAAATGACATGGACATTTGTAGCATGACATTATTTATGCATGATGGGGACACAATAGATATTTATGTGTGTGATGACACTATTCTGGATGATGTGGGTCCCAATGAAGGTCAAATTAATCAATCTTTAAGTCAAGTGGTTGAGTCTTTTAATGCACATGGGGAATCTTTAACTGCACAACCAAAAAAATCAGATTTAGGGTTAGGTTCCTCTTCTTCCTTTCCAGCTACTGAAAGACTTAAAAATGATAGGGTTGCAAGGGTCGAACAAGAAAGTGATGATGATTATTCTTCAATAGATTGGACTGATACTGAAGAAGTTGAACCAAATGTCCAACAAGGAAGTGAACCTTCTATTCAAGAAGAAGTTGAGCCAAGTGCCCAAAAAAATGCAGAGAAAGATATAGACAGAGATTCTGTCTGTTCTGACCAGTCTATTGACTATGGAAGTGATGTGCATGAGGAGTTGAGAATTGTTAAGGAAGATGTGAGAAAACTTAGAGAAAGTAGGAGGAGAAAGAAGAAGGAAAAATCAAAAGTTTTTTTTAGGTGAAGTTGGACTTGATGAAGGGTATGAGGATATTGAAAAAGGGAAAAAGAATTTCAAGGGTAAGCTAACATAGGATGAGCCATACTATGACACTTCTGACTGTGATAGTTTTCAAAGTGATGAAGAAGAACCTATTTCTGATGATGAACTTGAAGGAGGGAGTTTAAGGGGGAGAACGAAGAGTAATAGGGTGGTATATGATTCTTCTTGTGATATTGTAATATGGCAGTGTGCTTTGGTATTTGAAAGTGTAAAGCAATTTAGAGAGGCAGTTACAAAATATGCTATAAAAAAAAGGAGGTGAGTTAGATAAGTATGTGAATGAGAGTACTAGAGTGAGAGTGAAGTGTAAAAGTGGTTGTCCATGGCTGTTGTATGCAAGCAAAGAAGGAAGGAGTGAGAACTTTACTATCAAGACATACAACCCAACGCATAAATGTACCAGGACCACCAATAACATTTTGTGTAATTCAAAGTTCTTATGCAAGTATCTGAAAGATAGGATTATTTCTCAACCTAGTATAAAAGGGTGGGAGATACAAGAATTGGTGAGGAAAGAGTTGAATGTTCATTTAGGCAAGGCAGTTTGTTTAAAAACAAGAAAAATTATTTTAAAGGAAATTATGGGGGATCATGTGGCAGAATTTAACAGAATTCTAGACTACAATGATATGTTACTCCAAACAAATCCCGGTAGCACTTGTGTTGTGAATCTTAAATATTCAGAATCAGGAAATGGGATAAAGCAGTTTCACTCTTTTTATATTTGTGACGTTATGAAAAGGGGTTTCCAACAAGGATGCAGAAGATGTATAGGGCTGGATGGGTGTTTTCTAAAGGGAATTTGTAAGGGTCAACTTTTGGTAGCTGTTGCTAAAGATGCAAACAACCAAATGTATCCAATAGCATGGACGGTAATTGGTACTGAAAGCAAGTTGACATGGAAATGGTTCATGACCATTCTGAAAGATGATTTTAATCTAGGAAATGGTTCTCAGCTAACTATCATTAGTGATATGCAAAAGGTAATTGAATATCTTTCTTTTGTTTATGTTTAATTTAATTGCCAATTTAATTTGACCAAAATCTAACTATCTTATTTTGCTTTGCAATTAGAGGGACTAATAGCTATTGTAGATGAACTATTTCCAGAATGTGAGCACAGAATGTGTGCTAGACACATATTAACAAATTGGTCACAAAACTTCAGAGCATAAAGAGAAGGAAGAAATTTTGGGCTTGTGCTAAATCAACATTTGAGGCACAATTTAAGTACAATATAAATTCCCTATCCAAGCTGGGAATAGGTATTGTTGAATCCGTTATCAAATACAACAAGGAGACATGGTGCAAAGCTTTTATCCAAACATTTTCAAAGTGTGATAGTATAGATAACAACATGGCAGAGAGTTTCAATTCTTGGATCTTGGGACCTAGGAACAAGACCATTGTAACTATGTTGGAAGAAATTAGAGTTAAGGTGATGAGTAGGGTGAGTAAGTCAAGAGCATTTGCTGAAACATGGACAGATGGAATATCTCCAATGGCAATGATGGTATTCAATACAAATGTAACAAGATCAATGCAGTGCAACATTGAATGATATGGTGATGTTGGATTTGAAGTGTTAGAAGTGGTATACAAGCTGAACTTGGGTCAACAAAACTGTAGTTACAGATCATGGAAATTAAAAGGTATCCCATGTGCACATGGTATAGCAGCAATGAACCACTTGAACATGCATCACAAGCAATCTCTAGCTGGTATAGAAAAGACATATATATGAATACATATTCTCATTTCATTCAACCAGTCCCAAACATGGAAATGTGGCCTGAAACCAGAAACCCAATGGTTGAACCACCTGAGGCAAGACAAATGTCTGGTAGGCCACCAAAGAACAGAAGAAGCGAAATTGGTGAAGTGAGAAAAGCTGGAAAGTTGCCAAGAATGGGGACAGTAATGACATGTTCAATTTGCAAAGGACCAAATCATAACAAGAGAAATTGTCCAAAAAATCCTAAACCTAAGTCTACACCAACACCCACTATAGAGGTACATTCATATTGATTTGCTTTTATAAATTATGGTAGATTACTTATTAATTTAATCTCTTGTTGTATTTTTTTTCCACTCATATTAGTCCACCACTGAAAAAAAGAGGGGTAGAGGTCACTATGAAAGAGCAAGCACTAGTAAGACTGGTACAAGAAAAGGTGCAGGAAGTGGTTACAAGAAGAGGCCTAAAGTTGTTGGACAAGGTGTATTTGTTGCTGATACTGTATATACATGTATTAATGTAAGTGTCTTATAAAACTGTCAAAATTATATTTGCCTTCTAAATATGAGTCCCATAATAACTATGTAGTTGATATTGCAACAAAGATTGTCTAGCCGGAGGAGGGTTAATACTGGTGTGGTAAATTCTGCGCATGTGACAGGTGATATTGGTTTTAAGCCTACCAAGGGACTGAAGTGGAAAGGCAAACATGCCATGACTCAAAGAGAACTTCAAGTCGAAAGTGTTATGCGTAATATTCAGACCAGATCAAAAGTTGCTGACATTCAAACAAGATCACAAGCCAAAGGAAAATCACCCTCAAAGAAAACTTCTTAGTTGTGTGATTGTGTGAGTGTAACAACCAAACTTAAGTTACTGACTGTTTTTATTTTGGTGTTTATATGGTTGTTCAACCAATCTTGAAATAGCGTGTTTTATGTTTTGGTGCTTCTGTGGTTGTTAAATCAAACTTAAAGTATTTACTGTTTTGTGTTTTGATGCTTGTGTGGTTGTTTAACCAACCTTAAAGTACTGATTGTTTTATGTTTTGCTGGTTAGCTTAAGTTATTGTGGTTGTTGGTTGAAACAATGAAACACTATGATGTTTCATTGTTTCAACCAACAACCACAATAACTTAAGTTAACCAGCAAAACATAAAACAATCAGTACTTTAAGGTTGATTTGATGATCAAGAAAGCACTAGTTATGTTATGTTTGTTGCCTTCATGTTATTATTTCGTGGTATCATATTACCTATTACATGTAATTGTAGTTTGATGAAAAAGGATAAGTCAATTGCCTTCTATATATATATAGCTTTAATAAGCAAAAATATACATTACTAGAACACCAAACCAAACTAATCCACAAAATGAGTACCCTAGAACCAAATGATTTTGCCTTAATAACAATTGCATTCAAAAAAAAAAAATATATTCAACGACACACTAAATAAAAGAATAATATCACATTACATATCAAACTAATACCCAAAATCAGTTTCAATGTCCATTTACAATTGAGCTGTTCTTCTTGTTTGTTGGTTTTATTCAACAAACCCAAAATTACAATATTCGCCTGGGTTGGAAATTCAGGATCATACCAATCGAAAAACTTACAAGAATTTCGAAATGAGGACTGCATTTCATAAAATCAAAGTTAAAAAAATGAAAATTGCATAATACGAACTTGGCAAATAAAAAGCAAAAAAGGAGTAACAATACATACCCCATAGTGTCTACAACCGAGAAATCTACGTCCGAATTGTTATTTGTCCATGAAATTTTCAGAATTGGAGGAGCCCCACATAAACAAACAAGTCTCCTATTATAGTTCATGAATTTAACAATAACAATTAAAACAAAAAAAGTGAGAAAAATCTGAAATTTGAAAAGGGAGAAGGGATAAAGAAGAATAAATAGCTAGAGAATATAGAGAGAAAAATCATTAAAATAAGCCAAATATTAAAGAAAAAAAAGATTTTTTACGTATATTACCGTTGTAACTTTATGTTATGGTAAAAAATCTCTCTCTCACGCGCCTTGTAGAGTTTGATTTCAGTTTCTATGCCAGGTGGACAGAAAAGGTGTACGTGTTGGATGAATAAGCAAGTTCAGGGGGGTAATTAAAACAAAATAAAGTTTAGGTGTACACTGAATAAAAAGCTTCAAGTTCAGGGGGGTAATGAATACTTTTGCCAAAATTAAATTATTTTCTGACCCCACTCCATTATCTCCTCCACGTACCCCCCCCCCCCGACAACCCCCATCCTTTTTTTAAAAAGTCATTTATAAAATATTTTACCTAGATAAAAATTAAATAATAAAATATTAATATTAATTAAAAATTAAAGATTAAAGTATTACTATCTATAAAAATGAAATTATTTTTCTTATCCCACTCCACCACCACCTCCACGTACGCCCCCAACAACCCCATCCTTTTTTTTAAAAAAAACATTTATAAAATATTTTTAAAAATTTCATACTTCAATATTAAAAAACACCACCCGCTCATCCCCCCCCCCCCCCCAAAAGAATTTACCCCATCCTATTTAATCATTCGCTCCTAATTTTTATTTTTTTTACGTTTTTCTCGTTTTATGTTAGATATGCACGTACATATATTATTAGAAAATAATTTCTACTAGTGTACTGAATATAACATAAATAAACAAAAAAATTAAAAGAAGTCTTGTGGCGACAAGTAAAAATATTTTCAATATGTATATCTAAACACTAAAAAAAAGCTGGAAGCAGAGAGTTAAGTTGGATGGGTAGATTTATTTTTTTAAGAAAATAAAATAATATCTAATTAGTATTTGAAGAGGGGGGAGGAGATGAAGTAAACAAAATAAAATACTTTTATAAAAAAATGTAAACAAAATAAAAAAACTTAAAATAATGGTGGGCAGGGGAGGGGGGATGAGAGGAAGTGATGGCGTGGGGTAAGAAAAATATTTTACATTTTATTTTATAAAGAAAATATTATTTTTTATAATAGTTTTTAAATTTTTTAATTTTAACTAATACTAATGATTTATTTAATTTTTGTCAAGGTTGAATGTTTTGTCCATGTGGAGTGTGATGTGGAAATTCTTTAAAATAAAAGAGAGTTTATTACACATACCATGATGAGAGTAGTATAAAAGAGAGAAGTGTGTTTCTCAAACTAAAAAGTGATAGTTTATGTTGAAACTGAAACTCTCAATAGTTTAGGTATGAAATTCAAACTCTCAATATTTACGTACGAAACTCAAAAAAAAAAAACAGTTTAGGTGAAGTTTTGACATTTATCTCTATTATAAACCTAAACCTTATATAGTCACACAAATTATTTGGTATTAAAATTTTGTTATTAGATATTATACTATTACTCTCTCCGTTTTAAAAAGAATTATCTGGTTTGACTGACACGGAGTTTAAGAAAATAAAGAAAACTTTTGAATCTTGTAGTCATAAATTAAAGTTATGTGAAATGTACGAAACTGCCATTTAACCTTGTGGTCTAAAAAAGAAAGAATGTCCATTCTTTTTTAAACGGAGGGAACACTATTTTTATGTGTGTTAGGTGACGGCTCTTGCATCTCTAACCCCGTTATAAAATGCTTCCTATAAAAAAACCTAGCTAGGGGCATTATTTAGTTTTCAAGATTATTTATATTAATTGAGTAATTCAAAATGTGGGAAACTTTTAAATTTCGAAGAACATTCAACTTTGTCAAGTATCACAATTAGCTCACATAAAGCTTTACCATTAGAACTTGATCTTATATATACTTCTACCGTTCCAAAATATATATTTGAGTTTTTTGTATGATAATAAAAATATATGTAAGTCACTTTTATAATGGATGTTATATTAATTTTAAATTATAAAATTAGTGGTATATCCAACCCTTTTCCTTTAAAAAATAAATAAATGAGACGTATGTCATGATACTTAGGCATTGCTGGTCGAGATTTTGGTTAGATAAAAAGACCTGATATAATCTTCAATTGTTTGATTTAGAGCTAAATTGTTATTTTGCTAATTTTTAAAAATTAATGTATAAATCATGTATATAAAACAGTACATCTAATTTTTTCCTTTTTTAAAAAGAAATAAAAATACTGTAGCCAAACACAACTACAAATTTAAAATTTTAAATAAAATAAACTATTTTTTTTATTTTCATGACTAAACACAGTGTAATGGAGGAGGGCTAGCTATGTCAGTTTTTATCATTTTCCAAAGAGAAAAAGGAAAAATATATTGGGCAAGATAGTTTTTGGCACGAAATGACACGAGTAATAATTTTGAGGTATTTTGTAATTTCTCTTAAAAGCTAAGGGTGATTGGGTAAGTTCAATACTTTCTTGTATCAAAATTATCCTCAAAAGTAAAATCACTTTCAATACTTCTTAAATGGGAAAATTATGCGGTTTTTATACTACTTAATTATTCATCATAGCTATAGTTTGTTATAATTACCACTCGTGACTGACATTTACATTAATTATGTGGGCTAACTTCAATTTTGTATAATTAGTCACGTTTGTATATGTATAATTTGCTAAAATATACAAAAACATATGTATAATATACAATTATCTAATCGATATACATATACAATTCACCTCTCTCCCACTCTTTTTCCTCTCTCATTCGCCTCTCTCGTCCCTCTCCCAATCTCGCTCGCCTCTCTCTCTCAGTCTCGCTTGCCATACATACAATTACATATGTATAATATACAATTATCTAACCTATATACATATACAATTCACCTCTCTCCCACTCTCTACCCTGTCTCGGATGCGTCTCTCCCAATCTCGCTCTCCTCTTTCCTCCCTCTCTCAATCTCTCTTGCCATATATACAAATACATATGTAAAATATACAATTATCTAACCAATATACATATACAATTCACCTCTCTCCCAGTCTTTGCCCTCTCTCACTCGCCTCTCTCCTCTCTCTCCCAGTCGCGCTCATCTCTCTCCTCTCTATAACATGTAGCTACGAATTGTAATTATCAAAATAAAGCTAAGGAGAGTAAAGTTCCCCTTTTTAAAATCACTTCTCTTTAAAGTAAAACAACTTCTGAAAAGTCCAACATATAATTACTATTATTTTTCATTTCACATTACCCAAGAAATTTATATTTAATGTCCTCTATTGAAATGTAGAGCTATTTTTTGTAAGGTTCACTTCTATTTCTACTAATTTTGGGTTACGTTCTTCATTTTTAAATGCGCTTTTTTGTTTCCTTTTCACTAATAATTACCATTTTCAATAATAAATGAACAACAATTCTGAATTGAGTAAAGTATATTTGTTTTGAAACTTTTGGTTTTTATCAATTTTGTTATTTTTTTGTATTATAATTGTACAATACGTGTATGATAAAATTTAAATATTCCAATCTTTTATATATTCAAGTGGGCATGAATGTGCAAATTTGACCATTTTGGTGGTAGTTTATACCGATAATATATACAAGAATGGTTGAAGATTGGAATATTCGAAGAAAGAGTGAAATTAAGCTACGAAAGCACTGTGGAGTCATTTTATTATTAAGTGCATGTGGATGTAACGAAATTGTTATTTAAACAACAATGTATCTTATGCTAGCAATGTTTTTTGTGGGTTTTGTTTTTGTAATAACGACGACACATTAATTTGTTTAGACGATTTTGTGATGTTATTTTCATTTAGCATTGTATGTGTTTTGGGATTGAGCTATTTTTTGCACTGCCTTTTGGTTTGGGCCTTTATTTTCGATCTTTCTCTACATTGTGGATTGAGCCTGTAAACTTAATTACTTTTATTTACTAATTTAGAAAAATTAATCAAGTATAAATAATATATTGCTTCTGATTATCAATTAATGCTATTGAAGCGCGAAAGGTTAAAGCATAAACGGTTAGTCCATATTTAAGGAATTTGAGGCTAGGTTATAAGTACCCCATTTTAGTTATCTATTTTAAAAGTCTTTGTTTGAATCTTTTTTACAGAAATTGATGATTCTTCATTAGTATAAGTCGAATCATTATGATGTATTACAACTGTAAATCATATTACAACTGTAAATCATATAGTATTATATGAGTTATGCTCCGTCACAAATACAAGTTAATTGAATGTGATTATATATGAATGATCAAGTTATAATTGTAATACAATTAGTTATGGTACATGTCAATCTTGGATCATTTTTTTTTCACATTTTAGGATTGATTAGACCATATTTCTTTCCTGAATATGAACAAATGCTATTGCAGCGCGAATGTTTAAGGTTAATCGATTAGTCTATAGGTCATCTCACGCTCCGAGCCTACACCCTTGGCAGAACTGGCACTCGGTGACTATTTATGGTCACGAGCGAACCCTTGGCCTGACTTACTTAACTCAGTGGAAGACAACAATCATACTTATAAGAATAAAAGAACTTAACTGAACTGAACAATAATATTGTCTGGAATGTTTTAAAAGTTTAAACATTCAAACTGGCCAAAATGGAAACCAAGTCTTTAACATGAGAATGAAAAGTAAAGACTACTAGACTACTAAATATCTATGAAGCCTCTAAACTGATTGAGATGAATGTTGGGACAAGCCCCACAACATTCTATTGAACTAATCTAGAAAGCAATAAAGAGATGTCCCTTGGAATGCAATGAGGCTCACCAATTGACTCTGGAGTGCTCAACTGGATCAACGGTGTGCTGGATGCCAATCCTCATTACGTGCGTCTGCATCATGATACGATGCAGGCCAATTGGCATCAGTACATTGAATGTACGAGTATGCAAGTTGGAAAGCTAAACAACACTTAGGCCTGAAAAGGAGTAAGAATGAATATTCACCTTGACTCTGCTTAACTCATGATCTACTAACTCTTATTCAATATACGCAATTAAAAGAAATTTCAATATAAAGAATTTTTGACTGAAAACATGTTGAAAACTCTGAATGTATACAAGTATACTTTAATATCTGAGATGTATATAAAAATACAATAATTGATGTATATGAAAATACAATACTTCTGTGGGAGATTCTTGAACCGACAACCATCATTTAAGAGGAGTGATGATACAACGTTACTCGGCACACGCTGCCCACCTATCCTAACTTTGCCAGAGTATAGGACATGAACTGCCTAATGGATCCACTAGTAAACTATGAATAGGGTTCATCTAAAAAGTGTGACCCTTTTCTGCCCATGATGTCTACATGGTTTACATGTAGACTTGAGTTAATCTCAACTCGCATCCCCATATCGGTGCTAAATACTACTCACAAAAAATATATACTGGCTCTTATGTTTTTAAAACATACTGATTTTTGTGATATGAGATTAGTGCTCAAAACATAGATTTTAAAAAGCTCACTTGAAAATCATAATTTCTCCTTTCTTCTATTAAGAATAGTCATGGGCTCTATGGAAGTCTAGCTTCCATTCTTTCTTAAAAATTTGAAAATCTTTTAATTTAAGCTCTGAGGGACTACTTAGTTCCCTATATAACTCTTGAGAAATGAACTCAACTTTACTCTTTACTCAACATGAACTTTAAGTCTTAAAACAAAGTGAAAACGTTTGTGAAAGCCTTTAACCTTTAATCTTCCTTTAATACGAAACTTGATCCTTGAAACGAAGTTAAAACGTTTAAACAACACCCTTGGAAACTTTAAGAAACTTTACTTTATAGCTTTAGGCTTAACTTCTTAGCTCGCTTGACTTTGGTTTTAACTTTCCTTGAATAGATTATGGATTCAAGGTCTCGAATTAAGTTATTTGATGATTTCTAGGCATTTAGAAGTCATTTGAAGTAATTAGAATCATCGGAAGACAATAATGTACCTTGGAAGGACTTAAAAGGCTAAACTACAAAAACTGGACAAAAAACGCTGGGTTGGGTGTACTGATGGCGCGACACGCCAACCTCAATTGAATAAGGCCTGGTTCTGGCGCACTGGTGGCACGCTGTGCCAGACATTGGTTGACTCAGGCTAGTTTCTTGCGTACTGCTGGTGCGCCGCGCCTGCCCCTTTCCAGGTGCGTCTAACGAATTTTTTCAACTCGTTTTCATCTCCAAACTCTCCAAAACTTCCTAGTTCATTCACTAAACACTGAGAACCTTAGTACTATCAAAATAAACTGAATTCCACTCAAAATAACTCGAAGAAAAAAGAATAAAACCAACAATGGCAGCCAACAATTGAATCAACAAGAAATCGAATCTTTCTTTCAAGATCTTAATTTCTAACATGAAGTAAACCAATAAATTTGCGGAATTGAAATAAAAATTCGTGTGTGGGTGAAGTACCCAACACAAAACATCCCACATACCTTAAAGGGATGCCCCTGACGAAATCCACGCAACGATTCTTGGCGTTCTTGCTTCTTCTTCTCCTTTTTCCTCTTTTCTCCTATTCTTTTCTCTTCTCTCAAAACCCTAACTTGTTTTCTAAATGCGTAAACTGAATGGATCAGCTTGGACCCCAACTTATTACATAATAAACGAAATTAAATAATTGGGTAAGGAAAAGACTAAAACACCCTAAACAAATTTGGATTGGACTTTTCTCTGTCCAATAGCCCAACTTCCGAAAGTCATATCTCCCTCATACAACCTTAAAATTTTGCAAACTTGGCGCCGTTAGAAAGATCTTGGGAAGAGATTTCCATGCATATAAATAACTCACCCTAAATCGTCGTGATCTGGAAGTTATGACCGTTTGAAAATGACCAAAACTCACGTTTGAAATCTGGAATTTTTTCGGATTTCCCTATTTATTTCCAAACACAATTATTCTTGGTCTCTAAGCTGAAACTTAGTTGTTTCAAGTTACGAGATATTACAATATCTACCCCTTGGAAGCATTCATTCTCGAATGAGAACTCTTTCACTAAGCTAAGGGTAGTCACACCATTTCAGCACTTAACAAACAAAAACAAGTAATAACATGCTTACACATAGTCTTATAAGTGCTAAGAAGAGAATTTAGTACCTTGATATGCATTCTCTCCGGTTTCAAAGAGATGTGGATATATATTCTTCATATGTTCCTCAGCTTCCCAGTCGCTACTTCAACGAATTGGTTCCTTCAAAGGACCTTGACTGAAACAACTTCTTTTGTCCTCAACTTGCGAACTTGACGATACATAATCTGAAACGAAACTTCCTCATAGGATAGATTATACTTAATCCCAACATTCTCTGTTGGTACTATCAGTGAAGGATCATTTAAGCACTTCTTCAACATAGAAATACGAAATACCTGATGAACCACTGCTAACTCTTGGGGTAGCTCCAACTCATAAGCCACATTGCCTACTCTCTTGGAGATTCTGTAAGGACCAATATATCGGGGACTAAGTTTCCCCTTCTTACCAAACCTCATAACACCCTTCATGGGTGAAACCTTAAGATACACCCAATTATCCACCTCAAACTCTTTCTCCTAACATTTGTGTAGGACTTTTGGCGACTTTGTGTCGTCTTCAACCTTTCTTGAATAACTTTCACCTTCTCCATATCTTGGTGAACTAGATCTGGTCCTATCAAACCTGCTTCACCAACCTTGAACCACTAAATAGGAGATCTGCATCTTCTCCCACAAAGAGCTTCATAAGGAACCATTTGGATGCTCGAATGATAACTATTGTTGTAAGCGAACTCAATGAGAGGTATGTGATCATCCCAATTCCCCTTGAAGTTGATCACACAAGATCTCAACATATCTTCTAAGGTCTAGATAGTACGCTCTACTTGTCCATCCGTCTGAGAATGAAAAGTAGTGCTTAAGTTGACCTTTGCACCCAAACCTTTCTGGAAAGATTTCCAGAATTGCGCAGTGAATTGTGCACCTCTATCTGAATAATGGAGACCGGAACTCCATGCAGTATCACCACTTCTTGAAGGTACAACTTGGCATAATCTTGTGCCAAATAGGTAGTCTTTACTTGCAAGAAATGGGCTGACTTCGTCATTCTGTCGACAATCACCCAAATAGAATCATATTGCCTTCGAGATTATGGAAAGCCTGTGATGAAATCCATATTAATAATCTCCCAATTCCATTCTAGAAGTTCTATACTATGAGCTAAACCTCCAGGCCTTTGGTGCTCCACTTTCACTTGCTGACAATTTGAACACTTGACAACAAACTCAGCAATATCTTTCTTCATGTTTTCCCACCAATATACTTCTCTCAAATTGCAGCAAATCTTGGTAGAACCCGGATGAATGGAAAATCTGGAGCTATGGGCCTCCTCCAAGATCCTCTCTTGGAGTCCATCCACCTTAGGTACACATAATCTGCCTTGGTACTTCAGCAAAGCTTCTCCCCCTTGTTCAAAAGCCAATACTCTTTGATTATGAACACTTGCCTTTAAATCAACCAAAATAGGGTCTTGGTCTTGCTTCTCTTTTACCTCTGACACTGATGAGGATTCAACCCCATTGGTCACCACTATGCCTCTTTCTGTGGAATCCATAAGTCGGACCCCTAAACGTGCAAGTTTGTGCACATCTTTAGCTAACTCTCTCTTCCCTTCTTCGACATGGGAAATACTTCCCATGGACAAACTTCTTAAGGCATCAACAACCACATTAGCCTTACCTAGGTGGTAAAAAATATTCATGTCATAATCCTTGAGTAATTCCAACCACCTTCTCTGTCTGAGGTTGATCTCTTTCTGGGTGAACACCTATTGGAGGCTCTTATGATCAGTGAATATATCAACATGAACACCATACAAATAGTGACGCCATGTTTTCAAAGCAAACACTACTGCAACCGATTCTAAGTCATGAGTTGGGTAATTCTTCTCATGAACCTTCAGCTGTCTAGAGTCATAAGCTATAACCTTGCCATTTTGCATCAATACACAGCCCAATCCAACTCTTGACGCATCAAAATATACCACAAAGCCTTGAGTACCCTCGGGTAAGGTCAAAACCGGAGCGGTAGTCAATCTCCTTTTCAACTCCTGAAACCTCTTCTCACAAGCTTCAGACCATTGAAACTTGACTGTCTTTTGAGTTAGCTTGGTCAAAGGAGATGAGATAGATGGTAATCCTTCAACAAATCTCCTATAATAGCAAACCAAGCCTAATAAACTCCTTATATCTGTTGGAGATGTGGTTCTAGGTCAACTCTGAACTACTTTTATCTTCTGAGTGTCAACTCTAATCCCTTCACTAGAAACAACATGGCCTAAGAATGCCAACGACTTTGTAACACCCCGTATCCAAAACAGACCAAAAACCAGCTTTTCAAAAAAAAATTGTAGGTGAAACCAATGGGGCCATCGACGGACCGTAGACTGACCCACGGTCCGTCCTGCACATACGTCAATGGGGTCAGAATCCCCCAAAATCTCAGCCCAGGAAAATATGGTTAAGTCCTGATCGACGAACGGACCTACGGTCCGTAGGTCAAACTACGGTTCGTAGTCCATGACCGTCGATCGACACCCCATTCACCCACTCTCTGACAAGAGCCACAGATGACCAGCACGGTCTGTAGGTGGACCCACGGTCCGTAGGTGGGAATTAGCAGACAGTTAAGAGGGAAATGTAGTTGGGTCAACTTAAAAAGGTCATAACTCTTATCACAAAATGAATTAGGTGTCCAATGACCTACGCATAAATACATAATTGAATTATCTTTCCATATCCACTAACCTTAAAATCAGAGCTTCGAGTAAAAAGTTATGCCCATTTTAGTAAAGGCCTGTCGAACAGGCCCAACCTACAAACCAAATGACGGACCATCGATGGAACGATGGACCGTCAGTCCTGGTCGTCGTTTGGTCCGACAGCAACTTATCCAGGGGTCTTTTGGTCTTTTCCCACTTTGTTTAAACGTTAAGATACGTCATTTTGACCCTAAATCATCAAATTTTAGTCAGTTTAAGCCTAGAAACATAACTAAAACTTACCTAAGTCAAAATCATAAATCAAAAGTTAGAAAATTAGAAGCAAGAGGAGAAAAAGCTCAAGAACCCTAGTTCAAGAAAACATCAAGTTTCCAGTAGTTCCAGCCCCGAAACCTAAGTATTTTTCCGTGACGTTCATCACCAGGTATGTGGGATTTCACTAGTGGGTTCCTTTCACCCATTGGGTCCCTAGTTTTCTGTCAGATTCTTGATTCCCATATCATGATTAGACCTACGGTTTCTAGAACTTTAATAGAACTTTATGAATTTATTAGTTATATGTTCCAGATCAGATTATCATGTTATTACTCAGATTATCACATGACTTTCAGAACCCTAGCTTTGTATTTCTTTAGTTCTTGAATTACACATGCTAGGTCAGATATTTCAGTTACTTCAGAAATACATGCCTCAATTATTAATGCATCATTATCAGATTAAATGTTGCATTCTCAGTTTGCATGTTCAGTTTTGAGCTATCCAGTATTTTACAGAAATTCAGACATAATCATTTATTACATAAATTCAATGGGAGTAGCATAATACCGAGTTGAACTAGGGTGCAACGTACCGAGTTAGTCCCAGAACTACTAGCCAAGTAGGTTGTAAGTCCCCTCCATGGGCAATCAGTTTAGTGATCATGCCATCATGCCTTTATACCTTTGGCAGGGTATATTAGGTCCTCTCGATGGGGCGTATACATCGGACTCCACATTTAGCTCATGTGGTTTTATTGTCGGTTATTAGTAGCTCCCACAATTCAGTCAGACTCTCTGCATTGACCATTTATCAGTATATGCAGTATTCTATTCCAGCAAGTTATAAATTGGTCATTGCATCCAGTTAGCTCAGAAATCAGCATATCATGTTCATATTATTATACTTGCTTTTGTGCTTGTTCAGTTATGTTTTATTTCAGCTTTACTCTATCCTACATGCTCAGTATCTTTCAAGTACTGATACATACGTGCGCTACATCTTCTCGTGATGTAGGTTCAGGTTCTCATCATCCAGATCACGCATAGATCGATTTCCCGATCTATAGTTCAGCAGATTCAGTGGTGAGTCCTCATTCTCCGAGGACAATAGTCATGAGTTTGTTTTCAGTATTTAGTCTTTTTGTTTCATTTTTTGCTAGATTTAGCTGGGGCTTGTCCCAGTATTTCTAGTCTAGTTTAGAGGCTATTTTCAGACATAGTTAGTTTTAGCTTAGCGTCGAGATGATATTTTCTTTGTATTAAGCTCATCATTTTTCATATATCTCAAATTTAGCATATGGGTATTCCCTATCTTTCATTTTAAGTATGATTTAGTTTCCGCAACAGTTTATTATTCTTTAGTATGATCATGATCATGCTAGCAGGGTTAGCTTGGGATCAATTGTGGTCCTAAGTTCCGTGTCTGTGTCTCGGGGGTAGCTCGGGGCATGACAAAACTTGGTATGAGAGAAATAGGTTCAAGAATCCTAGGATGTCTGAAAAGCCGCACTAAGTAGATTCCTTTTCATGGGTGTGAAGTGCACCACATCTAATGAGAGGGAGGCTATGAAGTGTTTAAGGAAAACTTCACTTTGTTGTTACTCTTATCATGCGTAAGGTATGATCTAATCCCATTGTAACTTGACGTTCTGCGTTTCAGATCATGCCTCCTTGTAGAGCTAACGCTAGGAATGCGAACGTATGGAATGCGAACGCAGCTCCTCCAGTCCCTGATCAAGAAGTCTCTAATGTTGAGTTCAGGAATTTTATACAGATGTTGGCTCAGAGTATGACCCACCAGAACATTCGGGTTCATGCTCCCCTGAATGAAAATGGTGGATCAGAAGTAGCAATGGTCCGTGACTTTGTTAGGATAAATCCGCCTGAGTTCTTAGGAACGCAGAATAATGAGGATCCTCAGAATTTCTTGGACGAAATCAAGAAGATCTTTGAGGTGATGCAGGTTGCTAGGAATGATCGGGTTGAGTTGGCGTCATACCAGCTGAAAGACGTGGCTCATATCTGGTACACTCAGTGGAAGGAGAATAGGGGTGCAAATGCAGCTCCTATTACTTGGGAGTGCTTCAGTGAGACTTTTATCGACACGTTTTTCCCAATAGAGTTGAGAGAAGCAAAGGCTCAATAATTCATAAACTTGAGGCAGGGAAACATGACAGTCCAAGAGTATGAGCTGATGTTTAACCAACTCTCCAAGTATGCTTCTCACATGGTTGCTGACTCCAGGGCTCAGATGAATAAGTTCTTGTATGGAGTGTCAGATTTGGTGAAGACAGAGTGCAAAAATGCTATGTTGCTAGGAGATATGAACATCTCTAGGCTTATGACTCATGCTCAGCAGGTTGAGGGTGATAAGCTTAGGGAACAGGCCAAAGAGAATAAGAGGGCTAGGACTAGGAACTATTACTATTCTCAGCAGAAATCGGGTGGTGGAAATCGCTCGTAGAGTCAGCAGAAGTTCTCATCTCCAGCCCCTTCATCAGCTAGTGTTCCATCCTCCAAGAACAGGTATGACCAGAAGGATAGAGCACCAGACTCTAAGTCTCAAGGAAGTGTTTCAGGCACCAAAACTTACCCCACTTGCCCTAAGTGTGGTAAGAACCATTCGGGCGAGTGTCTTGCAGGAAAAGAAGGATGTTTTGGGTGCGGTCAGACAGGTCACAGGTTGAGGGATTGTCCTTCTAAACATGGTTAAGGAGGTGGAAATGGTAGAGCTCAAACTACAACTTCAGCAGCACCAGCAAGTCGCCCGACTCAATAGGGTAACTCATCTGGTACAGGTGGCGGTCGGCGCCAGAATATACTTTATACTCTTCAGGCTTGCCAGGATCAGGAAGGTTCTCCTGATGTAGTCACTGGTACGTTATGAGTCTTTGACTTATGTATTGTTATATCCAGGGGCTACTCTTTCTTTTGTAACTCCTTACATAGCAGTACAATTCAGTGTCAATCCATAAACTCTCTCAGAACCTTTCTCAGTCTCTACTCCAGTCAGTGACCCAGTTATAGCTAGACGGGTATACAGAAATTGCCCTGTCACAGTCTCTCAGAAAGTCACCTCAGCAGATCTAGTAGAGTTAGAAATGGTAGACTTCGATGTCATTCTAGGCATGGATTGGTTACATTCACGTTATGCCTCAGTCGATTGTAGAACTAGGATTGTTCGTTTCTAGTTTCCAGATGAACCAATCTTAAAATAGAAGGGTAGTAGTCTAGCGCCTATGAATTGATTTATTTCTTACCTTAAGGCCAGAAAGATGATCTCTAAGGGTCATCTCTATCATCTAGTTCGGGTTAAGGATTCTAGCTCTGAAACCCAACTCTTGAGTCAGTTCCAGTAGTCAATGAATTTCCAGAAGTGTTTCCAGAAGACCTTCCTGGAGTTCCTCCTGAAAGAGAAATCGACTTTGGAATTGATATCCTTCCACATACCCAACCTATTTATATTCCTCCTTACAAAATAGCTCCAACAGAGCTTAAGGAATTGAAAGAGCAGTTGAAAGACCTTCTAGATAAGGGTTTCATCAAACCTAGCATTTCATCATGGGGTGCACCAGTGTTGTTCGTAAAGAAGAAAGATGGTTCTCTCAGAATGTGTATTGACTATAGATAGTTGAACAAGGTCACAATCAAGAATAAGTATCCTATCCCCAGGATTCATGACTTGTTTGACCAACTTCAGGGTGATAATAATTTCTCAAAGATAGACCTCAGATCGGGTTATCATCAGCTCAAAGTCAGAGATAGTGACATTCCGAAAACAGCCTTCAGAACTTGGTATGGTCATTATGAATTTGTAGTTATGTCGTTTGGACTGACCAATGCTCCTGCAGCTTTCATGGATTTGATGAACAAAGTGTTCAAACAGTACTTAGACTTGTTCGTTATCATCTTCATTGATGATATCCTCATTTACTCTAGGAGTGAGGAAGAACATGCAAGTCATTTGAGAGTTGTTCTGCAGACTCTCAAAGATCGCCAGTTATTCTCTAAGTTTAGCAAATATGAGTTCTGATTGCAATCCGTTGCTTTCCTTAGTCACATTGTGTCTAGCGAAGGGATTCGAGTTGATTCGCAGAAGATAGAAGCAGTGAAACAATGTCCCAAACCTACCTCTGCTATAGATATCAGAAGTTTCTTAAGGCTAGCAGGTTATTACAGAAGGTTGGTGGATGGATTTTTATCCATAGCCTCACCATTGACTAGGTTGATTCAGAAGATGGTCAAGTTTCAATGGTCAGATAATTGTAAGAAAAGTTTTGTAGAGTTGAAAACTAGATTGACTACAGCTCCTGTTTTCACTCTACCAGAGGGGTCAGATAGTTATGCTATCTATTGCCATGCATCTCGAGTTGGCCTTGGTTCTGTATTGATGCAGCGAGATAAGGTTATAACTTATGCTTCTAGACAGCTTAAGGTGCATCAGAAGAACTATATAACTCATGACCTCGAGCTTGCAGCAGTGGTGTTTGTACTCAAGATATGGAGACACTACTTGTATGGAGTTCATGTAGATGTGTTCACTGACTATAAGAGCCTTCAGTATGTGTTCACCTAGAAAGAGTTAAATCTTCGCCAGAGGAGATGACTTGAGTTCCTTAAGGACTATGATATGAGTGTGCATTATCATCCTGGTAAGGCAAATGTAGTAGCTGACGCTCTTAGCAGACTATTTATGGGTAGTGTAGCCCATGTTGAGGAAGAAAGAAAGGAGCTAGTGAAGGATGTTCACAGGCTTGCTCGCTTGGGAGTTCGCCTTATAAGCATATCAGACAATGGTGTAACAGTTCAGAATGGGGAAGAATCTTCTTTGGTAGTTGAGGTTAAGGAAAAGCAAGACAGTGACAATCTTGCTTGAACTAAAAGTTGCAGTCCACAATCAGAGAGTGGAGGTTTTCTCCCTAGGGGGAGATGATGTACTTCGCTACCAAGGTAGATTGTGTGTTCCTGATGTGGGCGAGTTGAGACAACACATTCTTTCAGAAGCCCATAACTCCAGGTATTCTATTCATCCAGGTGCCACTAAGATGTACCGCAATCTGCGGGAAGTCTATTGGTGGAATGACATGAAGAGGGATATAGCAGATTTTGTGAGTAAGTGCCCCAATTGTCAGCAAGTCAAGGTAGGACATCAGAAACCAGGGGGTATGACTCAAGAGATCAAAATTCCTACTTGGAACTGGGAAGTGATCAATATGGATTTAGGGTTACCCCGTACTCGCTGACAATATGACTCCAATTGAGTGATAGTTGATAGGATGACTAAGTCTTCTCGCTTTTTGGCGGTCAAGACTACAGATTTGGCAGAGGACTATCATCTCAGATAGAGGTCCTCAGTTTACCTCTTATTTCTGGAAGTCATTTCAGAAGGGTCTTGGTACTCAAGTTAACCTTAGCACAGCATTTCATCCGCAGACGGATGGACAAGCAGAGCGTACTATTCAGACCCTAGAGGATATGTTGAGAGCTTGTGTGATCGATTTCAAAGGTAGTTGGAATGATCACCTTCCTCTGATTGAGTTTGCCTACAATAATAGCTACAATTCCAGCATTCAGATGGCCCCTTATGGGGCTTTATATGGGCGTAGATGTAGATCTCCTGTTGTTTGGTTTGAAGTAGGTGAAGCAACTTTGATAGGGCCAGACTCAATCCTTCAAGCTATGGATAAAGTGCAACTCATTAGAGAGAGACTTAAGACATCCCAAAGTCGTCAGAAATCTTATGCAGATGTAAGGAGAAAGGAATTAGAGTTCCAAGTTGATGATTGGGTTTTTCTGAAAGTGTCACCTATGAAAGGGGTGATGAGATTTGGCAAGAAAGGGAAGCTCAGTCCTAGATATGTAGGCCCTTACAAGATCTTGAAAAGGATTGGCAAGGTGGCATATGAGTTAGAATTACCAGCAGACTTAGCAGGAATGCATCCGGTTTTCCACATCTCACTCTTGAAGAAGTGTGTGGGTGACCCAGCATCTATATTGCCATTAGAGAGTGCGGCGATGAAAGATAGTATTTTTACGAGGATGTACCAGTTGAGATACTTGACCGGCAGGTTAGAAGGTTGAGAAACAAAGAAGTCGCTTCAGTCAAGGTTTTGTGGAGGAGTCAGTCCGTAGAGGAAACTACTTGGGCAGCAGAAGCAGCCATGAAAGCCAAGTATCCTCACCTTTTTCCTTCCGATTCCACTCCAGCTTGAGGTAATAGTTCCTCTTTAGTTTTCCAGTCATTCATGTGTGAATTCAGTCTTAGAATCATGTTCCCTCAGTTTGTACTTGCATTTTTAGCGTATTTGCATGTTCTCGAAAATCAATTCAGTCAGAAACTTAGTTCACAGTGTTTAGTAGTAGGGTTTGCAGCTCTCTCCCTCTACTCCAGCTAGTTTAGTTTTCATTCGAGGACGAATGTTCCCAAGGGGGAGATAATTAACACCCCGTATCCAAAACATACAAAAAAACAGTTTTTCAAAAAAAATCTGCAGGTGCAACCAATGGGACCATCGACGTACCGTAGACTGACCCACGGTCTGTCCTGCACATCCGTCAATGGGGTTAGAATCCCCCAAAATCTCAGCCCAGGAAAATATGGTTAAGTCCTGATCGACGGACTGACCTACGGTCCGTAGTCCATGACTGTCGATCGACACCCCATTCACCCACTCTCTTACAAGAGCCACGGATGAGGAGCACGGTCCGTAGGTGGACCCACGGTCCGTAGGTGGGAATTAGCAGACAGTTAAGGGGGAAATGCAGTTGGGTCAACTTCAAAAGGTCATAACTCTTAGCACAAAATGAATTAGGTGTCCAACAACCTACGCACAAATAGATAATAGAATTATCTTTCCATAGCCACCGACCTTGATAAACTCAGAGCTCCGAGTAAAATGTTATGCCCATTTTAGTAAAGGCCTGTCGAACAGGCCCAACCTACGGACCAAACGATGGACCATCGCTGGAACGATGGACCGTCAGTCCTGGTCGTCGTTTGGTCTGACAACAACTTACCCAGGGGTCTTTTGGTATTTTCCCCCTTCGTTTAAACCTTAAGATACGTCGTTTTGACCCTAAATCATCAAATTTTAGTGAGTTTAAGCCTAGAAACATAACTAAAACTTACCTAAGTCAAAATCATAAATCAAAAGTTAGAAAATTAGAAGCAAGAAAGGAGAAAAAGCTCAAGAACCCTAGTTCAAGAAAATATCAAGTTTCCAGCAGTTCCAGCCCCAAAACCTAAGTATTTTTCTTTCACTAGTGGGTTCCTTTCACCCATTGGGTCCCTAGTTTTCAGTCAAATTCTTGATTCCCATATCATGATTAGACCTAGGGTTTCTAGAACTTTAACAGAACTTTACGAATTTATTAGTTATATGTTCCAAATCAGATTATCATGTTATTACTCAAATTATCACATGAATTTCAGAACCCTAGCTTTGTATTTCTTTAGTTCTTGAATTACACATAGGTCAGATATTTCAGTTACTTCAGATATACATGCCTCAGTTATTAATACATCATTATAAGATTAAATGTTGCATTCTTTGTTTGCATGTTCAGTTTTGAGCTATCCAGTATTTTACAGAATTCAGACATAATCAGTTAATTACATAAATATAATGGGAGTAGCATAATACCGAGTTGGACTAGTGTTCAGCGTACCCAATTAGTCCTAGAACTACTAGTCAAGTAGGTTGTAAGTCCTCTCCTTAGGCAATCAGTTTAGTGATCACGCCAGCATGCATTTATACCTTTGGCAGGGTATATTGGGTCCTCTCGATGGGGCGTATACATCGGACTCCACATTTAGCTCATGTGGTTTTATTGTCGGTTATTAGTAGCTCCCACAGTTCAGTCAGACTCTCTGCATTGACCATTTATCAGTATATTCAGTATTCAGTTTCAGCAAGTTATAAATTGGACATTGCATCCAGTTAGCTCAGAAATCAGCATATCATGTTCATATTATTATACTTGCTTTTGTGCTTGTTCGGTTATGTTTTATTTCAGCTTTACTCTATCCTACATGCTCAGTACCTTTCAAGTATTGACGCATACATGCGCTACATTTTCTCTTGATGTAGGTTCAGGTTCTCAGCATCCAGATCACGCATAGATCGATTTCCCGATCTCCAGTTCAGCAGATTCAGTGGTGAGTCCTCATTCTCCGAGGACAATAGTCATGAGTTTGTTTTTAGTATTTAGTCTTTTAGTTTCATTCTTTGCTAGATTTAGCTGGGGCTTGTCCCAGTATTTCTAGTCTAGTTTAGAGGCTATTTTCAGACATAGTTAGTTTCAGCTTAGCGTCGAGATGATATTTTCTTTGTATTAAGCTCATCATTTTTCATATATCTCAAATTTAGCATATGGGTATTCCCCATCTTTCATTTTAAGTATGATTTAGTTTCCGCAACAGTTTATTATTCTTTAGTATGATCATGATCATGCTAGCAGGGTTAGCTTGGGATCAATTGTGGTCCTAGGTTCCGTGTCCGCGTCTCGGGGGTAGGTCGGGGTGTGACAGACTTAAGACAAAACTAACACTTGGAGAACTTGGCATATAGATCCTTATCTCTCAATGTCTGGAGAACAATCCTGAGGTGACTAGCATGATCTTGTTCATTTCTTGAATAAACCAGTATGTCATCAATGAAAACGATGACAAACAGATATAAGTAAGGTTTGAAGACTCTGTTCATAAGATCCATGAATGCAGGTGCATTTTTCAAACCAAAGTACATAACCAAAAATTCATAATGCCCATACGTTGTTCTAAAAACTGTCTTTGGAGAATCGCATTCCCTTACTTTAAACTGATGATAGCCTGATTTGAGGTCAATCTTGGAAAAGCAAGAAGCACCCTGAAGTTGATCAAAAAGATCATCTATCCTTGGAAGAGGATATTTATTCTTGATGGTTACCTTATTCAATTGGCGGTAGTCTATACACATCCTAAGGGACCCATCTTTCTTTCTTACAAACAAGACCGGAGCGCCGCAAGGTGAGACACTTGGTTGAATGAAGCCTTTATCTAACAAGTCTTTCAATTGTTATTTTAGCTCTTTGTACTTTGCTGGTGCCATTCTGTATGGCGGAATGGATATAGGACGAGTATCTTGGATAATGTCTATGCCAAATTCTATCTCTCTTTCAGAAGGGACTCTGGGTATATCTTCAGGAAAGACTTCTGGAAATTCACTGACTATAGAAACTGACTGAAGGGAAGGTACCACAGCACTTGAGTCATTAACTCAGACTAAGTGATAGATACACCCCTTAGAAACCGACTTTCTTGCCTTTAGGTATGAAATGAAACGACCCTTAGGGACTACTGAACTACTACTTCACTCTATAATTGACTCATTAGGAATCTGAAACTTGACAACTCGAGTTCTGCAATCTATTGATGTATAACAGGCATTAAGCCAGTCCATACCTAGAATGACATCAAAATCTACCATGTCCTCTATTAAATCAGCCATGGTACTATTGTGACCAACGAAAATAGGACAATCACGATAGACCCTTTCTGCTAGAATGGATTCACCAACAGGTGTGGAAACACTGAATTGTTCGCTAAGTTGCTCAGGAGAAATATCAAAGTTCATAGCAACATAGGGAGTTACAAAAAATAAACTCGCTCCTGGGTCTAATAATGCATAAACAGTAAAGTCAAAGACTCGAATGATGCCAGTGACAACATCCGGTGAATTCTCTTGTTCTTGGTGATTATTAAGAGCATACAAGCGGTTTGTTTCTCCGCCAGTACCAGAAGTAGCTCACCTAGGTGCAGCTCTGTCTGGTGGAGCAACCTATGAAGACTGAGCTCTATTGCCCCCATTACCACCACTTTGCTTACTATTTCAGAGTAAGGAACTCCCTTACCATGGCTTCCTTCAACTCTCGAGGAAAGAACCTCCCCAAGAAGGCTTCTTCGAAGAAAGCCCAACTGGGATGTGGTTCATCCTCAGCTCTACCTCCCTTCCATTGGTCCAACCAAGTCCTAGCCACATTCTTCAGTTGGTATGCAACTAATTCAACCCTCTCAACATCAACCACACGTATTACTTCAAACACTTTATTCAAATCTTCCACAAAGTTTTCCGGATCCTCATTAGTGCTTGATCTGGTGAAGCTAGAAGGATTCATTCTCAGAAACTCATGAACCCTTGAGGTGTCAGCCCCTTCTTATCGAGCTTCTCTCTGTTACCCAACTTAATTGGTTACTACTTGACTTAACATCCGGATAGCTTCCCGTAATTCAGCATTTGTAACCTCTCATTGGGGTTGCACATCCGGTACACTAGGAATCTCTTATTCATCAACATTTCTTCGAGATCGTAGACCTCTGACTTCTCTTCGTGGAGGAATTATGATCTGAAAATACGCGTAAGCATGAATTACAGATAGAATGTTAGAGTTAACCTCTGCGCACTAAAATAATACGAAAGAAGTGAAATATTCTTAAATATTATAGCCTTCTAATAATAGATGTGGCGCACTTCACACCAATGACTAAGACTCTACATAGATGACTTCATAGACTCCCTAGGACTCTTGAACTCTCGGCTCTGATACCAAGTTTTCACTCTCCGAGCCTACACCCTGGGCGGGACTGACACTCAGTAACCATTTCTGGCCTCGAGTGAACCATTGGCGTGACTTACTTAACTCAGTGAAAGACAACAATCATACTTATAAGAATGAAACATAACTGAACTGAACAATAATATTGTCTGGAATGTTTTAAAAATTTAAACATTCAAACTGGCCAAAATGGCAACCAAGTCTTTAACATGAGAATGAAAAGTAAAGACTACTGGACTACTAAATATCTAAGAAGACTGTAAACTGATTGAGATGAATGTTGGGACAATCCCCACAACATTCTATTGAACTAATCTAGAAAGCAATAAAGAGATGTCCCCCGAAATGCAAGGAGGCTCACCAATTGACTCTGGAGTGCTCAAATGGATCAACGATGCACTTGATGTCGATCCTCGTTACTTGCGTCTCCATCATGATATGATGCAGACCAACTGATATCAGTACATTAAATGTACTAGTATTCAAGTTGGAAAGCTAAATAACACTTAGGCTTGAAAATGAGTAAGAATGAATACTCACCTTGGCTCTGATCAACTCATGATCTACTAACTGTTATTTAATATACGCAGTTAAAAGAAATTACAATATAAAGAAATTCTGACTGAAAATATGCTGAAAACCTGAATGTATACAAGTATACTATAATATCTGAGATGTATATAAAAATACAATATTTGATCTATATGAAAACACAATACTGCTGTGGGAGATTCTCTAACCGACAACCATCACTTAAGAGCTACAGTGATGATAAAATGTTACTCGGCCCACGCTGCCCGACCATCCTAACTTTGCCAGAGTATAGGACATGAGCTGCCTAATGGATCCACTAGTAAACTATGAATAGGGTTCATCTGAAAAGTGTGACCCTTTTCTGCCCATGATGTCTACATGGTTTACATGTAGACTTGAGTTAATCTGAACTTGCATCCCTATATCGGTGCTCAATACTACTCACAAAAAATATATACTGGCTCTTATGTTTTTAAAATATACTGATTTTTGTGATTTGAGATTAGTGCTCAAAACATAGATTTTAAAAAGCTCACTTGGAAATCATAATTTCTCCTTTCTTCTATTAAGAATAGTCATGGGCTCTATGGAAGTCTAGCTTCCATTCTTTCTTAAAAATTTGAAAATCTTTTAATTTAAGCTCTGAGGGACTACTTAGTTCCCTATATAACTCTTGAGAAATGAACTCAATTTTACTCTTTACTCAACATGAACTTTAAGTCTTAAAACAAAGTGAAAACGTTTGTGAAAGACTTTAACCTTTAATCTTCCTTTAATACGAAACTTGATCCTTGAAAAGAAGTTAAAACGTTTAAACAACACCCTTGGAAACTTTAAGAAACTTTACTTTATAGATTTAGGCTTAACTTCTTAGCTCGCTTGACTTTGGTTTTAACTTTCCTTGAATAGATTATGGATTCAAGGTCTCGAATTAAGTTATTTGATGATTTCTAGGTATTTAGAAGTCATTTGAAGTAATTAGAATCATCGGAAGACAATAATGTACCTTGGAAGGACTTAAAAGGCTAAACTAAGAAAACTGGACAAAAAACGCTGGGTTGGGTGTACTGATGGCGCGACACGCCAACCTCAATTGAATAAGACCTGGTTCTGGAGCACTGGTGGCGAGCCGCGCCAGGCCTTGGTTGACTGAGGCTAGTTTCTTGCGTACTACAGGTGCGCCGCGCCTGCCCCTACCCTGGTGCATCTGACGAATTTTTTCAACTCGTTTTCTATCACCAAACTCTCCAAAACTTCCTAGTTCTTTCACTAAATGCTGGGAACCTTAGTACTATCAAAATATACTGAATTCCACTCAAAATAACTCGAAGAAAAATGAATAAAACCAACATTGGCAGCCAACAATTCAATCAACAAGAAATCGAATCTTTCTTTCAAGATATTAACTTCTAACATGAAGTAAACCCATAAATTTGCTGGATTGAAATAAATTGGTGTGTGGGTGAAGTAACCGAACACAAAAGATCCCACATACCTTAAAGGGATTACCCCCGACGAAATCCACACAACAATTCTTGGCGTTCTTGATTCTTCTTATCCTCTCTCCTCTTTTCTCCTCTTCTTGTCTCTTCTCTCAAAACCCTAACTTGTTTTCTAAATGCGTAAACTGAATGAGATCAGCTTGGACCCCAACTTATTACCCAAAAATTAAATTAAATAATTGGGTAAGGAAAAGACTAAAACACCCTTAACAAATCCGGATTGGACTTTCCTCTATCCTACAACCCAATTTCCTAAAGTCATATCTCCCTTATACGACCTCGAAATTTTACAAATTTAGCGCCGTTGGAAAGATATTCCCAAGAGCTTTCCATGAATATAAATAACTCACCCTAACTCTTCCTAATCTGAAAGTTATGGCCTTTTGAAAATGGCCAAAACTCACTTTTGAAATCTAGAAATTTTCCAGATTTCCCTATTTATTTCCAAAAACGATTATTCTTGGTCTCTTATCTTAAACTAAGTTTCTTCAAGTTACGAGATGTTACATGTCACAATTTCGAATCTAGTTTAGGCTACAATTTTAAGTAATTTTTTCAAAAATAGACTATTTGAATCTTTGAGGATTTAAATAATTTTAATTTTATATTTTTTTCGTAAATAGGATTGTAAAAGTGTATATTTGATCATCTTCATAATACTTGAAGATTTTTCATTGTTATAAGATGAATTATTATGATGAAAATAAACCTAAGGAATATAGTATTATATGAGTTATGTTTCCTCACAAATACAAGCTAAATCAATGTGATCATATATGCATGATCAAGTTATAATAGGGTAATATAATTAATCATGATACATGTCAGCCTTAGATCTATTTATATTGATATTTAGGATTGTTTAGACCATATTTATTTATAATATCTCATTTTATAAAATTTCATAGTGATTTTTATTAAACAACTGATATGAAATATATTAAATACATTTTCCTTCCTGAATATGAACGAGTGCTATTGCAGTGCAAATGATTTAAGGTTAATCGATTAGCCTATAGGTCACGAGTTCAAATCTTTGTTAGGCCACAATTTTAAGTAATTTTTTCAAAAATAGACTATTTGTATCTTTAAAAATTTAAATAATTTTAATTTCATATTTTTTCATAAATAAGATTGTAAAAGTGTATATTTGATCATCTTCACATTAATTGAAGATTTTTAATTATTATAAGTCGAATCATTATGATGAAAATAAACCTAATAAATATAGTATTATATGAGTTATACTCCAATTGAATGCGATTATATATGCATGATCAAGTTATAATAGGATAATACAATAGTTATGGTACATGTCAGCCTTATATCTATTTGTCTTCGCATTTTAGGATTGATTAGACCATATTTATTCATAATATCTCATTTTATAAACTTTCATAGTGATTTTCATTAAACAAATGATATGAAGTAGATTAAATACATTTTCCATCCTAAATATGAACGAATGTTATTGCAACGCGAATGGTTTAAGGTTAATTGATTATTCTATAGGTCACGAGTTTGAATCTAGGTTGGGCCACATTTTAAAGTATTTTTTCAAAAATAGACCATTTGTATCTTTTAAGGATTTAAATAATTTTATTTCCTATTTTTTTCGTAAATAAGTTTGTAAAAGTGTATATTTGATCATCTTCACAATTATTGAAGATTTTTCATTATTATAAGTCGAATAATTATGATGAAAATAAACCTAAAGGATATATTATTACATGAGTTATGCTCCCTCATAAATACAAGTCAATTGAATGCGATTATATATGCATGATCAAGTTATAATAGGGTAATACAATTAGTTATGATACATGTCAGCCTTAGATCTATTTATATTCACATTTTAGGATTGATTAGACTATATTTGTTAATAATATCTCATTTTATAAAATCCCATAGTGATTTCATTAAACAACTGATATGAAATAGAGTAAATTCATTTTTCTTTCTGAATATGAATGAATGCTATTGTAGTGCGAATGGTTTAAGGTTAATCGATTAGTCTATAGGTCACGAGTTTGAATCTAGGTTAGGTCACAATTTTAAGTAATTTTTGTATTTTTAATTTAAAGATGAAGTTAATAATTCAAAGATTAAAGAAGGCACCCGTTACTTCATTTTACTTTAATTGATTAAGAAAAGTTAAGAAAATAAAAAAAATGATACATTCATGATTATATGTATTTATTTAATGTAGGAAATTTATCACATTTAAATTTATCAATCTGAATACTACCTTTGAAGTCAATGATTTTCATTAAATGTGACAAAATGTATGTATTCATTATGCATTTATATATTCTTCCCATAAATCAAATCATATATTGTAACTTAATGATTTTCATTAAGAGTTTCTTTCATTATTAAAAATGGATAGACATTGAATGTGAATTGTGGAATTGTAATGAAAGCACATTCTAATAAATACTTTGTAGGGTTAAAAAAGATATTGTACTTATATGTTGATTTTATATATTCAATATTCGATACAAACAACAATTTATATGATATAAATAAATAACATAAAATCTAAAAAATAAATAAACTTCACACATAACATTTGTCACTAAATTAGCTTAGAAGATAAATCTTTGACTAAAAAAGAATTAAGTAATGGAAGGAGAAGAGAGTAGCTTCTTGGAACGAATACCTAGACAACTACTTCATTAAATGAACTAATCTACTTTATGTAACAACTTCTAATGCACTCTCAATACCATTCATTTACGGCGAAATTGATTTTTCATTTCAGTATAACTAATGAAAATTCACTTCTCTTGCAGCTCTTCATCACACTATTACTATTTTGAAATGGTTTTAAACTTGCAACAATTCATTACACTTTGAATCTGAAAATCAAAAAATTTACAGAATTTTTCGCTTTGAATTGAAATCACTTTGAATTCAAAAATCTATTTTCAATCAAAAAAAAGAAGAGAGCAAAAAAATTACAAAATTATTTTGATTTCATTGACAGGGATTTGGTTGAAGAGATTGTAGAAAGGGTGGCTTCATTTTCTTTCATAGATATAATAAATCTTCGACTAAGGTATTTACTGAAATTTAAGTTTAATTATTTCTTTATTCTTTACTAACTCATAGATTTCGTAGTTGCAAGCTTCTTAATGATATAGAAAGAGAACAGTGGGTATATGGTAAGGTGTCGCTGGAAGGGATTGAACGTTTTCGATACAGACACATAAATGATGTGAGGATCGCATCATTCAAAAGTTTCATGGACAAATGCACAGAATGTGGATATACAGAAGCCATGTATCAAAGAGGCCTGGTAATAGTTTATTTTAATTTTTTTGTATTTACTGTATTGCTAATTTGTTGTAATTAATAGATGTGTGTTTAATTTTTTGTTTTCCTAAATAATTTTAAAAAAAAATATAAATTCAGATGCTGCTCTACAATTAATTCACAAAGCTTCAAAAGGAGGAAACGGCGATGCAACATATGTTTGTGGCATAATATTGATATGCTTAGGCATTGTTTATAAATAACAACGGGTAAAGACAATTGGCGAAATGGAGGTTACCAAATAACAAAGAGAAATAACAAGACAATATCGTTGGAGATTTCAAGATATCAACAAATGTTACTTTGTGTTAAATCCTATATTTGATAATAAACCCCGAGATGTTGCATTATTAACTACGTTCCTCTTGTTCGTAAAAGTGGTTGGGATAGTGCAGATGATGAGGAAGATGAGCATTGCTATGCATGTAGCAGTGATGAAGAACTTACGCACTTTGCTTACTACTAGTTATTATTGTGAAACTAGCATATTTTATATTGTGTTTATGGGTTGTTTATAATGTAGTATAATTACTTGTTATTTTTTGAAATCCATCCATGTTAGCTATTCAATTTTGATCGCCATAAGTCTTTGCATAGCATATACTCAAGTGTTTGCTAGTTAATGTGCTATCATGTTCACTTTTCTATTACATTGTTTAAATATTTGCAATTGTTTGTGAAAATCATTGATGCATAGGAGAGATCTAAACATACTTAATATAGTTAATAATCAAATATCATTTATAAAGTCTACTAGTAGAAGACGAACTGGTAACTTCTTAATCGCAACTACAGTCATACCACAAGTCTTCTTCCTCATATTCTTCACTATCATATCCAATTGGGTTATTTTTAGTAAGTACATGAAATAGTCTAGTGCAACAACGTGGGGGGAGGGGGGATTGAACAACAAATACACGATTAAACATAGAAAGTGTGTCTAAGAGTTCTCGAAAACGTTGTCTACACTGGCCTGTTATTTGTCTTTCTTCTTGTGTTACTTTTATCTCGCCAATCGTCTGTATTCCATCTATTTCGGATTCACCGCTTAAGAATATAAAGATTAAGGGAAACACATATCTTGTAGGTTTGTGGCCTCCTTCTGATGCTTTCTCCAGCATTTGAAGTGCTTCATCTGTATTTTTATTTTTGAAATATTTCCTCTAAAAGTAAAAACACATAACCAGATTAAAGCTTTGATAAAAAATGTTAACCATCCAAATATATATATTTTTTTAAAATAAATACAACCACGCCTGTTCTGTACAACGGTTCATTGTTTCCACATTCTATGCACCGGTTCATGAACGTCTTAAAATTTCTGTAATTTTCATAGTTTAGGAGTCTAAATGGATTAATCGAAACGTCTAACAACGACAAATTCCTATAATCCCACATTTGACGTCCTATGTCATTAAAAAAAATTCAACTAATAAATCGACGGTTTAGTAAACATGAAGTAAACAATACTTTCAAAAAGAAAAATTACTATTACCTTAGTCTGAAATTAATCAAATCCTTAAACGATTTAGAAGTCACCCTTTCTACAATATTGTCATGTAATCCAGTGTCTAGTGATTCAAAGGAAGAGAAAATCATCTTTAAATATTTCATTGAAGGATGATTTTGGTAAAGAGGTAATTAGAATGCAAAGGGTTGTAGATTTGTAGGGTTTTGTGGTTACTTAAAATGTTGGATGCAAAGATTGCATAAAAGATGTGTTGAGATTTCAACTAGGTCTGACACCCTTCACTAATTGTGTAAAAGATGCGTCTAAATACTATTTATTTAGCAATGTTTTAATTTAATTTTGGTGTCTGAATTTTACCGTGAAAATAAATTTTGATAAAGAGAGTTTCTTTTAAAAATTAACAATTTATGGGCGACTCTTTATATTTTTAACATTAAACAAATGAACTTCATATTTTGGGGGAGTCATACCATAAAAATCTATAATCAATAGAATTTCGATACAATATTTTTTTTTTGTCATTTTTCAACCTTAAGAGTAAATATATTTTCTTTGATAATTATTAACGAATGCTATTGCAACGCGAATGGTTAAACTTAAATGACTAGTATATAGGTCAAGTGTTCGAGTCTAGGTTAGGTCCCTAGTTTTTATAAAAATTTTCAATAACTTCTCGCGTCAAATAATTTTTTCTTAAAATTAGAAGATTTGTATGTCTGGAGATTTGAATTGTCTTGTTTTGCTGAACAGCCAAAAAATTCTCATCACAATATCTTAACAAACAATCCACTTAAACACATAAAGTAATTAGTTCATAAATAGAAGAAAAAATCTATGCATATAATTAAAAAGCTAAATTTCATAACATAAATTGGTCTTAAAAGTAGTTAGAAGTACCAATTTATGCACACAATTTAGCTCCAACAAGAAGTTGCAAAGAAGGAAGAAAAATTACAATATAAACTTAGAAAAAATAATAAATACATGATCAACCTCAATATCATAAGCACATCCATAACAATTTTAAAATTCCATTTCTTCGTCACTGTTGACAGACCATCCATTGACCCGAACAGGATTTTCATATTCACCAGAGCAACCACGGTCTGGTAGTTGCGTCAAAAAATGGAATTACTATTCCAAACATTGTCAATAATATTGATTAGCTGTCTCTCCATTATTTTAGTTGTCTTCTATAAGAGAGATTTTCTTTCATTTGTCCAATGAACTTGACGTGTCATATCTGTCATTGGCTCCAGCGAAAATGGAAATAATGACAAGCACATATGTTGCGCGATTGTGTCCTCTTTTTTAGAGGCCCAAAGCCTTTGCAATGCAAGCTCTGGGAAATTATTCTTACAAAATTCCATTTGTCAGAAGAAGCACAGAAACATTATTGTAAACATCTTCAAGTTCGTGAGTACAAAATCAAACGAAAAACTCGGTGAAAATATCAAGATGAAAAATACATAAAAAATGAGTACCGTTTCAATTTTGTATAGGGCTTCTTTATTTCCAGCATCTATGCACCCGTTCATAAATAAACCCCTTTGTTTTATTTGTTTCCTTGTCCTAACAGACTAAGATAACATAGGGAAGTCCTGAAATAATACCTTCAGGAGAACACTCTTTTCACTAGCAAAACTGTTTAATAGAGTTGAACTGAAAAAAACACTATTAAGTAAAATATTGATGAAATTAAAATTAAGAAATGTCTATATAAATTTTGTTAATAAATATCTCAGTCAGAAATTTATTAGGTCTTTGAATGACCTAGAAGCAACTCTTCCAACAATGTGTATGAGTATACTTTTTTTTATCGTTTCTACAGAAGCACAAAATTTCTTCATAATTTTATGTTATCAAATATCAAGGATTGTGTAAAGAAAGGGTTTCTTAGATTTTCCTTGAATAGAATATAATAGATGTGAGTTGTAATTCTTAGTTTTGTAAAAGGTTATTGATGAAAGTTTCAGCATGATGTGACACGTGGTGGGTGAGATGTATTACAATATTTGTGAAATAATTTTTATTGTTAATTTGTTTTAATGCAATGTATACATGAAGTTACTTAGATTCAAATAAAAAAGAAGGAACACATTTCTTTAACACATTCATGATTTATATATTTTTATAAATGTAGGGTTTTTGTTACATTAATATGTTATCAATACTCATTTTTAAATGAAGTCAATGATATTCATTAATTGGGGCTTGTATGTGTGCTATTCATTATTTGAATTACTTGACTATTATTGTCGTGTTAAAGAGCCAAACTTGAATTGACATAATTTTATGACGAATTAATAAATGTAGAAAATTTCTTAAATGTTACTGATCCAAAATATTCCAATGAACCCAATCACGTTCTTCAGTTTTTCGAATTTATCATGCATTTCATTTTTTGATCCCTTGGAAACATGTAAGAATTTTTTAATTAATAATCTGTGCTATTTATTATGCATTCGAACACTTAAGAAATGAAAACAAAGAGTAGAGATGAACAAAATGTGTAAAACACATTCAAAATAATTGTGTAGAGGACTTATACAAGATGTCATTTGGCAGATATGACCCATCCATTAAATGCACGGAATACCTTTCAATTAATTTTCTAATCCACTTATTTCTCATCAGTACACGTCCAAACACTTCACTATTACAGAACACTCACGATTAATTGGCGTAAGAAGCCAAGAGAAAAAAATTGTAACTTATTTGGGTTGACATAATTTTATGATACATTAAACCATGTGAACTTGTAATGATGCCAAACGATTGGTATTTGATCAAAAGAAAGATGTTAATTAATTTTTGGTATTTGATATTATTAATTTTTACTAATATGATCAAAGGAGAAGCTAAAACATCATCACAAATCACAGAAAATATATTTACATTATCATCATAATACAGAATATATTTACATTAGATACATACATATATTAAGTAAAGGGCTAATAGTTACGGAAGTGTCAAATTTTTTCATCACTGCGACAATCATAGCAATTATCATCTACTGAATTATCCAAGATAGTGTTACGAACAATAGGAACATTCTTAATAGTGCAAAAATGCGGGGTGGGGTGGGGTGGTGGTGGTATTATCATATAAAGGATGTAACACAAAAATATAATGTAAGATTTGTTAAAATCTACGTCGATACTGCCTTGTTATTTCTCTTTGTTTTTGTGTTGTGTCGTCCACCCCTTTGTCGTTTATATTTACCGCCTAAGTATAGAGAGATTAAAGCAAATACATATGTTACCGCTCCGTGTCCTCCTTTTGAAGTTTTGAATTAATTCTAGGACAACATCTGGATTTATATTTCTAAAGAAACTAAACTGAAAAAATAATTAAATTAAACATATATTTGTTAATTATAACGAATTAACAACTCGAATACATACGAAAGATAATTAAAAGAAATTATTACCATGCCATTTCGATCCATGGCTTCTTTATTTCCACATTCTACACATTTGTCCATGAAAGTGTTAGAATGATATGTTCGTCATATCATTTAAGCGTCTGAATGGAGTAATTTTAAGGTCTTGCAACGACACCTTTCCATATATCCATTGTTAACTTCCTATCTCATTAAGAAGTTTGCAATTACAAAATGTATGGGTAAGTAAACAATAAAATAATAAATCTTTAATTGAAGATGATTATTTTTATATACCTCAATCGAAGACTAATTAAATCTTTGAAGGACGATGAAGCCACCCTCTCTACAATTTCTTCAACAAAACCCTATCAATGGAATCAAATGCAGAACCTATCCTCTTCATTTATTTAATTTAATTTAGAGTATAAGATTTAAACTAGTAACAATTCAAAGTGATTAATTTAATGAAGGTAGATTTTAGGATCTAAACAAGTAGCAACAATTTAAAGAAGAATGTTGTGAGTATTGTGTGTGTTAAACTATAATAATGACATGTGTCAATTTTTGTGATTTAAACATCTGTCTTTTCTTCTTGTTGTTATTTCCTTGTTTTTATATAAAACAATGATAAGTCAAATTGATAAAATTAATATTTTTTTGAATAAAATAAAACAATGTTATTGCAGCGCAAGGAAATTCTTTATTAGCAGACATATAAATAAGCAACATAATATCATTTAATTATGTTATTCCAACTATATTATTTCAAATATTTATTCTTCATTATATATTATTTTTATATTTGTCATTATAAATTTTATAAATCTAGTAATGGAAAGAGAGACACATACTTAGAAGATACTAAAAAATTACACAATCCACTTAATTAAATGATTGGATTTATGGAACAACTTCCAAAGCATTTTGATACCCCTCATTTCAACTTATTGTTTTAGAGTGTAGCGTGTTTGCTTAGCGAAATGTATGCAATTGTTTTTCAACATGTTTGAGTAGCTAAACATACTTAGTAATAGTAGTATTATTGTAGCAATTTTAAATTAAACAATGTATGGTACATGTCAACCATAGATAATTTTGTTTTTACATTTTAGGCATTAGTAGTATATCACTAGTGCAATATGAATAACATTCGTTTGACATCATTACAAGTCCAAATTATGTCAATTCAAACAAGTTACAAATCAAAATGAATAATTCAAGTATTTTTTTATCTTTGGCTTACTACATGAAAATAATCGTGAAATTCATAATAGTGAGAGTTCCGTAATATTGAAGTGTTAAGCAAGTGTTGTAAGTAAAAAATAATGATGACAAATATGTGGATTTGAAAATAAGTCTTTTTTTCTTTGTTTTTCACTTTGTTGAACTCTATATTTTTTGTTCCCATTTTTTAAGAGATTCATTTTTAATGTGTTTTTCATTATTAACTATTCAAATTAGTTTATGTTTTTGGGATCACATAATTAAATGCAATACTCGTAAATAAATAGCTCACAAATAAGCCACAATTAATGGACAACAATTAGTTCATAGGAATATTTATAACATGCAATAAATTAACTAAATTCACATAATTAAATGCACATTTATTAATCTATGTAATATGTAATCATGAATAAATTATTTATTTCATTTTTTAGTTAGCTTATAAAAACAATAACAACCTCATTGTTTATTTCTTAGTATCTAATATCATCATGTTTACATTTGAAAAAATAGTAAATGTATCTCAAAATTGGAGTGACACAGCTCACGCTGCACATGTCAACAAATATGGAATCTTCCATGAATAACCTTACTCAAGACCAAAAATTACAAGTCACACAATTCAATTAAAAGTCAATGAAACACTTCCTCTAAACAATCCCAAAAATTTCCCTAATCTAAAATTATGAAGAAGATTTTGCTTCCTTAGAAACGATTGAGCATGTCATACTGATAAATATAGTTGAAAGAGTGGGTTCTATGTCATTCAAAGACTTAATAAGTCTATGATTTAGGTAAATATATAGACAAATTTCTTAAGTTTTGATTTCATCAATATTTTTCTAAATAGTTATGTTTTCAATGCAACTCTATTAAACAATTTGGCTAGTGAAGAGAGCGTTCTCCAGAAGGTGACATTTCAGATCTCTTCTATATTCTCTTTGTCTATTAGGACAAGGGAACAAATATAACAAAGGATTTTGTTTATGACCAGGTCCATGGATGCTGGAAATAAAGAGGCCTTGTACAAAATTGGAACAATATTTTTTATATCTTTTTCAGCTTGCTATTTTAACTGAATTTTTTCGTTTGCTTTTGTACTCACGAACTTAAGATGCTTACAATAATGTTTCTGTGCTTCTTTTGACAGATGGATTTTTAAAAAAATAATTGCACAGATCTTGAATTGCAAAGGCTTTGGGACTCTAAAAAAAGAGGACACAATGGAACAACATATGTGCTTGCCATTATTTCCATTTTCGCTGGAGCCAACGACTGATGTGACAGGGTCAAGTTCATTGACCAAATGAAGAAAATCTCCTCATAGAAGACAAATAAAAGAATGGAGGGACAGTCTAATCAACATTATTTTTGTCACACCCCTTTTTTTTGTTGTAAGGGTTTTTCCAATTTAAGTGACGTTATTGATTAAGGGATTATTTTAATTTTTTCAGAGTCGCCACTTGGAATTGAGTTATTGTGTTCCAAGTCACCTTTTTATTTTTAATCCCTAACCAAAAGGAAATTACTCTTTTAGTTTTGGTCTGCGAACCAGAAATTTGGGTAAGGAATTCTGTTGACCGAGGGGAAGGTGTTAGGCATCCCTCGAATCCCATGGTTCTAGCATTGTCGCTTCTATTGACTTTTATCTTTTTTCGGATATATTGTGTCTACATGTCATGGTTTGCTTATTTTTAATTGTTGAATTTTTATTAGTCTTAAATTGGATGCATAACTGCATTCTCAATCTTGACATTTAAAGACATAATTGTCTTCTCCTCTCGAGTTCATAACGATCTATTTTTTGTAAGTCTCAACTTAAAATTAATAAAATTTAATTATATTATTAGACAAGGTGCATCACTGCATCCTTTTATGTCTCAAAAAGATGTGCAACCGCAATTTTAATAGAAACAAATATTTTTAACTAGTCATATATTCGTCCTAATGCTTACCTATTTCTAAAAAGTCTAAGTTTATTATTATTGACTAAACTATTTTATACTATTTATATCCATGACTATTATTTAAATAATAAAAATCTAAAATCTTAAACGAAGAAAAATAATTATTTTCATATTTATATTTGATATGGGTGCATTTACATTTTTTATTTACTTAAGTTATGACAAAATATGATAAAATAAATAAATAAATAAAAATTTGTCACTCTTTCATTTCTTAATGTTTCTAAAGTTAAGGACTAAACAAACTATTAGGACAACTCTTTAAATTATTTAATCTATCTTTGGTTAGACACAAGAAGTATTTAATTGATATGCATATATGGTACAAAAATAAATAAAAAATAATGCAAAATAGAATAAAAAATATTCTAATATCATTATGTCAAATTTAAACACACCCAAATCTCGAGCAAACTTTATAACATGAAAATCAAGTTTTATATAATCATAAAAAATATATATATACAATAAAAATTAAATGATACCTCTTGCGAAAATTCAATTCACGAAAAGGAAACAATCCTAAAAAAATAAACTCGAAACAATGAAAGTGAACCTCGACCTTATTTTTATTTGTGAGTGAAAGAAATATAAAGCGGGAGCAATTTTTGGTTGTTGAATTTTCTACTCTTTTTTTTTCTCTTTTTTTTCCATTCTCTTTGCACGTTCTTTTTTTTTTTACTTTTTAATAATTTTGTTACCTCTCTTTTTTTTTAACATTCTTTATATTAATATTTATTTCTTTCCTCCTTATTTTATTAATTATATATTTTGTTTTTGTTTACGCTCGTATTTTTCCTTTTTTTTAATTTTCTTATTCTCTTTATTTATTTGTTTATTTAAAAGAATGTTTTTATGATCTATTTAGGGGTTAGATTTTTAGAGTTATGATAATTTTAGGATTCTTTTTTATTATTATTATTATTTAGATTCAAAATAAATTTTTATGAAATATATAATTTGTTTTAATAAGAAACTTTAAAACATTACGACTATTCTTTAGGAAAATTTTCTTTTTAATATTTTTCCCTTTTTTCTTTTCTTTTCTTTTCTTTTCTTTTCCTCACCTTTCTTGCACGTTTTTTACCTTTTGCTTTGTTTTAAAAAAAAATCTTTTAGTTTTATACATTTTCTACTTATACTTCTTATTCTGTTCTTCTTTTTCTTTCATTTTTTTTTCACGCTTTGTTTTCCCTTTTTTTTTTTAAAAAAAATTTTGTTCTTATTTTTTTTCTCTTTATTTATATATATATATATAGATAGATATATTTCAATCATTTTTCCCTTACGTTTTGTTAATCTCTTTTCTTATTTCTATTTTTTCCTCTTTCATGTATATTTTATGTTACATTCTGTTTATTTATTTATTGTTCTTTTTTTTTTCTTAAACCAAATAACAAAACAAATTAAATGAAATCTTAACTTAGGTACTAATTAAGCAAAAATACATATACGATTCATGAATAGAAATTGCCAACTAATAACACATTTTATATATTTCTAGATATGTTTTTAAGGAATTCAAAGTTATGCAAAGAGGATAATCTCGTTCACTTGTCACTTGAATCAGTCATCAATAAATGTGCTAAAGTAAAACTTAAACAAAATAAAGTTCATGACTATCCACGTAATGTATATATAATAAATAAATAAATAAAATCAAACCTTTGTGCATGTAAAACATAATCACGTATTCTACCATTGTTACGTTATAGTTAACGAAAATAAAACTCATAATTAATATAGTTATTATATCAAAGAAATATTAAGAAGTTTCAATGAACAACTTTAATGTACGAAATTCAATTCTTGCTCAATAATAACATACATTACACAAACATAAAATATAAATAAATGTTACCTCTGACGAAAATTGGTTCACGAGAAAAAGAAAACAAAACCAGCAATTAGGAGTCACGAACTTGGAACCGCAAAAAATGGATGTCAAGATTTTTGTCACAATAAGTAAAAATATGATGTATAGTGTTTTTTTTTTCTTCAAAATCGTCTTCTTTTTTTTTCTTCTTTTTTTTGGTGTTATGGTATGTATATATAAGACATGGGTTGTATCATGTAGAGTAAGAAGTATGGATGAAATGGGAGAGTGGGGGTAGTTGAGAGAAAGTGGGAGTGTGGAGGTAGTTAAGAGAAAGTGGGAGTGTATAAATTTTGCAGCTTTTTCTTTTGTTTGAAAAAGTCAAACTTTTGTTCTCCTTTTTAGTTTTCTTGTGTACTTTACGTATAATGTGTTTTTGGGATAGGCATAGGAGTGGGTTAGATTATTTAAGTTATAATTTTTAGTTTTATTTTTATTTTAACTATAGATAATAAAGTAATCAACTAATCATAAAAATATAAGACAAAGTCAAAGAGCTATAAAAAAAATAACTGAATAATACTACTGTATTTATAAAAAAATAATATAGATTTTTCATACTCTTCCATTTTATTTTATTTTTTATTTTTAAACAATTGAAAAAAAAATAAAACTTACCAAAAATAGGATTCTATTTTCTTGTTGTTTTCAAATCTTTACAAACTTAATAAGACAAAAGTAAAAATATTAAATTAAAATTTATAAAAGTATTTCAGCTCTAAAATTGATGTAGAATTTTAGGTTCGATCGAAATTACGTGTCTACAGTTTGCCCCTCTTTGATTGGAAACACAAAGTGTATTCAGACAAAGAAGTAGACAAAGCGACAAGTTTTGACCGAACTCTAATTCAAAGAAAAATATGTGACCGAGCCCTTGTTTGGGACAGCCTACATATCCCGGGTTATAAGGGAATCAGGTCACGTGTAGTTCAAGGAGATGAGGCGATAAATTGAAGGTTAATTGAGGTTCCATCGAGACTCCAGATCGCGGCTCTTATCCTTATTTATAGAAATGAAAACTAATAGTCAAAGGGAAAATAAAAGTACAAGCTCCTATCTATGCAGCTTCTTTTGAGTCTCCACTTGAGTCTTGACTTTAAGATATCACCTTGATTTTTGGGTGAGTCTATTAACCTTAAATTGGATTAGAGACTGAACTCGCCACTTAGACTGAGCTTTGACATTCTTCAAAAATGAGAATTTTAAAATGCTCTTGAATGACTGCATGTTTTCTTGATCAAAAGTTGACTAGTAAAAGATGCGAGGAAGTCAGGCTGCTACATGCATTGAAGAAGCTAATTCTAACCATCATGGAATTGATCATTCTAAATAAAATTGAAACTTTGTTCTTGAATTTCAAATCCATGTTTCGCTTGAGGAAACCTGAAAACCACCACAAACAAAAAATAAACAAAATTTCTGCCCCAGTTTTCACTGGAAAATTTTTTGTGAGTCATTAGCAAATATAAAACATAAACTCCGACTAGGAAGTGCTTATTTTTAGGAGAAAATAAAACTAAAATCTAGACTAGGAAGTGTTTATCCTATGAGAAAGTAATCTAATCCCATTATCCAGGAGGGTCCTGCTAGTCCCATTATCCAGGAGGGTCCTTCTGCTAGTCCCATTATCCAGGAGGGTCCTGCTAATCCCATTATCCAGGAGGGTCCTGCTAATCCCATTATCCAGGAGGGTCCTGCTAGTCCCATTATCCAGGAGGGTCCTGCTAATCCCATTATCCAGGAGGGTCCTGCTAGTCCCATTATCCAGGAGGGTCCTGCTAATCCCATTATCCAGGAGGGTCCTGCTAATCCCATTATCCAGGAGGGTCCTGCTAGTCCCATTATCCAGGAGGGTCCTGCTAATCCCATTATCCAGGAGGGTCCTGCTAACAAGACATTCAATAGACTAATAATACCAATGAAACATTGTGAATGTTATCTACATTATTTGCAGTACAGTCAAGAAAAATATACTCAATCTCTCAGGTAATTGCTATTTTGATATATATATTGCCAATTTTCATGTAATTGAGTCCCACAAATCTTTATTGTAGGGTTTTCATTTCGCTCGTTATAGACTAGGTTGAACATCTAGGTTCTTCGAATCTTTAATCTTGAAACGACTTGTGTCCCTGCTTCAACAAAGAAAATTTGTGAGTTTGAAAAGGTGGTGGTTGGTTTGTGGTTCCATCTTTTGACAAGGGTGGCTCAACACTTGTGACACTTTGGTTGTTTCCAACGGTCAATACTCCTTATTGATTGATTGTACTTTCATCCAACTTTACTTATTTTTGGGACCTAAATCCAATGCCTTTATTCCACAACACTCATTGTTAGCCTTCATAAAATCAGAGACTTTTCGAATCCAACACTTGAAGACAGATTATAACTCATTAGCCTGATGCTTCGCCTAGTACAATTTAGAGAGTTGGTAGCGAGTCTTGAAATCCCTTCCTAGTTTTTTTTTTTTGACGCAGACCCGACCCAAATACATATGAAACAAAGTGACGAAAAATATAGGAAAACTACGAACTACACGAGAATAAAAGAAAAGATTCGATGAAGACTCTCTTTTCAGTAACAAGAAGAAAGAAAAACTTATCTGAGTGTGGGAGCCGAGTCTAGTGATCATGCCATGCAATTTGAATTGATTTCCAGACTTGTCTATCCAATCTATTTCTCAACCATCATTGATCACTCAATCTTGATGTGGAATCCCAACATCCAATGAAGCCATAAATAATTTAAAACCCTTATTCACTTTATGATATTCACGAAGGTTTTTGCCACTAAAACTCTATCATGTTAATTCCTCCAGTTCACGTCTGCCTTATGGTGCCTGTCAAGGTTTTCACCAATAAGACTCTCATATTCAACTCCTTTTCGCCTTACGGTGCCCACTTAGGGTTTTCACCAATAAGACTCTCTCATTTTTATTTCTCTCTACTCACATTTATCTTATGGTGCCCATTCAGAATTCTCACCAATAAGATTCTCTCATACTCAACTCATTTTCGCCTTACGGTGCCCACTTAGGGTTTTCACCAATAAGACTCTCTCATTTTTATTTCTCTCAAATCACATCCACCTTATTATGCACATTCAGGATCATTACCTACCCTTAATCAAATTACTCTCGACATATCAAGGGTTGATGCAAAGACATTTCTTTGGTTGACTTTAGCTGATGGGGTTGATTTTTAGCTTTGGGATGAAAGACCAAATGAATAAACAAACTACATTTGCCCCAGTTTATTACAATATGAATTTTTGGATTTGTATTTGGTTGAACCGAACCCAACACTAGGGCTGCCTACGTATCTTGCCGAAACAAGAATCAGGTCAAACGTAGTTCAGGCAATTTGTTTTTTTGTTTTTTCTTTTTTTTTTTTTTTTTTTGGGAAAAACCATGGAAACAGCATAACCAAGAGTTTCCATCGAATCAACCTTTGAGATGTCAAGCCCAAACATAAGGGTTTCTAATGCCAAAAATCAAATCATATATAATATCTTTTCACAGCATCAGCATTGACGACCGTTTCTGTCATTTTGCCTTCTATATCTGTTAAGTAAAGAGCACCATTGGGTAATACCCTTTTAACAATGAATGGTCCTTTCCAATTTGGAGAAAATTTGCCTTTGTTTTCGGCATGATGCGGTAGAATGCGTCTCAACACTAATTGACCCTCCTCAAAATGTCTGGGACGCACCCTATTGTTGTATGCTCGTGCCATTCTTTTCTGATATAATTGTCCATGACATACTGATGTCAGACGCTTCTCATCAATCAAACTTAATTGCTCTAAGCGTATTTTGATCCACTCATCATCATCAATTTCAGCCTCCATCACAATTCGTAAAGATGGAATCTCAACCTCTGCAGGTATAACTGCCTCAGTCCCATATACCAGTGAATATGGGGTAGCGCCCACTGACGTACGGACTGTAGTGCGATAACCCAACAAAGCAAAAGGCAACTTTTCATGCCATTGTCGAGAACTTTGCACCATTTTACGAAGTATCTTTTTTATATTTTTGTTAGCAGCTTCTACGGCCCCATTTGCCTTTGGGCGATACGGAGTCGAATTTCTATGCTCAATCTTAAATTGATGACATACCTCTTGCATTAAGCGACTGTTCAAATTTGATGCGTTATCGGTAACAATCACCTTTGGAATACCGAACCGACAGATGATGTTGAAATGAACAAAATCCAACACGACCTTCTTGGTCACTGACTTGAAAGTTACTGCTTCCACCCACTTTGTAAAGTAATCAATGGCCACCAGGATAAACCTATGACCATTCGATGCTTTCGGTTCTATTGGTCCAATTACATCCATTCCCCATGCCACAAAAGGCCACGGAGCTGACATTGCATGCAACTCGGAAGGAGGAGAATGTATTAAGTCACCATGTATTTGACATTCATGACATTTACGAACAAATCGTATGGAATCCCGCTCCATGGTGAGCCAATAATAACCTGCTCGAAGTATCTTTTTTGCCAGAACATATCCATTCATGTGAGGTCCACAAACCCCTGAGTGTATTTCACTCATAATTGTTGAAGCCTCTTGAGCATTCACACATCTTAGAAGTCCCAAATCAGGTGTCTTCTTGTACAATATGCCTCCACTTAAGAAAAACCCGCTTGCTAGTCGTCTAATAGTCCTTTTTTGGTTACTAGTTACATCCGATGGACATTCTCCAGACTGAAGATATGTTTTAATATCATGGAACCAAGGTTTACCATCGAACTCTTCTTCAACAACATTGCAATAAGCATGTTGATCACGAATTTGCATGTATAAAGGATCGATATGAGCGTCATCAGGATGTTGGAGCATCGAAGATAAAGTGGCCAATGCATCTGCAATCTCATTGTGGACTCTAGGAATGTGTCTAAACTTTATCGACATGAATCGTTGACAAAGATCTTGTAAACAATGTTGATATGGTATGAGCTTTGGGTCACGAGTTTCCCATTCTCCTTGAATTTGATGAACCAGCAAGTCTGAGTCTCCTAATACCAACAGTTCTTGGATGCCCATGTCAATGGCTAACCTCAAACCCAAAATGCAGGCTTCATACTCGGACATATTATTAGTACAATAGAATCTAAGTTGGGCTGTTATGGGGTAATATTCCCCTAATTCTGACATAAGAACAGCTCCTATTCCAACTCCCTTCTTGTTAGAGGCACCGTCAAAGAACAACTTCCATCCTTGATTGTTATCGTGAATAACTTCATCGATACATGATATCTCATCATCTGGAAAATAGGTCTTAAGTGGTTCATATTCTTCATCAATAGGATTCTCCGCCAAGTGATCTGCTAATGCTTGAGCTTTCATTGCGGTCCGCGTCACATATATAATGTCAAACTCTGTCAGCAATATTTGCCATTTCGCAAGCCTGCCCGTAGGCATGGGCTTTTGAAAAATATATTTCAACGGATCCATACGAGAAATAAGATAAGTAGTATAAGATGACAAATAGTGTTTCAACTTCTGTGCTACCCAAGTTAGGGCACAACACGTTCTTTCAAGAAGGGTGTACTTGGCTTCGTAAATGGTGAACTTCTTGCTGAGGTAATAAATGGCCTGCTCTTTCTTTCCAGTGTCATCATGTTGACCCAATACACAACCAAAAGAATTATCTAGGACTGACATGTATAATATCAAAGGTCTTCTCGGCTCGGGAGGAACCAACACAGGGGGATTCGATAAGTAATTCTTAATTCTTTCAAAAGCCTCTTGACATTCTTCAGTCCACTCGACTGTGGCATTCTTTTTTAACAACTTAAATATGGGCTCGCAAGTTGTTGTGAATTGAGCAATAAATCTGCTGATGTAATTTAATCTTCCCAGAAGGCTCATAACCTAAGTTTTATTCTTTGGAGGTGGCAATTCCTGAATAGCTTTTATTTTTGAAGGATCCAACTCGATACCTCGTCGACTGACTATAAACCCCAAAAGTTTCCCTGATGGTACTCCAAATACACATTTTGAAGGATTAAGCTTGAGATTATACCTGCGGAGCCTCTCGAAGAAGTTCATTAAGTCTTTCACATGATTTGACTGCTTTTTGGATTTAATGATAACATCATCTACATAAACTTCTATTTCTTTATGCATCATATCATGAAACATGGTTGTCATCGCTCTCATATAAGTTGCCCCTGCATTTTTTAACCCAAAAGGCATAACCCGATAACAATATGTGCCCCATGGAGTGATAAAAGATGTTTTTTCTGCGTCTTCATCATCCATAATAATTTGATGGTAACCCTCATAACAATCCACAAAAGATGCAACCTCATGTTTAGCACAATTGTCCAATAAAATATGGATGTTGGGCAAAGGAAAGTCATCTTTTGGACTTGCTTTGTTCAAATCACGATAATCAACACACATTCGAACTTTGCCGTCTTTCTTAGGGACGGGCACGATGTTGGCTAACCAAGAAGGATATTGAGCAACTCGAATGACTTTGGCCTCAAGTTGTTTTGTGATCTCCTCTTTAATTATTACACTCATGTCAGTTTTAAGCTTTCTCAACTTTTGCTTCACCGGCGGAAAGTTAGGATCAATCGGCAACTTGTGAACAACCATGTCAGTGCTTAATCCAGGCATGTCATCATAAGATGATGCAAAAACATCTTTGTAATCAAACAAAGCTTGGATTATATCGTCCTTTTGATGTCGAACATGTACGCTTATCTTAGTGTCCTTAATATTTTCATGATCCCCTAAATTTATCGTCTCGGTTTCACTCATGTTTGGGTTTGACTTATTCTCAAAATGTTTGAAATCCCTGCTTACTTCTTCAAATACTTCATCTTCATCATATTCGATTTCTTGACTTATTATTTCAAGATTAGGTCGAAGACTAGATTGGATTTTATGGCCTGGCGAAAAATTCTGTATGCATGTCATATCACTAGAATCGGCATAGAAAGAACAAGACTCATTCTTAACAGGGAGAGGAGTGGCCTCCCAATTGTTCAGCTGGACATCAGGACCAATGAATTGAACATCTCTGTCGCTAGTGCCTTCTTCGAGTTCCAACATATCAGCCTCGACAAATAAATCTTGAAAATAGTTGATTATTTCATCGTTAATTTCCAACACTGGCTTTGGGAGAGGTGGTCCAGAAGATTCTGTTATGCGGGCTTTGATGAAAGATTTGTATATCGGTGGTACAGGCTTGGTAAGTGACCATACACCTCTATTCTGCTTCTTTGCCTTCATTTTGTCCTCGACACTAAGCTTGTAGCCTAAGCCAAAAGTACCCATGCTCTTTCGTGGACTCAACGGATAAGCTCTCCCTTGCAAGAAGATCCCCAAGCCTTTACCTGGTTCGAACCCGTGCTTCAGCATTTCATTTACAATCATCACGGACGCCATGGGCAATTGTGGTTTTGGAATGAGACTCCCCTCGAGGATATGCTCAACCACCACTACCTCAAAAGCCTGGTAGACCAGTGTCTCATTCTCATTATTTGCCTTAATAAAAGGGAGGGAAGAGTCCTTGTAAACTGACACATCCCCTTCGCCATGAACAATCACTTCTTGTCGGTCGTATTCAAACTTAATCATCTGATGCAACGTAGAGGGGACTGCCCCAGCCCTATGTACCCATGGTCTCCCCAATAATAGATTGTAGGATGCATTGATATCCAACACTTGAAAATTCACGGTGAAATCGACAGGCCCTATTGTTAGTACAAGCTCTATTTCACCAATGGCATCTGTTCTTGACCCATCAAAAGCTCTAACACATACGTTGTTGGGTCGCACCCTTTCAGAACTAATATTCAATTTTTGTAGGGTTGATAAAGGACAAATATTTGCTCCAGATCCTCCGTCAATTAGAACTCGAGTGACATATGAATGCTCACATTTCACAGTGATATGGAGGCCTCCGTTATGTCCTATTCCTTCCACTGGTAGTTCGTCATTCGAAAAGGTGATATGATTTACCTCAAAGATTCTCCCAGCAATCTTCTCTAACTGACTAACTGTAACTTCATTAGGAACATGTGCTTCGTTCAGAATCTTCATTACAGCTTTACGATGTTCATCTGAATGTATCAACAAAGACAACAGAGAGATTTGGGCTGGAGTCTTCTTTAACTGTTCCAAAACGGAGTAGTCTGATAATTTCATCTTTCTTAAGAACTCCTCTGCCTCTCCTTCAGTGACTAAATTCTTGACTTGCATTTGGTCATTTTTAGTTTTCCTCAATTGCATCGGGGCATAGCATCTTCCCGAACGGGTTATTCCTCCCGCTTCATCTATTTCTTCACTGACCTCCTCCCCATTGTATATCACGACATTAGGCTCATAATTCCAAGGAACAGCTTTGGGGTTTGTCATTGGAATTTGGGACACCGGCCTAATGATTACATGTGGAACATAGGCTCCCTTTACGATCAAGATAGGCTTGTTTGGCCCTCTTGGAACAGCCAATCTTTCCTCCCCTTGAACATCTTCAAGCATTCCTTTCACAGTTAGGATAGATGTGTTTGACGACCTCAACTTTTCTGATACCTTCCCTGACCCTGAAGGTGCCATTTTTGTCAAGTCAACAACATTCGTCGAATTTTCTGCGCTAGTTCCTACCTTAAGGATTGGCTTGTATGGAACTGCAAATTCTTCATAACTATTCATCATTTCTAACATGTTCGTTTCAGTATGCCTCGGTAATGGATTTTGATTGATATTTGGTCCATTAGGACTTTCAACCATAATTCGATTAGTATCGATCAAATCCTGAATTGCTCTTTTTAGATACCAGCATCTCTCTATGTTGTGCCCTGGGGCATCAGAACAATATGCACAGTGTTGAGAATAATCTAGATTTCTCGGGGGAGGATTTGACATCTTTCTTTCAATAGGACTCAGAATATTCAACGCTCTTAATTTTTGAAACACACTAGCATATGACTCTCCTATAGGGGTGAACTCATCCTTAGATCCATTTCCCTTCTTATATTGTGGTCTAGGACGTGTAGACATTCTGGTTGTATTTTGGTGAATTTGTGGAGGTGGTGGATGATTTTGAGGAATTGGTGCGCGCCATCGCGGATAAGACGGAGGGACAATTGGTTGTGCGTTAAAAACGGGATATGGAGAGTACGATACAGGATATTGCGGAGTCTGGGAAGAAAAATAGTGTTGTGGGGAATTATCGTGGATATAAGTCCGAGGTGCCGATACAACAGTTGCTACATCCTCTCGTCTCTTCTTCCCTCAAAAATTTCCAGAACCACTTTGAAGCACTTGTGTTGTGGCTTTTAAGGCAGCTTGACTTACAATCTTTCCAGACTTGATGCCATTTTCCACCATTTCTCCAACCTTAATAACTTCAGCGAAGGTCTTTCCAACGACAGAGAGCAAATAGTGAAAGTAATCAGGTTCTTGCGCTTGCAGAAAAACGTCAATCATCTCAGACTCCTTCATCGGTGGTCTAACCCTAGCAGCTTGCTCCCTCCATCTGACGGCATATTCACGAAAATTTTCCGTGGTCTTTTTCCTCATATTGGCTAGCGAGGAGCGGTCCGGCACGATGTCAATATTATATTGGAATTGTTGTACAAAACATCGAGCCAAATCATCCCATGTATGCCAGTTGACAATATCCTGATCTATGAACCATTCGGATGCAATCCCTACTAAGCTTTCCCCAAAATAGGCCATAAGTAACTCTTCTTTTCCCTCTGCACCCCTCAGTTGATTGCAATATCTCTTCAAATGAGCTATGGGATCTCCGTGACCATCGTATTTCTCAAATTTTGGAGTTTTAAAACCAGCAGGCAAATGGACGTGGGGAAACAAACACAAGTCACTGAATGAGATGCCTTTGTGGCCTCCTAATCCCTGCATATCTCTTATACTCTGTTCCAAACTCTTCATTTTCTTAGTCATCTCTTCATGTTCCTCATTCTTAACCATCTTTTCAATTTCGACAGGGGAACTATATTGATGAATGTGTGGATAAGAGCTTGGAATTTTAATGGCCTCTTCAAGAGTGTAACTGTGATCATGACGAACTTTGGGCGGAGGATCGCTGTTGGATTTGGGAACCATTGTTGGTTGCAGGACGCTATTAGTCGGAGCAGTTGACACAAAGAGTGGATTACTTATCATAGGTGTAGTCGAAGGGCGCACCATAGAAGTTCCAGCGATATTGGATGGGTTAGCATACGGGCCGAATCCAGGGGGATATACTGGATCACTTGTCGACACCTGGATAGGGGGCGACATATTTGCATTAAAATAGTCCCGGATTGAGGATGGTGGGGGTTGTCCACTCATCCAAGCCTCGTACATCTCTGCCATTTGTTGTTTCAATGCCCTTACTTCTTCTGTTGAACCTGTTTCTTGTGAAGTCATTTGATTTTGGATCTCATCATTGTCAGATTCGTTTCCGTCTTTGTGGGCCATTTTCTGTTTCCCTTTCGACCTTGTATTGTAAGGATGTGATGCCAGTTTTACCACAAACCAACCACCTTTAAGCTAATCAGTCGCTCTTTCTCTCTCTCTCTCTCTCTCTCTCTGGATGGAGTAACAAACAAATTAGTGTTAAGAAATTATGCACATTGCAGCCACATACAACTATCAATATGGAAGACCTTATGTTTCATCCCGGCTTATCTAGGTGTTCTTCTCTCCTTTAGTTATTTATTATTTTATATATATATATATATATATATATATATATATATATATATATATATATATATAAATCAGTCTCGATCGAACCCCTTGGGTTGCCTACGTATCATGTTGGCGCATGAATCAGATCTTTGCGTAGTTCGAGGATTAACTTTAACTCTTTTTTTTTTAAAATTTTTATTACATATACTTTAAATATTTATGTATTTATATTAAACGGAAAAATGAGACCAGAAATAAACATAAGTAGAAAAAATGATAAGAAATTTCCAAATGAATGTCAATAACTTAAACAGACACTACTTAGACAAAGTGTAGAAACCTAGAATGAAATAAAGTAAAACTTAAACTAAAGAAAACAATACTAATGAGACAAAGGTTTGCATCATCCTCGCTATCCCAAAGACACAAATGTCATCCCTGCATCCCAAATCTGCTTACTCACGGAGATGGTGGTCTCAAACGACCTCCCACACTCTGATATATATCTTGCAATGAAGTCGTGAGGTACTCAGCGAATTCAGGAACTTCAGCCAGAAATTGCTCATGGTTCAACTCTTGGTAATCCAGACCCATTTGGGCAGCACGGTCAGCCAAACGATGGACTTTTGATCGAAGTGCAATGCAAGTCTGACTCCATCCTCGTATCTGTAGATCACGGGAGGCGATCATTTCTCTAGCACGTTTTTCTTTAGTCAAGATTGACTCTATTTCCTCTCGAAGTCTTCCCCTTTCACGGATCCATTGAGCTCTCTCTTGATCGAAGTCTGTCTGACTGGTGTGACCATATGTACTCAATTGTTGTTGTCGAGATGCTGCCAATTCTGCGACTTGTGCTCCCCTAATTATTGCTAGATTAACTTGTCCTTAAAGCAAGGTTTCTCTCTGAGTTGCCTTGGCTCTTTCCTCTTCGAAGTCTGCTTGTTGTTGCGTTAGAGCGGTTGTAGCAAGTTCTAATTGCGCTCTTAACTCTTGATTTTCAGCAAGGTAATCACGCACAGCCAACTCGATCTCAGCCTCATGGTCTATTGGTTCTTTTACAGATCTCTCTGGTCTAACTCGTACCAGAGGTTGTTGCTCAAGCCAATGGGAGTATCCTGGGTGCGTCTCTCCTGTGTGTCGTTCTTTGACCATCGTTCCAATTCCCATGACTAAACAACCATCCCAAATCCTCTGGACCAATCCTTCTGGAAGGGGGACTTCTGGTCCAATTTCGGATACAAAATCTCTCATATCCTCAGTAACAGGTATAACTTGGCGTCGACCCATCTGACGCAAAACCCGTAGCGGTACGTACGGTTGCACACCTTTAATACCCATCAACAATAAAAAAGGACGAAAAGAGGACATATGTATGACTTCATCCCAAGGGAACCAAGGATAGTTCCAAGTGATCTTATCTTCTGTTAGCAAACGAAAATGTTCCACCCAAGCATTGACCCCTTCTGGACACTTGTACTTCTCTACTCTTTTGGCATGACTTGTAATGTAATCGCTCCGATCTTGAATGAATCTTACCACTGTAGGTGGTCGATAAAGATGTTCTACTATCCATAGTTGAAGCAATATGTTGCATCCCTCAAAGAAATGTTTCCCTTTCTGGCAGACAGTCAAAGCACGATAGATGTCAGCCAAAATCATGGGAACGATGGTATAATTCTTTTTCTCAACTAACACATTCACTACTCCGGTCAAAAGGATGTTAATCTTTCCACCTCTCCTCGGAAACACCATAGTTCCCAAAAAAGCTACCATAAAAGCAAAACGTCTATGCTCTTTCCACGTTTCAAAACTTCCCTTATTGTTGAGTTTCTTTCCAAATTTCTTGAATCCTTCCTCCTTTCCATACCTATCATACAAAAATTGTAGTGAGATCCAACCTTTGTCTAATGATTCTTCCTTGGATTTGCAAATGTTCAAGTGTTGAAAAAATTTGTTGACAGATATGCCCCTTGGGGCTATAAGCCTCTAATGGTGCAATCTCACTCCAAACCCAGTAAAGCCAGCTATTTCCTCCAAGGTTGGGGTCATTTCAAAATTTGAGAAACGAAAAACATTATTGGTCGAATCCCAAAAGGACAACAGTGCTTCGATCACATCCCGCCTAGGTTCCACTTGCATGATTCTGGTCAAAAAACCCAAATATTTGAAAATTATACCTTGTTGCAACAAACCCATGTCATTCCACCATTCCCACAACTGCCAGGGAGTACAATCTACAACCTGAAGGGGTACATTCGAATCTCTTTTCCTTTTCTGACTTTTTCCGCGATCGGGATGAACCATCTTGTGCCTCTGGAAAAAGATGCAGGGTCAAGAAACTCATATATATGATACTTAACTTAGGGACCTCTTATATTTGGAAAATAAATAACTAAATAAATAATAACGATAAAATAAATAAAAAGGATGTATTAAACTTATATGACACAAAGTATTTTTCAAATTAGGACTTTAAGGGGAAATGAACACTTGTATTTACAAAGAAATGCATTTGAATGTTTGTCATTTGAATACTCAAACTTAGAGTGCAGGTGGGCAATAAATATCTAATTTATTTGAGAATTTCTTTTGATAAATTACTTATTTTCTTTCAAACAAGTGTTTATTATATGAGTCAAGTGACAAAAATAATTTTTAGTAAATACCTCTTCTGAATCAAGGTTTAAATGATAATTTTCACTAAAACTATTATTATGAGTAACTATTTAATTACTTTTTGTAGATGAATTTAAAGACATATAAGACTATAAAATCTGAATCAATGTAGGTCATATAAATGGTTTAACAAAGAAATTTGTGTGTATAATTAGGAAAGAGAGAGGAAAAATGAAACAAAAAAAAAAAACATATTATTGAAATTGATTTTCCTTAAAATTATTGAAATTCCAACCTATTAAGAATTTATTTTGGTATAAACCTAATACCGGTCAACAAACAAGGTCTTCCACATGATATTTTACAAATATAACACATAAAATGCACATGTTAGTCAAGAAGAGTCTCATGTCTTAAATGGATCCGACCCCTATGTCGAGTCCCACTAAGTGGAAAATAAGAGGAGCCTACTAGGGATATTCCTGTCTATGTTTCAGTTTCACTAGGGTTGATCCTGACGTAGATAGGTATCTAGACTGGCTTACCCGAGTGGACAACTCGAGCCAGGGAGGGGCAACTTATCGGTAGCAGCGCTATTCCGACTTCATTACTGATCCATCCCTGCCTAACACGTGCGACTAATATCCTTCACTGGGTGCCCGGACACTCCAGCTTTAACTCAAGAGAAATTGGGATGCATAACTGCATTCCCCACTATCCTAATTTTAGAGACTCAGATGGTGCGAGAGAATACAGTCATATACAATTTAACAATTTTAAAGCGATAAATGAGCAGCAATTAATCCATCAACACAATACATCCAGAAAAAAACAATAGGGTCGAGTAGAAGTCAATATAATAAAGCTCGAATTCTTGTTTAGTCCCCAGCAGAGTCGCCAGAGATGTCACACCCCTTTTTTTTGGTGTAAGGGTTTTTCCAATTTAAGTGACGTTATTGATTAAGGGATTATTTTAATTTTTTCAGAGTCGCCACTTGGAATTGAGTTATTGTGTTCCAAGTCACCTTTTTATTTTTAATCCCTAACCAAAAGGAAATTACTCTTTTAGTTTTGGTCTGCGAACCAGAAATTTGGGTAAGGAATTCTGTTGACCGAGGGGAAGGTGTTAGGCATCCCTCGAATCCCATGGTTCTAGCATGGTCGCTTCTATTGACTTTTATCTTTTTTCGGATATATTGTGTCTACATGTCATGGTTTGCTTATTTTTAATTGTTGAATTTTTATTAGTCTTAAATTGGATGCATAACTGCATTCTCAATCTTGACATTTAAAGACATAATTGTCTTCTCCTCTCGAGTTCATAACGATCTATTTTTTGTAAGTCTCAACTTAAAATTAATAAAATTTAATTATATTATTAGACAAGGTGCATCACTGCATCCTTTTATGTCTCAAAAAGATGTGCAACCGCAATTTTAATAGAAACAAATATTTTTAACTAGTCATATATTCGTCCTAATGCTTACCTATTTCTAAAAAGTCTAAGTTTATTATTATTGACTAAACTATTTTATACTATTTATATCCATGACTATTATTTAAATAATAAAAATCTAAAATCTTAAACGAAGAAAAATAATTATTTTCATAGTTATATTTGATATGGGTGCATTTACATTTTTTATTTACTTAAGTTATGACAAAATATGATAAAATAAATAAATAAATAAAAATTTGTCACTCTTTCATTTCTTAATGTTTCTAAAGTAAGGACTAAACAAACTATTAGGACAACTCTTTAAATTATTTAATCTATCTTTGGTTAGACACAAGAAGTATTTAATTGATATGCATATATGGTACAAAAATAAAAAGAAAATAATGCAAAATAGAATAAAAAATATTCTAATATCATTATGTCAAATTTAAACACACCCAAATCTCGAGCAAACTTTATAACATGAAAATCAAGTTTTATATAATCATAAAAAATATATATATACAATAAAAATTAAATGATACCTCTTGCGAAAATTCAATTCACGAAAAGGAAACAATCCTAAAAAAATAAACTCGAAACAATGAAAGTGAACCTCGACCTTATTTTTACTTGTGAGTGAAAGAAATATAAAGCGGGGGCAATTTTTGGTTGTTGAATTTTCTACTCTTTTTTTTTCTCTTTTTTTTCCATTCTCTTTGCACGTTCTTTTTTTTTTACTTTTTAATAATTTTGTTACCTCTCTTTTTTTTAACATTCTTTATATTAATATTTATTTCTTTCCTCCTTATTTATTAATTATATATTTTGTTTTTCTCGTATTTTTCCTTTTTTAAAATTTTCTTATTCTCTTTATTTATTTGTTTATTTAAAAGAATGTTTTTATGATCTATTTAGGGGTTAGATTTTTAGAGTTATGATAATTTTAGGATTCTTTTTTATTATTATTATTATTTAGATTCAAAATAAATTTTTATGAAATATATAATTTGTTTTAATAAGAAACTTTAAAACATTACGACTATTCTTTAGGAAAATTTTCTTTTTAATATTTTTCCCCTTTTTCTTTTCTTTTCTTTCCTTTTCTTTTCCTCACCTTTCTTGCACGTTTTTTACCTTTTGCTTTGTTTTAAAAAAAAATCTTTTAGTTTTATACATTTTCTACTTATACTTCTTATTCTGTTCTTCTTTTTCTTTCATTTTTTTTTCACGCTTTGTTTTCCCTTTTTTTTAAAAAAAAAAATTATGTTCTTATTTTTTTTCTCTTTATTTATATATATATATATAGATAGATATATTTCAATCATTTTTCCCTTACGTTTTGTTAATCTCTTTTCTTATTTCTATTTTTTCCTCTTTCATGTATATTTTATGTTACATTTTGTTTATTTATTTATTGTTCTTTTTTTTTTCTTAAACCAAATAACAAAACAAATTAAATGAAATCTTAACTTAGGTACTAATTAAGCAAAAATACATATACGATTCATGAATAGAAATTGCCAACTAATAACACATTTTATATATTTCTAGATATGTTTTTAAGGAATTCAAAGTTATGCAAAGAGGATAATCTCGTTCACTTGTCACTTGAATCAGTCATCAATAAATGTGCTAAAGTAAAACTTAAACAAAATAAAGTTCATGACTATCCACGTAATGTATATATAATAAATAAATAAATAAAATCAAACCTTTGTGCATGTAAAACATAATCACGTATTCTACCATTGTTACGTTATAGTTAACGAAAATAAAACTCATAATTAATATAGTTATTATATCAAAGAAATATTAAGAAGTTTCAATGAACAACTTTAATGTACGAAATTCAATTCTTGCTCAATAATAACATACATTACACAAACATAAAATATAAATAAATGTTACCTCTGACGAAAATTGGTTCACGAGAAAAAGAAAACAAAACCAGCAATTAGGAGTCACGAACTTGGAACCGCAAAAAATGGACGTCAAGATTTTTGTCACAATAAGTAAAAATATGATGTATAGTGTTTTTTTTTCTTCAAAATCGTCTTCTTTTTTTTTCTTCTTTTTTTTGGTGTTATGGTATGTATATATAAGACATGGGTTGTATCATGTAGAGTAAGAAGTATGGATGAAATGGGAGAGTGGGGGTAGTTGAGAGAAAGTGGGAGTGTGGAGGTAGTTAAGAGAAAGTGGGAGTGTATAAATTTTGCAGCTTTTTCTTTTGTTTGAAAAAGTCAAACTTTTGTTCTCCTTTTTAGTTTTCTTGTGTACTTTACGTATAATGTGTTTTTGGGATAGGCATAGGAGTGGGTTAGATTATTTAAGTTATAATTTTTAGTTTTATTTTTATTTTAACTATAGATAATAAAGTAATCAACTAATCATAAAAATATAAGACAAAGTCAAAGAGCTATAAAAAAAATAACTGAATAATACTACTGTATTTATAAAAAAATAATATAGATTTTTCATACTCTTCCATTTTTTTATTTTTTTTTTAAACAATTGAATAAAAAATAAAACTTACCAAAAATAGGATTCTATTTTCTTGTTGTTTTCAAATCTTTACAAACTTAATAAGACAAAAGTAAAAATATTAAATTAAAATTTATAAAAGTATTTCAGCTCTAAAATTGATGTAAAATTTTAGGTTCGATCGAAATTACGTGTCTACAATTTTGACAATGTTTGAGTTCGTAATTTCATTTTTTTTATGCAACTATCAGACCGTTTTTGCTCTAGTGAACATGGAAGTCCTATTCGGGTCAGTAGATGGAAGAAGAACTTGAAAATTAACACTGTTATGGATGTGCTTCTGATACTGATACTGAGGTTGATCATATATTTGATGTTTTTCCTAAGGTTGGATAGTAATTTATCCTCCTTCTTTGCAACTTTTTGTTGGGGCTAAATTATGTACATAAATTGGTACTTCTAAGTATTTTTAAGATCAATTTATGTGATTGTAATTTAGCTTTTTTAAATATATGTATATATTTTTACTATTTTATGAAATAATTATATTTGACTTTTAACTTACTTTCTTATTACTTTATATGTTTAAGTGGATTGTTTGTTAAATTATGTGATGAGACATTTCAAATCCCAAAAAGACAGAGTCTAAATTTTTCAAGATATATTTGAACGAGTTGTTTTTTAAAAAAAGTAATTAAAACTTATTACGTAATCAACACTCGAACTCCCGACCTACAGACTAATCGTTTAAACTCTAACCATTCGCGCTACAATAATAACATTCGTTCATTTTTACGAAAGGAAATGTGTATAGCTTAATATCAAGTTCTTCTATGTACTTTTCAGTTTACCTAGATGCTTCAAAAGTGCTTAAAATCGATTTTTGCATCAAAGCACTTAAAATAAGTTACATGAAAATGAATTAAAATGTTTCTCCATAACAATCCAAATATAAACTTTTACAATGTCATTTATCAAAAAAAAAAAGTAAATTATATAAATACGAAAAGCTTCAAAGAGTCTATTTTTAAAAAAATAACTTAAAATTAAGAACTATAACCTAGATTCAAACTCGTGACCTATAGACTAATCGTTTAAGCTTTAATCATTCGCGCTGCAATAACATTCATTCATTTTTTCGAAAGGAAAAATTAATAAACAAATAAAAAACATGTCACTTATTTATTATTTCAATCTAATAACTTCAACTTTACCTTAAAAAAAATTAAAAATAAAAACTATTCCACGTATTGTGTCACACCCTTCACCCACCACGTGTAACAAATTCTTGAATGTTCCATGAATAACCTTCTACACAAATAACAAAGAATTACAAGTTACAACTCACGCATATTTTATTCAGGAACACTCCACGAAATCCTTACTTTACACAACCCAAAAATATTTTCTAAAACTTAATTATGAAGAAGATTTTTGCTATTTATGCATTGAATTATGTGACTTTAGTTAATTTATTACATGTTACAAATATTCCTATGAATTGACTTTTGTTCATTCATTGTGGCTTATTTGTGAGCTATTTATATGCGCGATGAGTATTGCATTTAATTATATGATTCAAAAAAACATAAACTAATTTGAACAGTAAAGAATGAAAAACACATTAAAAAATGGATTTCTTAAAAAATTAGAACAAAAAATATAGATTTCTTATTCAAGCTGTTATTTGGCAGATGGGTCACATCCTTTAAATGCACTACTTCTGAACTTTTAATTTATTTTCAAATTCACAGATTTGTCATCATTATTTTTTACTTACACCACTTGCTTAAGACTTAACTATTACGGAACTCGCACAATTATGAGTTCCACTATTATTTTCATGTAATAAGCAAAAGATAAAAAAATACTTGGGCTATATTCACTTTGATTTGTAACTTGTTTGAATTGGCATAATTTATACTTGTAATGATACCAAACGAATGGTGTTCATATGACACTGATATTTGATCATAACAAAGATCTTATATTTGTGTTTTGTTTCCATAACGTCATTTTAATTACTAATAAAACGCAATTAAGTGAATCCATGTTAATTTTTTTTTTTTAGTAATATGATTAATGGAGACGCGAAAGCACCACGACAAATCAGGCACATAATTCAATTATACACATGGCAATAAGTAATATGAGTATCATATTTATTAGACTATGTTTATTGATAATATAGTAAAATTCATTAAACAATATATGAACGAGAGTATATAATAGGAGTATCTCATTTTATAAAATTCCCTAGTGATAATCATTAAATAACTTATTTGAACGATAGTAAATACATTTCCTATGGTAATTATTAACGAATGCTATTGCAGTGCATATGATTAAAGCTCAGACTATTAGTATATAGGTAACGAGTTCGAATCTAGGTTTAGGTCCCAATTTTACGTATTTTCTTTAACAATTACATCTTTGAGTCATTTAATATTTAAGTATTTTATATTTTATATTTTTTTGAAAAATAAGATTGTAAAAGTTTATATTTGGATTGTTTTCACAAAAATTGAAGTCTAAATTTCTATAACTCAAATCATTATGATAATAATAACACTAACAAATCCAATTGGGGTAATAGTAATTTACAAATGGCCTAGTAAAAGTACAGAACTTGGTAACTTCTTCATCGCTACTACAACCGTAACATAGGTATACTTCATCAGATTCATCACTGTCATATCCAGTTGGGGGAATATTAAGTAGATATAATAGTGTAGTGCAACATCGTGGGGGTTCTATAACAAATACATGATTAAAGATACAAATTGTACCTAAAATTTGTCGAAGACGTTGTTGACATTCCCTTGTTACTATTCTTTGTTGTTGCATTCCTTTCATATGGCAATTCGTTTCTATCCTTTGTTCTCTGGATTCACCGCCTAAAAATATCGAAATTAAGGCAAACACATATGTTGCAGCTTTGTGGCCTCCCTTCGATGCTCTTTCCAGCATTTCAAGTGCTTCATCTGTACTTTCATTTCTGAAATAGTTCTTCTGAACATATGAACACCGAACAATGAATTAGAACGGATTAATGCGTAGATATATTCTTTAACCAACCAAATATATAAAAAAATATTATATATATATTACCACACATGTTCTATACAAGACTTCATTATTTTCATATTCTATACACCAGTTCATGAACGACTCGAAATATCTGTAATTTTCATGGCTTGGGAGTTGCAATGGTATAATTGGAACGTCTAACTTCGACAGATTCATATAAACCCCCCGTTGACGACCTATTTCGTTAAAAACGTTTGCAACTGAAAAATTGATGGGTTAGTAAACACAAAGTAAATAATAGAAAATAGAATAATTTTTCTGTTTTACCTTAGTTTAAAATTTATCAGATCCTTGCACAATATCGAAGCCACCCTTTCTACGATCTATTCTAATATTCTGGTATCTAGGAATTCGAAGAAGAACATATCCTCTTCATACTTTTCATTGTGTGTAAAAGCGTTAGAAGGTGAAGAGTGTACATTTTTGGGATCTTCAGCTTCTTAAAATGTTAGAATGCAAAGTGCAAAGTGTGTAAAAGACGACTTTGAAATTTCATCTACTTCTGACACCCTGCCTTAATTGAGTGTCTACGTGGTAAATACTGTATCATCTTCAATAAATCAATTAAGACTATCGAGTAATTTCTTTGGATAGTCACCCATGTTTGGGAAATTACCTAGAAATATCACTTATGTTTGTTTTAGATCCACAATATCACCAACTTTACCTCTTTTACTCAAAATATACTTCACACAAAAAAACATTATCTCTATCCTAATAGGATGCCATGTCACATTATATTTAGTAACAAAAGATATATCTTTATAGAATTAAAAAAAATGTTAATAATAAAAAAGAAATAATGTTATTGTAGCACGATTTGTTAAAGCTTAATCAAATAGTCAATAGGTCACGTGATCGAATCTAGGTGTAGGTCACAATTTTAGTTTTTTTAAAACAATTAGATCCTAATAGTTAAATTTTTTGAACTAAACATTTTTGGTGGGAAGTAAAACAATTAATAACTCTATAAATACCCAATACTTATCTCTCAATATACACCAATTTCTTTCTCATTCATACCAATGACAAACTTCACTCCACTGACTAATCCTCCCGTACCATGATTCAGAATTAGACTAAGTAGATCATATGCGACGCAAACAGGGAAGGTAAAATATCAGATTTCATTGTTTCTCGTTTATTTTGTATATTTGTTTGATTTAAGCATATGAATCATGTAATTAATGTCCTGTGTTTTATTTTTTATGCAGTGGATTCCACAATCAGTAAGTCGATATTTTCCCACGAACCCAACATATACGGTGTTCACTTTTGTACATCCTGATAGTGCATGTGGAGATCAATACTACAATTTAATTGTAGGTGACAGTGGTATATCCAAGCGGCGGAGGTTTTCAGAGGGTTGACACGATTTTGTTGTTGATGTTGGATTGGTTGAGGGAGAGGTATTAAAATTTGTAATTTGTCGTACTGATGAGGGCATAGTAGACATCATTGTTCGTAATGAAATCCATGAGTATCTTCTTGTGGATTTAATCAATTACACAAAACTGATATATATTTATCATTAAAATATTATTGTATTTGCACGTCTCCATTTATATGAACCATTTTCAGTACTTACTAGTAATTGTTTTTTGAAAAGTTATAGTTAATCACTAACGAGTAATAGCATAATTAATATAAATCAAGCAAGTCTAAATATTAACAATCTTGAAAATAAATACTTTGACCTAGGAATTCTAATTAGTGTTGATTAATACAATACTCCTTCCATTTATCCGTTATGAACATAGTAGTTGATTCGTCTTACTAATATATTTAAGTCAATCTAGGAAATTAATAGTAATTGTTTTATTAAATGTTATAGTTAATAATTAACGAGTAATACAAGCATGTTTTAAAAATAAATACTTTGATCTATCAAAATCAGTTATTCTTGAAAATATATGCGTAACATTTTCGGAGTGAAAATTTATGGTGGGAATTGTAAAGGTTATAGTTTCTAAAACAGTTGTCAAAAGGTTATAATCAAGCATGGTAAAAGGACATGTTTCCAATGCATTGAAAATGATTATTTATGATTTCATTGTTAAACATTAAAAAAGAACCACAAAATTTACCAAAGAAAACACAAGTGTCACCCACTCTTCTCTCTTGATATTTTCAAGATTTTAAAAAAATAATATTGTTTTACAAAAATAAAATGAGAAATCTAAGCGTAATAATGCTAAAATATGAATAGTGTATTTAAAATTGAATTATAATATAAAAGTTGTCACGTCCTGAGCCTACACCCTGGACGTGACTGACACCCAATGACCATTGCTGGCCTTGAGAGAACCCCTAACTTACTTAAATCAGCGGAAGACTTAAACACAAGAGATAACTCAAAAATAACTTTAAAATAATACTTAGCCAAAATGACAACTCAAGTTTTATCATTTATAAGTGAGATGAAAAGACTAAAGAAACTAACTATATCTGTCTATGAAGCCTCTAAAGTAAAGATGGATGTTAGGACAGGACCCCCAATCATTTTAACAACTAAAGCTTAAAAAAATAACTATATGATAAAGATGTCTTCCAAAATGAAAGGAGACTCACAAACTGACTCTGAGCTGCTCATTGGATCAACAGTACGCCGAATGCTGATCCTAGTTACATGCTCTGCACATAATATGATGCAGGCCAACAGGAATACGAGTATGTATTTTGGAATGCTAACAACACTTAAGCTTGAAAAAAATTAAGAAGGAGACTTACTTTGGCTCTGCTAAACTCATGAACAACTAACTCATTTCAATATAAGCAATTTAAAAGTATGTGCCATATAAAGAAAAATAATCTGAAAACATGTTGTAAACTCTGAATGTATACAAGGATACAATTAACTCTGAGATGTATGCAAAAATACAAATAAATTGATGTATATAAGAATACAATAACTTCTGTGGGAGTTTCTCTAACCGACAATCAATCACTTAAGAGCTACAGTGATGATACAACGATCTACCTCACGCTGCCAGCGCATCCTATACCCACCCAAAGGTATAAGACCTAAACTGCCGAATGGATCCACTAGTCTACTGCAAAAAGGGTTCATCTAAGAAGTATGACCCTTTTCTACCCATGGTGGCTACGTGGTTTATGGAGGCTGTAAGTTGTTTGAACTCTCCCCCATATCGGTGCTCAATACTACTCCCAAAAATATGTAGTCTCTTACGTTTTAAGTAAACATACTGATTTTGTGGTTTAAGATTAGTGCTCAAAATACTTAGCTCTAAGGCTAGCTTGGAAATCTTAGTTTCCCTGCTTTCTTTTTTTAGAAAGCTATAGTTCTTTTCTGAAAACTCGGCCTAAGGCTCCTTGGAAATCAAAGTTTCCTTACTTGCTTAAATGTAAAAAAAAAAAAAAACATTTTTAACTCTCCTTGGGAATACTTAGTCCCCCTATACCTCTGAAGAAAAATAACTCCAACTTAACTCTATACTTAGATTGAAACTTGAGCCTTAAAACAAAATTAAAATGTTTAAATCAGACTCTTGAAAACTTTAAGAACTTTACTTTGACTTGCTTCTTAACTTTAGATTTGACTCATAGCTTCTTTAACTTTGATCCTAATTTTCCTTGAATTGAATTATGGATTCAAGGTTCATGATCTCATGTCTAAGGATGATTTAATGATGTTTAGGCGTACCTTAAAGTGTTGGAATCAACTAAGAAATGTGGGTACATCACTTAGAAACTAGTACGAAAATATGGGGAATGAATGGGGTGAACTGGCGTCCTTGGTGCTCTGAGAGGCGTGGGGCGCCGGCCCAAACTTTAGAGGATAAGTTGGGGCTCTCTAGGTAGCGCGCCTCCCCAATGCCCTACGCACAGAGACTGTCCTTTTGGTCTATGGGAGGCGCGGCGTCCCTAGGCCCTACAGACGCGTGTATTGACTTTTCTTCTCCGTTTTTCATCTCTAAACCTTCTAAACTTTCATGGATCCTTCCCCAATCACTTAGGATCACTAATAAACTCAATATCCAATACATTAGACTCAAAAAATAACCCGAAAATACGAATCAAATCAACCAAAGGCATGTTGCAACTCAACCAACCAAATTACAACAGTGTTCTTCAAGAACTTCACTTTTCATCATTCAATCTATTCAAAATTCACTAAATTAAACAAGCTGGTGTGTGGGTGAACTAACTCAACATAGAAATATCTCATATACCTTTTCAGGGATCACCCCCAACGAATTCCACCAGCCGAACTTCGACGATCTTGAACGTTCTTTCTTCTTCTTCTCCTTTCTCCTCTTTTCTCCTCTTCGTTTCTCTTCTTTCAAAACCCTAACCTGTTTTCTAAAAGCGTGAACTGAATAGGATCAGTAAAGACCCCAATTTAACCCAAAAACAAAATAAAATAATTGGATAAGGAAAAGAAAACTTTTTCCTTCCCAAATCTGGATCGGACTATCCTTAATCTAACAACCCAACTTTCGAAAGGCATAACTCACTCATACGATATCGAAATCGCGCAAAATGGGCAGCGTTGGAAAGATATCTTCAAGGGCTTTCCATCCATATCAACAACAACCACCTCTGACTCAGCCTGAGGTAGGATTTATGACCGTTTGAAGTTGACCAAAAACTCACTTTTTCCCAACTTAAGAAAATTTCCAGATTTTAATTCTTTCCAAAAGTGACTATTTAAACTTCTAAGCTTCTTCCTAGCTATCTCAATTTGCGAGATGTTACAGTTTTAAATATATTAGTTATTTATATACAAAAAAATGTGAAATTAATTTATGGCTGGTTAGCTTATAAATGCATGTCAAAATACTAATAGTCTTGAAATTAAATATTTTACCTAGGTGAACCTAGAGTAGTTGATTAGTGGTGAAAATTGTTTAGCTTATACATGCATGTCGGAGTAAATGTTATAGTTAATCACTAATGAGTAATATCATAATTAATATAATGGAAGATAAATCAATTATTCTTCAAAATAAATGCTTAATATTTTCAAAGTAAATATTTGTGCTGGAAATTGTAAAAGTTATAAATTCTTAAACGTTAGTACTAATTAATACTCATTCCTTTATGAACCTAGAGTAGTCCGTAAATTAAATTAACTGTATGATTAAACAACAAATTGAATGTCTCGAAGAAAACATTTGTGCTGGGACATCAACAAATTTAACAAATACTACTATAAATAGTCAATATTATCTCTCAATTTACACCATACTCTAATATCAATAAACTCATGGGAGACTTTACTCCAGTGTGTAATCCACCTTTACCTTTGTTCAAAATTAAACTAACTTCATCATATGTCTTGTTAAGTGGATTGGTAAATTTTTGCATATTACTATTTTTCGTTTTATTTCTTCATTTGTTTGTTTTGTAAGATAATGAATTAATTTGTTTGTGAATTTTTGTTTTATGTAGTGGCTACCACAATCAGTAACTCCATATCTTTCCACAGACTCAACATTTACGTTGTTAACTTTCATATATCCTGATAGTGAATGTAGAAATCTATACCGTTTATCTGTAGGCGCCTCTTGTTTTATAAATTGACGGAGGTTATCAGAGGATTGACACGACTTTGTTGTTTCTGCGGGATTGGTTGAGGGCGATGTTTTAGTTTTTGTTATTTGCCTTCGTAAAAAGGACTTTGTAGAAATATTTGTTTCTAAAGAAATCCATGAGCAACTTCTTATGGAACTCATAGATGAAGAAACTTTGATAGTTCTTGATTAATTAAAATGTTTTTTGATTTTGTTTAAGTTGTTCAAGTGTAAGTGTAAAAAGGACAATATAAATCTTGAATATATATATTTGATCAATTTAGAAAATCTAAATAAATGATACTCTTGGTTAACTTAATTAGGTCTAAAGAATAAGTGTAAATATTACGGTGAGAGGATATTTATTAGAAAAAATTCGTATGTGTCTTCTTTAAATTCGAAATGAAGATACATATGAATTTTTTTAATAAAGAATGAAAAAGGTGGTAATAATGTTTAGTGGGAAGTTTGAAATTTTCTATACTCCTACAAAAACACATGACAGTCTCTCTAACAAATGTGACCGTTTGAACTATTGAATTCTACCTTTGTAATTGATGGGCTTTAAATAGTTGCAATTTACTTACTATTCTACAAAATATTCGTAACTCTTTCTTCTCTTCTTATATCACTACCATGTCTCCTTCAATCAACAGAAACACACATGATAATCGTAGAAGACGATTTCACACAGTTTGGGAGATTGAACTTCTAAAGGACGAAGTACAGGACATTTCTCGTGCAATGGACACACTTAATCGTGAAGTTAGGACCTTGTCTCGTTGTCACACCCCGATCCTATACCCTAGGCGGGACCGGCACTCGAAGACCATTGCTGGCCCTCAAGCAAACCCATGGACTGGCTACTTAAATCAGCGGAAGACAAACCTCAACTTTGACACGAGTAATACATAGTAAAAGGAAAAAATTACGTCATGTCATAACTTTGGCCAAAATGGCACTTGATTCTTAATAACTGAAAACAACTCCAAACCGAAATACTATAGTCTACGAAGCCTCTAAACTATCTAGAGAGGGATGTTGGGACATACCCCACAACATCCTAAAAGCTAAGATAATATAGAAATGAAAAAGGATGTCCTCTAGGATGCAAGGAGGCTCACCACAAACTCTGAAGCTCAATCAGGATCAACGCAGCGCTGCGTACTGATCCTGAGTACCTGCGTCTGCATCATGAAATGATGCAGGCCAACTGGCATCAGTACATTGAATGTACGAGTATGCGAATTGGAGAGCTAAACAACGACTTAAGCTTGAGGGGATTAGATGAACTTACCTTGGTTCTGCTCAACTCAAGAGTATACTTAACTCAAATGATATATATATATATATAAAACTCATAAAAACAGTGAAAACAACTTAGTTCGTTAAAGGAAATGCAATAACAAACTCAACTTTACTTATATAAGAAAGTAATATCGCCTCTGTGGGAGTTTCTCTAACCGGCAACCATCACTATGAGCCTAAGTGATGGTACAATGTCTTACCTCACGTTGCAAGAGGACCATCCTACACCTTGCCGTCGGTATAGGACCTTACTCAACTTAGTGGATCCACTAGCTCTCCTTACGTGATCATCTAAAAAGTATGGCACGTCAATTCCCATGTTGACTACATGATTTACATGGAGACTTGAGTTAATATGAACTCTCATCTCCATATCGGTGCTCAATATTACCCCTAAAAATGTACTTTAGCTCACAGTTTTAATAAAACTTCCTTCCTTTGGGTTGAGATAATTTACTGAACTCATTTGCTTTAAAAAGCTTCTTTTGGAATCAATACTCCCCTTTTAGTTCAAAAACTCTTTTGGAACTTCTAGTTCCCCTTTTTACTTAAATGTGAAACATTTGTAAACCTCTAGGGAATACGGAGTACTTAGTTCCCTTATATCTTTTTGAGAAGTGAACTCAACTCTTGCTCTTTACTGAACTTGAAACTTGACTCTTAGGGAATACTTAATTCCCTTATAGCTTTTGAGAATTTAACTCAACTCTTTACTTTTTCTTGACTTGAACTTTAAGTCTTTAAAACAAAGTGAAAACTTTTGTGAAAGACTATAGAAACTTTATAAACTTTACTTTGACTTGTTCTTAACTCATAGAATTGACTTCTTAGTTCCTTGACTTTCATCCTGACTTCCCTTGAATTTGAATTATGGATTCAAAGGATCCTGATTTGAGTTCTTGGATGATTTATAGGTGTTTAGAACTCATTTGAAGTGACCAGAATCATTGGAAGGAGTTAATGTACCTTGGAAGGACTTTAAAAGACTAAACTACAAAAATTGGACGAAAAATGCCGGGTTGGGCGCACTGCTGGTGCGCCACGCCAGCCTCAGTTGACTGAGGCTTGGTTCTGGCGCACTGCTGGCGTGCTAGGACCTGGTCGACTGAAGCCATTTTCTGGCGTACTGCAGGCGCGCCGCACTTGCCCCTACCCAGGTGTGTTTGACGAATTTTTTAACTCGTTTTTCTATCTCCAAACTCTCCAAAACTTCCTAGTTCTTTCACTAAACACTGGAAACCTTTAGTACTATCAAAATCTACTAAATTTCACTCAAAATGACTCAAGGAAACAAGAATCACACCAACAATGGCAACCAAAAATCCAATCAACAAGAAAATGAAACTTTCTTTCAAGATTTAACTTCTAGCATGAGATAACCCATAAATTTGTTGAACTGAACAAATTGGTGTGTGGGTGAAGTAATCCAACATAAAAGATCTCACATACCTTGTTAGGAATCACCCCCGACGAAAATTCACAAAGCTAAATTTGGTGTTCTTGCGTCTTCTTTTTCCTTCTCCTCTATTCTTCTTGCTTTCAAAACCCTAGTCATTTTTTCTAAGTGAGTAAACTGAATGGGATCAGTTTCGACCCCAACATATTACTCCAAAACAAATAATTAATTGACTTAAGGAAAAGACCAAAACACCCTTACTAAATCTTTTTTTTTTTTGGAACTTTTCCTGCTCAACAGCCCATTTTTCGAAGGTCATATCTCACTCATACAACCTCAGAAATTCACGAACTTGGCGTCGTTGGAAAGATCTTCCAACGAGATTTCTATACATATAAAAAACTCACCCAAACTCTTTCTAAGTTGGAAGTTATGGCCTTTTGAAAATGACCAAAACCTACTTTTGAAATCTGGAAATTTTCCAGATTTCCTTATTTCCAAATTTGATTTTTTTTCTTGTTTTTCTTAGTTTAACCTTAGTTTATCTAGAATCCGAGATGTTGCACTCGTTCTCTTCAAATCTTATCTACTCAGGTTAATAATGAATTGGAACTTAATAACTGTGGTGGTGCCTATAATAATGAGGGTGGTGCGGTCAAAATATTGAGGGGGGTTGTCCTTCTAACGTTTAGTGATCGACTATTTTTTATTTAATATATTAATGTCTTTAGTAAATTATTATGTTTTTGTTTCGTTTTTTCTTATAGTATTGTATATTTAATTTATATCAGAATTACTCTATATTTTAGTATAAATGATACTTCATTACACCTAACAAGGTAAATAACCGACTCCATCTTAATATTTGAAGCGTTTGTGGTTACTGAACAGTCCACTCTTGAACCAAACCAAACCAACTATTGATCTTATTAGAAATTATCATTTATTCGTGTACCTATAATAGATACATATCTTGCAAAATAATATAATTTAATTCCTAGATGTCTTCATAAGAAAACATAAACGGTATTCTTGGTAATACAAGACTGGTAGATTTAGTATAGGATATTGCACTCCTTAGTGAGAAAGTGAGTCGCCTGGTTGATGAAATTTTTACACCCTACTTTAATCTTTTATTTTATGTTGATGTAACTTTAATTTAAGAAAACACTAAATATTTTGAATTTTATTTTATTTTATATTAATACAATTGCAGCTATTGGTCTAACGAAGGAACCTTTTGAAATAACCAATGCATCTCTTAGACTAACTAACCAGCTTTCGTATAAAAAGCAGTCATCTTCTACCCACAATCCATAACAATTCTATCTTATAACACATATTGTAGTCCCTAATATGTCTACACCACAGAAAGAAAGTGACCATCACAGTGATGAGAAACGGAGATTAGACGATCTCGAAGAGCTTTTAAGACTTAAAACTAATTCGTTGAAGCTCGTCGGGAAAATTTTAGGGCTTCACAGTCAAATATGGAAATTGAAAGGCCGCGTTGGAGATTTGATTCATCGTCCGGAGGGCTTGGAAACTAAAAATGCAGGTGTTGGTGCAGGTACAGCTAACGGCAGTGGCTCCCCAAATAATATTAAGTAGAATTATTAAACTTTAATTACCATTTAGGACTATATTTCTGTTTAATTTACTAAGTTATTATGTATAGTCTTGTTTTTAAATTAATTTCAATCTACTCTTGTCTCTATATTTACGTTTAAATTATGTTTCTTGATAAAGTTTTAATAAAATTGTAACTCTTATAATATAAATAAAAAAAAGAAAAGGAAAATGCACAAGTACCCCATATAGATTATGACCGAATTTTTAGAGACACATCTTAACTAAACTAAGGTCCTATTACCCCCCTCCCCCCCCCCCCCCCCGAACTTTTTTTTTTTTGTAATTTTGTGCACCTTTTGTCTTACATGGCACACTCCGTGACTCCACGCAATTGAGGCGCGTGGGAGATATTTGAATGCCACATAAGCCAAAAAGGTGCACAAAATTACAAAAAAAAAAAGTTCAGGGGATAATAGGACCTTAGTTTAGTTAAGGTGTGTCTCTAAGATCTCGGTCATAGTTTAGGGGATACTTGTGCATTTTTCCTAAAAAAATAACTTATAAGATATACAATAAATTTCAATTTTATACGTTGAATTACTAAGAGATGGTAAAATCAATAACAATCTAAACAATTAGTGCTAGCCGTTTATTGAACGTCACACGAGATACTGACAACAGACAATAGCTTGTACATAAAGTTTAAAAACACTTCCCAAAGACAGCTACTCCTTCAACAAATGGTAGGTTACTCAAGTAGTTTTAATTATGGTGAACAACTTCGATAATCCAGTTCACGCATTTCTGGAGACCAATTATCTTGTTACCAATTAAAAAGAACTAATAGAGTAATTTTTTAAAAAAATTGGATAAAAAAAGGGATGAAAATATAAATAAATTTCATATAGTTATAATGAACGAATGTTACTGCAACACGAATGGTTATAGCTTAAACAATTAGTCACTATGTCACGAGTTCTAGTCCAGTATTAGGTCCCTCCTTTTTTTATTATTATTATAAACATAAAATTGTTCAATCTATTCATATAAAAAATATTCGGAACAAAACTTAAATTTAATTTTTTTACAAATGAACTTATCTTAAAAAAAGAAGAGTGCAAGAAAATTCAACTCATCAAATCAAGTCTTTTCAACAATAAATAGGTATACTCAAGTAGTTTTAATTAGAGTGAACAGCTACAATAATCCCCTTACTCTCACACATTTTGGTTCTTTTTCTATTATTTTTCGACTAAAAATTTATGGAGACCAATTATCTACTTACCAATTACAAAGTAATAGAGTAATTTTTTTAAATTTTTGGGTAAAAAGGGAAGCAGATATAAATAATCCCATTACTCTCACACATTATGGCTCCTTCATTTACTCGGTTTTGATTTTGTTGGTCAATTTTATATTTTCTAGGTTAATATCTTATTAAAAATATATTCAGTAAAGAGTCCGTTCAGTATATGTTTAATGAAGAGTTCAACTTTTGGTGAGAAATTAATCGAAAATTTTTTAGGTGGAAACTATGAAGTTTTAAACACTCCTATAAATACACAACACGGTGTAACTTATACAACAATATTTTCTCTCATTAATAAAATGTTAGAGTACATCCAAGTCTCTTCTCCTCCCCCACCACAGTTCAAAGTGAGATTAAGTAGATCATACGTCATGCGCGATGAAATGGTAAAATATTTCATTGTATTTACTCTTTGTTTGTTTTATTAAAATATGTTGAATTAATGTATTGTTATCTTTGTTTTATGTTGTGGCTTCCGCAATCGGTAGCTCAGTACTTTCCCAAGGACTTAACAAAGACAATGATAACATTTATTGGAATGGACATGACATGTGTAATACAAAACTATTTATATGTAGGCTACTCAAGATCGATGAGCCGGAGGAGATTCTAATGGTTGGAGGTCGTTTATTCGTGAGTTTGGATTGGTTGTGGGGGATGTTTTGATATTTGTAATTTGTAGTAGTGAAGACAACATGGTCGACATTGTTTGTAGCAAAGAATAATATGAACACCATGTTCATAATTTCGTCGATTTGTCCACTGTGAATGTTATTGTTTGAAAAAAATTGTTTTTCAATGGACGAGATTTGTTGTGATTGTTTTCTACATCTTTTATGTTCTGATTCCATTCTTTATTTTTGGCGTTGCATGGAATACTCTGAGCTGACTGAATCTTTTGAAAATCTTCTATAACATCTCGTAACTCAAAATAGCTAGGAATAAGCTAAGAAACTAAAAATAATCACTTTTGGTAAGAAAGAGAAAATTTTGGAATTTTTTCTAAGTTTAAGAAGTGAGTTTTAGTAATTTTCAAATGGATGGAAAGATCTTTCCAACGGCGACGAGTTTGCACAATTTTGATATCGTATGAGGGAGATACATCTTTTGAAAGTTGGGTTGTTGAAGTAGGGAAAGTTCAATCCGGATTTAAAGAAAGGCAAACTAGTCTTTTTATCCTTTTATTTCCTATTTCGTTTTAGGGATTTATTTGGGGTAAAATTAAGATTTAGTTCAGATTAGAAAAGTTATTTTATGCTTAGGGCTTGGAGAAAAGAGAAGAGAAGAAGAAAAAAGGGTGAAAGATCAAGAATTTGCCAAGAACGCCAAGGTTTGCGAGTGGAATTCGTTGGGAGTGATCCCTATCAAGGTATGTGAGATCTCTTTTTTTGGGTTAATTCATCCACACACCAATCTTGTCTCAATTCAGTGGTTTAGAATTGTCAACATGATTATAAGTGAATTCTTGATGAATCTTGTCGAATATCTACTTGATTGAGTTGATCGGATACCAATTGATGTTGATTAGTAGTTTTCGCTGTTCTTTTTGATTTAGATCTGTTGGGTATTGAAGTTATTGATTATCCTAAGGGTTTGGTATAGAACTATGGAAGTTTAATCGATTAAGGATCAGAAAACGAGTTGAAAAATTTGTCAGACGCACCTGGGCCAGGCGCGTTGTGCCTGCGGTAGGCCAAAAACTGGACTCTGATACTGAGGGATGGTGCGGCGCGCCACCAGTGCGCTTGAACCAAGCCTCAGTCAATTGAGACTGGCGCGGCGCACCCCGAACGCTCCTGAATCGGCGTTATTCACCCAGTTTTTGTAGTTTATCCCTTTTAAGTCCTTCTAAGGTCTTTTAACTACTCTAAATGACTTATAATCATACAGAAATCATTAGGAAGTACAAATTTATAACCTTGAATCCATAACTTCAAATTGAAGAAGAGTTAGAGACAAGTTAGCTAGCTCGTACATCTCTTTAAAGATGTCTTTTACAAATACTTTAAACTTGTTTTAAGACTTAACGATCATATTGAGTAAGGAGTAAAGATAAGAATCAGAAGAAGTTCATTTTAGATTTTCATAAGTCTTTCACAAACGTTTAAACTTCGTTTAAGACTTAAGTTGAATTTAGTCAGAGTAAAGTGAAGTCTTTTCTTCAAATATAGTATATGGGGACTAAGTATTCCGCAATGAGTATTAAATGTTTTCACATTTAAAGGAATGAAAACTGAGATTTCCAAAGAGCCTTAGGGCTAGTTTTTAGAAAAGAACTATATCTTTCTAAATGAAGCAAACAGGGAAACTAAGATTTCCAAGATAGCCTTGGAGCTAAGTATATTTTGAGCACTAATCTCAAACCACAAGAGCCATTATTTTTGGGAGTAGTATTGAGCACCGATATGGGGGAGAGTTCAGACAACTCATAGCCCCCGTAAACCATGTAGCCATCATGGTTATAAAAGGGTCATGCTTTTAAGATGAACTTCCATAGTATACTTGTGGATCCATTAGGCATTTCAAGTCTTATACCTTTTGGCCGAGTATAGAATGCGCTGGAAGCGTGAGGTAGATCGTCGTATCATCACTATAGCTCTTAAGTGATGGTTGTCAGTTAGAGAAACTCTCAGAAGTTAAATGTATTTGCTTATATACATCAGTTTATTTATATTTTTACATACATCTAAAATTTAATTGTATCATTGTATACATTCAGAGCTTACAAGATGTTTTCAAACAACTTTTCTTTATATTGCACTTGTTTTTAAATTGCTTTATATTGAAATGAGTTAGTTATTCATGAGTTGATGAGAGCCAAGGTAAGTGTTCCTTCTTACTCCTTTTCAAGCTTAAGTATTTGTTAGCATTCCAACTCACATACTCGTACATTGAATGTACTGATGCCAGTTGGACAACATCGTATCATGATGCAGACACATGTAACTAGGATCGACATTTGTCGCACCATTGATCCAGTAAGCAGATCGGAGTCAGTTGGTGAGACTCCCTTCATTACGAAGGACATCTTTACCATTCATTTATTTTCTTTCAGTTTTTTCAGTTGTTAGGATGATTGGGGGTCCTGTCCCAACATCCATTTTTACTTTAGAGGCTTCATAGACAGATAACATTAGTATTTGTCTTATCCATTTCAGTTGTGTATACTTAAGACTTAAGTTGTTGTTTTAACTAAGCTAATACTCTAAAGTTATTTTCTTTGAATTACTCCTCATGTGCTTAAGTCTTCCGCTGAGTTAAGAAATTCAGGCCAAGGGTTTTCTTGGGGCCAACAATAATCTTCGAGTACAGCCCACGTCTAGAGTGCAGGATCAAGGCGTGACAAATTTGGTATCAGAGCCCATAGTTCAAAAGTCTCAGACGGATGGACAAGCAGAAAGTACTATCCAGTCCTTAGAAGACATGTTGAGAGCTTGTGTGACTTATTTCAAGGGGAATTGGGATGATCACCTACCTCTCATTAAGTTCTCTTACAACAACAACTACCATTCGAGCATCCAAATAACTCCATATGAAGCTCTTTATGGGAGAAGATGTAGATCTCATATTGGTTGGTTCGGAGTTGGTGGAGCAGGATTGATAGGACCAGATCTAGTTCACCAAGCGATGGAGAAGGTTGAAAATGGTACAGAGCCATCAAAAGTCCTACACAAATGTTAGGAGAAGGCTGTTGGAGTTTAAATTGGATGATTGGGTATATCTGAAAGTGTCACCCATGAAGGGTGTTATGAGGTTTGGTAAGAAGGGAAAACTCAGTCCCCGGTATATTGGTTCTTACAGAATATCCAAGCGAATTGTTTGAGTTGGAGCTACCCCAAGAGTTAGCAGTGGTTAATGCATCACCATGTTGAAGAAGTGCATGGGTGATCCTTCATTGATTGTACCAACTGAAAATGTTGGGATTAAGGATAGCTTATCCTATGAAGAGATTCCGGTTCAGATTTTAGATCGTCAAGTTCGCAAATTGAGAACAAAGGAGGCAGCCTAAGTTAACGTCCTTTGAAGGAACCAATTTGTTGAAGAAGCGACTTGGAAAGCTAAAGAGGATGAAAATAAGAGATATTCACATCTCTTTGAATCCGGAGAGAATGTTGATCAAGGTACTAATTCTCTCCTTAGTACTTTATAAACTATGAGTAAGCATGTTGTTACTTGCTTTGTTTGTTGATTGTTGAACCGATGTCACTATCCTTAGTTTAGTGAAAACAATCTCATTCGAGGACGAATGTTCCCAAGGGGGAGATATTGTAACATATCGTAACTCAAAATAGCTAGGAATAAGCTAAGAAACTAACAATAATCACTTTTCGAAAGAAAAGGGAAAATTTGGAAAATTTTCTAAGTTTAAGAAGTGAGTTTTGGTAATTTTCTAACAGTCATAACTTCTAGCTCAAGATGAGTTAGATGTAATTCTTTTTATGGTTAGGAATCCCTTGGAAAAATCTTTCCAACGGCGCCGAGTTTGCACAATTTTGATATCGTATGAGAGAGATATGTCTTTCGGAAGTTGGGTTGTTGAAGTAAGGAAAGTCCAATCCGCATTTAAGGAAGGGCAAACTAGTCTTTTTACCCATTAATTTCCTATTTCATTTTAGGGATTTATTTGGAGTAAATTTAAGTTTAATTTCAGATTCGAAATGTCATTTTATGCTTAGGTCTTAGAGAAAAGAGAAGAGAAGAAGGAAAAAGGGAGAAAGATTAAGAATTCACCAAGAACGCCAAGGTTTGCGAGTGGAATTCATCGAGGTGATTCTTATCAATATATGTGAGATCTTTCGTGTTGGGTTAATTCATCCGCACACCAATCTTGTATCAATTCAGTGGTTTTAGAATTGTCTACATGATTACAAGTGAATTCTTGATGAATCTTGTCGAATCCCTACTTGATTGAGTTGATCGGATACCCATTGATGTTGATTAGTAGTTTCCGTTGTTGTTTTTGAGTTAAATTTGTTGGGTATTGAAAGTATTGATGATCCTACGAGTTTTGAGATGGAACTATGGAGGTTTAGGCAATTTAGGATCAAAAAATGAGTTGAAAAATTCGTTAGAAACTAGCCTTTGACATTGAGGCCTGGCGCGGCGCGCCACTAGTGCGCTAGAACCAAGTCTCAGTCGATCGAGGCTGGCGCGGTGCGCCTTGAACGCCCCCAAATCGGTGTTTTTTGCTAAGTTTTTTTAGTTTAGCCTTTTGTCCTTCTAAGGTATTTTAACACTTCCTAATGAATAGAAATCATCCAGAAACACAAATTTACAACCTTAAATCCATAACTTCAAATTCAAGAAAAGTTAGAGCCAAGTCTAGAGAGTTTGTAGAGTTCTTTCAAGAAGTCTTTTGCAAATACTTAAAACTTGTTTTAAGACTTAAAGATCAGATTGAGTAAGGAGTAAAGATAAGTATCAGAAGAAGTTCATTCACAAACATTTTAACTTCGTTTAAGACTTAAGTTGAATTTATTCAGAGTAAAGTGAAGTTTTTTCTTCAAAAACAGTATATTGGGGGTAAGTATTCCCAAATCAGTACTAAATGTTTTCACATTTAAAGGAATGGAAACTAAGATTTCCAAAGAACCTTAGGGCTAGTTTTCAAAAAAAAAACTATAGCTTTCTAAATGAAGCAAGCAGGGAAACTAAGATTTCCAAGATAGCCTTTGAGCAAAGTATATTTTGAGCACTGATCTCAAACCACAAAAACATAAGAGCCAGTATATTTTTGGAAGTAGTATTGAGCGCCGAAATGGAGGAGAGTTCAGACAACTCACATCCCCAATAAACCATGTAGCCACCATGGGTAGAAAAGGGTCATACTTTTTAGATGAACTCTTTTCATAATAGACTAGTGGATCCATTAGGCAATTCAGGTTTTATACATTTGGTCAGGTATAGGATGTGCTAGAAGCGTGAGGTAGATCATTGTATCATCACTATAGATCTTAAGTGATGGTTGTCGGTTAGAAAACTCCCACATAAGTTAAATGTATTTGGTTATATACATCAGTTTATTTGTAATTTTACATAAATCTAAGAGTTAATTGTATCTTTGTATACATTTAGAGTTTACAACATGTTTTCAAATAACTTTTCCTTATATTGCACTTGTTTTTAAATTGCTTTATATTGAAATGAGTTAGTTATTCATGAATTGAAGAGAGTCAAGGTAAGTGTTCCTTGTTACTCGTTTTCAAGCTTAAGTTGTTGTTAGCATTCCAAATAGCATACTTGTACATTCAGTGTACTGATGTCAGTTGACCTGCATCGTATCATGATGTAGACGCAGGTAACTAGGATTGACATTTGGCACACCGTTGATCCAGTGATCAACTCATAATCAGTTGGTGAGCTCCCTTCATTCCGGAGGACATCTTTACCATTCAATTATTTTCTTTCAGTTTTTCAGTTGTTAAGATGATTGGGGGTCCTTTCCCAACACCTATCTTTACTTCAGAGGCTTCAGAGATAGATATCATTAGTATTTTGTCTTATCCATTTTAGTTGTGTACGCTTAAGACTTAAGTTGTCATTTTGGCTAAGTTAATACTTTAAAGTTATTTTCTTTGAGTTATTTCTATTGTGTTTAAGTCTTCCCCTGAGTTAAGAAAGCCTTGCCAAGGATTCGCTTGGGACCAACAATGGTCTTCGAGTGTCGGGCACGTCCAGGATGCAGGCTCTGGGTGTGATATATTCAGTCGAATTAGGCTAGTCCTCTGTTTTTTGACAGGTAGAACAGAGAAGACTTTTCGTATACAATTTGTTGAACCAATGTGACCGTTTGGACTAATGAATTGTTTCTTTTACCTTGTGGGCTTTAAATAGTTGCAACTATATTTATACTATTTTTTCAATAACTTACTCTTCTACCATAAATCTTTTTATCTTATATCTCTATCATGCCTCGTTCAGTCAACAACAATGGTCATGATAATCGTAGAAGATGATTTCATATAGTTTCAGATATTGAACTTCTAAAGGACGAAGTATGAGACCTCAATCGTGCAATGGAAGCACTCAAGCCTGAACTGAGGACATTATCTCGTTCTTTCCATAATTTTTCAACTCACGTTAATAATGCATTGGAACATAACAACCATGGTGGTGCCGATAATAATGAGAGTGGTGGGGTCGATAATATTCAGGGGAGTTGTTTGTAACGTTTAGTTGTCGTGTCTTTTTTATATAATGATATTAATGTCTTTAGTAATTTATTATCTTTTTTTCTATAGTGCTTTATTTATAATTTCGATTTGAATTACTCTATATTATTTTAGTATAACTGATACTTTATTACACTCAATAATATTAATAATAACTCACTTTTATTATTATTAACGTTTGGGGATACTAAGCAGACGACATACATTGTTGGCTTAACAAACATAATTGTGGTTTATTATAAATTAAGCATGTCGCCTTATTCTACCCTCAATCCATCAATATTATGTAAAATAAAATAATGTTATCGCTATCATGTCATTCTCAACTAACAGAAGTGGGCATTTTAGTTTTGCAAAATAGGAGGATATCCTCTGGAAAATTTCATTGCTTAGTTAGAATTTGAGTCGGAAATTTCATATCTTAATAATTATGTTTTTCACTGTGACCAATGATTCAACTAACAAAAAAATATGTAGCTCTAAAGGCAAGCCACCAATTATAAATTTCTCAACATGATCAAGAAATGATTACTATTGAGAAGAAAAAGTAAAGGGTATAAGCACTAATTGTCCCCCTTTTTTTTTTGGAATTTATTAATATGACCATAAGGTTAAAAACATAGTATAAAATTTGTATACACTTTTGAAAGGCAATGTAACTTTTATCTTTCAATATTGCCATTAGTACAGTCTAACCAAAGACCAAGACAAGCTTCCACACTTAGAAACTTTTTTTTTTTTCGTTTAAAAGGGAAGAATTATGGGAAGTGGAATAAGGTGGGTGGGATAGTGGGACATAATACATATACATATACATATATATATATATATATATATATATATATATATATCCAAAAGGGAAATTTCCAATTTTAGTCCTTGAAATATTGAAAAATATTTATTTTGATCTTTGTAATATCTAATTAAACAAAATTTATTAACCTTTGGTTAGTTGATATGTGACTTTTGATCATATTGCTTATGAGTATTTCACCAATGTATATAAATTGATAAATGTTAAACCATTTGCTATCATTTTCACGTATGATGCTAAAGTTTGTAATGTTACTCTGAAGTTGAAGATAATATGATTTTTAGAAAGTTCATTCAACTTTTATTTGTTCGCATCAAAGTCACATAACTATTAAGGTTAGTATGTATGATTGAAGTGGGTGACGTAACACTCAAACGTATGACCCAATAGTGAATGATTTTCTGGGCTTTGATGCTTACCTTCTTATTATGAGATACCTTCTCCTACCCTATAAAGTAAGGAAGACTGACACTATGCATTATAGAAAGCGAAATAGTGATAAGGAGTTGCGGAAAAGTACCCGAAAAAAGGAAGCGACTTTTCCTGGAAGAGCAGAGGGGACATGAAGAGAGTATCGTGCTTACTTATCAACGGAGACAAACACTAGGTGTTTTTTACCGGCTTACCGCGTGTCCAAACTTCGTTGATAGAGTTATCTAGTATTTGCAATGGTGGAGCAAAAAATTTCACTAAGAAGTGTCAAAATATAAAGAAATATATAACTTCACAGAGAAGCCAAAAAGGTATCTATATATAATATGTATACACGAGAAAAGTATTTTTACCTAGCTACACAATATAATTTTTCGACAAAAAAGGTGTCGGTTGACACCTCATAAGAACATCTAGCTCCACCATCGATTACTTGTTATTGGGAGTTGATACACACTTAATAAAATTAATCGTGATATGTGTAATATATTTGAGCTAGAAACGTCTAATAAAAATACCGTAACATGTGTTCAAATACTCAAGTTGTAATAGACTATAATTCAAGTATATGTCTAAATAAAAATATATTGACAAACTTAAGTAACTATCAATATATTCAACCATAATTCAAGGATGAAATATGCAATTATTCCAATCCAAAATATTTTTGAAATATTTGAGGAAAAAAAGATTAATTAATGTAATAGAGACAAAGTTTCCACAGCATGCTCTGCAGACTTTTTCTTTAATTAAAGCGAAAAGATGGAGAAATTGCTTCTTTTACACATAGTCACAATCAACATAAAGCTTTTATCTTCCTTTCTTTTGCTATTTTACACACTACATTTTTTTGTGCATGAAAGTAAGCAATTAAAACTCTCTTCTTGGATCTGTTGCCAAACAAAACAATGAATAATATGTAGAATCTTTGCTTTGCTTTTTTTTTTTTAAACTTTATAGTAGTAATTTGTTAACTTTTGATCATTCTCATCTCTCTCTTATGATGAAACCTTGGAAGTTGGATCCCTCAATAATCATAAGATCATTCAAATAATTGTATGAAAAAATGTTTTGGATTCAGAGAGACAGGCTATAAAGATACACAAAGAGAGGCACACATCTTACATCTTGTTGTTTTTCTCTGTTTATGTATGTGGGGTCTTTTCAAAATATATACATTGCTTCATGAGGATCTTGACCTAGTCAATATATATATATATATATATATATATATATATATATATATATATATATATTAAAGTTAACAAGAATATATTATTCAATTTTTTTGAGTATAACACTTTTTAAGTATATCAGAAATAGTCTTTTATATATATAAAGTAGATATAATATCTACGTATATCTATGTTGTCTATGTATGTACTGAGTTTTATAACAAATGAAGAATTTTTTGATAGTTATTTAGCGGCAATAATACAATTATCGCTATATTATATTTAGCAGGAATAATATAATATAGGTATATATAATCAATACTATATAAATGCCGTTAAAGGTTTTTAGCGACTTTAAATACAATGATAGTAACTCAATCGCCATTGAATGTTTTTGCGACAATGAGTATTACCATTAAATGTTTCTTTTGTTGTAGTGTATTATCGAAAACTGTCTTTTTACTACCCCACAAAAATAGAGATAAGACCTTACTTGTCTGACTACACTAAATATAGAGAGCAAAAATTACTTTTTTCATTATTATTTTTTTAATCTATTATACGAAAAATACATTTTCACGTTTACTTGTCATTTTAGCATATTTATCCTCAACATTCATTTCTTATTGGTTATTCATCAGCCCCATTTTTTCACCATCCATCCCAACTAAAATAAAATAAAATCATCACTTATACCCCCAAAATCATTCCACTTCTGACTAAACATTAATAAAGTGGGTATTATGGCAAAATATTCATATTAATTATTTTCTCTGTTCAAATTTATGTGACAATTTTCTGAATTTGAGTTTTAGATAAATTTTTCTTTAATCCCTATATTTTTATATATCTTTTAAATATTTTAAATTTTCAATTATTGTGAATCAATATTTTTTACATAATATCCAAATTTCAAATAGTTAAAAAATCTCATAATTATTTCATGTATGAATTTATAATCAAAATTAATATTTTTGACTTTTGAAATTCAAACGGTACCATATATATTGAGATATAAAAAATATTATTTCTAATAAAATGTGTAAAGTCCAAACTGAATTAGTAAAAAGTCATGAACGGAGGGAGTATTTATACATAATTATCAATGTATTTAATTTAATTTTATTAGCATCATCAATACATAATATTACATCATATTATATAGTTTTGAATAATTTTCTTGTAATTGTACATTTTTTACCCCCACCCACCCACCCCCTTTGTTAGGAGGGCAGACTACTCCACCTTAATTTCGTGCAAGTAGTTAGCCCTACCTAATGACAGTCAAGTCTAACTCAATTCAGCCCTTTCGCAGCCTATTCTGTCTAACGTTCAAGGACGTTTTTCTTTCTTTATGCCTTAGATTATTTTTCAGACTTTAACATGAAATAAACACATAAACATACGGGCAAACCCAACCTTTATATTTATACTCAAAATAATACAAAGGGCTCACTCGTTAAACAACAATTCCGTCCAACTTCGACTTAAGGCACAATCACAAGTCGATTGTTGCCTTAGACACTTTCTAAAATCCTCACGTTTTATTCTAAGTGTCTTGGTGAAATTCCAGACTTAATCTTCCCTCTTTCACCATAGGATAACAAGTCTATCCTGCTTACTTAGCCAATTTCGTCCAACATCAAGGTTGTCCATTTATAGACCATGTGACAGTCTTGTGTTTTACATTGTATAGTGTTGTGACACATGTCTAACACTTGTCAAATGCTTAGCCTACTAAATATAATTCAGTTGATATCCCCAACTGATAAGAAATATTCAAATTTCGAATTCAAAATGCATACAAGAGATACAACGAATCTGAATACAAGCAGTTACAAAAAGGTAACTGTCGTGTCGCATGTGCTTGGCATATGATTTTTGCTGACTAGATTTTGGCCCTTTGCTGCATTTTCCTTCAATATTTTTGACTCCAATACAATGTCTAAATATTGTATATTCATTGCCTCATCAAAGTCCACCTGAATCATCCGCACATTTTCATGCATGCGCACCACCGACGCCTTGCCGCTGCCTGTCGTTGCCTTGCTTTGGCAATGCTAACTTTTAATCCACTCGTGTCATTTCTTATTTTCTTGTTGCATTTCATTCACAATTTACAATGCGTCAATTTAGCTCAGCTCATTTTTCCCGCATTTGACCAGACCATGTGATTTGCGTATGCCAACTTTGTCCACAACCGATGTCGGACAGCGCCCAAGTCATGTCATGGGTTGTTGCCTTGCCGATGCCCATGTCATGTCTTGACACTGTCCTACCAACATATTTTGAACCCATTTGACCTTGCCAACGCATGATTGATTCCACCTGCATTTTGGTCTTTGGCAAAGTCATTCATGCCAACCATTTGCCACACCCATGCCTATGTCGAATCACTTGGTCAGGACCCTTACAAACTTCCCCCACCTAATAAAACTCGACGTCCTCGTAGAGTACATCATTCATCTGAACTTATTTGGGTTCTGGATAAGAATCATATCTTGTTCTTCATCTTCATCTTCAACCAACGCCAAAGAGTTTACTTTTGATGTTTCTGCCTCATTGTTCTTTTTCTTTTCCCATTCGGCAGCAAGTATGACATTTACTTTCACTTGCACTGTAAAATCCCTTTTCAAATGAGGACCACCACAAGTAAAGCATCCCCCAAACTTCCCTTCTGATTAATAAAAGATGACTCCCCTTGTTTAGTTTTCCCCATTTTGTCTTCCTTTTCGGCAGATTGGCCCTTCCCATTTTTCTTCCACTCCTTCCCCTTATCTTTCTGTTTAAAGTGCGAATAATCCCTTGGGTCTTCACCCTCATTGAAGTCAGTCAACTTGTCTGCTGCCACTATGGCAGAATTAAGAGTTTAGACATTCTGTCTCCTTAACTCTCTTTGTGTCCACCCTTTCAACCCGCTTATGGAATAGTGCAACTTGTCTTTTTCGACCATGTCGCCTATGTTCAACATCAAGGACAAAAATTCCTTGATATAAGCCCTCACTGTGCTTCCTTTTTTCAAACGTCACAGCCCATGACTTGCCAACCAAGATGAATTGCTTGGAAGAAATTGAGTTTTCAATTCTTTCTTCAAAATTTCCCACGTTTCAATCTGTGCCAAATTCGAACTTTCTACTTCATCACCCCTTGTTCTCCACCAAACCTTGGCATCATCACTTAAATACATTGTTGTGACTGACATCTTTTCAGCATCTTGAACATTTGCTGCCTTGAAGTAATTTTCGATATCCCAAAGAAAGTTCTCCAATTCCTTGGCACTCCTTACACCATTGTAAGCCTTCTGGAACCTTAATTCTTATGGGGCCAATTGTTCCTTGAAACGCTCGACGTAGAAGAAGAACTTCACCACACAGATCTTCTTTCTCCCTGCGAACAAGTTCCATCTCTTGTTGGGCTGTTTTGTGTTTGGATGCATATTCTGCTTCCAACAACAAAACTTTTTCGTTTAGCAACTCTTTGGTCAAGGTTAATTCTTTCTTCACTCTTTGAATTTAAGTGACCAGATCAACCAAGTCCTCCCCATCGTTTGTTCCACCAATAAGCGCTTTCAATCGTGTCACACTCTCCCGTAGTTCAGCGTCTCCTCCAGCCATCGAACAATCCAAACAAGGCTCTGATACCAATTGTTAGGAGAGCAGACTACTCCATCTTAATTTTGTGCAAGAATTTAGCCCAACCTAATGGCATTCGAGTCTCACTCAACTCAGCCCTTTCGCAATCTATTCTGCCTAACGTTCAAGGATGTTTTTCTTTCTTTATGCCTTAGATTATTTTTCAGACTTTAACATGAAATCAGCACATAAACATATGGGCAAACCCAACCTTCATATTTATACTCAAAATAATACAATGGACTCACTCGTTGAACAACAATTCTGTCCTACTTCGACTTCGACTTAAGGCACAATCACAAGTAGATTGTTGTCTTAGACACTTTCTTAAACCCTCACGTTTTATTCTAAGTGTCTTGGTGAAATTCCAGACTTAATCTTCCATATTTCACCTTAGTATAACAAGTCTATCCTCCTTTCTTATCCAATTTTGTCAAACATCAAGGTTAACCATTTATAGACCATGTAACAGCCTTGTGTTTTACATTGCATAGTGTTGTGACACATGTCTAACACTTGTCAAATGCTTAGCCTACTAAAATATAATTCAGTTGACATCCCAAGGGATAAGAAAATAGGGAAAGATCTGCAGTCATACCAAACACACTCTTAGTTGGGTTTTAATAAAGACATCACAATTTCAAACTATAATTAGCGACAACCATACTACAAATATGTTGTCACATTAATACAATCTAAAAATCTTTCACAAAAAAGAAAAAAAGAAAAATCTAGCAACAACCAAAGGTCTAATTAAATCTAGCAAACGCGTAACACAACAAAAGATTAATGTTAATGAAAACAATCTTTCAATAATCTCATATCTCCTTTTGTTTTTACATAATTGCTTTATTGATGTAATTTGTTAAAGTGATGTGACTAGTATAAATTACGAAAAGTTATACAATAATATATTAGGATAGTGTATAACACCTAAGTGCATAACACGTGACGCCACGTGTGTATATACATTTTAAAAATCTTTTCATTTTTTATTTTTTTAATTTTTTTAAAAAATCTTCTTAATTTATATATTTTATTTTAAAACTAAGTTAATACACATAAAAAAAAAAAAAAAGCCTATTACTTAGTTATTTTTTTTAAAACTTCATTCATTGTTTTCTCTCTTTTTTCCGTTGATTTTACTTATCCTTTTTATTTTCTTTACATTTTGTTTTGATTGATTTCAAAATTAATTTCATATGTTTGTATTCAAAATAAGTTTATCTCAGACAAATACCAAAATAAGTGAATGAAACACAAAAAACAATTAATTAAAACATTAAAATTAAAGTTATTATTATTATTTTTAATATAAAAAACATGTACATTTTTTAAATAATTGTAAATGAAAATATAGAAAATTAATAACAGGAAAAAATAAAAAGTCTAAAGTGAGGATGTAAATATACAAAGAAAGAAATGAAAATAATTAAATATGTATAAGTTATAGTGTCAATAGTTATATGTACTAACTAACTGTAAATAGATCAATTAAAAAAGGATATGTGTCAAATTTTTTCGGTCTTCACTTGCCTTCAAGAGAGTGTTCACATTTACTATGCCAGGTCAACTTTTGGAGTGTGTTTATTCCATTTTAAGATAATTTAGGAGGGCTAATGATATTTTAGTTAAGTTTAGACGTGTCTCAGATTTCGATCATAGTTTAGGGGTACTTATGTATTATTTTTAAAATTTAAATCTAGCTGAAACTCATCTTTAACTTTTTTTTTGTTGCATCTAACGTGTCGGTGTTGTCTTCTTGAACTGCACCAAAAAATTGTGAAGTGTTTAAACGCGATAAGTTCTTTCTTACACGTAACTGATTCCAAAGGTATTATATCGTCTCTAACTTAATCATCAACATTGTATTCTCTTATGGTATCCACAATTTCTTGTAAGTTTTGGACCTCTAAACATGTATAATTTTCACCCGAATAATCCAATAGGCTAGTGACATCCTTTTTATGTTGATAACAGAGATCATTATCAAGACCTCGAGTTCATAAACGACGTTCTCACAAATGGATTCATTAAATAATTCCTTGAGTCTTCATAAGTGGGTTCATAACCTTCATTTGTCATGACCCAGAAATAGACCTGATGACACTTGTCCAATCTGGCAAGTCAGCCTCCAACCTAACAACACGAAAGGAATGTGGAAAATAAAACAATAATGAAAAAAGAGCGAAAATCTTATTCATTCTATAAAATAACCCTAAAACTTGATTGTCACGTGTATAAATCAATAATAGATTAATACAAAATTGAAATATCATTTCAAGTCTCATCTTTGTTCCTCAAATAAAACAAAGCATAAAATAAGAATCAAGAGGGTTCGTTGGAATGATTAGCAGCTTCCTCTCAAAGTCCTTTGAAAGCGTCATACATAAACGAAGAATAATCAAATGGAATCAGGTTCGGAACCAACACAAATGTAGAAGCAAGGACTGACTATCAACCAACACGGTACTCAACAAGTAACTTAATAAACAAGAAAAAACTAGCTAGAATACGAGTACTCATTTCATACCAATCGAACCTATTCAAATTACAATCTGCACAGAAATCATCTCAACTTAACAACTCACAATACACAGTTCACAATTTTCATGTTCATAGTCCAATAGTCACAGTTCAGAAGCGAATAATTATATCAAGTATGCCAATCACAAGTGTCAAGTAAATCAATCACAATTATCAAATAGACCAATCACAAGTATCAAATAGATCAATCATAAGTATCAAGTAGATCAATATCAAGTATCAACTTCATAAAATCACAATAATCAAACACTTGTCGGAACTATTTCTCATCGTCACAATATTACTAGCCAGAAGTATTTTCCATCGGCTTAATATCATATCACTTGACAGAACCATTTTCCTTCAATAAAATATCACTAATCGGAATCATTTCCATCGTTTTTACATCACATCACTAGCGAAACAGTTTTTCTTTGGCTTTATATTATATCATTAGACGAAATTATTTCCCTTCGATTTTATATCACATGTCTCATCACAATGACATAAATCAATGCAGAAAGCAATTTCATGCCATAAGGAAGAGACAATAACTCAATAATCCACAATAATTCCATCAAGCATTTCATCAATCAACGATTGGGGTCCACCACAAGACAACTCACAAAGCACATTTATCAACACAATGCCTTTTACAGTAATCCTCTTTTTATTCATTGATATCAATCAATTCTCATTACTTCTCAAATCACATACGATGAAGGAGAATACACGATTATACAAGTTTTACAAGATTTAGAAGATCACTTTCCTTAATTCAATCAAAAAGTCAATCCAGCCTCCATTTTTAAACAATGTCAAAAGTCATATAATATAATTCAATCAAGTTATCATAATAACATTGCGGAAATAACAACACCCAAAACATACATTTTAACAAGTGGGTCAAATCAACTCAACAATCCAATTTTGAAAATGAGGTTTGAATCCGAAAATCTTTACTTGAAAATGTTACCCAAGACATTTGAAACTCATCGAAGAAACCTATTTTCAAAAAGGAATAAGAATCAGTTCACAATCACCATTTTAACTCAGACTCAAGTTCTTGAAAAACCTTGCAATTTGTCAATCAAAATCCCAAAACATTAATGTTAAAATCCATAAATGATAAAGGAAATTGAAATTTTAGGGTCCCTAAAGCTTTACCCAAATGATTTAGCATAAAATTCTGTGCAAAATCTCTTCCAAGGGTTTTACAAAGCTTAAAAAATAAAAAAATGAGGGTTAAACCCCAAAATGGAAGGCCAAAAATCTCCTCTGATGTCGCTTAAGAGAACTCAGGTTTGCACTTAAGCGAACCCCACAAAAAAATTGGGGGTCTCATTTTTGCGAACCAGGCTCCGCTTAAGCGACCATCGTTAAAGCGAGCCTTGATTTTCTTAAGCGAACCACGCTAAAGTCCATCACTTGCTTTAGCGATCACACCGTCACTTTAGAGAAGCTCGCTAAAGTGGAAGGCTTATCGCAAACGCAAATGGTACAAAATTAGGCACCAAAAAATCAATCAACTCTAAAAACGTCGAAAGGACTCGCAAGATTCATTTGGAATCCCGTACATACAAACCACATATGAAAATTGACTAAGTTCGACGTTCAGACTCAATGAAATTATCGAAACACAAATCTAAGGTCTCCTTGACCCGATATTGGTGGAAGTCATAAGAAATGAACATATCACCTTAAAATGACAAATCAAGCTCGGGACCTCTGAAAATTTCAACCTCGCCTAGACCTAAAATCATCCCTCGAATCTAGCAAAACTCTGAGAATTCCAATCCGATCTTGCGAACTTGAAAGTTGACCAAAGTCAACCCAAAGGCTGAAATCTCAACAAATTTCAACTTAAAACCTCGAATTCTCATAAACATTTCGAAACCGACAACTCTCATAGACCAATTTCCACATTTCGGGACTGTTAGAATTGAGGAAATTTTATTCCGACGCTCAAAACTTCAAAAGACCCAAAAATTCTTTTTTTATTAATTTAGCCTTTTAAATTCAAAAAAATGCAAAATTCATAACTTTTTATGCAAGGCTTGAAATCAATTTCAGAACTCATTTAGAAACGATTTAGGGCTGATATCGGGAGAGGTAAAACAACAATTTTATGAAAACTTCCAAAAATGACCAAACTAGTGATTACTATTGAATCTCAAGAAAATCCTTTGAATTAATAAATATTAATTTATCAATTAAATAATACATCTACAAAATAATACTTCCTCCGTCCACTTTTATTTGTCATGTTACGCTTTTCGAAAGTCAATTTGACTAATTTTCAAAATTAAATTAGATTACATTAATTCGATATTATAAACAAAATATTTAGATATTCACAAATTATATGAAAAGTACTATATCAATATGATGAAAAAATAAATCTAAAAATGTTAGTCATACTTCTTAAAGTTTGACTCTATAAATAAAAACTATGACAAACAATACCGGACGGAGGGAGTAGTAATATTTTATAATCCCAAGAATATGAATTTAGTTAAGTTTTATTATTATTATTATTATTATTATTATTATTATTATTATTATTATATATATATATATATATATATATATATATATATATATATATATATATAATGCTTTTTATATATAGATCAAGACAGCCGCTATGAAACAAATGTGAAAATTTTGAAATATATATAAATAGTTGAGCATGATCTAACCAATTCATTCAAGGGAGAATGTGGAACGCAAGGTGGTGACGGAAAATGTTCTACTGGACAGTGTTGTGGTATTTCTGGTTCATGTGAAACCATATCATCAGGTTATTGTAATCTAGAAAATTGTTAGAGTCAATGTCCATACCCGTACCCACGGGGACGATGTGGATGGAAAGCTGATGGCAGAAAATGTCCTAAATGAGTGTGTTGTAGTTACTCTAGTTGGTGTGGAACCACATCAAACTATTATGATGTTGATAAATGCCAAAGTCAATGTGCAGGTCCGTTCCCACAGGGACGATGCGGATGACAAGCTGATAATGGATCATGACCACCTGGAGTGTGTTGTAGTCTAATTGGTTGGTGTGGTACCACATCGGATCATTGTGGTTCTGGGAAATGCAAAAGTCAATTTGAAAGACCACCCCCACCCCACCCCCATTAATTCCAGAGGGATGATGCGGAAAGCAAGCTGGTGGTAGAAAATGTCCTACTGGAGTGTGTTGTAGTGACTCAGGTTGGTGTGGAACTACCTCGATCTATTGTGATCCTAATAGATGCCAAAGTCAATGTTCAGGCCCGTTCACACAAGGACGATGCAGATGTCAAGTTGATAATGGATCATGTCCTACTGGAGTGTGTTGTAGTTTAGATGGTTGGTGTGGAACCGCACCGACTTATTGTGCTTCTGGAAACTGTCAATGTCAATGCAAAAGTACTCTCATATCCACGAAGAATCGTATGAGTGGCATTGAAAGCTTGTAGCTAGCTCAACGTTGTCTAAATATATATGGTAGCTCATGTATTCCCAATTACTATATAGAGGATGTACTTTTACTCCTCTTTTTGTACCGATCGAACGAATATTAACGTGTGCAATGATAATGCATATAAAATGCATCAAGTAATAATATAACAAATAAAGGATTTTTATTTAAATTAAAATTACAAAAGAGGTTTATACTAGGGTAATTAACACACATTTACCTTAGAAAAGTATCTTAAAAGAAAAATTATTTATAAATACTTAATTAAATAGGATCTTATTTAGTTATGAGGTGAATTTCTCTTCATATATTGTGTCCTGCGGAGGATATCAAAAATGTGCTTGTGAAGATTAGCCTCTGTTTTAAAAAATTGAACAATAATTTTTAAAAAATTGAAAAGAATTTTTAATCAAACATGTACCTAGAACAACTTGCCCGATTTTTGCAAAAAAACAGTTGAAAGAATTTTTTTGATGTTTGGTTGAAAATAGTTTTTGCAAGAAAATAATTGTTCTTTTTTATTTTCAATCAAATACTAAAGAAGCAAAAGTGTATTTGATTTCTATGAGAGAGAAAAAAAGAAGCAATAAGAGATAAAAACAGGAGTGAAAAAGTGAATTGTTAAACAAGTATCTTATAAATTAGGATTGAAATCTGAGCGATACACCTAAATTTAATTAAGATGCTATCAATTCTCAAAATTATTTAAAATGTAATACACAACCCAAAAGTTTATGTGGTACAAAAAGTATGTACGCACTTTCTTGAAGGCAAGTGAAGATCAAAAATTTTGCACATGTGTCCTTTTTTAATTGTTCTATTTATAATTAGTTAGTAAACACATAATTATTTGCATTAAAACTATACATAATTGTCCGTTTGTATCCATTTAAAGAGGCGGGAAAATGACTAGAAATGTAACTAATAGATTTATCTTCTTCTTTTCTATTATAATTGTCCGTTTGTATCCATTTAAAGAGAAAAAAAATGACTAGAAATGTAACTAATAGATGTGTAAATTCGAAAGTGAACAAGTAATTAAGGACAGACGAAGTACAATATAATATGAAAACAAATATTATACATAGTGTGTCAATTTAGTATAGAAATGTATAACATAAAAGACGTTTATACACATATATATACTAAATGAGTATAAATATTTTCTTCCCATAGACATAAAACGTAATTTCCTCTTAAGCTTTAGATAACATGACTAATTCGTGTGAAATGCTACCAAAAAAATAGTAATATTTTTTTCGTATTAAAAGAATCGGTACAAGAGTTGAGTTATTTCATAAAATAAAAATATGATTAGGCAAGTATAATCGTATAATAAACCTAAACCTTATATAGTCACATAGATTATTTGGTATTAAAATTCTGTTATTAGATATTATTATTATTATCAATATAACTATTATATTATTATTATTATTATTATTATCATCATCATTATTATCATTATTGTTATTATTATTATTGTTATTGTTCTTGTTATTGTTGTTGTTATTGTTATTGTTATTGTTGTTGTTCTTGTTGTTGTTGTTGTTGTTGTTGTTATCATTATTATCATTATCATCATTATCATTATCATCATTATTATTATTGTCATTATCATCATTATCAGTATCATTATCATCATTATCATTATTATTATTATTATTATTATTATTATTATTATAACATGTAATGACCCGAACCGTCGTTATTTGAGAAGCATAAAACTCCGCAGAAAATTGGTTGTGTCCCGCTACGGCGGGATGCCATCGTGGAGGGGGGGGTTAGTTGCCGCTGCAGCGGGATCAGCGAAGCAAAACCTTATTTACGACAAATTCTTATTTTTTCCATCCTTCTAAAATACCCTAATATGTCATAGATTACCCTAAAAACCCTAGAAAAGTTATTTCAAGTTAGGGAAAGAAGGAGAGGGAGATTTCTAGCATAAGGATGGTGGAATCTTGCGAAATCTTGGCCAAATTCACCGTAGCGCATCCGAAAAAGCTGGAAGCGAAATCAAAACCTCGTACAAATTGCTTGGACCAGGGAGGTTAGGTTTATGTTGAGTTGTTATAAATCCATGCTTACCATGTAATATATGAATTTAACAGTATGAGGTATGTTAGACCTTCGTGCACCGAGTAAATTCCGTGGAAAGTTGTTATAATTCAATGTTTATGGGGTTTGTGTTGGTTTGAGATGGTAAATCGGCCGACGTTCTTATTTTGTGTTCGTGAATGGGTATCTTGTTAGGTTATGATATAATGGTGACAAGGCGTTGTAGTCGGGGTAAAGAAATCTAGTAACAAAGCTTGATGAAAAACTAGCATTTGGACTTGTGTAATTCCATAACAAGAAATTAAGGGAACCCATATATAATTAAGTATGTCACTAGGTGATGGTTGTGATTTTATGATGGTGTGATATACACGTGTTTTACTTCGTGGTGATACTTGTACTCGTATGCATGTTGCAATAATGGTCTTAGATGTTGAAAAGAGATATGTAAATATGATATGATGAAATCATGACTTGAGTGTGTGATCTTGGTGTGTTATTGTGATGTGTGATTGGGATCGGCTGCCACGTTCCGGCACTCTAACTTGGATCAGATTGCCACATTTCGGCATATTAACTGGATCGGCTGCCATGTTTTGATACTCTAACTGGGATCGGTCGCCACATTCTAACATAAAACTTGGATCGGATTGCCACGTTCCGACATGCTAACAGTTTGACTTTGGATCCCATGAGAGGGCCAAATACTTATGATAAAATGTCTACGGTGAAATATGTTATGCTCAATTTTGCGAGGTGTGTATATGTATCTATGTGTTGGGGGTTAAGATATGATCTATTGGAATCTTATGTATGGTAGTGTTATTTGTGGTATATAATGTGGTTACTATGTTTAAACTATGATCTGTTGGAACCTTAAGTGTGGTAGTGTTACTTGAGATATATAATGTGGTTAGTATGTGTAAGCTATGATCTGTTGGAACCTTAAGTGTGGTAGTGGTACTTGTAGTAGACAATGTGGCTAGTATATTTAAGCTATGATCTATTGGAATTCCAAGTGTGGTAGCGGTACTTGTAGGATACAAGATGGTTAGCGTATTTAGATTGTAACCTCGTAGGAAGGAGATAGATGGTAATTGGAAGGTGTTCTAAGTAAAGGTTAAAGGTGGAGAATTGAGGGGTCCAGACATGATCTTTTATTGTTAAGTTCAAATCTTATGAGGTGGGTGTCAGGTTAAACGATGATACCTGCCAGTACATGTGGTTGTACTAATACTATTCTTGTTATGTCCTTTTGACATAGTCTGGATGCAGAATTGGTGAGATTTCATTAGGTGAAGACGAAGAATTCCTTCAGCAGCTTCGACTCTTCTTTCTGCATGGTGGGAGCTGTGTCCTTTTGTTAAATTGTTATCCTATTGTAATTCTTGGAAGCTCTTGTACCTGTTAGACTAGATCCTTGGGGTTGTCAAGTTACTCTAAATGTTTTTTATCAGTGCATGAATAAGAGGTTGTAGTAAATATTTTACCCTACAATATATCTATTTTGTTAATTTGCCTCATGAATAAACCTTTGGAATATGAGGGTTCTCCTACTTAGGTGTTAGAGTGGGTGACCGCACAGTCCGATGAGTTGGGTCGTGACAAATTTGTATTAGATCTTAGGTTATCGGTTTCCCTGTACAAGAGCAAGATGTGAACTAAACTCTTGTGGATTGGTGTGTTGACGTCCACGTCTAATCTACAATAGGCCAGGAAATGTTCTCGGAAGTCGTTTCATTCATTCACTCTTTTCGTGCGAAGTGTCACTTGTGACATGGGTTAAGCCCAATTGGTATCTCCCTATTCCAATTGGTATCTTGACGATAAAATCTAACATTGTTGATACGACCGAAGGACACCAATAAGTTAATTGGAACGGAAAGGTTCCAACTGGTATCTAGCCCTAGGGGCTACAAAGAGCATGAATACTCATTAATGGTTATCTATGGAACGAACTAATTAATAAATTGAAATGTCATGTGCCTTTTGTTTTGAAACTGTGATGTGTGCCCCTTGTCGGTATAAATAATTGGAATGTGGGCTTGATGTTGTATTTATCTTCTATTGTGTACTCCGTGTTGAATTATGTATCGGTGATGTGGGAGTATTTGATTGCCTGAATCATTGTCGAAGTGAAGATTATAGTTGGAATAAGTATACCTGATTAAGGACACCGTGTGGAGTGTCAAAAATTGATACGAGTAGAATTATGGTTAAATCGCAAGATTTATGCAAGTTGTAATGTCTGGGTGTATTCGGGGGATGTGTTGTTGCGGTGTCGAGTTGCCTTTTATGTTAGGAGTCGAACATCGTGTTACTCTAGTGGGGAAAGTCAGGAGCTTGGTGGGATAGTGAAAATAGAGAGCTGGAAAAATCTTGGAAGGTGGGAAAAGTACCCAGAAATTCGCTGGCAGTACTTGTCCCGCTTAGGCCGTTGAAGCAGGATTTGTCCTAATGGTGAGGTGCCGCTACAGCAGGATTGCGAGAGGGAGAACCTCAACAGGAAATTTCCCGTTCTTTTCTGTTTTCATATGTTAACCCGGTATGGATCCAAACCAACCCCTGCAACTCCAGATCAGTATTCAACAACAGTAAGTAACTAAAAATGACTAGTATTAAAAGAAACGAGCATCCATGTGCTACAAAAACTTAGTAATGTCGAAAGAGAGATTATAAATTAATTGTCTTAAATACGAACCCAAGAGGGGCAAAAGGAAACAAAAATCAAAACTCCTCGAACAAGGAGGTGTCAGAGTCGAAACGTAACTCCTTCGTAGGCACCATACCGGTTGCAGTCTCCTTCATCTCCCAAAACTGTACATAGTCCTCGTCCTCCGCTACGGGAATTTCCTTTCCAGGAGCGATGTAGGTAAACATGACCTTGACCGCTTTCCATAGTCAAATAGTTAGACAATCCCTACTAGATTCTTCTTACTCTCGTGGCGCAACTGGCGACGGAGAAACTCTACCTCCAGAGTTATGCTGGGTGGGACGGGAGTGAAGTCAGCGTAGGTGTTTCCCATATTCTTCCTTATCGCCTCCAAATCTATCTCGACTCGTGCCCCTGAGAGTGGATCCTCATCATCAGAAACCGTGGTCGCCTTGTTGGTCCTCCTTCTTTTTCCGATAGAAATAGAACTTGCCCAAACAAAAAGAGGGTGAATAGGCAGATTTAAAGGTAATACCCCATCCGCATCGAATAAGGGCACCCATGTCCGCTTGCATAGGGAAATAATCAGAATGGGAAGAAAAATACCTTCTTGTTTCCCCTATAGAAAATCTTCTACTCGGAGATAATCTGCGCCACCACATTCATCTGAATAGCACATGCCACCAACACAGCTCGGGGGAAGGTAACGTCGGTGCGATTGCTCGACGGGCGAATCCTCCTGGATACCAAGTGTAGAGACCTCTTAGGATTAGGCGACTAGTTCGTACTAGTGATACCCTCTGCGGTAGCCCAGTAAACTTGATCCCGTCTTGTGGGATCCCCAATTGTATCCCGCAACCACTCCAGGTCCATCTCCCTAAGCTTGTCCTCAAACACTAGGTTTGGGAATTCTAGCACCTCCAATACCTCATTGATAGTAATTGCATTCAAGGGAATGTCAACTCCCTTAATGTGAATAACTGGATAAGGAACATCTCAGCGTAGTGTGGGGATGATATCATAAAACTCCCTCACCCAGGCGGAGCGGGCATCTGTAAGAGCCTCATTCAGCGGAAGCCACCCAAACTCGACCGCAGGAGCTTTCTCCTTTATCTTATGAAGTACCATCGCCCTCTCACAGAAAAAACCAATAGTGCGATGGTCATGGTGCCTCTCCCGACTAGCTGCATTGGAAAATCGGATGAAGGGAGCGTTGTCATCATTTTGACCAGCCATTTAGGATAACCTGTGGGGAATAAAGACAAGTTAAAACAATATAGACCAGGTGGGGAAGCTTAAACTAAAAGAGGAATTTTTTGGAAAAAATGGGATACATGCAACTTGTTAGGGCAATCCCGCTACAGCGATCCCCATCCCGATATAGCGGGATAATGCAGGTCGATACAATGAGATGCAGGCCGCTGCAACGACCTTCATTTGGGACGAAAGCCAGACGTGAAAATGACGTCTTTTCGTCCAAAATATCCATTTAATCAGATTTTCAACAGATCAAAATACATCAACTACCCTAGAACACGAATTAGCAATTGTTTTAACCAAACAACCCCTAAATTATGTCTAATTATGAGTTTGTGGCAAGAAGACTTTTTAGCCTCTCCCACCCATTTTTGTATCGATTTAATCTTGTTTTCGCGAAATCCTTACGCCCAGGAAGTTGTATAAACGTTGGGGACGTAAGGGAAGTAACCATGCTAAGTTTTTCTAACCCATTTAGCAACCTAGTTCAATTTCAAAAATAACTACCCAAAGACCACTCCTAGTCAATATGATTCTAGCATGCAACCTATAGTGAGTAACGTATTAAAACAAGGAATGATAACTTACCGAAACTCCGACGATTTTGGAGGAGGTGGAATTGAGAGAAAATTTGAAAGTGGGGGAGGAGTATGAGGGAAATAAGAATTTTTGTTCCTTTTTTTTCTTTTTTTTATGGTTGCACGATCTCCCGCTGCAGCGACAAGCCTGTTGCTCCAGGAGGCAGAACTTTGGGGAATTGTTGGCTTAAATTTACCCGATCTTCTCGTGCTGCCTGTTAGATTACCCTAATGAAAAGCCTCAAATCCCTTTAGTGTACAATATTTTAACCCTCCGTTTAGAACTTATTTACCCGTATAAGGTTTCATACTTGCAAAAAGTTGTGAACTTTTGCCGTTCCGTGTAAGAGTTCTGCTGCTAGTAAGAAACGTTTCGTGGTATAGGCGTATAATAACCGAATCATAGTCGTTCAAGGATGACGACAGGTAAATAGATATCTATTGTAATGACCCGAACTGTCATTATTTGAGAAGAATAAAACTCTACAACCGAATCAGCAAGGTAGAACCTTATTTACAAAAAAATCTTATTTTTCCATCCTTGTAAAATACCCTAATAGGTCATAATTAACCTACAAACTCCAAAAAAAAAGTTATTTCAAGTAAGGAAAAGTAGGAGAGGGAGATTTCTAGCATAAGGATGGCGGAATCTTACGAGATCTTGGTCAAATTCATTGTAGCGCATCCGAAAAAGCTAGAAGTAAAATCTAAACCCCTTACAAAATTGCTTGACGCCCAGGTAGGTTAGGTTTATGTTGAGTAGTTATAAATCCATGCTTACCATTTAATATATGAATTTAACAGTATGAGGTATGTTAAACCTTCGTGCACCGAGTAAATTACATGGAAAGTTGCTATAATTCAATGTTTATGGGGTTAGTGTTGGGTTGAGATGGTATATCGATCGAGGTTATTATTTTGTGTTTGTGAATGGTTTTTTTTTGTTAAGTTATGGTATAATGGTGACAAAGTAATGAAGTCAGGGTAAAGAAAAGTAGTAATGAAACTTCATGAAGAACTAACCTTTGGACTTGTGTAATTTCGTAAGAAGAAATCAAGAGAACCAATATGTAATTAAGTATGTGACTAGGTGATGACTGTGATTCTATGATGGTGTGATATAGTCATGTTTTGCTTTGTGGTGATACATGTATTCGTATGCATGTTGCAATAATGGTCTTAGATGTTGAAAAGAGATATGTGAATATCGATATGATGAAATTATGACTTGAATGTGTGATCTTGGTGTATTATTGTGATGTGTGACTGGGATCATATGACACGTTCCGACACTCTAACTTTGATTGGATTGCCAGGTTCCGGCATGCTAACTGGAATCGGGTGCCATGTTCCAGCATTCTAACTGGGATCGGTTTCCACGTTTCGATATAAAACTTAGATCAGATTGCCACGTTCCTCCATGTTAATAGTTTGACTTTGGGTCCATGAGAGGGTAAACTACTTGTAATAAAATGTGTACAGTGAAATAGATTGTGTGCAATTTTGGTAGGTGCGTATATGTATCTATGCGTTTGGGGTTAAGCTATGATCTATTGGAATATTAAGTGTGGTAGTGTTACTTGTGGTATATAATGTGGTTCGTATGTTTAAGCTATGATATATTGGAACTTTAAGTGTGGTACTGTTACTTGTGGTATATAATGTGGTTAGTATGTTTAAGCTATGATCTTTTGAAACTTTAAGCGTGAGAGTGGTACTTGTAGTATACAATGTGGCTAGTAAATTTAAGCTATGATCTATTGGAATCCTAAGTTTGTTAGCGGTACTTGTAGGATACAAAGTGGTTAACATGTTTAGGTTGTAACCTCGTAGGAAGGAGATAAATGGTAATTGGAAGGTATTCTACGTAAAGGTTAAGGGTGGAGAAGCGAGGGGTCCAGACATTGTCTTTTATTGTTCTGTTCAGATCTTACGAGGTGGACGTCGGGTTGACCGATGATACCTAATAGTACGTGTGGTTGTACTGATACTACTCTTTCTATGTCTTTTTGACATAGTCTGGATGTAGGATTGGTGACGTTTCATTAGGTGAAGACGAAGAATTCCTCCAGCAGCTTCGACTCTTCTTTCCGCATGGTGGGAGTTGTGTCCTTTTGTTAAATTGTTATCCTATTGTAACTGTCACGACGCGAAAGCAACCCCTAGAAGTTAGGGAAAACCTTCGAATCGTGACCGGGCGTACTTGACCCCTTTGGGGTCTCGTACAAGCCCTCTAACTAGCATTCATAACATAAAGCATGAAAAGTAGTGCGGAATTTAAAACTTTTCACGATAATAATAATAAAAGGAGTCTTTTCATAAATACTAAGAAATCTTATCGTCACAAGCCAAGTTAAAGACACAACTTGGAATCTTAGGGACACGGCCCTTTACAATAAAAGTAAATACATTTTTTTCATATTAATAAAGAAACTAAGAAACATAAAACTATGTCCTCGAATATATGAGGACATACCAAATTCTTGAGAGATAAAGTTCCCAAGCTTCGACTCCGATCCTCCCAAAAGGGCTTCCAACCTATACTCATAAGGTATAAAAAGTATGGGGTTAGTACAACAATGTACTAAGTATGGCATATGCAAAAACATGCAAAAAGGGACATTTTAGTAAAGAAGCTTTTTATGCAATTCAAATATAACCTTCATGAATCTAGAAGCAAACCCACATAAGAATCAACAATTAACATTTTATGGCTATCTTACCAAACTTAAACAAAAGGAACATTTCAATTAACTTTGCTAAACTTGCAATAAAATTGAATAAAGCATCATAGTGAACATTTTGAATTCTTACAATGGAGACCTTACAGTGAATGGCACGGTCCAAGTCATATGAACCCTTTTTCTTTGAAGTTGCCCTAACCCAAGGTTATTCTAAGACTCCCTAAGGTGAGCCATGAAGGGACTCTCATTACACCTCCCTTCAAAGCACACCAAAGCGACCCTTAAAACTACCTAATCTTAGGCTTACTTCGTTAGAAATCAAATCCACGCCCTTGGCTAACATATGCAAAACACTCATGTAAATATAGGTCATACCAAGTGCAATGTGAGAGTAGCATCCCATACTACCACTCCCACTTGGTACTCCTAATGGATTCCATTTACTCAAGTACTCCACAATAATCCTCCATAACACTACACCATAGTACTCATTCACACGGATTTCATGAAGGTACTCTTCTCCCATTGTATGTATAGGTCACACCAAGTGCAATGTGAGAATCGCATCCCATACTACTACTCCCACTCAATGCTCCTACTTGGTAACTAATGTGGATTGAGCACTTCACGACATACATACACAATTTCAACAATACACAAGATAATTAGTTTCAAATCAATTCTTTTGTGGGAGTTAGCTTAACCGACAAAGACCATGAGATCTAGACATGGAATCCCGATATTAACCCCTATCGGATGAGGGATCCTTACTTGCCTAGAGTAAGGTCATGCTTCTTAGCGATTACATGGCTTTTCCAATAGCTACACCTATGCGGGCACATAGTTAAGGGATAAGGAGATTGCTACTAAGTAACTCACTCTCTACTAACGAGGAGTACTCATCTCAAGAGGTACTTTGGATTGCAACATCTCAACTTAACGAAGTGCAATCCACCTCCCCTTCATATCCTCTCGGTGCTAGGCATAACTCCACACGGATTTCTCAACATAATAGTCTATCTTAGAAAGCTCACTAGGAAATGGAGAGGTTGTTACTAGACACTACATCTCAACTCACGAAGTGTGTCCACCTCAAGATTTCCCCTTTTTGCTCAACTTGACATAATACAAATCTTAAAAGAGTGTGTGTGTACATGTGCACACCTTGCATATAAGCATCATTTCATTATCATCAAGTTCTACTCATACTTTAACCTTGATTCATCAAGCTACACACTCTACATACTTCTCATAATCATATACTTCATTTAGACATAAACTAGGTCAAACATGCAATTCAAGCTACATCAAACACAACACAAGACCCATTTCCAATATATCTTCATTTCACATATTAGACCTTCAAGATCACATACTCAAACCATACTAAGTAACATCAAGTTCATCAATTAGCACCGCCACCCATAAGGTGGACCATACCACTCAAATAGCAATTCATAATAAGAATTATACAATGAGAGCAACTCATCAACAAATCAAACCATCATTACCCATAAGCAATTTATCAATATTTCACCATATGAAGGCCCTTAGGGCAGTAGCTACACCAACATGACATACACAAGAAGACCCAAGTTCATACCTTACTCAAATTATGCTCACATAACCCATTTTCAAGCCAAAAGTTGAAGTATGCATATACAAGAGTTTCATGGAGTTTTAACATCAAAATCATCAATTCAAACCATGATAAATACATTTAAACCATTAGAACTTAAATACAAGAAGACCCATACTAGAAATCAAAGTTAGAAGAAGTTTGAGTTTAGAAACCCTTTTGAAAACCATTTTGGGAAGTTGGCTTCTTGAATGAAAAGATATTCAAGAATGGATACCATACCTTTAAGAGAAGGAAACCCACTAATTTTGATGAAGAAACACGTCCAAAGCAGCCCTACTTTCCTTCCTTAACCTCTAGCCTTCAATGGAGTCTTGGAGAGAGTTTCTTTAGAGAGAGAGATGAATTTAGAAGTGAGGGGATCTTGTCTAGGTCTACGGTTTAAAACTAATTTAATGTAACCTAAAAATACCAAAATTATACACCTAGGGTCTTATAAGACTTGGGGTGTATTTACATAAAACACCCCAAGTTGGCAGCCTTAAGTCGTGCACTGGCAGGCCTCGTCGACGAGACCTCCTCGACGGACCGTCACGTTCACCACGGACCGTCATGGGGTCCCTCGAGGAACACTTGGCTCCAACTGGAGCCTGTCCAAGTTTCCACTCTTTGTCAGTCGCGACGCCCTGGATCGACGGACCGTCCTGAGTGCAACGGACCGTCACCATGGTCGTCGTGAGCCACTGATGGGCTGACTTTGCCTTAGTCTTGGGCCCTTCATCTAGGGCCCCTTATGGGTCCTAGGTGGGGTCGTGCCTGGACGTCAACCCCTAAACTAAGTCGTCTAGGTCTAAGGAACATTCGACGCATGTTTCAAGTAAAACGAACACATAAAACTCATCCAAACTCGCCAAGACATACAAGTACATTCTAAGGCATAGCATCCGAACGTCATGGACGTTTTTGGTCGATTGAACTCCAAACTTAACCAAACTTTGCACACTGCCTAAGGACACCAAACTAACTCCGTTTAACTTAAAATTAACTCAAGAAACAACCATGAGGCTCTAGTTTACCTTAGTTCATTTTGGGGCGTTATAGTAACTCGCTCTTAGAAGCTCCTGTACTTGTTAGACTAGATCCTTGGGTTTGTCAAGTTACTCTAAATGTTTTGATTAGTGCATGAATAAGAGGTTCTAGTAAATATTTTACCCTACAATATATCTATTTTGTTAATTTTCCCCATGAATAAACCTTTGGAATATGAGGGTTCTCCTAATTAGATGTTAGAGTGGATGTCCACACGGCCCGGTGGATTTTGATCGTGACACAACACTAAACCTTAACTAACATGTCAAATCATGAAACACTGAGCAGACAATTACCAATCAATATAGCCATCTACTTATCAAATACAACAAGTCAATAACATCATGAAATCATACTCATCATGACCTTGTAGTTGTATAGTCTGCATCTGATAGAAATTAAGGTAAGACAATGCCTTTTTTTGATAGTCACTATTCAATATACAAAGGCTTCATAAATAAATCGTTATTCACTAAAATCTTATGAAATGTATTATTGTATGTCGCTCCTTGAATCTAAAGCTATGATTTGAGAAACACTCTCTTCACAAGACTATTACTTATGCTTTTCGGAGAACTTAAACTATGTATCTGCTCATAATTAGTTGTATGATCTAAGTTATTTCATATTAAGAGTATGTTCGGACCAACAATGACATTGAATGTCAATCTCGCTCAGATTTGTAGGCTCATATCTTGCTAGATATGAGGAGTACATGTATTGTAAATCCTAAACAAGTTCTAACCCGAGGCACATAGAGATCGAATTCAACCTAAGATAATTATTTAGTAGCTATTGAGAACGAATGAAATCAAATGATTTTATTTCTCAGTCTTTCTGACTTAATTTACAAAATTAAGATGAAAAAATTGCAAAAATAAGTCATTCACAAACATTGATAAAGAATTCCTCAAAAGTTAAAAGGATTAATAATCACTTTTAGAGATTGAATAGATTCGGTCTTGAATACTGTCTACTCATACTATCTCACCATCAAAGATTTTCACTTTTTTAATTGAAAGAAAGAGGTCGGACCCACCTTTCATTGGATTAGTAGCTAATACTCAACACTTGTATTTTATTCTTTTTTTTCCTTCATTTTTTAGAAATATCACAAGGGAAAGAAATATATTAATATATGTATATTCCTAGTGTAGATAAATTCTATTTGACTGGAATGACCTACTCTCTCCATTCTATTTTATGTCACCTTTCGGATTTTAAGAATTAAACAAATCTCTCTTTAATTGTAAATTTTTTATAGATTTTTTAAATATTTTAAAATATCAATTATTATCACTATAGTATTTTTTACGTAGTTTACGAATATATATATTTTATTTTTAAAAAATTAAAGATTTCATGCGCAAATTTTTGGTCAAACTTAAAATATTTAATTCTCAAAAAAAAAAAAGTGTTATATATATTGGGAAATTTGTTAGACTCCAATAGAACCAGAGTTGCTACAAGTGAGTTGGAGGCCACCAAATATTGTGGGTAAAATCTATTATAGATATTACAAAGAGATACCATTAACGTAATTTTCCATTTTTGTACTTTATGATTTACTACTTTCCTCTTTTCTACAATTAAAATAAAATCGGCACTACTATATTTTCTTATGAAAAAACAATATGTTTAATCTTGGTTGAACAGAATAAGGGGAAAAAACCCGTCTAAACTTAATTTCTAGCTCCTTTCACTATTTTGTTGACTTTGTCAAACATTTAGTTTCTAAATTTTTATTTATTTATTTTTCTGTTTTGATTACATTGAAAATTTTGTCACCAATTCTCTCAAGATAAAAATTAATTCTACCTTTTAAAATGATGAAAAAGATCTTTTAAGTGAAAAAAGATTCAAAATTTGTCACCAATTCTCTCAAGATAAAAATTACTACTACCTTTTAAAATGATGGAAAAGATCTTTTAAGTGAAAAAAGATTCTTTTACTCGAACAAATTGGGTGGGTTGTTATAGAAAAGAGTAACTAATTATCAATACAATATATAATAAAATAGCTGAATTCCTAAAATTACATTGAAAATTCGGATATTGAAAAGTATGGAACCCACCTTTTTATCGTAGCAACATCACTTTTTCAAGTAATATTTATAAAAGGATATGCAAGGCAAAATATCAAAGATAAGTGAAAACAAATATTTAATTCATCTTTCTACTTTACTTAGTCCTTCTCTCTTTCCTCTTACAATTTAAGCTAAACATTTTCTAATTTTCTTCTAAGAAGTTTCTAACTCAGAACATGGAAAATTCTCAATCATAAATTGGATTTAAAATCAATTTTGATGATATATGCCTTATAGATAGTGCCACAACACATACTATTTCAAGATATAAGAAATATTTCTCTTATTTGATTATGAAAGAAGCTAATGTTAATACAATATCTGGTAGTACAAAATTAATTAAAAGCTCCGAAAAAGATAACTTAGTACTTATCTGAGGAACAAATTTGACAATCTATCAAGCATTATATCGTAGTAAGTCTCAAAGAAATTTATTAAGTTTCAAGGACATTCGTCAAAATAACTATCATATCGAGACTACAAGTGATGAAAAGAATGAATATCGTTATGTTACTACAATGATGTCAGGTAAGAAGGTTGTACTTAAAAGGTTATCCGCTCTTTCGTCTGGTTTATACTACACAAGTATTAGCATGGTTGAAACACATGCCATAGTAAATCAAATGTTTACTAAAAATCAAATGATTTTATTTTTTGGCATGACCAATTGGGTCATTCCAGTTCTAATATGATGCACAAAATAATTGAAAGTTCACATGGACACTCTCTGAAGAACCATAAAATTCTTCAATTTAAGAAATTATCTTGTGTTGTATGTTCTCAAGGAAATTAATTACTAGACCATCAGTAATCAAAGTGGAAACTAAATCTCCAACATTTCTGAAACGTATACATGGTGATATATGTGGGCCCATTCACCCATCATATGGACCATTTATATATTATATGATTTAAATAGATGCATCTACAAGATGGTCACATGTGTGCTATTATCAACTCGCAATGTGGCATTTGCAAGATGACTTGCTCAGATAATAAAGTAAAGAGCACCATTTTTAGATTATGCAATTCAGAAAATTCGTCTTGATAATGCTGGTGAATTTACATGTTATGCTTTTAATGATTATTGTATATCATCTAAGATAACAGTTGAGCATCCAGTTGCTCATGTTCATATTCAAAATGGTCTAACAGAATCATTGATTAAATGTCTTCAATTAATTGCTAGGTAAATGCTTATGAGAACAAAGCGTCCCATTTCATTATAGGGTCATTCTATTTTACATGCAGGAAGTCTTGTGCGGATCATACCAACAAGTTATCATAAAGTCTCCCCATTATAATTGACTTTTGCTCAGAAGCCGAACATTTCTCATCTAAAAATATTTGGATATGTAGTATATGTTCCAATTGCTCCACCACGGCGTACAAAGATGGATCTTCAAAGAAGGTTGGCGATATATGTTGTGTATAAATCTCTTTCTATCATAAAATATATAAAACATATGACTGTAATTTATTTACTACAAGATTTGTTGATTGTCATTTCAATGAATCAGTATACCCAACATTAAGGTGAGAAAATAAACAACTGACAAAAGAAATAGATTATAATGCATTATCACTATCTCATTTAGATCCTTGTACAAATAAATGTGAACAAGAGGTTCAAAAGATAATTCATTTGCAAAATATTGCAAATCAGCTGCCAGATGCATTCATTGACCTATCAAGAGTTACTAGAGTTACTAAATCTCATATTCCCGTTGTTAATGCTCCAATTCGAGTTGACGTACCGATAGAAAAATTAATTAATACAAATGAGTCTAAACCAAGCTTAAAACGTGGTAGACCAATCGATTCCAAAGATAAAAATCCTTGAAAAAAAAGAGCTAACGATCAAGATGGTCAGAATATGAAAGAACCTACTCAAGAAGAGTAAAGAGACATAATAATCGATGAAACCTTGGAAGAGGTTCAGGCACCTGAAAATAAATAAGAAATCTCAATAAATTATGTCTCATCAAGAAAAATATGAAATCGGAATGATATAATTGTCGATAATATTTTTGCTTATAATGTTGCTATAGAAATAATGCAAAAAAATGAGGATCTTGAATCAAAATCTGTTGAAGAATCTAGATAGAGAAATGATTGGCCAAAATGAAAAGATGCAATTCAAGTTGAATTAGTCTCGTTTGAAAAATGCAAAGTTTTCATACTGATAGTCCGAATGCCTGAAGATATAAACACAGTGGGGTACAAATGGGTCTTTGTGCAAAAATGAAACGGGAAAATTAAAGTCGTAAGATATAAAGCACGACTTGTGGCACAAGAATTTTTGCAAAGACTTGGTATTAATTATATGGAGATATATTCTCCTATGGTAGACGCAATCACGTTCATGTATCTTATAAATCTGGCAGTTCATGAAAAACTTGACATGCGTCTAATGGATATCATTACATCCTATTTATATAGTTCACTAGACAACGACATTTTTATGAAAGTTCCTGATGGATTTAAAATGCCTCAAATATATAAAGATTCCAGGAGAGTTGTTCAATAAAACTTCAAAATCATTATACGGATTAAAGCAATCAAGACGCGTGTGGTATAATCGTCTTACCGAATATCTGTTAAAAGAAGGGTATAAGAATGACCAAATTTGTCTTGTTTTTTTATTAAAAGGTCTGGATCTGAATTTGTGATAAGAGTTGTAAATGTTGATGACTTCAATATCATTAGAACCCACGAAAAGCTTTCGAAGGCAGTAGAATATTTGAAAAAGAAATTCGAAATGAAATATCTTAAAAAGAAGTTTTTTTTTTCTTGGTCTACAATTTGAGCATTTTACAAATGGAGTATTTATTCATCAATCAACATATACTAAAAATATTTTAAAGAAATTTCACATGGATAAAGAAAATTCATTAAGTATCCTAATGATTGTGAGATCACTTGATATTAATAAACATCCATTTCGACCTCATGAAAATGACGAAGAATTTGTTGGTTCTGAAATAGCATATCTTAGTGCAATTGGTGCACGATGTATCTTGCTAGTAATTTTCGACCAGGTATGTCATTTTCTGTAAATTTATTAGAAAGATTTAGTTCTTCCCCAGCACGAAGATACTGGAACACTATTAAACATATATTTGGATACCTTCAACAGACCATCGATATAGAACCATTTTATTCAAAAGAATCTGATTCACAATTAATTGCTATGCAGATGCAAGATATTTGTGTGGCCCACATAAAGGTCGATCTCATAGAGGTTATTTATTTACATGTGAGGTACAACTATATCATGGCGTTCAACAAAATAAATTATGGTTGCTTCTTCTTCAAATCATACAGAAATAATAGTCATCCATGAATCAAGTCGAGAATGCGTGTAATTGAGATCAATAACTCAACACATATGTGGTCTTTCCTTAAAAGAAGGCATTCCAACAATATTATATGAAGTTAATGCTCCATATATAGCTCAACTGAAAGGAGGATACATCAACAGAGATAGAACAAAACATATTTCACCAAGTCTTTTTTTTCACTCATGATCTACAAAAGAAGGGTGAAATAAATGTTCAACAAATTTGTTCCAGTGATAATTTAACAGATATATTCATCAAGACATTATGTCCGATACAAATCATATTGATAGGATCCCACACTACAACTCGGTGGAAGAACCACTACTAGCAATCAACTAAAACAAGAACTCTAAAACTTACATATTTAAGTTACGGAAGAAAGTTAAATAACTAAGGACAAGGTTAAATCAAATCTTATAACTAACTACGAATGTGAAAGATAAATCTAGAATCTGAAAGTCAATGTACTAAAACTAGAAACAATAACCAAATCCAACAAGAATTTCTAGTGAACTATATAACTAACTAAGAACAAGGACTAGGTCCGAAAATGGTGGACATAGACCAAAGAGAATTTCATGGCAGCCTGAACAATGTGGATCACCCTTGAACTTGAAGAGATCACAGATCTCCTAAGTGAGATCTGTCAACAGTCGCGTCAAGATGTCCTGTACTCAACAAAAATAAGAGCAAGTGCAGAATCAGTTAGTAACCATCGTGTACTGGTAGGATCACGCGGATATCCCACTAGTGTAACATAAACAAGAAATTAAAATATTATAATACATGCATAAATATCAACATATTCAATACTATTATAAGAATCAACATCACAATTCACATGCTTCAACACGTAGTTGGTCCTCTCAAGGAACCCAAAGTCAAACTGTTAGCATGCCGAAACGTGAGAATCCGATCCTTGTTAGCATGCTAGAATGTGGCAACCGATCTCAGTTAGCATGGCGGAACATGAAAATTCGATTCAAGTTAGAGTGTCGAAACGTGGCAGCCGATCCCAATCACACATCAAGATCACACATTCGATTTCACGGTATCCATATTCATATATCTCATTTTAACATCTATAATCAATATTGCAACATGCATACATATACATTTATCACAACGAAGCAAAGCAAGTGTATATCACACAATCATGGAATCACAAGTATCACCTACCTTGAAATAAGCTTGGTACCTTAAAAAACTTGATCCTTCCCTTTTTGGATTTGTTCTTGGTCTAAAAACTATCAACAATATACGGGAATCAATAATTAATCATTAATTTCCAAGAATTCTAATAAATTCATAAACTCTAAGTCAAACCCATGACCCCAACTAGCCAAACTAGGGTTGTTTCCACCAAAAATATTTATCAAGAAACCCTTCCCCATCAACTATGAACAATTCTAAAACGTTCTTACAGATTTAAAAACAAAAACAGGGTGTGAAAAGCTTACCTTTAGTCATAAGAATGGTGGAAAACGAGTTCAAATCGCCCAAGGGTTGTTCTTTAGCTTTAAAAGTTGATAAATGTCAAATAAGATCGTTTAAAGATTTTATTTATAAATTAAAATTTTGTTATCCCGCTACAGCTGTAGCGGCATCATTGCATGGGCACTTTTTGAACCAGTGAGCTCCGTCTTGTCCGCTACAGCGGCACCCATCCCGCTGTAGCGGTGTCGCTGCAGCGGCAGGAAGAGAGCAGTGAGCTCCTTAAGGGAGTTTCAATTCCTCCTTTCAAAACACACTCTTAACCCAGTACACTCTGAAAATACCCTTAACGTTACAATCGATTTCCAGAGATCTATTTATCCGAATTCAATTCCGTAAAGTCATACGGATTTCTTAACGAATTATCTAACTGATTATCTAATCAAATTACTATTTACTCTACCCGCTTGCTACTAGATTTCACTACACATTGATGACTCCGATTTCTTTCAAATCTGAATAAGGTTGGAAAAATCTTAATACTACGAAAAAAGTTTTTTCGGCCTCGATTTTTTCTCATTGGCATTTCTATAACGAGAAAACCTGGTCATTGAACATTACCAATGTCAACCTTTGAGAAGCTCACATACAAGACTGAAATGTGTTATCTTCGATATATTAAGTGACGTCATTATTAGGGGAAGTAAATACGCGCTGGACTCTTTTTCCCTTAACCAAAGTTTTATCCCACTGAATTTTTTTAATAAGGTTTTTAATGAGACAACAACAATGTGTATTATAAATAATTATATATATAAATATATATTATTATTTTTACATTAACATCCAAGGGAGAGTGTTGTAAATATGTGAATATTATGGGACCCAACATTTTTTACTATAGCAACATCACTTCTCCAAGTAAGATTTTCCCTATAAAAGAATATGCAATGCAAGATATCAAAGACAAGTGAAAACAAAAATTTACTTCATAATCTTTCTACTTTACTTATTCCTTCTCTCTTTCCTCTTGCAATTTAAGTTAAACATTTTCTTTATTTTATAACAGCTTCTTTGTTTGTTATCAACAAATAATTATATAATTATTCATGATTTCAAAAAGAGAGTGTAACTAGAAGCATACAATTAAAATTACAAGCCACATTAAAGCTAACAAAAAAATGTATAGCAACGTATAGTGTTTGTAAAAATCTCCTTATTGCACTTGGTGTTTGGAAAAATATTGAAAATCAAGGAAATTTTATAGCGTGAAGTGTGCCTATGATATTGTTCTTAAGGATATTTCATCGCTTAAAGTGTGTATCCTTCAATCGCTTCAAAATTCAATAAGCTCTTTAATTTTAAAACTAGAAGCTAGAATCTAAAAAAGAAGATATTTTACTTTAAATATGTGTCAGTAACGATTTTGAATAATGTCATAAAGGCAATTACCCACTCCAATATTCACTCAACAAAACCGCTAGCCACATTTAAGAATTACTTAATACTCCCTCCATTTCAAATAGAATGATCTAGTTTGACTTGACACGAAGTTTAAAAAAATAAAGAAGACGTTTGATCATGTGCTCCTAAATTAAAGTTATGTTAAATGTATAAAATTGTCTTTTAATCTTGTGACTTTAAACAACGTGGAAAGTTGTTACCAAAAAAAGAAAGAAATCATTTTTTTTAAACAGACTAAAAAGGAAAGGAGATCATTATTTTTTAAACGGAGGGAGTATTATATTAATAAGGCCAAAGTAATATCAGGTAACAATATGCAATAAATTCTTGACCATCTTTAATAATAGATATAGATACTTTCAAATACTTTTTTTATACGTTTTAAGATAATAAAGATACTTTATCAACACTTTGCTACAATATGAAATTCAAGAAGTATGACAACTTTATATATTTATTGTTAGTATTACTTGTAATAATTATTCCTTATTATTTTTCTGAAATGATGGTATTTTACATTGTAGTTCTTTTGAAATACTAATCAAGACAAATAAATATATTCAAGGGGCCAATTAGAAGATATTACCTTTTTTAATTCCTTTTCATTTCATATATAGAAAAGAATTAAAAGAGAGAAAAATTAAAACAAAAATAGAGAGTAGAAGATCTCAAAATCATCCAAATTTATCAAAAGAAATATATATCTGTATTTTACTCAAATAAAAATTAGTCAAAAATCATCATACATAAAGTTTAGGTGGTGATGGGGGATCGCAACAACGACACTTTAGGCCGATAGTACATCCACAACTTAGTAAGCGGCCAAAATCTTTGCAGAAGGGTATACAATCATCATCATCATGACATTTAGGCGTATCATTATAATTTATCAAATTTTTGAAAAGATTTGTTTTTTGACTTCCAAAGAATTTCCTATTTGATTAAAACTTCGAAGAATTAAGCAAATCAAAATAATCAAAGCCAATATACTTTTTGCCATCTCTAGAAGAGTATGAATATATATTTTTTCTTGTATAGAGATATGATACAACATTAAGTTATATATGTATTTATAGTTTCTGAGATGCATAATAACATTTTTATTATTTAATAAGGTCCTTAAAAGGAAGATTTGCAACGTATACATTTTTTGGAAGCTACCTAAGCTATTTAATGAGTTTGATTTATTACAGTTTTCCTTTTTTTTTAAAGTTTAAAAGCTGGTCAAACTGATTTAAAAGCTATTTTTTGACTTAGTTAAGTGTTTGGCAATTCTCAAAGTGACTTATTTTAAGCCAAAAGTTAAAAGCTTGGGAAGGGGTGCTTTTTTTTTTTTAGCTTAAAATCTCTTTTAAGTTGACCAAATATTTTACCTTTTTGCCCTTATTTCTTTTATTTTTATTTTTTTTATTATTATAATTAATATTATTATTATTATTATTATTGTTATTATTATTATTCATTATTATTATTATTATTATTATTATTATTATTAGTATTATTAATATTTTATTATTTTATTATTATTATTTATTTTACTACTCTTTATTATTATTATTATTATATATTATTATTATTATTATTATTACTATTATTATTATTATTATTTATTATTATTATTATTATTATTATAATTATTAGTATTATTAATATTTTGTTTTATTATTATTATTTATTTTATTACCCTTTATTATTATTATTATTATTATTATTATTATTATTATTACTATTATTATTATTTTATTTTTATTTTTATTATTATTTATTTTATAATTCTTTATTATTATTATTATTATTATATATTATATATTATTAAATATTATTATTATTATTATTTTCATATTATATTATTATTATTATTTATTATTATATATTATTACTATTATTATTATTATTTATTATTATTATTATTAATATTTTATATATTATTATTATTATTATTATTTATTATTATTATTATTATTAATATTATTATTATTTTCATATTGTTATATAATTATTATTTATTATTATTATTTATATTTAATTATTATTATTATTTTATTTTTATTATTATTATTATATATTATTATTATTATTATTATTATTATATATTATTATTAATATTTTATTATTTAATTATTATTATATTATTATTATTATTATATATTATTATTAAATATTTTATTATTTTATTATTATTATTATTTATTTTATTATTCTTTATTATTATTATATATTATATATTATTATTTATTTTATTATTATTATTATTATATATTATTATTATATATTATATATTATATATTATTATTATTATAAATTATATATTATATATTATTATTATTATAAATTATATATTATATATTATTATTATTATTCTTTTCTTTTATTATTATTACTATTATTATTATTATTATTATGATATATTATATATTATTATTATTATTATTATTAAATTAATCAATTTTTATCATGTTAAAAACTTTTAAGGGTATTTCAGACATTTTGATTAAAAAAAGTATTTACCAGCACTTATTTGTCAAACACATCAACAACTTTTTTTTTAACTTCAGCACTTTTATCCAAACACATAACTACTTATTTTGAAAATAATTTCCAGCACTTTTAAAAGTACTTTTTAAAAACTACTTTTTTAAGTCCATCCAAACGGACTCTAAGTATTGATTACAATATGCCAATATATTTATATTTTAAAAACTTAGCATGATAATAATTTTAATTAACATAGGAAAGAAAATGATTTCAAAATTTATTATCTTTTTAATTTTATTTTCCTTTTAAATTTAAAGTTAGTATGTCTTTTTTCTTTTGAAATATTGGCAAATTAATGAGAAGGCATGTTAGATCATTTTTAGTGTTAGGACCCTTTGCTCCTAAATGAGATTCTTTTTATAACTAAAAGATGTATTTTGTAACTTGCAAATATGGGTGGAATGGATCAAGGATTCAGAATTGTTTTGGTGCATTTAAACATGAACTAGAGACCTTAAATTCATAGAGTTAAATCAAAGCCAACACTTTAGTAAATGAACTAGAATTTCTTCACAAGGTACTACATTTTCGTTGTCATTCTAGAAAATGAAATTCTTGGTTTCATGTCTTTACAAATAAGATTTTGTTGGTTGCATTTTAGAAAACACCCTACTTTTTCATGTCTTTACAAAAATTAGCGAATCATAGTTCATAAATAAGATAATTAAATATCTTAAGGCGTTATATTAATAAACGACATATCTTCATGATTTTTTTAGAAATAAATTTTTGAAATTAAGTGTAAATATAAACTTCCAAGCACACAACTTTATAAAATAATAATAATAAATCAACAATAGTAATAATTAATAAAAAAGTCAAATTTCTTACATTTTAAGAAAATAAAATCACAACTAGGAAGTTGAAATCCTACTTCGAGTTTGAAATTTCAAATCATAATTTGAAATTGAAATTGAAAATGAAAATTTATGTACACATTTCATAAACAAACAACAAGAAGTTGAAATTGAAAATGAAAATTTATGTTTTCATAACCAAACAACTTATCAAGTGTAATCCTACAAAGTGGAGTTCAGATAGAATAGAGTTTATGCTGACCTTACTTCTCTCACACAAATTAATGGAGAGGTTGGTTCCGCTAAACCTTCTGTTCAAAAACAAATAGTTCAAAGCATTTTGAGCAAAAGAAGTAACAAATATACAAAAACATTAACCAATAACAAAAACAACAGATAGTTACATAACAAAACTACAATACAATAATACAAGAATAAAGGTACAAGGAATCAACATATGGTAATATAATTAGAAGGACAAGAAACTACAAAAGCAATACTACGAGTGCTAACACGAATAGACAACAAGAAAACACACTATACTAACCTCTAGTCTAATCCATATCCCCACACACTCCTATCTAAGATTATTTCAGTAAGTTGAAATCGTTACATACATGTCCTGATTTAATCACTTTTCACCAATATTTTTTGTTCTAACTCTGCCTCTCCCTGAACAACCCATAGCCAAATATATATACTAATAAATAAATATAAAAATATGTGATTTATTAATTCAATAACTTCAGATATTTTGATGCATTATTATTAGTTATGCTTAAGTCATTTTGTAAAATGGTATAAAAGTTGAAGAAATTCTGATGAAATTTCTATATTTATGAGAAAAAATAAAAACTTAAGAAAGCTAAATTAAAATTTTAACTGGCCAAGTACCTCACGCAAAATCAAATACTACTACTAAATATTTGTATAAAGCGAGTAATTCCTAAAAAATAGGGTAAGAAAAGCGGTGGAAGTAATAAATAATTAGTATAGTTTCTAAAAACACAGAATGACGCGTCAAACTTTTTATATACACACAATAAATAATGGGAAACTTTCACATATAGCCACTTAAAAATAATTAATTACTCTCCATAGCTATAGTTTGATAATTACAATTTGTAGCTACATGTTATATAGAGGAGAGAGGCGAGCGAGATTGGGAGAGAGATGAGAGAGGCGAGAGAGAGGGGGGAAAGAGTAGAAGAAAGGTGAATTGTATATGTATATTGGTTAGATAATTGTATATTATACATATGTAATTGTATATATGGCAAGAGAGATTGGGAGAGGGAGGAGAGAGGCGAGCAAGACTGGGAGAGAGAAGAGAGAGGCGCGCGAGATCGAGAGAGGCGAGCGAGAGAGGGCAGAGAATGGGAGAGAGGTGAATTGTATATGTATATAATTGTATATAACTGTATATTATACATATATATTTGTATAAATGGCAGCGAGATTGGGAGAGGGAGGAGAGAGGCGAGCGATATTGAGAGAGGAAGGAGAGAGGCGAGCGAGAGAGGGCAGAGATTGGGAGAGAGGTGAATTGTATATGTATATAGGCTAGAAAATTGTATATTATACATATTTATTTGTATATCTTGGCGAATTATACATATACAAACATGACTAATTATACAAACTCGAAGTCAGCCCATGTAATTAATGTATAATGTTAGTCGTGAGTGGTAATTATAACAAACTATAGCTATGATGAGTAATTAAATAGTATAAATTTGCTTATCCGCGTAATTTTCCCATAAATAATTAGTATAGTTTCTAAAAATACTGAAGGACGCGTCAAATTTGTTATATATATAAAATAAATAATTAATATAGTTCTAAAAACGCGTCAAAATTCTTATATATATAACATAAATAATTATAGCAACAGCTGTAACATACTTGTACAACAAGTATTAATTCACTCCTCGTATTCTCATACAACAAAATCACATAAGCTAATTCTGAAGCTTTAATTCATCTGTTATTCTTGAAGTTTTATGAATAAAAGAGGAATGAAAACATAACTTTTTCATTATATATATATATATATATATATATATATATATATATATATATTAATATCCGCTTTCTTTTTTCTTCCAGGAAAAAAAAAGGGAAGATCAAAAATCATGGTGGAACTAATTCAAGATGACAAGAAGAGGATGAAAACTTTAGTGACACGAAAGGCTGGCTTGCTCAAGAAAATTTCGGAACTCTCAATACTTTGCGACATCAAAGCCTGCATGATCCTATATGATGAAGGAAATAGTAATTGTGAAATGTGGCCGAATTATCCAAATGAAGTTAAAGAGCTCATAAATCTCTACAAAAATCAACCATTTGAAGGACGAACCAAAAGGGGTAAAACGTTGTCCAACTATTTTGAAGATGATGATCAAAAGAAAAAGGGTGATGAGATCAAAGTAGAAAAGGATCCGGATTCAAGATTTGACTATTTCGAGAATGATGTTGAAAAGAAAAGGGCTGATGAGATCAAAGTAGAAAAGTATCCGACTTGGGATTCAAGATTTGACTATTTATCTGAAAAAAATTGCAAAATCTTGTTGGTGTTGTTGAGAAAAGGATGGAGAATGCAAAAGGAAAACTCGAATTGTTGAATGGAAGTTGCTCAGTTTCTCATCAACAACAAATATGGGAGTATAACAACTTGATGAACCAAACTGCTACTATTTCTAACAACAACTTGTTTCAATCAAATATTGGTGTGAATTCAATGGGAGCAGGGATGGATTATCAATCAATCAAAGGATCCACTTTGGAAGAAGTCTGTATATGAATTATTTGCTGACAGTACGATTGAGGATCACCTCACTCATTCATATTTCTAGTTGTACCTGAAATAAGTTATCTTGTGCCACAAGCAATTCATGCGTTGAAATTGTAGATATTTGAATTGGGTCATATCACCAATCTAGATTTACTTTGACCTAAAAATTGGCTCAATTTGATTTGTTTAATATAATAATTTTAGGATAAATTACATATATACAGACCTTTATTTTTCATTATTTTCTACCATTTCAAAATATTTCCAAAATACCTTATTTTTACCTAATTCTCAAATCAACCGGATACATAAATATCCTATATACCTTTTGGTAGTTCAATCCATGACGGCAGAATTCTCTTATGATTTTTTTATGTTTGATATGATTTAGGGTGTGTTGGATCGAAATAAGCCTATACATTATTTTTATCATGTGTACGGTATATGATTTTTGGGGCAAAAAAACCATTGGCAAGCAGAAAAAAGGGGTAATTTAAAGTCCAAATTTAGTTGTAATTTTCCTTTGCTTTTCAGTTTGGTCATTCTTGGATTTTCTCTTCTTAAAAATGTGATGTGACACTTTTCTATGTTCTAAAAAATTATTCATCTTTTTTCTCATTCTAAAATTAATTGAAATGTGAAGTAATTTTTTTTTTTTAATAAGGATAAACATTCTTTTCTTAACAAGGATAAAAACTTTTCATTTTCTTGATTAAGAATTTAATTTTTTTTAAATTTTTTGAACTTTAATCATCGAACTTAGGAAACATGTCTATATATTTGATTAAGGTGAGAATTAGGTCTGCGTAGTTCCTCTAGATTTAATAGTATTTTTTATTTATCTAATTACCTATTCAATTGATATCTTAATATTCGTAAATTGCATGTTTTTTTATAATTATAACCTCCAAATGTTTAATTTGAAACTTTAAGATATCTTTTGGTATTTCCGTGCTTTTACCTATATAAATTCATATATTTTTGGTTTTATGAGACCCCCCCACCCCCAAGATTATCCTTTGTAATATTTGATAAGCAGCGAAGCACTTATATTATTTTGTAATATTTGATTCATTCTTTAGTTTGACTCAATGAAGAAGACTCTACAATTTTGATTGGTTATGAAAGGCGTCGACAAAAATTTTAAAAAATTATGTTAATTTTGTATTTCGTTTTCCTCTATATTATTATGATTATTTTGTATTTCGTTTTCCTCTAAAAGTTCAAAACTTATAAATGTTGTTTTTGTCACCCTTTTAAAAATTTATTTGTAATTGTTGTTTTATTACTAATAATGTATTTTCATATATACTTAATCGTTTTAATGGATCTATAAAAACTTGCATGGGTCACACATGCAACACATGTACTCATAAACTAGTATTATTATAAGTGGGAAGCTCTAAAGATGAAAAGTTGAATTATCATTTTACCCCTAGACTAAATTAAACATCTAATTAATTAATTAATAATATTTTAATCAATTTTTGAATTATAAGTGATTTATTAGAAAGAGAATGTGGAAGAACAAGAGCTAATAATGATTTCTAAAATTTTAAATAAGTATGTGACCTAGGAGACCCTTATACTTGACTCAGATTGTCAATTGAACTCTTCTACTCACGATATTACCAACTGATACTTAAATTCAATGGAAAACAATCTTTTAAACCATTTTGACTTCACATGCACTTCTAACACATAATAAAAATGACATGTCATGATCCATATCAGAATTTTAATGACACGTCACTTATTTTTACTTTATTTTAAGAAATTTAAATTTATTTCTTTTCACTTATTTTTAACTTTAACTAAAATTTTCATTTTTTTTCTTTTTCACTCCGTTTCTTCTTCACACTAACTTTATCATTGACTATCTCTCTCCATTTTTTTTCACCAAAGACTTCATTGCCATCTTATATCCTTATTCCTTACTCATTATCACTACCTTAAATAACTAAAAATTATCATTGTTCTCCAAGTTTTCATCGTTCATAATTTTTTGTCATATTTTTTTTTTACCAGAGTCTTAATCCATCACTTGAACTATTGTGATTTCTTTCCTCCATTGATGGCAATGAAGCATACTAAAATATCTTAATATGTTATAATATATTATTATATGTATACATGTTCAACTTAATTTTACAAAGATATACAATAACATTCTTCACTCTTCAAAATAATCAGATCTCGATCACCTAGCCACATGTAAATTACCCCTCCTCTTCCCCCAATAGCTTCTCTTCAATATTTTTATCTCACAAAGACTGAAGCATCTACTTCTGAAAAAGAATTTTTGAAATAGTTTTTTCAAACATATAAATGATTATAAAAAATGGGGAAAGGGAGCAAGAAAGAAAAATGGGGTCTAGGAAGGGGGGAAGATCGATACTGTAGTTGGGTAGGAAAGAAAAGAAAATGGGGAAAAGAAGATTTGTCTTTTTATTGATTTTTTCTTTTCTTTCAAATTTTCTGTGTACGCTCCTTTAACGCGTGAGATCACACGTTTGTTCCACCTCGACTATTAAGTTGCCACAAAGGATTCGTCAACGGTGAGAGGGTTTAAAATATTGGTTTTTATTGAATTTAAGGGTAATTGGCAAAGTCATGAGTAGAAGGGTTTAGTTGACATCTGAGCCAAGTATAAGGGTCTTTCAGGTCATTTCGCTTATATTATAAGTAGAAAACTCCAAAAATGAAAACTTGAATTACCATTTTACCCCTAGATTAAATAAAACATCTAATTAATTAAATAATATTATTTTAATTATTTTTTGAATTATAAGTTATTTATTAGAAAGATAATGTGGAAGAGCAAGAGTCAATTATGATTTCTAGAATTTTAAATAAGTGTGTGAATCAAGATTTCCTCAAATTAATCTTAAATTAAATAATATAAAGAGTCGTAACTAAATCAATTTATACCACAACCAAATACAAATGCACATAAATGATCTACACACAAAAAAAGAAGGATATTTTCTATTTTTTTTTAGTTCCTCTTTCCTATAATTTCCTTGTATTGAAGTTATATGATTTACATTAACCCAACTCACACAGTCCTCCTTATGCTTTCCTATAAGATAAGAAAAAATATGATGAATTTTCAAGTATTTAACATAAATATGAGAAGTAAGATTCTCTTTGTATCGACTTATTTAATTCCTTTCAAAGTGAATATAATTTTGAGGTAGGTTTGAAGTATTTTGATAAAAAAAAAAAGAGCTTATAAATACTTAATTTTTGAGTTAAAATAACCAAAAAAAAAAGAAGCCAAAAGCCATCAGTTAGAAAGAGAGGAGAAAAAGATCATTAAGAGCACGGGAATGAGTCTGAAAAGACAGGTCGAGAAGGGTTGCGAGCTCAAGTGAATAGAGTTCAAGCCGAAAGTGTTTCAAAATAGAAAGAGAAAGGCTGGAATGAAGTAGATCGCCTAAAAGGAAGGGAACGAAGCACTCGGTTGAGATTGTTGGAAAAGAGAGGCAGAGCCCGAGGCACTTGCCAACGAGCAGGCGGGACAAGACTGACTTGAAAAGACGCTCTACTTGAAAGGCAATGGCTTTGAGGGTACTAACTGTGATATATGGGTAAGGAAAAAAAAGAGTAGCTCAGGCTCTCGAGGCATACTAGCGGAGCTTGACAAGAATCGTAGAAAGAAGTTGGGGAGAAAGATCCAAGTGCAAGCATTGTGTCAAACTGATTCAGGTATAGCAAGATAGTTCTTGTCTCCTTCTTCTACCTACTTTCCTTTATAGCACTTCTAGCCTTGAAAAGATAATCTTTCTTAGTTGTCCACTACCTCACTCTTTTTTTTTTCCTATCTCAAGGTTTTCCTATCTCAAGGGAGTTCAGTTCCCCGAGGATGAACAAGCAAGACTACAAGGCTACTTCCCCCTATAAATGTCGCATCATAGTATGTTTGCCGCAACATAAGATGCCTATAGCTTGATAAGATGGATGACGGAAGCCCATATGTACCAATTCGTCTCTTTAAAAGATGTGGATCTATGAGACTGTATGGACTGTATGGTGTAATTGCGGGTATGGCCTTGTGGCAGGCATTAAGGATAACCGGTGCTAAGGTATTGATGCAAGGATGCAAAAATGACTTTATGTTTTTTTTTTATTAACATAATATTCTACATTACAAATATATCCTAACACCCGGAATGGTGCTACCCTTCTTCCCTATCTGGAAACTAATCAAATGAAAGCGTAGAAAATCCCAGAGACTGTACTGAGCCATTCGGTGACTTTCGCGGTCGCCCTCACTAAACCAACTTGAATCTTAACTACTATTTGCGCTCGCCTTACCGAACCTAAATTTGTATTCACCTTTTTTACATCACCTGAACCACTAGTAGTAGTACAATACTTATGTTATGAAAGATCTAAGCCCTTCCAAAATCATATTAGTACATATTTTACCTCCTCCCGCATAGGCGCATCGTCGTAGAGGCGGTCAATCCATTTTTTATTTAGACTATCAATCATGTTGTTATCTCTCTTGTAGTCTTTAAGTCAAAAATCACTTTCACAGATTTTTGTGGATCAAAATAAAATTAATCATCATCTAGCTTGGAGGTGGGAGGGGTCGGTGTTTTTTTTTTTATCTTAATTAGTATGCTGTGAGAATTTGTGTATGTAATTTCTATATACATAGAAGAGATCATAATAAAGAAATGACTTTATTTTTGTAGAAAATCTTCTTATCATCTTAAGTTTTGTTAAACTTACTTATACACCAAATATTATGGTGTTCAATTCACCATAACATTCAGTTTGCTTCAACCCTAAATATTAATCAATTGTTGCTAATTTCATTTGTTTGGGTCATTTTCACTTTGGTGATGGACTAACATGCTAAGTGCTACGAAATTTATATTTTGGCCATTTCTGTTTCTTCTATGAACTGTTTTTGTACATACATGAGTACATATATTTTCTTTTCCCTCTTTTTCTTCTTCTGTAATAGACAAAAATTCATCTGTTAAACAAAATGTGGACAATGAGACAAGTCGATCCTCACAGAATTAAGAACGGGAGTTCTAGTATATCAGCTTAAGTCAGGGCTACCAGAGGAAGTCTTGAACATCTAAAATGAAGCAAATATGTATGTTTTGGTGTATCTTTAGCAGATATGTTAATTTTGAAGGTTTTATTTCATTAATGGTTGAATCAGTACATGATCAATGTGGTAATCACACTGATTTTCTAGCACCAATCCTATAAATTTTCTGTTTTTTTCATGTCACTTTCTATTTTTGTTTTTTCTTACTATCGTATTATCCATTGTGATTAGATGACTATGCAAATCAGCAAAAACTTGACTATGGCTGAATATATGCAATGTTGGACCGCTACTGAGAACGAAACATGGAATAGAAAAACAAAGATTATTGTATATTTGATCTGCCCACAATACTGTTGCTCAAGAAAAATGCGTTTGTGGTTTCTATATACAAGAAGCTCATATAATCATGTGTGAAAATCAACCATAAAGTTCATATAAAATGTAAACGTTAAATGAATTTATGTAAATTTTTTTGTGGCATTTATAAATTGACCTGACCTCTTTTTTGATAGATTTAACTTGAATAGTTCTTTGTACAAAAATGGGTTTGATTCTGCTTATGACGTTAGGCTGATGAAGTGTTAGGATGAATTATAAGGTTTCTTTTCAAACTATGTATAAGAGTAGTTGTAATACTTTAAACATCAATTGTGATGGTTGTAGTGCTTTTACATTTTTATTTCAGTTGGAATTAACGTGTTTCCTTTACTTTTGACAACTCCTAAATGCCTACTTTGAGTTGTTGTTCTCAATAATTGTTGTCTTCGTTTTGATTCAACTAATCATTAATTGTTGGAATTAATGTTGGGCCGTGCTCAACACGGGTCATGCCTCTCTAGTTTAATTAATAAAATACTAAATAGTAATATCATAATATAATAAATACTAAAAATGGGAAGGTGTTAAGTTAAAATCTTATATTATTATTATTATTATTATTATTATTATTATTAATAATAATAATAATAATAATAATAATAATAATAATAATAATAATAATAATAATATCACTTTACTAATATTAAAAGTAGGAAAATATAAGTTTAAAATAAGTACAAAAATTTATATTAAAATTTATCAACGTTATTCTATAATAATTTTGCACCAAATAATTAAATTTACCATCTAATAAATGACAATAATCAATTAAATGGGAAGTGATCACATATAAACTGTTAAAACTCCATAACTGGAGTTGATCTAGAAGCTACTGCTGAAGAAAGCTAACTTAAGAAGAGAGAAAACTAACTGTAATTTTATTTCATCTGTTTTCACTGTTACATTGGGATAGTGAACTGCCTTATTTATAGACTTTGTTCACACATTAGGCATGCTCATCTTTACACATTAAATGACTTATTTGCCCTCTAACTAACTTCTAACAGACTTGATAATAGTTAACTAACTCTTAATACATCAGCTTGCATCTCTTGATTCAACACTCTTCCTCAAGCTGATGGCTTGAATATGTCTCTTAGTCCCAGCTTGCTTATCAAGTATTCATGTTGAACTCTTCCTAACCCCTTTGTGAGTATATCTGCTAGTTGTTCTGTTATAGATACATGGTCTGTTCTAATCATGCCTTGAATGACTCTTTCTCTTACAAAATGGCAGTCAATATCTATGTGCTTGGTTCTCTCATGAAATATAGGATTAGCAGCAATTTGAATTGCAGCTTTGCTGTAACATTTCAAGTCTATAGGTTGTTGAATCTGAACTCCCAACTCTTTGAATAGCCCTGTCAACCATGTAAGTTCTGCAGTGCATGCAGCCATGCTCCTAAATTTTGCTTCTGCTGAACTTTTGGACACAGTTTCTTGCTTCTTGGCTTTCCATGAAACCAAAGCTCCTCTACACTTCACCAGATAACCTGTGACTGACCTCCTTGTTTCTAGACAAGCGCCCCAATCTGAGTCACAGTAGGCTGATAGTTGATTGCTGTTCTTAGCAGGCATGAATAACCCCAAACCAGGTGTCCCTTTGATGTATCTTACTACTCTAAGTGCAGCATCCATATGAGACTTCTTAGGGCAGTGCATATATTGGCTGAGAACTTGCACTACAAATGCTATATCAGGTCTGGTCATAGTTAGGTATAGTAACCTTCCCACTAGTCTCTGATACATAGAAGGATCTTTTAGTTCATCATCATCAGTTTCTGCCTCATGCTGTATAGCTTTGTCATATACCACAGATGTCAGTTTCAGATTGGTTTCAAGTGGAGTGTTGGCTGGCTTTGCTCCACTTAAGCCTGCTTCTGATATTAATTCTAAAGCATATTTTCCTTGACACAGTACTATTCCCTCATGTGATCTTGCAACTTCTATTCCCAGAAAGAACTTAAGTTCTCCAAGATCCTTCATTTTAAACATTTCTTGCAAATCTTTTCTAGCTTGATTTATCAGTTCTTGATTGGTCCCAGTAACTAGAAGATCATCCACATAGACAAGAATGAATACCAATTTCCCTTTTGTCTTTTTTGTGAATAATGAATAATCATAATGGCTTTGAGTGAATCCCATCTGGAAAAGAGCATCAGACAATTTTTTATTCCATTGTCCTGGAGCTTGTTTTAGTTCGTACAGTGACTTGTGAAGTTTGCGGACCTTCTTAGACTCCCCCTGTCTAGCAAACCCTTCAGGAATCTGCATATATACTTCCTCAATGAGATCACCATTGAGAAAGACATTGTGAACATCCATCTGAAAAATGCACCACTGATTGGAGGTTGCCAGAGCAATTAGAGACCTTACAGTGACCATTTTTGCCACAGGGGAGAAAGTTTCAGAATAATCCAACCCAGCTTGTTGCCTGGACCCTTTTGCCACCAAACGTGCTTTATACCTTTCCACTTCCCCTGAGGCTTTATACTTCACCTTATAAATCCATTTACAACCAATAGGAGTTTTGCCAACTGGGAGATCTACAATGGACCAAGTATTATTATCCTCAAGTGCAGCAATCTCAAGTTTCATAGCATGAATCCAGGAGGAGTCTTGGACAGCTTGATTAAAAGAGGTAGGTTCTTGAATGAAAGAAAAAACAGAGAGGGCATGTTGAAAAGATTTAGAGAGGTGAGAGTAGGACACATAGGAAGACAATGGATAAGAACAGAAGTTGGATAAGATGAAGTCATTCATCCAGGCAGGAGGATGTTTGGTTCAGACTGATTTTCGAAGTTCAACATCAGGGTTAAAAACAGGTTCAGTTTCAGTTTCAGGTTGAGTAGCTTGGGAATTAGAAGAATGAGGAACCTCTAGATTAGTTGACTGAATGTTGGCCTCAAGAATAGGTATATCCAGATCTGGAAATAGAGGAGTGCCAACTGACTTAACATGAGTGAAAGGGAAAACTGAATCTTGAAACACTACAGTCCTACTGGTGAAAAAAGTTTTAGAGTGAAGATCATATAAGTGATAGCCCTTCTGAGTTAAGGCATAGCCCATAAATACAGCAGGAATGGCTCTAGCAGCAAATTTGTCAGAAGATTTGGTAGTAGATGCATAGGTAAGGCAGCCAAAGACTTTGATATGAGATAATGGGGGTGGGGGTGGGGGTGATGATATAAGAGTTCATAAGGAGACTGAAAATGTAGAAGCTTGGATGGAATTCTATTGAGAAGATAGACTACAGTGGTGACACATTCTCCCAGAACTGTAAGGGAAGGGAAGCTTGAAATCTGAGTGATCTAGCTATACCTAAAATGGTTCTATGTTTCCTTTCTACAACTCCATTTTGTTGTGGAGTGTAGACACAAGAACTTTGATGAACTATGCCAAGGTGAGACAACAAAGATTTAAACTCATGACTAAAAAATTCACAGCCATTGTCGGTTCTTAACACTTTAACAGAAGTAGAGAATACATTGTTTATTTCTGTAAAAAACTTTCTAAGTACAACAATGACTTCAATTTTAGACTGTATTAGAAACAGCCAGGTAAACCTATCAAACTCATCTACTACTGTGACAAAACAATCTCTTGCTATCATGAGTTGGAACCCTATAGGGACCCCAAATGTCACAATGTAACAATTCAAATGCAGACTTAGACCTAGAACAACTCAAAGAAAAAGAAAGTTTTGTGTGTTTTGCCAAAGGACATACAGGACATATATGACTTATAGATTTGAGATGTCTGAGACTTGCATGTTTCTTGATGAATTCTAGAGGTTCATGTCCCATTCTTTTATGTTAGAGAATGCTAGACTCAGATAATTGTTCAGCAGTGTTGACACTTTGGTTTTGTGAAAGTGAAGGTTGTGGAGTTTGAGAAATAGTGATGCTCTGAGGAATGTATAATCCATGATCTTCCCTACCAATCCCCTTAACCATGCCAGTGGAGAGATCCTGGAAGATGCAGAAATTAGGAAAAAAAGATACTGAACACTGTAATTCCTTAGTTAGTTTGGAAACTGAGAGTAGATTAATATTAAAATCAGGTAGGACTAGAACATTGGATATATGATGACTATTGAGGATACTTGAATTGCCTTTATGAGTTACAGAGACAACATTTCCTGTAGGTAGATAAACTTTGTTCTTCTCAGGGTTTAAAACAGCATGGCATTTATATAACAGCCCAAGGTCTAAGGTCATGTGATTAGATGCACCTGAGTCTACAATCCAGCTAGCATTTAAAGTAGTGAATGGTGAAGTATTCACAATACCTGCATTTGTTGTTTGAGTAGTGGATGTCTCCTCATTACCTTTACCTAGCATCAACAAAATTTGTTGGTACTGCTCCAGAGTGAAATGAGGAGGGAGTGGTTGTTGTTGTGAGGTACTTGCATGAGATGAGCTTCCTGGACTGAAGCTAGGCTTAGAAAAATTCATATCATAATTCAGCTCTTCACAATTAATCACTTGATTAGCAAACTGTCCTCCCACTTTCTTCTTAGACTTAGGCCAGTCTGGAGGGTATCCAATCAGCTTATAACAGTTCTCTTTTGTGTGCCCATTGTAACTGCAGAATTCACACACGAGTGTGTGTTTCCTTGGTGATCTGACAGTGTTGTTAGATGGCTGTCTATTGAAGTAGTTACCACCAGAATTAGTGTGTCCAGAGTTTATGCTACCTCCACCATAACTATTACCTGCTCCACCATGACTGACAGTTTATGTTGCATCCACCATGACTAGTACTACCTCCAATGACAACACCTTTCCCATAGTTTCCTCTCAGATTAGAACCTCCTTTGTTACTAAAAAATACTGCTCCTTCTAACTCATCAGTGACTGACTTCACATGTGAGTTTGTTAATGCTCTTTGACTTTCATGATCATTGATCAAGGAATATGCTCTATTTAGTGTAGGAGTGGGAGTCATCATCAGTATTTGGCTCCTACACTGATTAAATGTCACATTGAGTCCCATTAGAAACTGTAAAAGCCTTTGGTACTCATGATGATGAGAGTAGCTTCTCGACTCAGGACAGTGACATCCTGGACAAGGCATGATTGCATCGAACTCATCCCAAAGTGTTCTCATTCTCGAAAAGTAATCAGAAACAGACATAGTTCCTTGAGTAAGAGTAACAATTTCTCTATGCAAGTAAAAAACTTTAGATGCATTTACAGTGCCAAACCTCGCATTTAAATCCAACCAAACTTTGTGAGCATTTGATGCATAAATGATACTACTTAACAGTTCCTTCTTAACAGCATTCATAATCCATGACAGAACTACTGCATTAACTTTCTCCCACTGTTCATGCAGTGATGCATCAAATTTATATTTGGTGTACCGACCATTGACGAATCCTAATTTACTTTTTCCTAGTAAACCTAGAGTCATAGATCTACTCCACAGAGCATAGTTCTCAGATCCAATTAACTGCAGAGAGATTAGTGAACTACCTGGAGTGTCATTTGGATGAAGAAATAAGGGATGATTGTGATCAATATCCATTCTACCAGAACCAATTGATCCGATTGGAGCTGAAGTTCCAGATCCTTCTTCTATCGCCATTGATGAATTACTTCTAAGCTATCTTTTCTCGATTCACTGAATTTTGCTGGATCAAAGTTCTGTCCTCGACCACAATCTGAATCTCAGTGAGCTGATCGATGCTCTGATACCATGTTAAAACTCCATAACTGGAGCTGATCTAGAAGCTACTGCTGAAGAAAGCTAACTGAAGAAGAGAGAAAACTAACTGTAATTTTATTTCATCTGTTTTCACTGTTACATTGAGATAGTGAACTGCCCTATTTATAGACTTTGTTCACACATTAGGCATGCTCATCTTTACACATTAAATGACTTATTTGCCCTCTAACTAACTTCTAACAGACTTGATGATAGTTAACTAACTCTTAATACATCAGCTTGCATCTCTTGATTCAACATAAACCTCAAATTCATGTTTATTTTACAAATTCAAGAATCACTCATTACTAATAACGTCTTTCAATAGGCTAATTTTTTTTATTAATCCTCAAATTATAGTAATTAATCAAAGGACTTACCTCATGAACATTCCCTAAAATCCCTTTCAATATTGCTCTTAAATTTGACTGTTGAAACTTAAGGATAAGAATGATCTTTCTAGCGTTCGTCCTTGTTAATTCGATATAACAATTATGAGAATTGATGTGTATGTCAACTTTGGAACGTTAACGTTAAATAATTTATATATATATATATATATATATATATATATATATATATATATATATATATATATATATATATATATATATATATATATATATATATATATATATATATATATATACCGTTTGTATAGAAAAAATTTATTCGCATCGGGTGTTTACACCAACTAATTCAATTTCTATTATTATGTGATTTAACGAAGTAAAGCACATGTTAGTTAATTACAGTGAAGTAAAATGAACTATAAATTTAAAAAACATGATATGCATATATTGAATTGGTATAAATACCCTGTCGGTATAAGTTTTACCAATTTTTTTTAATCATGTACGACCTTATGTGGCCTATTATGCCAATTCAACCAAATTTCAACAACAATGATCTTTGTACTTCCATCTACAATCCAAAATATATGTAACACGGAGAAAATTGAAAGTTTGAATTGGAAAGGAAAAGTTGCATTTTTGACACTGAGGTAATATTTTAGGAAGCCATCTACGAATCGTAGGAAGGTAGTCGTAGAATTGGAGAAAGGGTAATAACAATATTTTTGCAAGATTATAGATATTAGTCTCCCAAAAAGGCATAATATTGATTGAAAATTTAAATAGGTACATTTTAATTTAATAAAAATAAAAATAAAAATTTGATTAATTTTCTTTTTATAGATATTTAAAATTGTTTCTATGTATCAAATAATCTTAATAATAAAAGTACATTAATAGTTATTTCTTTTTGTAATTTGACTCTCAAAAATACTTTTTTAAAAAAAGATCAGTCAACCACAATTTGCTTATGAAAAATACTTTCAAATAAATTAGTCAAACACAATTTTAGTTCCTTTTCAAAAGCAATTTTGTAAAAAGTCATTTTAAAAAGGTGATTTTAAAAATAAGCTATTTTTAGCAGGAATATCAAACACGCTCTTATTAGAACGATTACATAAAGTAAATACAATATACCATATATTAGCATTGCATAATTTTGTCCCATTTTAGGTAAATTATTTAACAGTGTGTATGTTGCCTTCTTTTTGGAGTGTATAAATACATGTTCACTTAAAGTTTTATTACAGAAAAAAAAAATCCATACACTTGCTTCAAACTTGTGATGGCAAAGGCTAAATTGATTTTTCTTGTTATGTTTTGCTTAATTTTATGTGATTTAAGCCAAACGGTGAAGTCTTTGGAGGATGAAAAACATGATAAGATGGATAAGTTTGAATGTGAAACTGGTGAAGATTGTGTGGTCTATTGTAGAGATCATTTTAATTATGAAAGTTGTGGATGTGATGTGAGCAAACTTTGTTGTTGCATTGCTTCCCTAGCACCCCCTAATGCTTATGTATAATTTACATTGAATGATTCTTATTTATGATAAGAAATAATGGTGATATAAGATCTAGTAATTTCAAGATTTGGAGTTTTTCTATTTTATTTTATTTCTTAGCATATATATACAACATAAATTCTTATCATTCATCTATTTATCATATATAATTCAACTAGCTTCATCACTTTATTTCAACCCTTATTCATCACTTGTGCAATTTCAAATAATACTAATTGAGCAAACACAAATAATAAAATGATATTTTAATGACGGATTGACATTAGTTATACCTGCCAATGATGAAGTATATTCAATTTTTTTTCCTTATTTAGAAATGGAAGTTTGAAGAAGGACGAATGGTGGCAAATTTGTAATTTTCTTGATTATTTGGGGCTATTTCTAAAAGTGACTCTACTCTGCTATGCATTGCAATTCTTCTTTATTCTTCACAGAGATTCTAGAATCCACCATTCTGGCTCGCCGCTCTTTTCCTTCTCCTTTTCAGGCCTTCGTTGCTGCTCTTTCTCAATTCTTATCATCGTTTTGAATTTCTCTGGTTCAGCTCCAATTGGCCTTCGCTGTTACTGTATTTTGAATTACCCGTAAGTTTTTCTTCTTTTTCCAGATTTTTCTTTTCTCAAATTTATTAAACACTTCTGTTAAATGACCTACAATGATAGCTATTTCATCTTTTTCCTTCGCTGTTACTGTATTTTGAATTACCCGTAAGTTTTTCTTCTTTTCCAGATTTTTCTTTTCTCAAATTTATTAAACACTTCTGTTAAATGACCTACAATGATAGCTATTTCATCTTTTTAAAATTCTTAGATGTGCATATCAACAATTGCATCTAATTTCCTCTTGCATGTTTGAGGATAAAACTAAATCCATAGATGACTTTGAATTTTTTATGCACATAATGCAGCTAAGGAGATCTCTCTGATGATAGTTTGGGTCACTTTCATTTTTTCTGTAGTTTAAACAACATTTTTATTCGGTTTGTATGGACTGTGAGGTGCCTGCAATGTCATACATATATGCAGAAATTAGGAATTATATTTCTGACAACTTACATATGATTTTGGATTTGAATTCATATTAATAATCTTCCCTGTAACTTCAAAGAGCTAGGCTGCATAAGGAATAAAAAGATGTACTCACTGGAATACATTTGACACAAGGTGCGTCACATTGGAGCCAAGTGAGATCACTCCCTGTGTCTATGTCAAGAAAGTAAGGTTTGGGGGGTTGACCTACATTGAGTGTCACACGATAATACCTGAACGTGAATTGAATATACGAGTTTAAGAGACAGAGAACAAGGAAACAAGTAATATGCAAGTTTTACGAATTTCAAACACAGATATAAGAAAATCCAAATTCTAGAAACTAGCAACAAATCTTCTCATGATAAACCAAGTTTTTGGTGAAAGTTTTGATCTATGGTATCAATATATATAAGTTGCACGAGCATTTTCACGAAGTTGTTGTACAAAAGAGGTTCGCCTTTCAGGAAGGTAATTTCTTTTCATTTTAATTTATAAAAGTGAAAACAAAATAATGTATTGTACTTCATAATTCATACTATTAAATTGATTTGTGGAATGAATTAAAATTACATCATGACATTGTTGAGCTTGCAAAAAAGACAAACTGCCAGGTTACTCATGTTGGTGGTACAACTAATACAATAGGTGACTCTACAATTGTGGATAAAATTTGATTTGAGCACTCAAATGAGATCATACAAAGCATGAATGAGGTGGGGAAATGTTCAACAATCCAACACAAAGCATAATTCACACAAATTACATAAACTCGACATATCAAATTGAAAGAGTACTTTACAATGGGTTAGTACCTTGGTCTAGGATCAAGTCAGAGGAAAAGAGATGAGGGCATTTATTTTACCAAAGATACACAACACAAAAGAATTGACAACCTTCTCATTACTAACCTATTAAGTAGGCACATCCAAAGGTCTGATCACAGGTTGAAGTATGCACTTTAATGGAACTCACGGAGTCAGGTTAGTCTTCAGACTCTATTTGCCCTGCTATTTGCCCTGCTGGGACCATATACTGCATTAGTTAATCTATCATGTCGATATATGTTGAATCTTTCTGTGGCCTTCTTCTGCAGTAGAGAAAATCAGTTAGACTGCATGATTGTATGTGCTCTGCTTCTGAAATGGCAGTCATATGGATGGAGAATCAACTAAAATCAGACTGAAAATCGCATATTGGACTATGTGAACGAGGTAAGAAGTCATGTTGCTATAACTTTCTCCTTTTGTTCGATACAGATTGCTAATTGGCTGACATCTTTGCGAGCGTCTCCCAAACCCAATGGGATAATCAGCTATTGGCCGTGGAAAGGTTTCTTCCATGTTAACAGTCTCCTTCACAATCGAAGCAAAGGTGCAGTGAAGGTTACTAGCTGCCATGGGGAAATAGGAGATCACTTGAATACTGGAGACTCTGAGCATTTCAATGACTCCATTGTTGGTGCTCGATTGAAGGAATTTGGCGTATTCATTATGTATAAGAAAAATGAGTACAATTTGTGATGCAATACATCATCTCCTCCTGCACACCATCTCATGAATGGGGTGGATATCTCTGCATATTAGGTTCAAGGCTCCTATTTCCTCTGTCATTATGACTTTGATATTCAACAAAACTGTTCCATTTATGGGTGGAATTCAATGGGTTGGTATGACTTTCTGTTTGGTCGTAATTTTGAAGATTTTCCTGACGAAATGTCTCCCTACAACTAGCCAAAATGCCTATGCATGGACTTCATATATTCGGAGTGGAGGATGATAATACTTGGTCATTACATTGATGCTGGTGTGGAGCTAAGGTTTTCTAAATTATATGATTCACCATTCATTATACAATATTTTTCTTGGGAAGTTGGTTTCTATTTTATCAGTATCATAGGTATCCACTACATTTGCAGGTGGTTCTTCAAAAAGAGTAGTGGATGGGCATCAATGCAGGCTGGTTCCATTTCCAGGTGGTTCAGTGTCAAACTGATGTCCTATTCATTAATTTGCATTTGTAGTGTCCGAATCAAGTCCGTTTCAAATTTAAGAGGATACAATCCATGAGGAAAAGCTAAGGTAAACCCTTGCAGTAGCACGTGTAATTCAGTATTGAGTATTAGTTATTTCCAGACTGATCATTTCTGTTACTCCTTTGGAGTCTATTTTGACTTTCTAATTTCATTTCAACTGCAATTCTTAGCCTGTGTTAGAGTGCTAATTAATAACTCTGTTTTATGTATTTGTGGTCTATTGTGACAAATTAGCTACTTGTAAATTGTTCAAGCATGCTATGATCAATATTCCAGATCCAACTTATGTTTCTATAATAAGGTCATTATGCCGATGAGGTGGTAAAAAGGCACTTCGATACACAGAGCATCTCATATTATAAGCAGATTCGGGGAAGGTCCGCACCTCAAGAGGTGTGATGTAGACTACTTATAAATCATAATGAGAAAACTTTATCATTGATCCAAGGCCATTTTATTTTGATGTTGGTTCAGATACGTGATATGGTTTTTCTTCTCCAGTGGTGATGTACAAGTCCTCTACATATCAAGAAACCGTCTTCTCCGGTGGTGATCCATAAGTTTTTCACAAATCAAGATCGAGTCTTCAACTATGGTAGATGTAGTGATTTACGCATTTTCATACCTCGGTGTTTAGCTCCACATTCGTGGTCATATTCAATAAATAAGTTAGTCCATCAATTCAAGAACAAACAAATATGTCATTTTTTCATACGAATTGTATATTCTGGGATGCTTGCCAAATGTGTCAAATCATGCTACAGAAGAAACTTCTAAGGCGAGGTAAGTTTTTATATTTAATGGCTACTTATTTTCAACTCTTCTCTATCCAGATAGATGAGATTAAAAGCATGTTTTAAGATTTTTCCGACTTATGTGTGGCAACGGATTTTTGACATGTTCGAAATTACCTTATTCTACATTTTCAGTAATTTAATTTTACTAATTGGCAATTTCTCATGTTAATATTCTTCCACGTTCATCTAACATGCTTAGAATCATTTAACTACATGATTTCAATAATTATTTGTAGTCTGTATATTTATGTCTTTTTGGGTCTGGCATTCCTTGAAGAACTTTTCTTTCGCATTGTAAAATTTTAGTATATAAATGACCTCCTTTAGGATAATTAAATTGAGAAGGCCTTTTCGTTTTTATGTTTAGGTGAACTCGAATCATGAATCTTCTTCCCTGCCTTAAAGGTTGTTTACAGTGAACAGTAACAATTTAATGTATTGATAGAGCATCGAATATGACAGAACAAAGGAGGATTGAAGCCTAGGAAGAAGGGATGTATATTCAAGTTGGATTAATTATTGAAAAACTACTTAAATTTTATAATTACGTTGCATTTCTGATTTCATTACATGAGTTAAGTTTAGTTTTGTATAATTTCACAAAAGGATTTTTGTTATTGGTAGACTCATCTTCCAATATTATCCAATATTTTCTACTTCCTACTTCAGTCTATAAGCAAAAGGTCTTATCTTCTTCTTTTTGGTTAAGTTTCTGAGTTATTTGACACTTTTTTTACTATTATTAGGCAGGTGCTGAACTCATGATCGGTCTGCATGGCTATTGTCGTACAATTGGGTCCCAGTGTTCTGGAAATATAATATGTTATATTGATAATGGACAACTTAATGCAGAAATTAATAATGGAGGTATGTCATTAATGTTTTCCTCATGAATGAGACTCAAGGTTACTCTATCCATTGTTGTCACACTCTTCTAGATTTTGGTATCTAATTGTTTTACTTTCAAATGTACAATGAGAGTAGCCGATGTGTTTTCTAGCTAACATGCTTTCTTTTGTCAAGGCTTGGAACTGATTATGAAGGCTTTTGGTTCATTCTGGATGAACACATTTGTAGGTAAACTTATTTATTTAGTAATGTTATCTGTATTTTCTCTTTTTGTTAGGAAACTCTCATTCAATTTCTCAAAATAAGTTATCGAGGAATTTAACAAAGTAACAAACATGACAGCCACATTAAAATTAGTGAGTCATAGTCATTGTCATGGCTTATCTTTATACCTCCGATTTCAACTAAAAGTGTAACTTATATTTTTAAATAACTACATTCTGACAACTTAACCTAACTATCAAACAATCAATATTAATTAGCAACTGTGTCTGTCATATGGTATAAATAAATGTGAAATTATTACTTCTTTTAACTATATGAATGGTGCGAGTATTCTCTAGATGTTTTAGTTTCTTTTATAATTGTCTTGACTTGAAAGTAATTACTAACAATAGTACTTCCCATCAGACATGAACCTTGAGGTAAATTGGGTTAAGCTTTCAATCAGTATATGATCGACATGACCATTAAGCTTTCAGCTGGTACTCGACGCATTATTTAACTTTGTTTAGAGTTCGACAACTACAACTTTAGTTTTTTTTTTTGCCAAGTTCAATTTTTTTGTTGTTGATATAAGATGTTATTGCCTGTTACATATCAATACAATCAGTTTTGAATCCGTCACGTAAATTTGATATTGCCTGCAATTTGGTCAGTCAGTCATATATTTGGCTGTTGCTAACCTACCCCCAATATCTAAGATATTGTGCACATTATAGATAAATAAAAGGTAATTAACTATTCTACTATTCAATTTTTCTTCCTACTTATCTATATTTTGTAATTGTACTTTACTTGAGCTTCTACCATATCCATATTTTAAATTTATCTTAAACTGTACATGTAAGATAGTTCATCCTCCTGTCTACAGTCTATTAGTACAACTCCTTTGCAAATAGTCGTAATGACTCCTTATGGTCTTTAGTTATGTTATACTTGAAAGTATTTACTGAAATATGCAAGTAAGTGAGCTTTATTCTCTCCTATTTATAGTTGTGGGGTCATCATTCTGTGTTGTTTTACTAGCTTGCTTTATTTTAGGATAACCTTAAGTTATTACTTCAAATTTCTTTAATTATATTTGTGGATCTTTCTTTGTTTTATGGTTGTTCTTAATATATTCAGTTTATTTTGATTTCTAGAGAGAACTATTATACTCTTACTCTGATTATTGGTCTTTTTGTAAAAATTGATGACATAAAAGCATTGTGAAAGCTTAGAATTCTACTTCCGTGTGTACATAATGACATGGATGAACATGATTCTCCTTTTGTATGAGAGTCTCACAAGAAAACCATGATCAATACTTGATTTATATGCAAGAAATGCTTTAGTAAATTTGTTATTGAAAAATTTCGACCAAAGATTATTCAATTTCTTACTTGCTCATTTTCCCTTCTGGTTCATTCCAAATTCTTAGGTAGAACTGTATGCTTTCCAATGCACATATTTTTGTGTTGTTATTGATCAAGTTGAAGAGTGATCATATTGGTGAGAGCTTTTTCTAAAAATAGTAGATGTTAGTTTCCCCCCCAACGATTTCACGACAGTTATTTTTGTTTGTTCCTCTTCTGTTAAATTTATCTGATATCTGGTTAATTGTACTGGTGCAAAACACATTTCGAGTGTTTGTGTTGCCAGTGAACCAATAACATGGAGTTCAAATCTTAGAATAGTGGCTTGAGTAAACACTATACACGGTCGGTCTTCTGGAGGTCCAAGTGCGACAAACAAAGTAGACACCAAGTCTTTATCAGAATGATGAAATCAAAGATCACTTTTGACTAGCTTCTGTATCTTTTTTTTTTCCCCCAAATATGAGGTGGTGTGGTATATAAGCCATTTTTTTGTGATATAATATCATGTCCAACCAACGATTTTATAAGCCTTTTCATGTTTTTTTTCAAATGTAAAAATAATTGTTGATGTTTTGATATTCTTCATGTTTGTTGCAATTGATATTCATGTGAAATTCTGGCAGGGGATTATTCATACGAAAGGTATTTTAATTGAGTTGCATCTAAATATTCAAGATGTTAGGGTTTGTGTTTAAGCACAAGTCTTGACTCCTCTACCTTCTTTATAAGTCAACAAGAGATGACTAATTGTACATAATTCAATGCAAGTTGTACTATGTATTGAGCCCACTTCATTTGCAATGACTAATTGGTACTAGGCTATTAGCCACTTCATTAAATAAATTACATTGTTTATCTTCATTTATTCTTCTTTAGCTCTACAAATATAGAAAGTCATTTTGCTAAATGTAGTAAAACTTTTTAAATTGTATTGTTACCGGAAGAAAAAAGAAGGGGAATACATTTATAGCAATAAAAAAAAATCACTTGATCACTTTTAATACATTTATAATAAAATTTTAATACATATTACAAAAAACAATTTATTATTAACATATAATACAAGATTTATTGATGATTAATATATTTATCACACATTTTAATACACTTAATACAATGTGTCAATTTCTTACCAAACAAGCATAATATATTATTAAAAATAGTGGAGTATAATACATATTATTGCATACATAATTCATTTTTAATATATTTTTAAAAAAAATGAAGGATGAAAGAAGACAATCAGAGAAAAAGTGAGGTAGAAATGCAGACAACTTTACATTATAGTCATTCTACAATGAGTTTATTATTGCCTACACATCATTGGTGAAATATCTTTTCTGTATATTTCCATCTGTTCAACTGTATTAAAGCCATACACTACAGTTAAAATAAACTGGTAGCCTTTACTTCTTTCATTTACCTGACAATGCAACATTTGAGCTGAGCTATTAATCTTCTTGACCTCATACCAATTATCATCCCATATCAACCAAATCCTTCCATTAGGACTATCAGCATAGTTATGTAGAACCTGCCACCCTGGTGCTATTCCTTTAAGAACTGAGTTCACATTTTTACTTTTTACTTTAGTTTCCACTAATCCTGCCAAACTCACTTTATTCTGTAGAAGCAGTTTAATCTCCTTCTGCTTATACCTTTTATTCATACCCCTCACATTCCAAAACAGCCACTTCATCAACAAGTCTTTGGTGCTCCACCTCTATCAATAGATAGTGAAGCCATTTTATTATGCATAAGACTCTCAAAACCATTTCTTGTTGGTATTGGTTTCAATATAGGAAAGTTAGCCAAGCTCATTTCCAGCTGTCTATAATCCTGTTCTTCATTATTTTTTGGTGTTTGCTGCTCTAACTCCTTTTCTATCACTTGTTCTTCTTCCTGCTCTTCCTTCTGCTTATTCAGCTTTGGACTGAGAATGTTCTCTTGTCTGTGTTCACCACTCTTCTCTTGTTCATTCTTCTGTGAGATTGGACCTTTATATTGCCAAGTTTGAGTTACTTTCTTCCATGGCCTTCTTTTCTTTATTGCCTCCTCTTTTGAATCAGCCTCCACTTGACATACATGTCCTATCTTCTGGCATTTATCACAGTACTGTGGCCTCCATTCCAACACTACATCTTGTAGAAATGTCTTTCCATTTGGATCCACTACTGCTATTTTCTGGGGTATAGCTCTTGTAACATTAACTTCAACTAGCATTCTAGCATATGAGATCCTAGTTTGTTTAGTGGTACATTCATCAGCAAAAATAGGAACTCCAATAGCACTTGCTATCCTACTCAATGAGCCCACTCCCCAACAGTTTAAAGGCAATTTTGGAAAATTCACCCATAGAGGAATTTCTGTTAGGAACTCACTCCCAAAATCAAACTCAGGACACCATTGTTTCAGGATAATTGGTCGATTGTTAATAGTTTAAGGCCCTGAGAATAAGATCTCATTCATGTCACTTATCTTCTGAAACTTGATTAGGTAGTATCCATCCTCATGAAGAAACACTTCAGGCTTACTCACACTTGACCAATTCATCATTATGTACCTCTTCATAGTATTATACCCTGGACATTCTCCAATCACATAAGCAATGAGAGCACACTTCCATTTCTGTTCTTCTTTCTGAACCTCTTTCACTTCAAGCTGCACCAATGCTTGCCCATTAACTACCTGTGGAGGAAAGTAGGATAGTTGCATTCCATTACTTGCTACACGATTGTTCTTAAACATATTAACCCATGGCTCATTTGCCTCCTTCTTTTGTTCCTGTTCAGTACCTGCATTATCTCCATTTATCTTCTCCTCTGAACTCCTTGTTACTGTTCCATTGCCATCAACTTTGATTTCATCCTCAAACCCTTCCAGATCTGAGTTCCCAAGTACCTCCTCTATAGTTCTTTGAGAATCTAAACTCAATTTTCTAGCTACTTTAGAGCTTTTAGTTACCTCAGCTTCAAAACTTGCTTCCCCTTTTTGAGCTTGTTCCGGCTTCTGTGACCCCTCTTCGTCCATACAAGTTCCAATTGAGCTACCCTCATTCATAACTGGTGTTTTCCGACCTCTTGCTCGTCCTCTACCTCTTCCCCTCGCCATTGTCACCTTCCAGCTCACGTTAAGCTAACGTGCGCTGAGAGCATTTGGGAAGGAGAAGTTATTATTATTATTATTATTATTATTATTATTATTATTATTATTATTATTATTATTGTTATTATTATTATTATTGTTATTATTATTATTATTATTATTATTATTGTTATTATTATTGTTATTATTATTATTATTATTATTATTGTTATTATTATTGTTGTTATTATTGTTAGTATTATTGTTATTATTATTGTTATTATTATAGTTATTATTATTATTATTATTATTATTATTATTACTATTATTATTACTATTATTATTTTGAGGTGTGGGTGCCTCAACATTAGAGCTTTTTACTCCCTCTTCCACTTTCTTTTCTATGGTTTTTGCCTCAACATCTCTCTTCTTTGGAGCTAGTTCCTCTAATTGTAGTCCACTTCTCGTACTTACCGCATGCATTTTCTTTGGGTTGGGCTCAATATCACTAGGCAGCCCACCTTGGGTACGTAAGTTCTATAAATTTTCCACTTGCGCAACTTGTTTCTCTAATCTCAATTCGGACATGTGGATGTTTCTGATGTTCTCATCCTGCTTATCTATTCTATCATTTAATTTGGTCCCCATTTCAAACATGAGCTTTTGAAAAAGCTCTTCATTGGTCATCCCACCTTTGGATACACTTTGGTTGGGATTTTGGTATTGTTGTCCAGGCCCTTGGGTATGGTATTTATTGCACCTTGTACCTGATTTTTGTTTTGGTTCCCACCCCAAGAAAAGTTAGGATGGTTTCTCCAACTGGGGTTGTAACTATTACCATAATTTTGTTGGCCTTGGCCCATTTGCACATTACCCACATAATTCATAAAATTTGGGTTTGCCTCATATTGCTCAGTGTCATGGGTTCCACTACCACATACCCCACACCAATTTGCTGCTTGTTGTACCACATTTAATGATGCTTGATTTAGAGCTAGCTGCTTAAACTGCGCGGTCATGCTATGTTGCATTGCATCTATTTTTGCATTTAAGGTTGTCGCTTGGTCTACAACTAGGACCCTGCAGCCTTTTGGGTTGTAGTCCTAGAGATTTCCCCCTCATACCCTTGGTTCCCTTCCGACAGTTTATCAAGTAATCGAAGAATGCTTCACTTGTTATGAATAGGGCTTGTCCACCTACTGCACTATTAAGAGCATGAGCATTATATTCTAAACCCTCAAAGAAAGCATGAGCTAATACCTCATTAGTTTGCATGTGTGTGGGAAAGCAATCTACATTTGTTTGAATCGTGCCCACACTTGGTACATAATTTCCCATGCTTTTGAGAAAAGTTTATTATTTCACCTCTTAGCTTGCGGTTTTCTTTGATGGGTAGAATTGACTTATGAACTTCTTTGTGAGACCACCCCAAGTAGTAATGGATTTTGGTGGTTCAGAGTCTAACCATCGCCTTGCGGCTTCTAGCAACGAGTATGGGAACAATGTTAGTCTCACATAGTTCGGTGAGACTGTAAGTATCAATGATGTCTATGAATTTCCTGATATGGAGTTGAGGATCTTCATGGGGGAGACCAGTGAATTGCCCATTAGCATGGAGAATTTGAACCATATTCCGCTTTAATTTGAACCTTTCCCCCGGTGTAGGTTTCCTAATATTCGATATCAAATTAGCGGTGAGTGGGACTGCCATATCTCGCACTGGTCTTGCTGGAATGATAGGGACATGAGGCGGTATTCCTTGGTTAGAAGCATTCTCTGGATTGTTCAGAACATTTGGGTTATTCCCATCTTCCGGATTTTCTTGGTGATCATCACCATGATTTCCCAAATGTCCTAACCCTAATTCTCCTCGATTCATTTTTCTTTGCTAATGTAGAACTCTTTCAGGTTCGTTGTAAGGATCAACAAGATCTCATTTCCGAGCCAGACCTGAAAGTCAAATGTCTGCAATAAACAAGCTAAGATCAAGTAATTAATACCTGAATATTCTGATTGTAGACTTAAGAAAATTGAAAATAAATCAATTACTAAATCCCCGGTAGCGGCGCCAAAAACGTGTTGCTCCGTAATATACACGCAAGTGTACGTGGTCGCACAAGTAATATAGTTTCTTTTTGAAATGATTTATCATTCCCAAGGGACTTATGATCAACTTATATACACACTTAATTCCATAATTAAAGAGAAAAGTAACTACTTTGCAGGTTGAATATTGTATGGTTAACTAAGACTATTATGGACTGAATTTAAATTAAACAATGGTGAACGACTTTGATGTAATGTTTCAGGCAAGATTAAAAGAAATTCCAGAGCTACAACATATAACGAATGTCATGCATCACAAGATCATCTTAGAATTAATTTATGTTGTCAAATTACTGGTTTATAGGGTTGATAGTATGATCCGTGTTAACCACCTTTTATCACCTACCCCAGTTAGTTGTCTAACTACATCGTTAAGCGGGGATAAATAGACGAACTGGCGAGTATTTATATTTCATTCTATTTTGTAACCAAGCAAGGTGTTTGTCTTTTGGACATCACTCCTGAACACTAATCTCCTCAATTTAATGGACGGACCGAGCTCTCTATATTCTCTGGTATATCTAACCTCTCCTATTGTCAATTCAAGATTAGACACTAAATTTATTCCTAGATGACCAGTCAAGAAATAGTAAAACAAGAATATAAAAGTAATTTGAATTGACAACTGAAGATTAATTCATAAAGCTTCAAATATTCAACAATCGATTCGTAGCTGTAGCCCCAGAATTAGGGCGTTTAGCTACTCATGCTCATAATAATGAAGAAAAGATAATTGTTCATAAACAAATTCGTAAAATAGAAGAGTTAAGAAGATTACAAGCTTGATTTTTTCCCTTTCACACTAAACAAACGTCGAACTTCAACAATGGCAGCCCTAGGATCTATTTATAGTAGTACATAAAATTAAGAATAAATCCTACTCAAATTAGAACTCCTATTTAATAGTTAAAACTTGAAAAATTCAGAATTTGCTTGGGGCGTTCGCTTCTATTGTGCCTAGCACATCTGGTACTCAGGTACTGCTTGGGGCGGCGTGCCATCATCGCGCCTGGAAACATTCTCTAAGCGTATATTTTTGGTGCGGCGCACCGTGCAGAGCGACTCAACAATGGCTCTGAGCGAAAAACCCTGGCGCGGCGCACCTACCAGTGCGCCTCGCTTAGGTGCTTCCACACTTACTCATTTTTCACGTCCTTCTCTTTTCCTTATTTTTTTTCTTTGCTCCAGCTCCAATTTCTCCGAGAGTTCCTGAAATTACTAATCATGTGTGTAACTGTTAATCAACACAAGCAACCACAAAATCAAGCTAATTACTAAAGATCGTCCTTTAACAACACTAAAACATGGATAATTATCGACTAATTGGGCATATAAATATGCCTAAGATCAGAGCGTTTCTAAAGTTTGCCGACTTCAAAAAGCAAGTCTATTGCACTTACTTCTTAAACTTAGGCTAAGGATAATAACATGTTAACATTAATAATTACATAAAAGCTACAAAGAAAGACATAAACACTTAACAATAATAAGCATGTTTGAACTCCTAAAACTCAAAAATAAGGCATAAGGCATGGATTCTAATAAGCTAAACATGATACAGCCTATAAACTCATTCCAAAGATAGCTAATCCACATGATTTACAATCATAAGCTCGATCTAAAGTTCAGTAAGTTGCAGTCTACCCAACGTAGATCGTGTGCGCTCCAAAATTATGATTTTGAATCTTTGCCTTTCCAAATATCCCTGATTGTTGTCGGCTAGCTTTACATGTTCCCAAAATTTTAATAATTACTTGTGACATATTGCAGGAAAAGAATGAGAAACGGGTTAATCACACAACATCTCAAAAAGGAAAGGAAATATTCACTTAATCAATCAAGGGATATAATTTGTGCACTCAAGGAATCAAGAGAGAAAATATTTTTTTAAATATAATTTTTGTTTTACAAATGTTTGAATTCGTATTTTGAAAAGTTAAAAGATGTGGGTTAGAAAGTTGAGAGATTCTTTTCAGGGATAAGGTTAGTTATTATTTGAAATTAGAATTTTAAATTAATTATTCAACTATATGTTGTCGTTATTTTTGAGGTTTCTTATTTTAAAGGGCGTGATGTAATATTTCGAAAATTTGAGACCTAATCTAGAGCCTAACATGAGTGTATAAGTGTTTAAATAATATTTTAAGACCTAAAATAATTTTTTATGTCATCCGAGAAGTATTTTTTATGTCATCCGAGAAGTATTCTTTTTCTTCTTCTTCTTATTGTTGTTGTTGTTGTAGTTGTAGTTGTTGTTGTCGTTGTTGTTATCGTTGTTGTTGTCATTGTTGTTGTGTTGTTGTCGTTATTGTTGTCATTGTTGTCGTTGTTGTTGTCGTCGTTATTATCGTTGTTGTTGTTGTTGTTGTTGTCGTTGTTGTTGTTGTCGTCGTGGTTGTTGTCGTCGTGGTTGTTGTTGTTATTGTTGTTGTTGTTGTCGTTGTTGTTGTTGTTGTTGTTGTTGTTGTTGTCATTGTTGTTGTTGTTGTTGTTGTCATTGTTGTTTATTGTTGTTGTGTTTTTATTGTTTTTGTTGTGTTGTATTGTTGTTGTTGTTGTTGTTGTGTTATGTGTTGTTGTTGTTATTGTTGTTGTTTTCTTGTTATGTTATTGTTGTTGTATGTTGCTCTGATTTGTTGCTGCTTGTTGTTGTTGATGTTGTGTGTTGTTGTTGTTGTTGTTGTTGTTGTAGTGGTTGTGGTTGTATGTAGTTGTTATTGTCTGTTGTTGTTTGTGTTCGTTGTTGTTGTAGCTCTGATGTTGTATGCTGGAGTTGGTAGTTGTTGGTTGCGTTGTCGTTGTTGTTGTCGTTGTTGTTGTCGTTGTCGTTGTTATTGTCGTTGTTGTTGTCGTTGTCGTTGTTGTCGTCGTTGTTGTTGTTATTTTTGTCGTTGTTGTCATCTTTGTTGTCATCTTTGTTGTCGTCGTTGTTGTCTTCGTTGTTGTTGTCGTTATTGTCATCGTTGTTGTCATCATTGTTGTTGTCGTTATTGTTGTCGTTGTTGTTGTCGTTGTTGTTGTTGTTGTTAGTGTTGTTATTGTTGTTGTTGTTGTCGTCGTTGTTCTCGTTGTTGTTGTTGTTGTTGTTGTTATTGTTATTGTTATCGTTGTTGTTGTTGTCGTGGTTGTTGTTGTCGTCGTGGTTGTTGTTGTCATGGTTGTTGTTGTCGTGGTTGTTATTGTTATTGTTGTTGTTATTGTCGTTGTTCTTGTTGTTGTTGTTGTTGTTGTTATTGTTGTTGTTATTGTTGTTGTTGTTGTCATGGCTTGTCATTGTTTGTGTCATTGTTTTGTATTGTGGTTTCGTTGTCATTGTGTTGTGTGCTAGTTATGTTGTCATTTTGTGTCGTTGTTGTCGTCGTTGTGTGGTGTGGGATGTCGTTGTTGTTGTTGTTATTGTTGTTGTCGTTGTGTTGTCGTTGTTGTCGTCGTTGTTGTCATCGTTGTTGTCGTCATTGTTGTCGTTGTTGTTGTCGTCATTGTGGTCATTGTTGTTGTCATTGTTGTTGTTGTTGTTATTGTTGTTGTTGTTGTTATTGTTGTTGTTGTTGTTGTTGTTGTTGTCGTCGTTGTTGTCATTGTTGTTGTTGTTGTTATTATTGTTGTTGTTGTCGTTGTTATTGTCGTCGTGGTTGTTGTTGTTGTTGTTATTGTTATTGTTGTTGTCGTTGTTGTTGTGTTGTTGTCGTTGTCGTTGTTGTTGTTGTTGTTGTGGTTGTTGTGGTTGTTGTTGTTCTTGTTGTTATTGTTGTTGTTGTTGTTGTTGTAGTTGTTGTGTTGTTGTTGTTGTTGTTGTTATTGTTATTGTTGTTGTCATTATTATTGTCGTTGTTGTTGTCGTTGTTGTTGTCGTCGTTGTTGTCATTGTTGTTGTCATTGTTGTTGTCGTTGTTTTTGTGTTGTTATCGTTATTATTGTCGTTGTTGTTGTTGTTGTTGTCGTCATTGTTGTTGTTGTTGTTG